>JAWNLL010000452.1:357500-957500 GCA_035042425.1 Drosophila flavopinicola | reverse complement strand
TCTAGCAATTCACTATTATCACAAATGATATTTTTGAAAAATTACCAAAAGTACTTCAGTTACGCTATTAAAAACTTCCAAATCGACTTCGTATATGCTACATTAAAAGTCTTTCAAGTTTTTTGTCTCATACTTAGGCTTTTTTGACATTTATATGATGAGCATGTCTATGTGGTTATTGTTAGCAACTATAATTTAGTTTTTAGTTATTATATCAATGCTTATTTTGAATTATAAGTATACATTTGTATTGATTGCACACATATTATATATACACACTCCTATATACCCTAACATTATTATGCTGCAAATCAAATAGACTGCTGCGCCCCAGCATTTGGCGCCCAAGCCCGTTAGCGCCCCTGTCGCAGCAGCTGCAGCTTCAACTCAGCGCTCACGCAGGTGCTGAAAACTTAATTATTGTATAACGCACGACGTTGGCAGTTTTGGAGGACGGAGGACGGTGGATGGAGGACTTGGCCATTGGTGACGCTGTATTCACGGGAGCAGCCACCGAAAGCGTTCGAGTTAATTAATATTTTGTATACTGGCTGCTCGAGTTTAAGTTGTTGTTGTTGGGCTTGTTGTTAAAACTTAAAAAAATGTTTTATTAATTTTGTTAATTAATTTTATGCCATTGAGCGTTGGTTAAATGTCAAAGCGTTTGCTGTACCTTTCCCTCTCACACACAAACACACACTCTCTCTCTCTCTCTCTCTCGCTCAGTCGCTGTTGCTATTCCGCTCGCACTTGCTTTCACTGTTGAGGAACTGGTTTCAGTGGCGCAGGCGCCAAAGCTCATGTTAAAGCTAATTGCAAACAGCAAAAACCGCAACAACAACACAGCAAACAGGACACTAAGCAATTAGCGCATGCGCCTAATTAATTAAGCCAGCAGGCACTCGGTTTTTCTTCCCTACTTTTTTGTTGCCCTACTTCAAATCGTGGCTGTTGTTGATTAGGATGAGCGTGAATCAATGTGTGTCGTGCCATGAGTACCCCTACCCGGGCTACTATGTGTGCCTCATATTTGCACATAACTGTCATTGAGTGTAACTATTTATGACTTAAATGACTCGACACTGCATATTCTCACAGCCCCAGTCGCCGCGTGGAGCAAGTTACCTGGAGAATGTGGCCAATGTCGACGCTAAACGAGTTTGCCCAGCCAGCCAGCCAGCCAGCCAGCCAGCCAGCGACTTGTATTATAAGAAGTGCAATTGAATGATTGATTACTTGACTGATTGATGATTGAAGGTCTTGGCTGCGTTGCGGGCATTATTTTGGTTTCGCTTTAAGTGACTGCTGACATGTTCACTGGGTGTTTTGGTGTTAATTACAGCGCCAACTCGTCGACTGCCACTGCGCATAGTTAACATCAATTAAGCATAAATAATGCATAAATAAATAAGCAAATAACTGACTAAATATGTGCATTTAACTGCAACTAAGCGTCGCTCAACTGTAGTCTCTCTAAATGCTAACTCATTTCCAGATTGACGACTGCAAAAGCAACAAGCTCATTCGTAATAATAAATATAACGCCAGCTTTGCAAATATATACATTCATAAGAAAATATTTAAACCACTAGCAAATTATACGAAATTAATGAAAGCCAATACAATGTGTCTGCTTCTATTTACTTATAAATAAAGAAAACGTTCAAAGTAAATAATAGAGAATTCAACAGGAATTCGACAATGTATAACGATCGAATTAAGTTGAATCCTACAATACACACTTCGCTTACAATTAGGTATTATCTTTGACTTTTCATTTATATTTGATAGCCAAAAAACTATAAAATTTCAAAATATGATATAAACATAATTCTTTTATTTAAAATCAACGTAAGAACTCTTGCAATTTCGAAATTTTTGCAGCACTTTAGTTCTCTCTGGTAATAGACTTAATGCTAGTTTAATAAAAACCATAAGCGACAGCATTACATTGATTATATGCAATAACAGGGTATTTGATAGTCATTAGTCCGTTTAGCTTATATGATTATTTGTTGTTTAACGATTGCCGTTGATAAAAGCATTTGCACATATTGCCCACACACACACACACACACACACATTGATATCTGTATGTACATAGGGACACGTGCAGTCACCCACACAAGGAGCCAGGTATCCCGACACCAACACGCAGCTGAATGTGAAATGCAAACAGAAATTGCATGATGCTCTCTGTTGGCTGCTCTGCTGCTCGTCCTGTTTCTGCTGCTGCTCCTGCTCCTGCTCCTGCTGCCTGTTCCTGCTGCCTGTTCCTGCTGCTGCACAGTGTTTACACGTATGCTGTGTATAAATACGAGTTTTATGTATGTTATTTACTCAAACGGTGCAGGCAGCACATCCTGCACACCACAGCCCTGTGCCTGACTGCCTGGGTGTGCGCATCCTGGCCGAGCAACGAGGAAACTTTGTCATTTACATAACCTTTTGGGTGAGCACAGAGAGAGAGAGAGTGAGAAGGCAAGCCAACGCTTTATTTTAAAGCAATTTAAAATATTTAGTTGCAATTACATGTCAACAAATACAAAGAGGCGACAGCAGCAGCAGCAGCAGCAGACAGGACAACGGCAAATGGCAGCTCGTTTATTTATAGACAAATACAAATACAAATGTAAATACAAAGGACTTGCTTTTGCAGTTTGGGCATTTGAGTATCGCTGAATCGAGCTTTGAACTCGACACACAAAAAAGGTTTTTGCATTTTTGTATTTTGCACAACGGTGCGTATGATTATTTTAAGTTTACTATGGCCAAATATTGCGCATACGCAGCTAGGACAACGCCAATAGACCAGAACGGAGAGAGTTGTGAGCCGGGTATGGGAGACAAGAGTCTAGACAATGACAATGGCAAACAGCAGGCGTAGTGAAAGGGAATCGCTTAAAACACACACACACATTAAAAACATTGAGAGAAGGACCAAAAAGGAGATGAGACGACGCCGACAAGCGGACAGAAGATTTAATGGAAAAGTTGCTTCTGTTGCGGCTGTTGCGAGGATGCAGAACGCAACCAGGCAGCCTGACGACTGGCAGGCAACAGTCAGGCAAACAAACCAAACCAAACGAGCAACAAATAAACGCCAAAGGAGCACCGAGCTACAAACACCGAGCACCTTTAGCCTGTTGTGTGTTGTCTGTTGTATTTTGCTGGTTGGCTTATGGACGCAATAACGTTGCCTTGCATATGCATATAGTCCTCTATATAGCACATAGGCAGGCTGGCTGGCATTTACTTAATGTGCATCCACCCCTTGCCTTCCCTTCCCTTCCCTTCCATTTCACAGCCATTCAGCGCTCCTGTATGCGCCGCCAAATGGCAGGTAACATTCAACGCAGTTTCGCCGACAACAAAACATGAAACAAAAACCAATGAATGCCGCTTGGAGCTAGTAGTGCTCCGGATTCTATTGTAGATTGCCGGGTGGCCTGTGCAGAGAGATGCTGTTGATTGTTCTCGGTTCATTGTCTGCTTAAAGTTGAAGCCAGCTGAAGCACCTACAACCAACCTTCTACTTACAACTTTAGCTTCAATTGCTTTGCTGCTAGATATGGAGTTATAAAAGAAATTCTATTTCCAACACTCATACACAGAGAATTTCATATTTTCAAACATTTCTGATTTTAATTTTTCGAACATATTAAAATAACATCAAATAATATTATGTGTATATTGAAAAAATATCAAATTGTAAGACCAATTTTACGATATCAGGTGAATCTTTACTTTAATACAATTTATATATTTATTATTATAAAATTTATTTAAAATTTAAAAAAAAAATGTATTACCCATTTACCAATTCTGCAAATATTAGGGTATAATGAAGAGCAGCGATTGGCTAATTGACTTATTTGTGTCTCAAATGCCAACTAAAAGTTTCATTTAGCCAGTTCATTCATTTAATTTATTATCAAAATAAGCCAATCAATAAACAAACAATTTGAGCGCTGGTTGGAGGCGCTAGTCCCACTTTGATTACACATTTAGTGAGTGTGTTATTTTAATTTATAGCCAGTAATTTACAATAAACCAACCAGCAACAACATAGCCGGCAGATGTCACAGCCCAGAACAACAACAACAACAACAATGGCAAACAACAACACCAGGAGTAAAACATTTACAATTTTGCAATATTTGAAACCGCAGCCAGCAACCAACTGATGTCTGGGGGCATGTTGTGATGTAGACAGTGGTCTGGCCCGGCTGCACATGTCATTACACTGCCCATTACCAAAAGCATCGCCCAGCCCAGACCAGACCAGCCCAGCCATCAGCAACAACTCCAACTCCAACTCCAATCAGCAACCATCAACAGCAACAACAAGCCGACAATGTGTGGGGCATATCGTTACCTCATGCTCGTGCTAGTTGTTGTTGTCGCGAATCAACTCTGATAACAACAACAACAAGGAGGCAAAGGAGGAGTAGCATCATCATCAGCCGCAGCATCCACACACAGTATTCACAGATCTGCCGACACCGACACAGACTTATTATGTGAATTTATACGCTTGGGCAAACCGTTTGCCAGCGCTGCCTGTGAGTGGGTGTATGCGTGTGTGCGAGTGTGTGTGTGCGTGTGTGTGTGGGTGTGACATCCTTTTGCGCTCGTGTGTTTGCTCGGGCAAATGTTATGCAAATTTGCATCGTTGCGCGTGTGTAAATTGTTGTATGCATTGTTACCTTATAAAAACAGCGTAATTTTTAAATGGATTTTTCGCAAAAAGTGATTTTCCATACAAATTAACAAAAAATAAACAAAAGCAGCGACAGCGTGTGAGAGGGAGAGAGACAGCATACATGCATATGTATGTGTATGTGTGGCATTTATTTATGCGAACATTTGTGGAAAATGCTGGGAAAATGTTGCATTGTTATATGCCGTGGAGATAGAGCATATAGGTGCTCATATACTCTATACGCAATATTTTAAGGAGTATATGACATCCTTAATACCATTAATACAAACAAACATACTCTCTTACCAATTTTGTGTATGTATATATTTTATTTAGATTTTTGTATATTATTTATGCACTCATATGAGAAATTTGACATTGAACACTTGTATTATTGTATTATTTTCTAAAAGTTTCGAGACTTATTGCAAAACTCGTTTAGTAGTTAGGAGACCCATCTTAAAGTAGTAAATATTATTCAAATTGTTGACTTTTACCTACGTCGTCATGGAGTTGCAGCAGATTGCCAATTGCATATAGCTATATATACATATGTAGGTTTGGATTCTACATATAGATGCATATATTATTTACATATATTGCATTGTTTTTTTCACAAACCTGACAGCGGGCAAACGTTTATTTAAGCGAGTGCATTGTAATTATTTTGAAATTTATTATTAAATTAATTTTAATTGTAATAATGCGCATGTTAAAATTGCCACTTTTTATCGCACACACATACAAAGCTGCGCTTTTGTGGTCATCACTTATTTTTTTTATTGATTTTAATTTATTTATCCAACACTCCGACACACACACACGCACACACTTTACTTTACACATGTAGCCAGCGTTAAACATTTACATTGGCAAAATGAAATGAAATTAAAAATGAATTTTATGCAAAAAGGGAATTTACAATGTTTACGGTTAAGTTGCCGCCTAGCACACACACACACACACACACACTGCTGACCACATTTTATGCCTCATCTAATTGCAAGTTGAGCTGGAATCAGAACTCATTTCATGTGCGTATGTGTGTGTAGATATATTTTAATTAACCCAAAAGCCAAACAAATGTCGCACAACGGGGCAACGTGTTTGGGCGTTAATTCCTGTGAGGGGGCGTGTCTGTGTCAATTGTTATTACATGTGATTTGTAAACTAATACAAGTGAAAACGGCCCAACTGAGTGTGAGTGCAAAGTTTTTCAGCAGATTTCATTGCCTACTTCCAGGCGAGTCGAGACATCAACAACTGGAGCAGCAGCAGCAGCAGCAGCATGAGAATGGAACGTGGCTCGTTAGACCAAAACGGACGTGCTTAAAATTTCACAAGCCCACAAACGCAAACACACACGCACACACACGCACACACAGAGACGCAGAGAGAGAGAGGCGCACACAGGCACACACTTGTAGGCATTTTGTAATGAGAGTGTTTGTGTTTGTGCGTATCCTTTATGGATTAAATCCGCATGCCTGCGGTTGGCCACAAGATCAACTGGCAGAAGTATGTCAACACGAGAGTACGACGTCCGGCCAACGATGAGCTCACAGCAAGTGGTCATAATGGTCGACTCGTTCATCGGTGTGTGCGTGTGTCTGGCTGTGTGTGTGTGTCTGTGTGTGTGTGTGTGTGCCCTGTTGTGCTAATAATGACGCTTTAAGTGAGCTTGTGTGTGTGTGTGAGTTTTGAGTGCTACAACAACAAGGAGAAGGCACAGTGCGTCATTTACACTCGTCGCAGGCAAAATGCTCAACATTGTTTCAGCTTCGGTTTCCTCAGCTTCTTCCCTTTATGTCTTGTGACTCCCCACAAATAATATGTATTGTACATATATTGGTCTATACTAACGAATCGCTGCATTCTCCCAAGTCTATAGAAGAGCATTTCACGCACTTTTACTTTGTCAAAACTGATCGGATTATCGATTTCGAGGCAATTTTAGAGCTACTTTATGAAACTGCATTTAAGTTTCAAGCAAATTCGAATTTTCGATTCTTTATTAAACACAAGCCAAATAAGGTATAGATAGTCCACAGAAATACGTTGAAAAGCCCTTTAAACTCCCATAACTTGGCCAAAAATGATCAGATTTTCGATCCCGATGCAGTTTTCTTCATTGCTAGTGCTCCTTTATTTAAGTTCATAGAAATGACTTGCAAATATCTAGAAACCCATAACAACAGGGTTGTTGTTCGTTCACACGCACATTTAATAGTTGTAAGCGTGTTTAAAATGCACAAGAGCCAAATAAAAATGGAATGTCATTAAACATATGTATATGAATTTGTTGATTGTGTTGCAAAGGAATTGCAAGAATAAATGCGAAAGCGTCATTGGCCTACCTGGCGTATAAGCAATTTCGTTTGTCACTTAAGCAAATACTTTAGCATTAAATTAGACACAAATTTTAATTCAAATTGGTTAATCATTCAGGTGTATTTGGCCAAGAAACTGAGTTTAGCTTTAACAATAGAGGACATGCACTCGGAAAATTGTCAGGTAGAAAAATTGAAGCAATATTCATCAAAAATTTTAGCAAATTAAATATTAATATTGAATAATACCCAAGTTCCTAGAAATGCCCATTGAAGAATTGAGACTCACATAACTTTGCCAAAACTGAACCGATTTTGAAGCTCGAGGCCAATTTAATAATGGTTTTTCCTTTTAAGTTTAATTTGCATTTATCTTTTTGCTTGTTTCCTGGGCATGCTAAATATTTAATGACGCATATATTATCTATGGACGACTAACTCGTTTTACAATTTAAGGCATTGATTAGTTATAAGGTTAAGTTTTAGGGATGTTCAAGTGTACAAGAAAATTTAAGGCGATAGCTTTGAAAACATGACATAAACGGCCGCAACCGATTTCCAGTTGTATGGCGGCTATAATATATAGTGGTCCGATCCGGTCGATTCTGACCAAAGTGCTGTTCCTTTGAATAATAAGTCTGTGTGCAAAGTTTCATCGCGGTAGCTCAAAAGCCGAGGGAAGAGTTTCCATACACACAGACAGACAGACAGACGGACATGACCAGATCAATTTGTGTAGCCATCCTACGAATACTGGAGGAAACTTTTGGATGTCCTGCTGTGTACAAAAGGATTATACTATGTTCTAATAAAGCTGCTGTTAAATTTGCCGCTTCCTAGCTTCAAGTAAGACTTCAAACTGCCATGAATATGTATGCACAAGATTAAAGCAATCATTGTCAATTGTTTCCCATTTAAAATATAAACACATAAATATCTCTTTGTGTCATAATTGTGCTGCATATGCTCTTATTACCAATTATGGTATATATGTATGGTATATATGCTCATGTGTACACGTGTATGTATTCGTGTCTGATATATCCATATACATTATCGCTGGCAACCTTTAGTGTGTTAACGGACACACTGCTGAATGGTCGTCATAATTGAGGTTGTGGGAATGATGTGCATTTCATTAATTATACAAGGAAGTGCTGCGGCGTGTATAAATATGCCCTGTGTGTACGCGCGTGTGTGTGTGTGTGTGTGTGTGTGTGTATTTATGTGGCTGTCAGGACGATAAACTCGTATTCAATATGAATATGTGTGGAAGTCCTTGAGCAGGAAGCAAATACAGCCAGCGCACACACCCTTCAAGCACACACACACACACACACACACACACAAACACACACGCACACATCGTGTCTGAATTGTTGGTCAATGCATTGAGGCAAGTAATAAACTTATTGGCCCAACGGCTTTCTGCTGATTGTTCGTATGTATGGCACAATATGGCGTCAGTCTGTCCGTCTGTCAGTTAGTCAGTTGGTGAGTGAGTGAGTGAGTGCGATGGAGCAGTCAGCACCCCCCGAAATGACCCGCTGCTATCCATGACCAGGCAATGTCGTTAATGTGGAACTGTTAAACAGATAATGACCGACCGTGTGGCTATCGACATTCGACATGGACATGGACATGAACATGGCTATGGCTATGGCTATGGACATGGACCCGAACACACTGCTGGCACTGGCCTTGGCCATAACTGTACGTGGCGTATCATTGCCCCGTGCTGGGATAATATGGGATGATGATGATGTGATTGCTGGCTGCATGCGTATGCAGGAAACCAGACAACTGTCATGTCTGAAATTCTGATGCATTGAAATATAATTATTGGGAAATGTGCGATTGTCGTTCGGTTTCCGTTTACGTGTGTGCCACAACAAACACACACACACACGTACACACACCCAGCTTGTGTGAATTTGTATGTGCACTTTGTAATACCTCCCCCAACCAGGCAGCCACTGTATCGATTATGTTTGGTGTTGTTGTGCTGCTGCTGTCGCTGCTCCTGTTGCCTGTGGATGCCACCAGCCACCCAGTCACCCACCATACACACATCCGCTACCTTTGCCACACAACATCATAATTTATGCAAGCAAAATGACATAACAGTTGCACTATTATATACAGCATATATCTATGGGAATATGTATATGCATGCATGCCTTATATGATGATACGCATCTACTGTGGCGCGGTGGGCGTACCACGCCCACTTGTCATATATGTATATCTGTGTGAACTCTACATCTGCATATATATACATTCTCTTAATTAATATATTAACTTAAACTAATTAATTTAAGGTCAACGTGAGCGAACGAAACAGTTGTTCAGGGTTGCTCAAATCATATTTAAAGCTATATGATCACAACAATAAAAACAGAATAAACATTTATTGCAGCAGCATTCAATATGGAGTCAAATTTCGAACCATGAGGTGTTCTCAATTTTCGATTAATACTAGTTTTGATACCAGCAATCGATTAACAATGAAGCTCGAAATTCGAAAAGGTTTTTGCAAACCAAAGTTCACATATACAAATTTATTACTTGACATGATTTTTGACTGAAAAACCGCTATCAAAGTAGGCGCATGCTTATTCAAAAAACATAAAATAATTGGAGTATAATAACTTTTGTTCTTTTAACATATTCATGTCTTCAAAATCGTCAGAGCGTCAACAATTTAATTCATTATTATTTATAAATTATAAACGTAATTTTTATCCAAAAACCATCATAAATAAACGTTTATGACACATTCAAGTTGTCTATTTCTAAATTTCTGCAAATACTTTAATTGAGAATGCTAAAATGATGCGACAGGACTACAAGCCGCTGGCACCCACCGTCAACAGCACCACTGTGGTGGGCATGCACTTTGGCAACGGCGTCATGATTGCCAGCGAGAACCGAGCAAGGGGTAATCTCCTCGAGACGCCCAGCAGATGCCACAATCTATATCGGCTGCACAACAACATCTAGTAGGTGAATTGAAATAAGGCATTAGTAGTGCTAATCCCTCATTCTCGTCCACTTTCAGCTGTGGCGGCAATGGCTATGCCAGC
This sequence comes from Drosophila flavopinicola, assembly GCA_035042425.1. Lineage (NCBI taxonomy): Eukaryota > Metazoa > Arthropoda > Insecta > Diptera > Drosophilidae > Drosophila > Drosophila flavopinicola. The sequence continues at coordinate 947,379 of JAWNLL010000452.1, read as the reverse complement.
GATCTGACCAACATGGCCCGCTTGGTCAGTGCCCAGTTGGAGCTGCTCTATCAGAATGTCAACCAGAGGGCGTTGCCTGTCATCAGTGGCCAGCAGGTGGCCAAGCAGGAGGTGAGGCGCAACAAGGGCAAAATATTTATCAACCTGATCATTGTCGGTGTGGATGCGTGCGGAATTCATCTGTATAATCTGCATCCCGATGGCACCTCGCAGAAGCCCTTGTATAGCACCTTGGGCTCGGGCCAGCATTCAGCCATGGCCATACTGGAGCACAGTTGGCGCATGGGCATTGATGAGGACGATGCACGCGAGCTGATCTTTGATGCCATCAGCATTGGCATTCAGCATGATGCAACCAGCTGCAGCAGCATCGATCTCTGCATCATTCGCACGGATCTCAGCGTAGAGCTGTGCAGTGAGAAAGTCAACAAAGTGCGATTCGCATTGCTAAGCCCACCGATTGCTGCACCACATCCAACCGTCGACTGGATGAGCGGCATCACGCTGGTTAAGGAAACAGTTATTGCTATAGCAGAAGAGCCACCCACACAGATGCCTCCCACGTCGCCGAGGTCAAGGCCACCACCAAAGCCTCCAATCCGACGGCATCTACTGCGTGTCACTCCTGCCAGGATGCGGCTTAATCGGAAGAGAGGCACTAATGGGTCCGTTGAGCACGGACGACCGCATAAGAAACGAAAGCGATAATTCGTATTTATATGGTTTTCATGTACTTGCTACTATTCAAATGAAAAGATTTATATTTTGATGAAATACATTTTTCGAATTTATACTTTTGAAAAAGAAAAGTTTGAAATTTAATAAAAATATTTGTATAACCTCACACATCTGTTAATAAATACTGATTTACTAACACTGAAAAGAAATGATCTAGCATAAAAAACCATTTGAATTTTTGTATACATTGAATGTTGTGTATTTTATGACATTTATGTACTTTTATTTTTTGTGTTTCTGTTTTTTTTTTTTTGTTTAGTGTTAACAAAATGAATGTACATAAAAACGTTGTTGTTTTGCTGTTGGTTCGCATTGCACATTGAATTATAAAATTACATAATAAGTACATACATAATTTGACATTGCCTGTTTTTTCAGCTCATATTTCCTTTTCAGTTTCTCATTCCTTAATTAATAATTCATCGTGTTTGTTGAGAAGCCTTTCAGATAAGCGATTTTGAAATGCTATTGCACTAAAAGTGTGTGTTGTAATTTCGGAAAATTTTCTTACATACATCTGTACAGGTAAAAGATTTATACATTTCTGTTGCTTGGGAGTCGTCTACAAATCCATTAAGTTAAGTTATGTTTTTAGCTATGCATATAGTATTATTGATCTATTTGGTTTCTCATAAATATGTTACCCGGACCCATCGAAATCGCTCTACAATTTGGTTGTTTGCAGTTTTTAAAAATTGTCATCTTAGTTAGTAAATATATTTTGTTTCTCAATTTGTGTTGCTATTCTTTGTTTTTTTAATACATATTTCTTGAAGTTTTATTGTATATAAGCAGCCTGTAGATTTGCTCAACGACGGTTTTAAGACGCTAGAGGTGAAGTTTTTGTCTTCTTTTGATTTATACAAAGTTTTTCAAACGATTTACAAAAAAACGAAAGCGATTCCAAATATCGTATTCAACTAAACTGGTCAGCCATTAAACAACTTACATACACAGTGTAAAAATACAAATTAATTATATTGTTTAGTCATAAATCATATACACACTTCTTGTTGGTGTATAAAGTATTCTCCGTTTCTATATGTATACATACAAATATATCATTCATTTTCTATAGTTTCCTTACGGTTGCGCTACTTAAGATTATTGTACAAGCAAATCAAAATCACTTGAGGTAACTAAACGAAACATTTTCAATATCCCAAAAAACAAATTACAACGAACAATTCGTAAAAACCAAAAAATAACATGGAATTAATTTTCCTTCATCCGGTTACTGTTACTGCCGGCTCCTCCTCCTCCATGTCGTCTACTGATACTCATCGTCGCTGCTCAGCAGCATGGTCTTCTCGTTGTAGTTCTGGCTAATGGTTGCCACGCGCTGTCCGCCTGGTATAAACTTGCGCTGGTTGCCCAGCGTCTTGGATGCCACACAGCTGTTGTTGCCACCGCCACCGCCACCGCCACCGGTGGCCACCGCATTGTATCCACCGCTGCTCGCATGTTGGGCGCCCCCGGCGCAAGCTTGTCCGCCGCTATTTGGATCATCCGGATCGTAGCTGGAGACGCGAATGCCGCGCGAGTTCTTGCCACCTGCACGAATTAGTTTTATACTTAGTAGAGCTCACTTATTTAGTGTGCTTGCTATAATAACAAGAGATCGAGTTTCATGCCTCGAGAGAACATGCAAAATGCAGGCTTGTAAGTACATATAAGTATTTGCAAGCAAAAGCAAAGGCGACGTTTTAAGCTTATTGTACATTTATTTAATACAGATAAATTTATAGATATATTTTATACAATTTGTTTAAACATTTACAAAAGTTAATAAAAACATATGCACGCGAACTTAAAAAGCACGAGCTTTCGATTTGAGTCTATCACAAAAGGAAATCAAAAAGCAAACAATGTTTTTTTGGTATCTTTGAGCTAAAGGATATTGTTATATTGTTATCAAAATATTTATACTTTTGTTTTAAATTTGTAAATGCAAAATAAGCTAAGTACATACGAGGGGGAATATCTCATGGAACTGAGCGCTCCTTCAAACTTCTGATATGAAAATACACCAAAGATTGCCAAGTATATGTATGTTAAACTATTAAGTTGGAAAAGTCGGTTAATCTGGACGCATTTTAAATACAGGCTAAGATCCGTTTAAATCTGTTATGTATTGCCATTTATACAAATAATTACATACATATATAATTATAAAATCTTTGTTTACACATACATAATATTATACAATATTATCGTAGTTGAATGCATTTGTTATAGCTAACATTTAAATAAGTTGATAAAATGCTTAAATCGTAACGTAAATGTAAACATAATAAAAAAAATACACACTCAAATCAGCAAGGGGAACAAGGTGAACATAAAAACGGGTAAAAATTCATATGAAATTAATTCAAGGCATGTCTTTTAAAGTTTTTAGAGTACATCATTCAGATACATAAAGATCTAAGGTAACTAAGCAATTTTTGTTGTGGGTTTCGAGTGCGCGCTTTCTGTAAGTAACTAGGCCTAATACGTAGTTAGTTCATATTTAGTTTAGAATCGTTGTTTTCCTTTCTTCTCCATTTTTTTAGTGATCAAACGGCAACAAAAGGCAACTGTGGTGTCGTTTTGTAAGCCTATGGTAAGCTATAAGTACACTTGATTTGTCTTTATCTGCTTTTTTGTTTGTTTTTGTCCCTCGTTTTCTTTTGGAATTACAATTAGTGTTTAGTAGCGAGCATCGCTAGTTTTGTTTTGTTTTGTTTTTTTTATTTGTGTTTTATTTAGAGTTTTAGAGCTTTTCGTAACGCTGAGCTGAGGTTACGTCTGCAAAAGATAAGAAACAGAAAGAAAAAACAAAATGTGTAAAACATAATGGTAATGTAATGTGAATGAAAGCAAAGTAAAAGATAAGATTAACAATATATCTACAGAGCGCAGGCAACAAACATTCACAGATAGAGAAGGAATATGGAAAACACAAAGTACAAAGTGAAGGAAACGAAACGACTTACCTGAACTGTATTGCGTGTATTGTTGGTACTGCGGATGGAAATTGTGTATAGCATCTGTCATAATATCCTTGGGATTCATGGTTTCCTATGAAATGCAATACATGTTAGTGCTGGCTTTTCGTAAGAATCACTTTGTATATGGCTTACCTTGAGACTGCTGGAAATTGACTGCATGGTTACGGAGCGTCCATGGCCATCACCAATGCAGCTGCGCGCATAAACCTGAAATGGAGCGGTTGAAAATGTAATAAAGTTAAACAATTACAGCTTAGAGTACATACTAAAGCCATTTCCTAATGGGAGAAGTAAAATAATATTTTTAAAGGGTTTTTTTTTATTCTGCGGATTGTCTTATTTATTAAATGAGGTTTATGAACCGAGAGATTAACAAAGCTTTAGCTTTGTTATTCGGCAGCCCATCTTTATCGTTATATATACCCTTTACCCACAATCTATATTCATTCTTTGAAACATAATTAGTGCACATATATCGGTGTAATCTTAAAGTTTTTATCAAAAGCGTGACCAATTTACAAGTGTGCCTATTTAAAAACTTTTTATGACTATATCAATCTATATATGTATCCATAATCAGAACAACAACATAAGCATACGAAGGGAATCACCACATGAGTCACATGATCGGCATGACTGTAACTCCGTGCCAGCACAACAGAAGATAGGTAGGTAAATTGTTAAAGTATTGTGTACTGTGATTGTGAAACTTTATAGTTGCTGCTCGTTTAGTCTGTCATCCAAGTGTGGCACATTTCGTTGATAAGCAAAGCAAAATGGATCTTATCTTATCGGAGGTAACAGTTATATCGCTTTACGACATAAATACCTGTCAAATCTTGCAAGCAATTCACTCACCTGATAGGGGAAAGCATAGCGCAGCGCAATGGCAGCGAACAGCATTTCAATGCATATGAAAAAGTTCTGATAGCCGGCGGAAACGGTACCCGCTGAGGTGACAGTGCCAGCACTGTCCACAATGGGCGAAATGACCTGCGCCTTCTCGAGTATGGCCAGGCCGACGCCCTGCCAGAAGGACAAGAATATGACCGACTTGATGGTGCAGAATTTCAGCACGGGCTCAAACGGTGTCAACAGATCGCGTGTGGCAAAGTAGAACAAATAGAGACCATACAAAGCCAACGATACGGAAATGTTATAGATGATGGTTATGTAAATGTATCCGCCATCGGCGCTGTAAAGACAAATACACATTAGGCAAACAGTCAACATAATAACAAAATGGTTTTGTGCCAAACCTCCAATCGCCATCATGATAGTGTCCAAAGGCCTGCAGAAAGATGATGATGAAGGCCACTAGGGGCTTGACCAAGCAGAACTGCAACGTTGCCTGCTTGCAGAAGCGCAGAAAGCCAATGGTGTATGTCTTGCCCTTGAGACAGCAGGTGCCATACAAGCAGGAGGTCTTGATGGGCTTGCCACGTATCTCCGACATGATGTTGCCCTCGCCGCCCAGATACTCATAGCATAGCGACAGAAAGTTGTAAATGACAAAGGCTGCAAGACAACAGAAAGTAGGATTAGTGATGGTTAAGCAGGCGATTATGCATATATATAATATAACTCACCCTCGTAGCAATCGCGCACCGTAAAGAAGTAAATGTAAACATTGTCCGAGTTGAAGAATAGCAAACTAATCCAGGAGTAGGTGGCATAAATGGGCACAATGAATAGAATGCGCACTATCCAGCGCTGCTCCTGTGGATTGGTATACCAGCGCAAATGCTGATAGATCTGTAAGCGATATACAAAGATGATTAGTTAAGCGATTAGTGTTTGTATTTATATTGCAAATAACTACCTGTTGACATGTGACAAACAGCGCTGCCCAGACAAATACGCCCGCCAGCACCTGTGCGGTTTTTGTTTGCAGGAATATGCCATCGCCCACATGCAGCAGTGGATCCAATGGCTCCTGTGCGACGCTCGATGGACTCTTCATTTGTACAACGTAATTCGTATTCGGTTTCAGGGTCGTCGACGCAGCAGTCGCGTTGCCAGTGGTAGCAGCAGCAACAGCAGCAGCAGCAACGCTGCCCACGGTTATAGCCGCCTCAATGAGACTGGCCGGCGTTGTGCTCATTCTGCCCACAAAAAACATAAGTTTACAAATCAGATAAAATTATACAAAAGCAAAGACGATATTATGATTAGGAGCACAAGCAAGATGTGTTTACTTTTTAACATAAACATATATATTTTTGACAATCTACACGAATGATTTTTCAGGCACGCCACAATTGTAAATGTGAGAGGTAAACTTGCAATGCGCACTAAATTGGGTCAGCGCCAAAAAAAATGTGGAGCAGTAGAGGGGCACGCATTAGATCATCACCATCATTATCATCATCATAGCGACAGACACGCAACGCAACATTATCAAATGGGCTCGCAACACAACTTTCCGGCGCTTTTAGCGTGAAATTGTACCCACTCAGGGTCAACTCGAACTGCTCCATATCGATTCTATACTAGAGTTATGTACAAAATATGCATCGTAGGTGAATACAGCTGTGGAACAATCAATAAACAAGTGTTAAACAAGCTGCATACACGCGACGCTGCTCAATGGCGACGCAAATCGGCAATTATATATGCATTGAAACATGCATTGCAAATTATACGCACACTTATTTGCTTGGGGACAATTAAATTATGCATCGTTGCGTTGGTTCATTCAACTGGAATCACTTGAAAACAACACAGATGTATAAATAAATGCTGGCTGGAGAGTATTGAATTGAAATACATTCAAACTTGGGAGAGTTGTGTGTGTGGAAAACAAACTTAATTATATATTCATAAGTATATAAAGCAGAAAGTGGGAGAGCGGAAAATCAGTGCAATACAAGCTAGATCAACAGTTCAAATAAAAACGGTTTTTGAGTTCTGAAATCGAAATGTGTGTATAAACAGTGTTATAAACCGATTTAAGCTGCGATATCTCTACAAAATTAGTGTAGAAAAACTTTTAAAAGATGGTTGTGAATTGAATATTCTTTAGGCCATAAACAAATATAATATAATAATATATATACATATGTAAAAACCATTTGGTGTTTGGTGAATATCGTTTTGTACAATTGGTTTTAGGGGCATGGACAGAAACTCTAGCCACTTCGATATGACAAGAGGAACTACTGTGTTACAGGGGAGCGCTATCGTATTTATTCAGAAACAAAGAAGAAATGCGCTAAATACAAAAATAACACACAATAATGACTCAGTCATGCAAAACTGGAAGCTAACGCAAAACCGATTTTCGCTCCAGCAAAAACACAAATCGGTTATTTAACGAACTACTTGAAAACAATGCGTACGCTATTCTATGACACTGAAACCCAAAAAGTGTGAACAGAAAGACAACAAATCTGCAGCAGCAGTAAAAATAGGCAAAATGGCCAAGTCACAAAGAGAAGAAGCAAATGTCGAAGCAGAAGCAGAGTAAAAGCAACAACAAGTTGCTGTCTACTGAAGATACACAGAGCCACAAATACTATGTATATATGGCCAATGTCTCCACAGCAAAAAAAGTCTCCACTGGGCCAATCGAAGTAGCAGCGCGGAAGCGTTTTTGACAGACAAGAAAATGCCCTGTGCGTTAGTTTGTGTGTTTGTGTATGCAGATTGTGGGAGTATGGGCCGAAATCAAAACCAGCAACAACACTTCCAGCCAGTGCTAATTACATTTTTGTTTTTGACAAGGGAGCCTCATTTGCTTTGTGTGGCTTCTGCTTGAGCAGTTAAATTGATTTTCGAATGTGTCCAAAATATTAGACACACGCTGTAAATAAATACAGAGCTTAAATGCCAGCATATGCGACCTTTCCGAGGGAGGGGAGCTGCTTATCACACACACATACGCATAGTGCTCACTCACACCTGCTTATCAAATGCGAAAAATAACGACGACGACTACGTTGAAAATAAAAACACGCACACACACACACACACACACATCATCAAATTTCGTCATCGAAAATGGGTATTTTACTTGCGAGTCGTCCATTTCAGGGAAAACAACTTTTACACACACACACATATTGCTGCTCATACAAGTTAATGCAACTTAATTACCTCTTTTAAGTGCAACTTTTCACAAATTGCTTTTGCGTTTAATTTTCACTGCTCGAAATTCCGTTTAATTTTGCTCCAACAATTGCCACTTCAATTTTTTCTTTCTCTTCGTCGTCGCTGCGACGCGAACAGACGTTCGTATGTTTGTTTCTCCGATGTCTCAAATAGGGGCAAAGTAAACAGCGTCACAAGGAAATTATAACACATAAGCAGCTCTATATTTGGTAATTATTATTACGTGCCGTTTTTACTTCAAGTGCGCACGAAATTACAGCAATTTTTGGCTGTTCGCAAGCGTGCGAACCAGGATTGTTGATACTCTATCGGTACTGACGATATATTTTGAGCTCCGATATATTTTTCAGTGTTGATACACCGTATCGATATTTTTGAAAGCTCTTGTGCGGTCTTTACAGTCAATGTGTATACATTGATATGTTGTGGCGGCAAACAGATAAGCCAGCAAGATCACAACTATATCGATATTTAAAGATATAATCAAAGTGCATTTTAATTAAAGAAAATAAATTGTTTCCATTAAACCGCTAAAACAAGCATGGCGCAATTAATTGTTAAAATTTGTTTTCTGGTTTTTAATCAGTTTGCAAAACGAAGGCTGTTTCTCCAGAAAATAAAAAGTCAGTGTGTCCACACAACTAGTGAAAAAAACCCAGTGAACAAAATTCCAACGCAAAAAAACAGCTGGTATCGATGCTTTTCTTGGCATTGTATTTGTTATTGTCGCAAACAGCGACCGAAGAAGCGCGCTCATAGTTTATCTTATCTGTGTCGAACTTTGAACTGTCGGAGATCCGTTGCTAAATAATGATAATAATGTAAATAAAAGAGCTGCTCTTTTGCAACATGGACTTTCGCAACGCCAGGGCGCGCCAGCCGGAAATTGTGCGTTCAGTGCAAAAGGACGCTCGATACACCAACGAGTTGGCCGAGGATTTGTCTGATATACTGCGTTTGACTGGACCTCGTAACTGGATCAAATACAATCAATTGTGCCAGTTGGTGGCGCAGCTCAGCTATCACGGTTTCGCCTCATTGAACAACCTGCAAACGCTGGGCGAGGAGTACACCGGCATAATCCAGGTCGATGGCAACTACAAACAGATTCCCAGCCGGCTGGTAAGCAAATGCGTATTAAACTATAGCTGACACCTATAAAATTACTCCTTTGCAGCTGCAACTGGTTGCAATTATACTGGAATTCGGGGGCGACGCCTTGTTTCTGCGCGTGCTGCAAAAACTGGAGCTGCACGTAGCAGAAAATGAGCAAATCGTTCCCGATGCTAAGAAGCAGATGCAGAAACTCATCCAATACATGCGACAGTCGCCCAGCTATATTAAAGCCCTGCATAAGTCGCTCTTCTATTTGAACGCCAGCAAATATCAGCTGTCCAAACGCAGCACAGGCATCAACTACGTGCTCATTCGCCACTGGCTGCAGCCGGAGTTCTCACTGTATGGCTACAAGATTCTAGGCATTATTACATTCCTGCAAGTTTCGGTATCCTTGGCCATTGGCGGCTGGGAGGCATGGAAGGAGCACAAGCGCCAGCAGCTGGACGCACTGAAGCAGGCAGCGACAATGTTTCTGAAGCAAGAGAGGAGCACAAAGATCACGGCAGTCGATGTGCCCCAGTGTATCCTGTGCCTGGAGCCGCGCCAGAGCGGAAGCCTGACGCCTTGTGGTCATCTCTTCTGCTGGAGCTGCATACTCGAATGGCTGGAGGAGCGCGACGAGTGTCCGCTGTGCCGCGAGTCGCTGAAAAAGTCGCAGGTGATACAGCTGCAAAATTACGCCTAAGAACATTTACTGTATGTTGATAAATCGGTTTGTTATATATATTAATTTATTGAAGACTTTTTTATGTACAATTTGTAATTATAATTGATATTCAACAGCTTTGGTGGCATTTGGCAACCTTGCCAATTTGAATTTTGGCTTATCACTGAGTCTAACCTAACCTAAAACAAGCGTGCGCTAGTCGAGAGTGCCCGACCAGAAGATACCCTGTACTCAGCCCTTAAAAGTACATTAAATGGTTACTTATCAGTAGCTGAAAGCATTCCGCATTATGCAAAATTATATCTTAAATAGCTTCTGAACGTCCTAAAATCGTCGGTATCAATATTTGTAAGCGATATACAGTGGATGCTCGGAAGTTACAACCTCTTTGGTTTTGGAGGGGCTCTAATAATTTCTGGACTTGCTTTTTTGTGTGTCAAATGAACTTCTTATCATAGTTTTCAAACTTTTGGTGCTTATATTCATATTGTTTTCGAATATTTAAATAATATTCTAAATATTTTCAGTTTCTAAAATTTAATTCGAATTTTTAGCTATACTTTCTGATCGAAATGGGTGTTCTAATTTCCAAGCGTTACATAAACTTAATCGGCCCGGAATAAACGAGAGCTTACATCTATTTCAATTGTTGTATATCTAGCTCTTCTATAAGATCAGACGGACATGGCATTCTGATCTATAATATATACATATGGGATCGGATATGCTTCCTTCCGGCTATTACATACATTTACACTTGTCAACCATTTATGGGTACAGGGTAGAAACTACAAGTAGCTATATATGTACATTAACAATTCGATTTGAGTGACCCCCGCGCCAGACTTAAATAATGTCCAGATAGACGGTACGACTGAAGATTTGCTTACGCCGACGTGACTCAAAGGCGGAACGAGCTTCCGATTCGGACTCGAAAGCGACGCGCGCATCGCCCGTGGGCTTGCCATCGTCATTGAAGCGCCGTATAATATCATCGGGACTGAGCTTGTAGTCGCTGAAGAAGCGCAGTATGTCCTTGAGGTCCGCTTTAAAGGGCACATTGCGCATGGCCACCACGCAGCCGGGACGATTGAACTTATCGGGTATGCCATCGTCTGGTAGCGCAGCGTCGCCATTGTTAATGGGCGGCAGCAGCATAGGCGATGTGGCAGCCGGGGGTGGCAACCCGATCTCATTGTCATCCAACTCTGGGCCGGAACGCACGGCAAAGGGATTAAAGTGCTGCTTGCCAATGCTGCCCTCGTCGTCGGTGTTGTTGCCGCTATCAAGCGTCGACGGTGGCAGCGATTGTTGTGGGACAACACGATTGCTGGCATCATCGAAGCGACTGGGGCCGCGACGGCGCGATTGCTGCTGTTGTTGTTGCTGCTGCATTTGCTGCTGCTGCTGCTGCATGGGCGGCGCATCAGCTGAAATTCGCGGTCCATTGCCGCCGGGCAAATAGTCCATAAACGGTTTGTTCATGCGATCCGCAATCTCTTGCGGTGTAACGGGCGATAGGCGCAGGCCACGCCCACGAAAGCGACGGTTGTGAAACTCACGTATGGCCATTTTGGCATTGTGCGCATCGGCAAACTCAACAATGAACTCACCGGCGCTCTGATTACGCTCATTGAACAACATCTCAATGTGCTCAATGCGCAGATTCTCCGAGACGAACAGCTCGCCCAGATCATTCACTCTCGTGGCATATTCGCAGTTGTGAACGCGCACGAACATGTCCTCGGGACGACGTGGCTGCTGTTGTTGTTGTTGTTGTTGCGACATCATCTGCGGCATGTTGTTGTTGCTGGGCATGCCAAATGGCATGTTCATGTGGCTGTTGTTGTTGTTGTTGTTATTGTTCATCATATGCATAACATTGTTGTTGTGGTTATTTTGCTGCTGAAAGGCAAAGGGCATGTTACCGTTATGCATGGCAGAGTTGGCAAACGCGGGTACGCTGTTGTTGTTGTTGTTGTTGCTGCTGCTGTTGTTGTTGTTGAGTGTGTGGGGATTTTGCTGTGGTAGCTGTTGTTGTTGTTGTTGCGGCTCGTGATTGCGTCGTCGCGGATCGTTGTTGTATTTGGCCATGGCCATAAGCTCCTGTTGTTGTTGCAGTTGTTGTTGCTGTTGCTGCAGCTGTTGTTGCAGCAGTAGTTGTTTGCTCACCTGTTCGCGTTCCTCCTCCTCGCGCTGCTGCTGCTGCTGCTCCTCCTTGTGCAGCTGCTCGGCGGCGCGTCGCTGCTTATCCTTGGCCGCCTGCATCTCAGCCGCATTGCTGGCGCGCACGCGCAACTTGCGGAAGCCAATGTAATGCGAGGCGGGATCCTCCAGAGCGGAGCGTGCCTCATTCTCGCGCGCGAACAGCACAAAGGCGACAAACTCGCGACGATTGTTCGGACTGGGCGCCAGCAGGATGTCGACAATGGTGCACGTGGCGCTGAACATTTTCATAATGTCCTGTTCGGTGGTCAGCTGCGGCAGATCCTCCACATAGAGCACATTGGTGTGCAGCTGTGGCACTGAGCGATCATCAGCCCGTTTGCTGTTGTTGTGGTTGCTGTTGTTGTGCTGCGATGATGAGCGCTGCAACCGCTCATCGGCCTGCTCGAACTCCTCATCGCCGATGGGCGTGATTTGCACGAGGCGATCCCGGAACATGGTGTTGTTGCGCAACAAGGCCTTCTGGGCGCTGGACACGCGCGAGAACTCAATGTACGCAATGCCCGAGCGTGCGCCATTGATGCCGTTAATGATCTTGATGCCATTGTGGGGTATATAGAGGCCAGAGAAATACTTGCGCAGATCACTGTACGAGGTGCTGGGACACATGCCGCTAATCTTGACATAGCAAGTCTCGGCAATTTGCGAGACACCCGATGCGGAGGCAGACACAGGTGCAGCATTACCGGGCGCAGCACCACCTGGTGAGCTGCCCGCGGCAGTTTTGGCTGCCTGCTGCTGCAGCAGCACCTGCTGTTGCTGTTGGAACAGCTGCGGATACATTTGTGCATAGGGATTGACGCTGGCAAAGGCAATGGGCTGTTCCTGGCTGCTATTAAGGACACTCACATCTGGCTTGTGTTGCAGCGGCTGTGTGGCAGCTGTCACATTGAGATTGTAGTTGTTGCTGTTGTTGTTGTTACTGCTGGTGCTGTAGCTTTGCAACACTGGCGGCAGCAGGCCCAACGGCTGCTGCTGCAGGCCGGGCACAGTAATCAGGCCAGGCAGATTAACTGCTAGTGCGGCCGGTACAGCGTTGCCCAGTGCCCAAGGCAGCAGATTTGGGGCAACAACAGCACCACCGCCGCCGGGCAACGCCTTGGGCAGCACCTTCAGCTCACGCTCGCCGCTGTCGGCGCGCAGCAGATCGGCGCGTCGCTTGCGTGCGCGTTCATTGCGACTGTGATCGCTGTCGTCGGAGCTGGAGGAGCGACTACGACTGCGACTGGGACGTGAGCTGAACAGTCCTACCGGCTGCAGTTCCGGCGAATCGCTTTCAACCTTGAGGCCACCGACATCGGCCAGCGTAATGCCCGCCTGCTGCTGATAGGCAGTGAGAAATGAGGCCACCGGAGCTGTAGCGGGCGCCGCTGTTGCCACCACCGCTGCTGGTGCTGCCACCGCCGGCGCCAACTGTTGCTTCTGCTGCTGGCTAAGCAGAAAGCTGTTCAGGCCGCCAATGATGGGCGGCTGCGGCACGGGCGGCATGGCCACCGCGGACTTGGCCGCCGGCGCTGTGGCAACAACGCGTGCCGTTTCGATGACCTTTTGCATTTCGGCGCGGGAAGAGAGCAGCAAACGCACCTGTATCTCCATCAGTTTCTCGCGATCCTTGAGCATGGCGCAGCGTGCATCCTCGTCGGTGCTGTTTTTGGTGAGAGAAGCAACAAATAAGGGCAAAGGCTTAACGTTAAGATAACAGTTGAGAGAGAGAGAGAGAGCAGAGCAGAGCTGTGTGGCACAGCATAGCATTATATATTGTATATATGCATATATAGCAGATCTAGATCTAGTTCTGCCTGTGAGCTGAGAGTTTGCGACTCTAGCCCGGTTGCTGCTTGGTTTATTTTTGCTACAATAACGTTTGTATATAGTGAGAGAGAGAGATCAGTGTTTTGTGCTAACTACCTGAAAGCGATGAAAGCGTCGCCCATTTCGCCACCGATTATGTGTACACCGCCCTCCGGTATCGAGAGGCCCGTGAAGAAATTTCGTATGTCTCGAGCATTTGCCGTCCACGGCAGGTTTTGCAAACGAATAATGACACTCATCTCGATTCAAGACTTTTTTCTATTTATTTGTTAATAGCTTTTTGGTTATGGTTTTTTTTTTTAGTTTTTTCACTATTTGCGTGCTGATCGGTTAGCAAATCAGCACAAAAAGGGTTTCCTAAGAAATGTTTATCCCTTAGTTGGTTTTAGTCCCATGTCCAAGTTAGCCGAGTCCCAACCAGTAATCGGGTATCTGAAACGGGAATGACAGACTTATGGAGAATGTGTGCCACCAATTTTTGTATATTATAATATAGTAAATGATATATGATGGATGCCGAATACAAGATATGGAATGAAGTGAAAATCTTTGATACTTATGCAGACCTCAAATAGAAGAGTTTTAAACTAAATGCGATTCTTTAGTTTTATTCTTAGTACATATAGCTTTTATATTCCTATTAAGTTATATGCCTTTATTTTTATCTTATTCGCCTTGTTTTCCTAAGTTTTTAAGCATCTTTGAACACTAGACTTACCAAAATTTCGATTACCATTCCCAATGAAATTCGTATATATTTGATATTACACTTATCTTTTTATTGCACCTCTTTGAATCAAAACCGCGAGTCTCTTGAAATTGTAAATAATATTCGATACAGCTGTACCAACCTGGTATGATTTTATCGTTTTTGAAATTGATTGAAGATTGCTCTTGATCCGGAGATTAGGTGATTGCTATATATTCTGCGATAATCAGTATGTATTTATTGTCTTTATTCATTCAATTAAAAAAAAAGAACAATTAAAAATATTAAATGGCCAATACTAGTAAGATTTGGATCCAGAACAGATGTTTATGTTACATTCTCGTAATAGCTAATTGAAAGTCTTATCAGCATTAACATTAGCAAATTTCGGGAACTGAATATTGTTTATTTATTTGTATATAAAGATAATCTTGTTTAATGATTTCAATTTGCAAAAAAGATCAGCTAGCATCAGGCACAATTTATATTCATTAACACTATTTCTGATTAGTATTTAAAATACATATACATATTTCTTGACTTTTGTATTATTTTGAATAGAAAAGCTTACCAAATTTTAAGAAAAGTTTATGGAATTGCTTTTTGAGTGGCCAGGCTACTAATCATAATAATAAACTTCTTTGTACTCTTTCAACTGAAGCCCAATCCACCGAGTGGTTTGTGGCAGGGAAACTCCTGAAAATCGACTCACTTTGTGCACGGAATGCTAAAATCGTAACGTTCAATAACGAGCCAGATTCTCATAACAATCGATGGCTTTAATTGGCAAATCGGGTGGGCTTTGTTTGGGGATGTTGCATAAGAGGACCAGTTTCGCTGATTGCCGCCGACTTGTTTGCCATATGCATTAACGCAAATGACAACTGGTTAATGGCATTAGAAAGATTTCCACGTTTGTCTGGCACTTACCGACCTTCCTGCCGCCAAATGAAGGTCGCAGCACACGATCTTACATCTCACACACACACCATCTGGCCACAAACTATGCTACTGTGCCTACTGTGTCCCTAGTCGATAGGCTCAGGCGCATTGATAAACATTTAACGATGACGATACGCAAACATTAGGCTAGTCAATTTCAATTTCCTCATTAGACGCACTCAATTACCTGTTAATAACGCTCAGCAGCCGTTGTGCCCAAATAGAAATGCGCGTCTAACCAGTTGATCAGATTGGACGTAATTGGAAAGCGATTATGCAGCTTTAATTCAATTCGCATTGCAATTGCCGCCACAGTCCACAGTATTTTTGTGGTGTGCGTGTGCCTGTGCCTCCGCCTCTGTCTGTCTATCCCTGTCTCTCTGTCCCGGGCGGACATTTGCTAATACAATGTTTGTTCGATTGTCAGCAACAACAACTTTATCAGTAGCAACAACCGTGGCGGCGACGACAACGACAACAACGAACAGCGAAAAATAAATAAGCAGCTCGCCTAAATGACAGCCAGGAGCAGCTAGAGCAGCAACAACAGCAGCAGCAGGAGGAGGAGGAGGAGCCGGTGGCGGCTGCTGCCTGTTTTATTTGTGTCCACCATTTGTTTGTTTTTTTTACTTTTTTAATTTTTTTTGGCTTGGCCGCAGCTGATTAACGCCAAAACACTACAGGAAATCCAACTCCAACTCCTTCCGCTTGGCTATATAAGAAGGCATTGTTGGCCATCTGGGCTGCAGTTATACGAAAGATTTGACCGCGTTACCGTCGTCGTCGTTATCGTTGCCATCGTCAGCTTCAGCGATCGCCAGCCAGCGGCGCATGCTTTTGGGCATACAAAAAGACATGAGATTCGCAATTGTGAGTGCTCCACTATAGACTAAATATATGCTTATATATATATAATCGCGTGAGCGGCAACAATTGTGTTACTGAACGATAAGAGATATATACATAGCTATCGTTCTGGATCTTACTTTTAAGCAAATATGTGGTGATATCATAAGTTTATAGAGCGTTTACTGATCTTAAGCCAGGAACTTAGCTGTGGATTTTCGACCTTTAAACAAAGTCTCCAAACGTTTAAAAGTGACTACCTATTGCTTTTTTCTACGAAAAAACATTTTTTTTTTTTTGGCAATATTCTACTTTCATTTTAATAATATGCAATGATTTAGATAAGTATTGGTATAGCGATAGTTTAAAAAGAACACAATTTATTTCTATCATACGATAACAGCAGAAGGTTCTTTAGAGTATAGCTTCTAAAATTCAAAAACCTTTTAATGGCTTATGGCTCAAAAAAAAATGTCCTAGACATGCCTGCTTTAATTTCCTTGCCGAAGTATTGAAATTTCTAAACATCTGTTAAAGACTAATTCATATATCATAAGATAGCGCTTAGAATCGTGCAATGGCCTTACTAACCATGCAAACGATTAAAAAAAAAGATTGCAAAAAAAATATATATCATGAAATCGATCTAAAATGAATCTATCTTTTGCAGACGATGTCGGCGCTTGGGCTGCTTCTGCTTGTCGGCGCCCAGGGCACCACTATAATCAGCATTAAATATCCGCCGCAGAGCGTTGAAGCACTGGAGCGCGCCCAGCCTGCGAAGCGGGATCTAAGTCTTAGCTATGCGGCCACCAACATTGACTCCAAGGAGGGAACACGCGTGAAGACAATCACCGTGATAAAGAATGTGGGCGGCTCGCATGCGGGCTCCTCGAGTGCGGCGAGCAACAAGCAACTGAAGCTGGCTATCAATCCCGAGCTGCACAAGGACGAGGACTGGGCGAGTGCGTTTCGCGACAACTTTGAGTCCTACGGCGGCCTGCCCGACGTGCCGGACATAGACGATCTCTTTGACTTTGTCAATCGCAAGCAGACGACCAAAGCGCCCGAAAAGGAGGCGAAGGAGCCAAAGCCGACTGTTGCAGCAGCGAGCACGACAGCAAAGGCGCCCGCGACTAGCGAGCTGGCCGAGGATGCCAACGACAGTGATGAGGCAATCGTGGAGAAGATCAAGGGCGATGCCGAGCTGCTGCCACACATCAAGCAGGCGAATATATTGCGTCTACAAGCGCACGCACTGAGACAACAAAAGCAATCGCAGCAGGAACCACAGCAGGAGGAATTTAAACGTCTGCGCACACGCGAATCTCTGATCAATGTGAACTACTCGACGCCCATGCATTCGGTTAGCCAATTCTTTGAGAACTATGTACAGGTGCTGCCCAATGGCTACGACTATAGCAAGCCGCAGCCGCAGCCACAGCCGGCGGCGCAACAGCCGTGCAATCAGCCAAACAGCATACGGGTGACAACGCCATCGGGACGCACTTACGACATACCGCAGAGCAACAGCAGCGGCAGCAACGGCGGCCTTAATCATCCCTACTTGGCACCATCGTTGGCCAAGCGCACACAGATACAGCAGCCGGTACAGCAACAGCAACAGCCTCAGCCGCAGCCTCAGCTGCCTCCGCTTATCTCTCCGGTTAATTCACTCGTGCCGCCCATTGCGCAACCGGCGGTGGGCAATCTTCCGGCTAATCCGCCGCCGCCGCAGCAACAACAGCAGCAGCAGCCGCCGCAATCCCCGGTTGCAGCTGGCATCTCCACCAGCCAGCGGCCGTATGTGGCGCCCAGTTTGCGTAATAATGGTCTGGGCATCAATCGTGGACCGTCGATACCGCAGTCGCCGCCGCCGCCGCCGTTCCCCGCGTATGTAACTGGCAATCTCAATGGCAACAGTGTGCCCAGTTATCGCAATAACGTTTTTGGCAATGCTGGCGGCAATATTCGTCCGAATGCATTTCGATCGCGCGGCTTGAAGTATTGATACCAATAACTGTTAATCTTACGAGTAGTGTTCTCAAGACTTGTTATGTATTTAAATGTATGCAAGCGTATTCCTAAATATATACATATATATATATACCACACAAAACACGTACAGGCTGGATAAATCGATATGCGCACTTTCTTTATATGGCCTCGCGTAATTTTAGCTATGCAAACTTGTTAACTAATTTGGCGCAGTTCAGGTTGTGTTGTATCCGCTGGCGCTGAGATTTCTAATGTTGTACATATGCAAATGCTTTGGTACATGTACATATGTATGTATGTATGCACGTACTTTTATCAATGAACGTTTACTCACCACATGGAAAAACCATACAAATGCAACGCAAACTTATTGAGGACCAATGCACAAAGACAGAAGGGCTCGGTTTTCGATCAAACGCTATATTTATTTGACAATTTCTATTGTTTATCAATGTGAAAAATGTGAATTTTCTCTCAGCAACACGGCCTAGTTGACTTCAATTGTAGTAGTAACAAAAGTAAAATGGCGGCCATGTCAACATTCGATTAAGCAAACTATCGATAGCTGTTTTTGTCGCGCAAAGTACGCTGTTCATGCATAGTGCCACCAGGCTGCTTGAGATAAACATATTAAAATATATGATCATGCTGATAGTGATTTAATGCTGGCATTAAAAAATGCACCAGGTGTATGTTCTTGTTTAATTAAATGAGCAATACAAATTGCTAGTGAATGAGTATTTTCTTGCCTACATTTACTATTTTGCTCTGGCAGCCGATAGTATCGTGCGTGTCTGTCGTTATGGTATTTTTAATTAAGTCGCTTGCAGTCACACTGTTTTTCATAGGTCAGCACGGATGCTGATTTTTCCAACCAAGGCATTTTTGGTTTTTATATCAAAATTAGTTGCTTTAAACAAACAAAAAATATCCCCCAACAATTCGTGATCATTTGAAATCTGTGCGCGTACATTTGTCAAGTGAAATAAGAGCTCCATATTCGGCAATTTACGCATTGCAAAACGCAGTCGTCACACCTTTGGACAGCACACCACTACTAGCAAACAGTGTCATTAATAAAAAGAGGACGGCAAATAAGCGAACGCAAAAGCAAGAGGCAAATAAAAAAGTCTAAAGAACAAGCACAAGTACTGTATCTAGTACTTTTGGAGGTTTTAATTTTCGATTTATACCGAAAACCACACGCATAACCTTTTTGGAAATATTACGCAAGTATTATTTCTGGATACACTTGTTGATAATCATGGCTCAGTAAAGATGAATCCTCAACGAGAAATAATCGCTCAACGCACTCCGTGTGGAGACAAACGTCAACGCGTGACGCAGGTTGCTGTCAATTCGCAGCAACAAACATCCAAAGCACAATCCCCCACTTTTACCTACCCCTCCCTCAATCTACTGTGCGGTCTGAGCGCAGCCAAAAATAACAATGGAAAACAACAACAGCAAGAAGCAACAACAACAGCCGCGTGCAAACAAATCATCTGCTGAAGCTCAACGCAAATCTAGTGGTGGGTATTCATACAATCCTTCAATCTAATTTTTCACTTAGAGATGTGCGCACGTCGATAAATGACGTCCAGTGTTGCCAATTAACTTTTGGTGTTTAGTTAAAGTTCTGTTTCACAAGCAATTTCTTTCTTTGACTAAACTAGGATCGTAGATATTTGTGATTTAATAAATGAAAGTTATATGTAGAAACCCTGTAATATACCTTTATTTCTTAATTTTAGTTTGTCTCGATAATCGACTAATTGTCCGGACCTAAGAAATTATACTGTACTGTAAAATATACCAGCTGTTTCGTTTTCGATCTATCCGCTAGACTTGTATGCCAACAACAAAACACGCAGTTCTCGACGTCGCGAACAGCTCCCAACACCACGCAACGAGCAGCAGCAGCGCAGCATCAAGCAACAACAACAGCAGCCGGCTAAACTACGTCCTAATGTGGACAAGCGTCCACGTGGCCGCGGTGGCGGTGGTGCAGGTGGCAACAGCTCCACTTATGGCCAAGAGTCTGAGCCGGGCTATGGCGATGGTATTGCATGCGCCGGTCCGGATAGCGCTTACGGCAGCGCCGGACTAGCAGCAGCGGGCGCCGGCTACATGCGTAGCGGTGATTTTGACTTTGAACTGAACTCTGTGTATGCGCACGGCAGCAAGAAGCAGAATCTGAACCATCTGCTGAACTTTCACTGTGTGCCTCGCGAGACGTCATCTGCTTGGCATGCCACTGGACATGGCTCGGCTGTGGGACGCCGGCAGCCACGCTACAACAAGGAGCAATTTCTGCAGGCTAACTTTCAGTTTGTCATCAGGAGCAGTGCCAAGGCTCAGGTGAATGGCTCACCGGACACGCTCATCGATTGGCATCTAATCGAACAGATCAACATCCATACGACCGAGGAGCCGCAGTGTCCCATCTGTCTCTATCCACCGGTGGCGGCTAAATTGACGCGTTGTGGCCACGCTTACTGCTGGCCCTGCCTACTCCACTATTTGTCCTTGAGCGACAAGAGCTGGCGCAAGTGTCCCATCTGCTACGATGCTATTCACGCCGCCGATCTGAAGAGCTGCACCATCGAGCAGCAGCATGCGATGAATGTGGGCGATGTGATCACTTTTCAATTGATGCGTCGCCGCAAGGGCTCCATTTACATTGAGCGCTTTGCGGGCGCTGGTGGAGCTGCTTTGTTGGAGCACGAGCGTTTTCCGCTATTGAGTGCCCTAGATGAGGCAAAGCGCTTTTCCAAGTTTTTGATTGCCAAGCGTGGCGATATTGCGGCTATTATTGAACGCGAGCGACGCGAGCTGTTGGCCGAGTCTGATGTGTCCTGTCCCGAGGATGTTTTCACACAGCAGGCACTGCTTACCTTGAACGAACGTTGCGAGAAGCTAGGCTTGGAGCCAGAGGAGCAACAGCAGCAGGCACAGCTGATGGTGGAGGAGGAGCAGCCACAGGCTAAGACTCCTGATATTGATGAGAAACCAGACGACGCATCCGTCTCATCTTTGGGCGAGGCGAGCAGCAGCAGCAGCTGCTACAATATCATCAACAACAATAAATACTATTATTTCTATCAGTCCAATGATGGACAGAACATCTATTTGCATCCATTGAATGTGAAAATGTTGCAGGCCTGCTACGGCAGCTTGGATCAAGCGCCATTGCTGATCGAAGCGCACATTTTGCAGAAGGAACATCACTCTATGGACGAGGAGCATCGTCGGAAATTCACCTGTTTGGGCCATTTGCCGCTAACATGTCAATTTGCCGTTGTCGAAGTGGATTTGCAGCCGCCAATTATTTCAGGCAGCATATTCAGGCTATTTAGAGGTAAGTTTGCATGAGTTCTGAGTGTTACCACTTCGCTGATCTCTTTGCTCTGCAGATGATCTGCTGCATCGCAAGCAGGAGCGTCAGCGTCGCGAGCGTGAGGAACGCAAACGTGAGCAGCATATCAATGAGATTAATGATCGTCAGATGGGCAAACTTATTGCCAGTGCAGCCAATTTGAATCTAAGCTCCACCCATGAGTTTCCCACTGTGAGTGTCCTTCACATAAATAATATATCTGTATATTTGCTAATAGTTTAAATTATAATCGCAGTGTGGTTTTGAAGAGGATTTGCCCGCACCACGCGGTGCTCTGCCCATTGCAATTGGCCAGCCAAGCGGTCCGCGTTACTCCAGTGTGGCTGCCAGTCCCAAGCAGGAGTTGTGGCCCAGCATTGGCGGTGCCTCGCCAGACGGCAGCTCGTCGGGCATGCGCGCATCTGAATTTCACGTGGGCGCCTGGGGTCGTGCTGCCCCACCGCCACCACCAGTTGCCACTGTAACCAGTCGTCCCACTGTGGACGAGGACAATGAGCTACGTGCCGTTGGTCCTTGGGCGCTGGGAGAGCTGTTTGTGGGCGCATTGGGTCAGCAGAAGCAACAGCGTGGGCCCAAATCGAATACCGCTCCAGTGGATGCCGTTGCCAGCAAGAAGCAAAAGAAGGCTAAGGGCAAAAAAATGGTGCCGCTGTTTGCTGTCGGCATGAACCGGGCTCCATAGATCAACCAAGATGAGGTATCCTTGGCATCAATTAATAACACCGATTAACAGCAATTATAAAAAGAAATTTTTGTTTAGAGCGTCAACGTCGCGAAACTATTTCAATGTTATTATAAATAACTATTACAACATCCAATACCTTTATAATTTAACTAATCCATATTCATACGTATTTGCATTATTATATAACAATATATATATAATCCAATAAAGGCAGTGAGCATAGCAAAAATAAGCCTTAACTATTAAATTAGGCCCACTTGAATTCTTTCAAATTTGTTTTCATTTAAATTTTATTTCTCCAAAAAATATTCAACAAAGCGATTTTGTTTGCAAATTGTATTTTGCGTCTATTATTTGTTGTTCTTGTTTTTTTTTCCATTTTTGCGAATGTGTGTATTTTTGTATAGTATATTTATTATGTATGTATTTATGTTGGTGTTGTTTTTAACTTATAGTTAAAGTGTTACGCGAAATAATTTAATATAAATAATTCTATATATTTTTTCATCATCTTTCTTTCACGCAAAATCTTTAAGGCTTAATACAAAAATGAGTCTTTTGCGTTGGTTTTTGAATTATTTTCATGATCATTTCTTCGTTTACGATTACAAATTGTGTAAATTGTGAAGGGTTTGCGTTTGCAGCTGCGGCTCCATTTTGGCTATATAAAAAAAATTGGCTACATGGGCTATAGACAGGGCGCAGGGAGCAGGGACGAGCAGCGAGTGCGGGTGCAACTAAAGCTAAACTGATTACAAATACCATTTAGAGATACAGCTATAGAAAATTGCAATGTGTGTGCGCGGGGCACCGGGATCTGCGTGGATCAGCGCTACTTGGTAAAGGAGTAGGAGTTTCGCTTAGCCAACAAACAAATTGGGTGCCACAACAGTATTGCGCACGAAAAAACAATTTAATAAATATACAATAGCTTTAAGAGAGAAAGGTGAAACTTGAGGCTAGCCAAATCAGAAGACGGTTGCATGCAACCCACACTTAACTACTACTACAAGTAATTCAATTGCTGCGCCGCTCGACAAAGTCCGCATCGTAGACCACATCATCGTCATCGTAGTCGTCCGGCGAGGAAGCGGAAGCGGCCGCCGAACGTGTCTGGTAGCTGCTTCGCCCCAGTGCCGATGAACGCTTCTTGTTGCCATTGAGGGAACTGCTGCTGCCGCCACTGTACTCAGTGGGCAGCTCCAAGTACTCATCCGTGGAGTCATCGCCATCGCCGTCCAAATCATCGCCATTGACGGAGCCCGACGGGCTGCCGGGCGGACTCAGTGCC
This sequence comes from Drosophila flavopinicola, assembly GCA_035042425.1. Classification (NCBI taxonomy): domain Eukaryota; kingdom Metazoa; phylum Arthropoda; class Insecta; order Diptera; family Drosophilidae; genus Drosophila; species Drosophila flavopinicola. The sequence continues at coordinate 923,843 of JAWNLL010000452.1, read as the reverse complement.
TGTATGAGTTTGCCCTTCGACTCGTTCCACAAATGATTCAGTCGCTCACGTCCGAAGAGCAGCAGAAATGTGTCAATAAATTCGCGAGATTTCTCCTCCCACTTGGTGATGATGTCGCCCTTGACTTTGGTCAGTTCACGCTTGCCGCGCGACTTGAGCTCATCCATTTTGTTTTGCAGACGGAATTTCTTCTCGGATAGGAACGATACGTTCAGCTCCTTGGCGGAGTAGCCGCGTGCCAGATTGCGACGCACATACAAATCATAATCCTTGACAATGCGCGCCACAATGTCCGAGGTGGAGACGCCCTCGGTGCGTTCGGTGGCAACAAACATGCCGCGCGCCTTGAGCGGCCCATAGATATCATCGAGCCCGTCGTGTCCATAGGGAATGTCATCGTGTGCCACAAAGTCAATTTTATTATCGGCTATGAAGTCATCCGACAGCGTCCATGGGGCATTCTGCACAATCTGCAAGCGGCAAACGTTGTTATAGTTATAGTATACACATATGTGCGTTTAGCACTCACCTCATCCACGTAGCGACAATGACGCACACCCTCGTAGCGCTCGAAGCCATTCATGACGGTGCGCCCCTTCATGCGATGCGTGAGCTCATCATTGCAAACGCCGACAATCAGATAGACGTTGGGAAAGATGTTCTTGGCCTGCATCAGCTGCCTGGCATGGCCCTGATGGAACAGATCGTAGATGCCATCCGCATAGACGCGCACCCGACGACTCGTCTGGCCGGAGCGTGCCATCTGATAGGTAATCCTCTGTGTATAATCGCAACGGGCGCGCTCCACGATGGCCTCCTCATCGCAGGAGAACGGCGCCGGCTTGCAAATTGTCTGCAAATAAAAAGCGTAGCATTTGATGAGCACATTGATGTTAATAGTGATGTGGCTGTTGTTGTTGGCAATCTCGTGCAGAATCTTACGAATTCCCTAAAGTCCATGTGCAGCGGTAACATTTTGTACTCAAACATTGGTGGAGATGGCGTCTCTGCTTCTCTGTCCGACATTTTTTTTGGGATTTTAGATACGTTTTTTTGTTTGTTATCAAATATAGTAAATTAGAATTTATCGCATGAAAGTAAATACGATCTGCTTGAGTTGCTTTCAGCTTTCCAACTGAGCTGCTAGCAACAACTGCTGTGACTTTGTACAACAACAAAAGCTCGGCCTGCTGTTTGCCTATTTGTGTGTGTGTGTGTGTGCCTGTTTCGGCTTCTGTCGAGGATTGGCTGCTTCAATTGCGCAGCGGCTTTCAATTAATTGGCGGCAACTGCTTCCAAATCAATACAATTGACAATAATAAAGCTGAGCGGTCCGGCTTGGTCCGGCCAGACGTCGCTCCGCCGGCCACAAATTTCAATTGCCACAAATTGAGCGTTCAAATGGTGGACTTGATATACATATATACACACAGTATGTAGGTATAGGAAGGGCAGCGATAGTCGCACGACTTGGCACGAGCATCAGGCGATATAACATGCGACATAACTGAACAATCAGTGAGCAGCCAGCCCAGAGCAGTCCGTTAATCACGACAAAGATGCCATTCAAGGCGTCCAACATCGCATTCAATTGATTGCCAAAAATAAATCAAAACAACTATAAAAATAGGAAATATTGTCGAGAGGCACATACTACCATTAGCAATCAACAGCTTGAACGAACTAAACCTAAACTGAGAGAACTCAGTTTTCAAACAGTTTACAAATATGCAAATCTGGTCACTGGGAAATACAACACTTGCCGATAATATTACCTATTAAAAAGTTAAAAGCTCATTTAAACACACAAATTCACGAAAAAGCTCATAAATTTAAATGAACCAGACATTTGACACACATATACAAACACATTTATATAAATGTTTATATGTCGAAAACATTTCACGCTTGAATTATTAACTCTTGGCTACATTTTCGTGCCAAACCACATTTAAAAGCCCACAACAAAATATTAATCTCTTTGGGGAAAAAACAAGGAAAATTAAATTAGTTCGAAATATACATATTAAATATATATATAAATGTGTAAAATTACATTTAAAATCCTATATAGCTTATACATATATCGGCTTTAACTAAAGTTACTAATTGTCACATAAGACAAGAGCATGATATAATAAATCTCTCAAAAATAAGACAAATATAACGTTACACTACTAAGAAATCCAGTTAATCATAATCTTAATTATCGTTCTACTGAGTTTTAATGGCTTTTGCTAGTCACAAGTGCAAACATGAGCGACCCCAACCAACTTATTTACGCTATAATACTTGAATATATATAAATTGCACATCTGATATACAAATGTGTTATATACATATATATTTTATATATAGGTTAATTTTCTTGGTAAATTGCAAAAACAGTGCGACGACGCATTTGCAATTATTCCAGAATAGTATGTACATACATTCGTTTCACTTCTTGCCCGCTGCGAATCAGTGCACCGAATCGGCTGATGATGCAATACTATATCGTTGTCTGACCTTCTTGAAAGACATTTCGCCTGCTTGAAGCGTTTCAACTTACCGCTAGATCGGCTGTGCCGCTGCTGTTGAACGATTGCTGTGAGGAGGATGCGGCCAGAGCAGCGGGCGTCAGCGACGCACCTGGTGCTGGAGTTGGTGGCGTCGATAGCAGCATGGGCAGCGGCGGCGGAAACGACCATTGCAGCAACGGCGACGGCAACGGTAGACGCCTTAGCTTGCGCTTGCCGCCGGCGCTGCCTTCGAGATAATCGTCCGCTGCGGCTGCTGCTGCTGCTGCCGCTGCTGCTGGAAGGGTGTCGTCCGGTGAGGTCGCCTCGCCGCCATCATCGGCCTCGCTCTGTGAGATGGTGCGCGTGGAGTCGCGCAGTGTTGTGGCTGCTTGTGGCTCCGCTATGTCCACAATCACCGACTGCTGGGTGGCCGCCAGTTGCGGCGCCTGCACCTGGCTGCTGCTACTGCTGCTGCTGCTGCTGGTCGCTTTGGCTTCTGTTGAGCGCGTCGCTGGGCGTGTCGTCGGTTTCGTCGTCAGCTCTTTGGCATCCATGGCGGGCATGGCAATCGCTGTCTCGTAGTTGCGCTTCCGTGTGTTCAGCGTTGATGTGACGGTGACAACGGCAGCGGCTGCGGCAGCGGCGGCAACGGTGGCAGCTGAGCCCGCGTTAATTGTGCTGTTGGTGTTGGCGATTACCGATGAAGTTGCCATCGCAGCGAATCTTTTGCAACGGACGCGGCAGCTTAACTGATTTTATTTCTCCTTTAGAACTGGCTGAATTTTAAATGGAAATGTCTTCTCTCAGTTGTTGTTCGTCTGCAAAACAAATAGGCAACAAGTGAATGCATAAATAAATAAATACATGTATAAGTAAATACGGTGATCGCTCGCAGATTCGCAGACAAAGTAGAATCATTGTTTATGTTGATCATATTTTGTTTTTATTATCTTTCGCCAATAAAAAAAACCGCAACGTTCGAACTTCCCAGCGATCACAGAGCACATAAAAAAGTGTGTACACATGTAATTTGCTGTAATACGTTAGATTAATTGCTGCTGCTTCTTCTTGTTGGCTGGGGCCCATTTTATATGTGTATGTATGCATATACATAAGCAAAATAGAGACGGAAGCGACACGTGACATTTCGATTTAATCGTTTGCCCGATGCCATGGACAAATCAATTCGTTTTAATTGACATTCGTTTCGTTTTGCCACGCGCTGTGATACAGAAATTCTATAGAAAACTGCAGCAGTAGATAAGCATCAACAACAACGACAACACCTACAGCAAGAATGTCAAAAACAGAAACAACAACATTTTGGCACGTACTCAGGGCAAAGCAATTAGCGCGACAGAAAGAGCGAGAGAGGAGAGTGAGATGGGGAGTAAAAGAGAGCGCGCTCAGTAGACAAGTGCATTGTGGAAAGTAAAACTTGACACACACACATACACATACACACTTTCAACTAGCACCGTTACATATTGTTATGGTCAAATCAAGCAATCGACGACGACTATTAATATGCTCTGTTATATGCACAGCAAAAATACCTAAGCTATTTATGTACACACATATATACATATGTATATATTTATTAATTAAAGCCAAAACACGCACGTGAGCAGACAAATATTTACACAACTTGTGCTGTGCGAGCGCGAAGCAACTAATATTTAATGCGCTCTCTCTCTCTCTGTCTTACATCTGTCATACCCTGCTGCTGTGAGCAATCAGCTGTTCGGTGCGTGTTTTATTTGAGATTTTTAAATTTATCCAAAGCTGTGTTGGCTCATACAATATTTATCTAGTTTGCTTAGAACGGCTGCCTGGCCTTGTGGTGCCCTATTACGTCAATGTTGTTTGTCTGAGAGAGCGTGAGTATTTCTTATCGCACCAATGATAAGCTCCGAATAACAAAAAAAAAATCAGCCCAGAGACCGACACATTAGCGCTGTAAGGGTATTCCGTTCAAGGCTGCTCTAATGCCAATGCTGCAGCTGACTCATAGAGTCTGAAAACCGGCTCGGAACTGGCGAATTCTCTTGCTTTCAAGTTCAAGTTGATTTTACACAAAACTGGATTTTATGGCACTGATGTAATCGCTATTTTTACGCTACCACAGAAGAAATGGTGAAATTGAGACAAGAAATATGCTGATTTGGTGTTGCCAGGCAATAAGGAGAAACATGTCGTGCTTGATAATTTTTTTTTTGCTACGTTCAAAGGCGACGACGTCAATGACGTCACAAGCATACATCAACGCCGTCGTACGATCAGCGAATACTCATACTCACACACACACACACGCTGCCAGTGTATGCACACATTTAATAAGATGTATGCGAGTCAGAATGTAAACAAAGTGGAAAAAGTGAGTACATGCAGGCGAATACGGTGAGCAAAGCGCATCTGCAAATTGACAGATGGTTTCACTCGTAACTGATTAGATTGCCTACCTGTTGCCTTATCTACTATGGTGACTATTATCTTTCGAAACATGTTTCCGCTGCACTCTGTGTGTACATAAGCTAATGAGTCGAAAAATAACGATATGTACTCAAAGTACATTCATAGATAAATTTGTATTAAAGAATATAGCGAGAATGTATTGATTCAGGCACGAGCGTGTCGATAAGCAGCTCGCTCTCGTAGGCGATAAGAGCTCAGGCGGATCTACATACATATAAAGTGTACTTAATTATACTTATATATGTACTATATGTATATAATACTATGTAATAAGTAGGGGACCTTGCAAAAGTCCCGAACAAAAAAGCAAACATACAAGGTTCACTATCGCCACAGCAAGCGTCTCTGAGCTAAGCGGCGATACGGGGTTAATGTACGTTGTAGCTCGCGTTTCTTTCTTGCCAAAAAACGGTGTGGAAAGGCCCAAACACAGAAATTAAATTTTTGCTTCGTTGGCTTTGCGTTTTCATCAAACTTTTGCGATTTTTCACTTTTAGCTGCCATTTGCCCAAAAGTGGCAAAGTACAGTCGCGTCACGTTAAATCCACGTTAGCATGAGTTAGGAGTGTTCATTGATAAGCTGTTGCTACTATATATAGCACAAATATATTATATACACAATATGCATTGATAACCCCACAGCTGCCTCTAGGCATTATCAATCAAGAATTGCCCAAAAACAAAAGCGAAATTGAAATTTGAACCTGACCGATGATGCAGCACTATAAAAATACTATACTATGCTATTTCATTTATATAAGGGCAATAAACAACTATTTAATTAGAACGTAATTTCAAGCTTCCGCACTACAAAGCTAATTTGGCTAACTTGTGCATTGCATAAAACAGCAAAAGATAAGCGATTATTGGGTGCATTTATTATAGTTATGTGAGAGCAATAAGCCGGAGCACATGGCCCGATTAGTTTTATGTCTTAATTACACATCTGCAAAGATAAGCGATCTAATCTAACAATTTCCAATTTCAATAAACAAACAATATTTGATTTCAAATGTTTGTGCACACTGACAAACAGTCACACGCATACGCACACGCACACGCACAAATAAGCACCCACACATGACTGCCGATAAACGGTTTCATTGAGTAACACAAACAGCTGACTAACTGTGCGTGGGGCTGCAAATGCGTACGCCACGATCAAACTCTCTTTCGCCCAGCTCCTCTCCTCTCCTCGCCCAGGCTTCGCCCGTCTCTTTTGCGTGCGCGTTCGTTCATTTTACATTCATAGTTTTGTGAGCAGACTCGAAATTAGGCAACGGTAAAAAAAAACGATTCGAGTGGCCGCTTTGGGAAAGTGGAGCACAAGCGCAGCTGACAGAGGGTATGCGCCATGGGCAGCGACGTCAGCATGAGTAATGCTTAGTTATTATTAAATATGTTTTTTCTTCTTCTTTTTTTTTTTTTTTGCTTTTGCAATGCCATCAAGCAAGCAATGACGAATGCCAACTCTTTAAAATCATACGATCAGAGCGCAAAGTTCGCTGGCAAAGGTGCCACATTGGCGAGAGAGGGAGAGAGCGAGAATGACTGTGAGAGCACTGCAAGCTTGTGCCACAACAAAACACATGAAAGTCATACGATGCCGAGGGATGTTCAGATGAATGACGTGGCGGCCTGTGGGGCTAGGCAAGGTAGCATCCGGGAGCAGGGGCACACGCCGGCTATAGAGCAAATCGATAGCACAGCAGCTGTTAGGCGAGTGCACAGAATATATCTGGGCGGCATTATGTAAACATTAGAGCCTTGACAGCCAAATTAAGCTCATCAAGACGCAATAATGTACAAAAAAAAAAAAAAGAACAACAAAACTAAATCCAGCGGACGCTGCGCAAATGTGCTGCTCAGAACGCCAAAAGAGAGCGGAGAGAGTGAGAGCGAGAGCAGGAATTTGTTCACGTCACGGGCAGCGCCAACGTCATCGCCAATAGGCAGACAGCACGAACAACAACAGCGACAGCGTATTGTTTGTCTATATTTGTGCATATATTTGTAATCTCCGTCAACAGCAGCAGCAGCAAGTGCATACATCTATCGAATTAAATGTAAATTTAGGCCAACTTACTTTCAACTTTTTCTTGAAATTTCGCTGCAATTTGTTGTGGTTAAAAATCGATGAGTGCTCGTTGCCTACGTTGTATTTTAAATTGTGCACACGAAATGACGCACTACAAACTGTATTCGTTTTATTTTGCACTGTGCCTGAGTGGCAATTGGTAGCTGTCGTCGCTGTTACACTTGGTTATATTGTTTATGATGCTTGCTTGAATTGCAGCAATTGGTTCAAAACCTTTTCTGTGTCCGCGTCTGTCCGTCGCAACGATACGAGTGGAAATCGCGCTCTGAGCAACTGTTTGTGGCGTTGCCACATTGTTATTTACTTCCACCGGTTACACGGTTATCGATAGATTAATGATGCGTTTCCACTAGCCGCGTTGTGTTATGACTGGCTGAAGCAAGCGCATATAGAGCGCTCTTTATTTATATTTTTAAAATCCTAATAAATTAGCTGCTGTAGTTAAACTCAAATTAAAATTTAATTTATTTTCATAGTTGTGCTTATATTCACTTGCTTGTGTAAACAATAAACCCAAATGGCAATTTGTTGCTGTCTTTTGTATATTTATTGACACTCAATAACTTGGTAAATGTAGTTTTGGTTTTTGGTTAAATGAAATATAAAAATAAAGCTTGATTTCAACATAAACACCATTAGCTTAATCTCTCTCACTTAATTGCAATAATAATATCATAAAATTGACAATATTCGAGCCAGAAAACAATAGATTTCTTTGGTATATCAACTAAACGAAAAAGCTACCGTTTGAAATAAATACACTAACTTAGGAAAATTGACCAAGATAGTAAGTTACATAATTGGAATATCTTAAACGCTAATAGCTACGCTCTTTTCGCATAGAACAACATTTTTTGTTTAAGAATTATTTTGGATAAATTTTCATAATTGCACAGAATTTTTGTTCAACTTTGGCTTCACTTTGACTTGGACACTTGGCAAGCGTGTGGGATGGCAAGTGATTTAGATTTAGAATTGTTAATGATTTAAAGGATGACAAGTCCTCTCCGCTTACATACAACTAACAACGAATTCGAGTTTACAAGAGATTCCTCATGTGTTCCATCTAGGTGTGTATGTACTTAAGGGCATATGTATATGAGTATTCTAGGTCACTGGTTGCAAATGTCTGTGGGTGTTTGGCTGGTAGTGGTTGTGGTGGCTGTGATCCTTTAGCTCAGCACTGGGATGGAATTCGTATGCCCTGCGTTATGGAGTTCTCCAGCACGATGTGGCAATCATCTAGCGGCTCCAGAATTTGCATTAGAAATGTCAAAAGATTGCGACGACGCAGAAAACTCTCCTCCTCGTACATCTCATGGGTGACCTTCGTCAAGGCCATGGGTTTGATGAGCCGTGTCAGCAGATGCTCTCTAAGAAATGCAACCAGACAGTAACAACTATTTCAACTAATCACTTAAATATATTCACCTCAAGCTGAGGCAAATGAGCAGCTGAAATTTGCCATCTTTGCCCAGTGTGCTGGCGGTGCCATTAATCTCGTCCATTAGCTGCACATATAGACGCCATATGCTGGTCACCTCACGTCGCTGCAGGCTATTGCTGCTGCCATTGCTAAAGGACGAGTCCATGCTGGACGCCGAGTCCTCGAGCTCCTGCTGCAGATTCTGTTCGAACAGTTCCTTGATTTTGGCTGCAAAGCGCATACAAATATGTATATAGAGATTATATATAGAAGTCATTCAAATCACTCACTAAAGTAGTCCCAGATGTACAGATTGCGACCGAAAAAACGCGACGAGCGAAAGCCGCAGAGGAAGACCTGCTCCAGGCATTTGACCAGCCCATCGTCGCCGCACAAGAGATTCGTTAGCGTGCCCACATCGCGATCCCGACTCGGCTTATAATGCCACTTGACAATCACATTGACACAATTGCCCAACTGATGCTGTATCTCCGATGGCGACACCGACTCCTGCCGCTGCACGCTCGGACTGCGGGTACGCGGCGGCGTTCTTGTGGGCGGCACCAACTCGGCATTCTTGACACTGGTGAAGACACGCTGCCCCACCAGCAAGCGTTCCGTGGAATCGTCATCGACACCCTTGCCCAGCCAGCGTCCACAGGGAAATCTGAAAGAATGGCGCGAATAGTTTTTTGGTAATTACATGTCGTATGTTTATAATTATGCGTGCGCAGTAAAATCATCCCTTAAAACTTTTAGCTGCACCCTAATGTATGTAGATAATACTGACTTGTAGGTGTGAGCGGTGACCTCATTGCGCATCACCACCTGTTCCACCAGCCACTTGTGACTCTGGCCCGAGTTGTCGTGTCCAATGCGCATGGTGGTCAGCAGTCCCAGGTTTTTATACTAAATGAAAGTACACAAAGGTAAAATCGAATTGCAAATTCGCCTGCTAATCCTGCACTTACATGGAAGATGAACTCCAGCGAGCCCTTGGGCACGGGCACACGCTGCGTTTCGTTCATGGTGCCGGATACCATGATCCACACATTGCTGGTGGTGTGATAGGAGCCGTGTTTGCGCGACGGAAAGATGACAACGCGATAGGGCAGCTCTAAGCAGGAAGATGTTAATAGAAAACGTGCCTAATGGACATAGCTAGCGCAACCTACTCGTTGTGGGATAAATGTTGGTAAAGCTGAAGTAGTCCACGGTATTGAGCGTCAGCAGATGGTAGAGGAACTGCTCCTTCTCCTCCTCGCAGCGCAGAAAAGCGGAGCGCTTGTACAGCGTACGCAGCAAACTCTCATCGGAGAGCAGCGTGCGAAAGTGACGCGACAATAGCTTCTTCTCCAGTGACAGACGCACCCAGGCGCGTGTGTAACCAATGTGAGTCTTGATGTCCGCCATGGCCAGCACGTTTCTGAAAGGGGCAGGAGAAAGAGTGAAAGGTTAATGCATATCAAATATAAGAGAGAGTGCTATGATGTATATGAAACCATATAGACTAATGAAGTCTCCTTCTGCCAACTTCATGGTGCATAACCTACTTGACTTCAAACTCCAGCGACTCGGGCAGCGGGCACAGCTGCTCCAAGCCGACAAACTTGTTGCGATCACGCGACCGACTGCGATTCGGACTCGGCGGACTCTCAAAGTCCGTTTGGAATGAGGATAAGTCTGCAGAGCAGTAGGAAATGATTGGTTAATTAAGAGCAGACAGAGAGGATTGGCAACTATTTGGCAAACTTACAATCCATGCGTTTGCGCATGGCATTCCAGGCGAGCGCTGGCGAGGCGCTGGCAATGTTCATCTTGTTGCGGCTGGGACTGCTGGAGGCGGGCGTTGCCGGCTCCTCGCTGCAGGTGTTGCCGCCGCCACTGTTGCGTGACTCCTGCTGCTCCAGATAGGCCTGCAGATGCGCCCAGAGCGCCGATTTGCCCTGTTTGTTCTGCAGGCCGTGCGACCAGATCTTCTCGAGCAGATCACACATGCTGGCGATGAGCGTGTTCTCCTCGATGCCGTCGCCCTTGAGGCCCAGCGCCACCGCCTCGTTACCCATCTTCTCGAGCAGCATGCGCTTCGTCTTCGACTTGATGTCCTGCCAAAGAGCGAGATTCTCACACCAAGCAATTATTGGCATTAACTTGTAGTTTACCTTCAGCAGACGCTCCACAAATGTCCAGTTGGCCTGTGCTATCAATGCGGGACTCACATCAGCCGTTGTCAGATTGGCCGACAGTCGATTAATGGCCACATTGGAGTTGCAATTGCTATTGCTATTTGGCGGTTTCTGATCCAGCGGAATTTCGCGAGCGCGCCACTTGTTGCCATTCTTGACGCGACGCAGGCTGTTGCCTCTGTTTTGGGGGATTGGTTTTATTTGTTTATGGATGTTAGCGGCATGAGTTTGAAGTTGGTGTTTTTAGTGCAATTTTGAGTAGAACGAGAGACAAAGATTTGGATTAGTTGACGAAACTGAAAGACGAACCAAAAATGCATTCGTAAGTGATATCGATGGGGATTGGGAGGAGTAGGTTGTTCAGGATGAATGGAGTGGGTGCATGCGGTGCAAGGAACAGAACGAAAAAAAAATGGATTTTTAAGAAATAGAAACGAAAATTGACCAACAGTTAACAGTTTATTTGTTTTGTTTTGAGATATGCAATTTATTTGTTAAGTATTTGTTTGTTTCGTAAGAGTTAGGCAATAAATTAATGTACAAAAGAACAAAAGGAAGAGTAAATGCTAAGGTGGAAGAACAGGTGGAACAGCTGCGCACTAATAACAATACTACAAAATACAATTGGATAATATCAAAGATTTCAGCTGGTTTGCGTTTGGGAAACGCAAAAATGATTGGGCTAACAATTTTTATTCTTTTTTTGTTTTTGTGGGTAAGGGAAGTGCTCTGGTTTTAAAGGGGCGGGTGTAAGCAAATGATGAAACACTACCTCGAGGCGCACTCCTGATTCAGCACGCCCTTCTCGAGCAGCGGAAAGCTGCGGAAGTAGGCAGCCCGATTGGATAGAATCTCACTGGGCGGCGTCACCTCGATGTCAATGCAATTGAGACGCTTCTCGAACCACTGCTGCGAGTCCTGGCTGAGCACGCACGGCTCATAGCTGGTGGCGCAAATCATGTTCTCCCCATGCCGACGACTGCGAAACAAAAGAGGAGGAGGAGCACATTTATAATCTTAAAGCCATTCAAATTGTTTGACAAGTCACTTACCGCAGCAACTTGATGCGCTGATCGAAGAGCTGCAGCTGCTCATCGGGCAGCGGCTCCCAAACGGCCAGTATTTTGTTGTCGATGAGCGTGGCGAACATCTGAGATTCGAGGAAGCGCGACAGAAAGGCGCGATGATGCTCCGGCTGATCGGACAGAAACGACGACTTATCAAAATTCTGCAGCGTTTCGCGATTCGAGAGCCAGTCGTCCTTGGCCTGATTGGGATAGATGACAAAGTATTCGTACGCATGGAACATGTGTGCGAAACGATTGAGAAATATCTCGCGCAGCGAGTTATTTATGCGCAAATCCTGATAGTATTGCTCCACAGCATTCAGCGTTGGCTTCTCCGCGCGTCGCGACAAGGAGCCCATGCGCGACGGCGGCAATGTGGCATCGACCGCGTCTACATCCTGATAGATGCCCACGGGCGAGGAGGACAGCGAGAGCGTTGGACTGCCGACGGGCGAGCCACCCGATTGGGAGGCGGCACGCATGCCGCCCTTGCGACGCAAAAAGTCAGCGATGCGCGGCACATGATCGATTTTCGACGGATGCGCCACCAGCGGCTGATAATCGACGCCAGGCAGCTGGGCTGGCGAGCTGCCGCCACTGGACAGTGTGTAGACGGTCTCCTGCAGCTGCTGGAAGCGCTCTTTGCTGCGTCGCGCCGCTTGCAGGCCGTTGGGCAGCGTGCAGCTTGAGATCATCGCATCGGCACCGATGCCACCGCTGCCACGCATCACATAGCCATTCTTCAGGCTGGGCTCCTGGGCGCGATCACGCTCGATTTCGAATTTGTCCAGCACTGTGATGAGCTCGGCCATAAAGTCCATCTTGTGCGGAAAGATGGGCAGCTCCTCGGGCAGCTGTATGTGCTTCTTGTCAATGTCCACAAAGCACAGGACCGCTTCGCTGCCAATTTTGTGCGCCGCCTCGCATCCGGCATGCAGACCCATCACAAACGGCACGGGCGCGTCCAGAAAATGATGCAGTGCAGCGGGCAAAATCGGTGCATAGACATGCGGCCAGATAAATGGAAACAAAAGCGATGTTATGCACTCGCCCACAATCATGAGTCTTTGGTAGTCTGGAAAACATATCAGTTGAGCATATAAACTAAGTTAAAAGGGTATCTTCTTCGAGCTCACCCGTTGAGCGCAGCAGCACCTGACTCTCCAGCAGCACACAGGTAAGCAGCTGAATGACACACTCCACGCCCAAATAGCTAAAGAGCAGACGCAGCGGGAAGTCCAGCAACGGCAGCTCGATGGCTAGCGACGGACGCTGCAGGATCAACGCAATGGCCGACAAATGCGGCTCTGTCGGTGGCAAATAGACGCGGATCGATTTGCCCGGCTGTGGCAGCATCACCTCATACAGAATGTTGTACACATACGATTCGAGACTAATGCCAGCGCCCGGCTGTCGTGGCAGACAACTGCAATAAGAGATTGACATTTAAAATAGATAATAATAATAAAAAAAAGAAGACACTTATATTTATGTTGATCTAATTGTCATTAAAAAGTCTCAGATAATTGCCTATAAATAAACCAAGCAGCTGATTAGATAGTTTGTACTATCAAAATGTCTTAAATAAGTCACAGTTGTGTCAAAAATATGTGGAAATAGCCACAACTAACGACATATCAGTAAAATATCAGAAACGACAAATTAAATTTAATTAATGCGACCGCTGAAAACATTAGAGTAAGAAAATTTAAATAACAGAGATAACATTTCAATGACCATGGTAATACAAATAATCTAATTGAAGTCTAGACTGAAGTAAAGTATCAAGTATATTTGTATAGACTAACATGAAGTAGGAAACGTCTACAGAACTTTTGACAAAATTATAATACCCTAGGATAGCTCTGGTCATAGCCATATTTGTTGCTTTACTTACCGGTATAAATTCTTGAGAAATAGCTGCGCTGCAAATGCGTACGGCGCTTGGCAAATTAGCGAGATGCTTTTGGCCACGAATAGCTTATCCTTGCTGATGTCGTAGTAGCTTTGTGCGGACTGCGGCGCCTGGCCGGCAACCTTAAAGTGTCGCGGCAGCGATCGACTGACGGGACCATCCTGTTTGATCCTGCTCAGCGAATGCGCCTGCTGGCCATTCGACAGCTCCGTTATGAACATGGACTGCAGCGTGTGTATGGCGCCGCAAATGTTGCGATTGCGTATCTCCTCGTAGAAGACCAAACTGAAGCCATAGCAACGTTTGCCATCCTCGCGCGTTGTCGCAAACGAATGGAACTTCGGCTCAATGTTGTGCTTCTGTGTGCGAAAGCGCAGTCCCTGAGGCAGCGACAACTGTATGGAGTAATCCAGAGTGGAATTTATAGTAGCACATTATATGGCGAACAATAGAATCTACTTATGAGACAAGTGCAATTAAATTGGTAATTATTATGGGAATAGGATTAAAATAGTTGCCCACGAGCTTGTTTACCTATAAGACAACCACAATGTAGAAGTTTTTGTAGCTCTGGCTGGCTAATTTGAAATGAGTCTTAATTAAATTTTAAATCATCATTAGATATAAATCTTGATATTGCACACAATCGAATCATTTATGCCTAGAAATCACAAGTGTTCATTTACAACAGATGCCCCATACATATTATATACATTGGAAGCACTCATGGCTCTCAGAAGTAAACACATGTCCAGATTTATATGATAAGCGGCTTATCGGCTGCGCAGTCGTCGCTGGCATCGCTGCCGCGTCGTCTTCGTCGTCGACGTTGGCTGCCAATGTGGCATCAATTAAAAGCAGCTCGCACTCATATCAATGAGCGGCAAGTCAGTCGAGCATGAATTTCATATTTGTGTGCAGGGCATTTATACTGGACTGTTGGCGGAGTGGAGTGGGGTGGGCTGGGTTTGGTAGACGATGGAAATTGGTCGCGTCATGCTGGCAATTGAGCTTAATTGAAGACCTCACCCAAAAGCGGGGTGGAGTGCTGCACCTACCATGCAAATGCCGTGAGCATCGAATGGATTCCAGGCAACATTTTCGGGATAATGGGCCAGTGGTTTGCTCTTGTAGGCCCGATCCAACGGCGAGCAGTGCAGATTGTCACCTATCATAGACAAATTACAATTAATATGCACGATTTGACTTAATAGTTGATGATGTGGCGCTAACCCGCAAATCGATCCGGCTCCAAGCCCGTGTCCAGATCCAATCCACATATCACAAAATAGTCGGCAAAGCGCGAGAACTGCGGATCCGCGTCGCGTTTCAATTGATTCAGCTCGGATTGTTCGCCAGGCGACGTCGGTGATTGGACCATGGGTGCCATCGTGGCTGTCGTGTTGTTGCCACCACTGCTGTTGCTGCTGGCATTGTTGAGCATCAATTTGGACAAGCGGCTGGAAACTTTATCACGCGTCGTCATAGTTTGTTTTTGTTTGTCTTTTGTTTGCTGCTCGATTGCTCCAAATTGCATATCAAACAAACGCCTCCATGTGTGCGCGCATGTGTGTGTGTGTGTGTGTGCCTGAGTATTACCGTTGTGCGCTCTGCTTTTTTCGTTTTTTTTGCCACTTTCCAATTTACGCGACGTTGGAGTCGACAACGTCAACGTCCCTGGCCCTGTATCAATTTCGTCTGCAATTATAATATTGTTTATGGATCAAATGAGTATATGTGTGTGTGCTCCTTTTGCTTGCTTTGTATGTGTGTGTGTGTGTGTGTGTGTACACACTGTATATGTATATGCAAAATTTTCTATGCCAATGGCACAGTTGTCGTTGCCTTCGTTGTCTGCTTTTCACCCCACACTCTCTCCTCTAAGACGCGTTCGTTTTTGTTGTCGCTGCTGCTGCTGCGTCTACCTTGAGCTCAGATGCTCTTATATTTCGAATTTAAAACACTTGAATTTAGACAAAACCAGACCCTAACAACAAATTGCGTTTCTTTTTACAATTAAATTGTTCACATATTCAGTACGAAGCAAACAACCTTTGCGTATTACCGTTCGCAATTTGCACTTTCCAAAATTATTTTTGCTGTGCGATTATATCACTATCGATGTTTTGGCCGATAATTTTGTTAGGCTCGATAAAGTTCGATAGCTGGTTCATTTTAGTTTGCTCATATTTTGCGAGCGCGTCTCTCACAGCTGATCTTTGTTTACCTTTTTGTTTGTAAATATTAATGAATAATTAGCAGATTATTTTAAGTTTATGCATATGAAGTGTCGTGGGCTGTCAGCGTTGTAAATTATTGCTATTCTGTCTTCATTTATTAATTATTTAGTTAATGTTGATCAAATTTTACTCCTCACTTAATTACATTACTTTCCATTTCATAATGCATTTTTAAACCGATTTTCAATAATATTTCGAATATTTGACCTATTAAATCAGAGTTTTTGGCAGATTTAGGCTTATTTATTTCTATGGCACCAAACTATCGGTATTTTATAAGAAATATCGCATTAGTGTTATCGGACCGCATGAGGTATGTCGATACAGGGAATATTTACAATCAGTTGATGTGGGTACACTGACTTCGTAAAACGTGAAAAAAGTTCTAAACCGTATTTATGTGTGGCGACATTGTCGCATATTTAATAAAAAGCTGGAGAACGGCGAGCGAAAAAGCGCGCTCATAGCGAATTTAAGCTTGACCGATCAGGAATTTGTTTATAATGTTGGAATCGATATTGAATTGTTTTTAAAAAAGCGTCTGAGCAGTGGGTAAGAGCTAGAACTTCTATGCCACGAATATGTGTGAGTGTGTATTATGTATACATGTGAGTGTGTGCGTGTGTGTGCTGTGTGTGTGGTGTGAAAAGGCCTCGGTCGTGAACAGCAGCAGCTGGTGTCGCGCCACTAACAACAACAACAACATTGCGGCTCCTGGTGAGATCCCTTTCATACCTCGATTCCCAATTGTGTCCGTAACAACGCGGAAATATGCAACAATAACAAAAACAACAACATGAAATGGGCTTCGATGCAATATTACCGGTTTTCAAATGCCACAAATTCGAGTTTTCTCAGCTGCCCCACAGCAGCAAACACAACAAAAACCGCAACTTTGCTTTCCGCATTGCAGCGCTGGCGGTTGGAGCTGGTAACACGGTTTTTGTTCCCGTTTTTCTTTTGCACTTAATCGTTTACCATGCAAGACGCGTTTAATAAACAATTAATCGGCATGCAATAAACAACAGTTAGTTTTGCACCCGCGTAACAACAATATTTATATATGTATGTGTTTTGGTGAATTATTATTATTATTGTTTGAATGTTAATTATTACATAGCGCTGTTATGCTGCCGTTGCATAATAAATAATTTACAAGTCGAGCTTTGCGTGCTTCTTATTGCGCGTCTTCTACAACTCGAAGCAACCTGTTACTCAGACGGAGACAGAGAAAGAGTGACACGCACACACACACACACTTACAGTTATTCATCGCATATATCACACTCACGAAGTTGTGCTCGGCATCTTTTTATTTAACAGTGTGCTGCTCTTTCCACCTGTGAACAATTATCGCCGTTATCTCATACATCAAACATGTGAGAACTATCGCCAGCAGTACGATCTTTTAACGTTTTCCGTGGGTCAAGGCCCGCATCGACGCACAGTTGTTTGTTTTCGCAATCAGCTTATTGATCCGCACGGTTTCGAGGCGTGAGTAGCTTACAGTTCAGCTTTCATGCATGTGTATCACAATTTCAACTAACATTCTAACTGTATTTTGACAGCCGCAAACAGCAGCCAGTGAAGAGCTGGCGGAGCAACGGTAGAAGCAGCAGCGCCAGCAGAAAACGTGTAACGGAACTGTGTAAAATGGGCGTTAAGAAGCATATCAGCGAAACACCTTGTAAGTAGTGGCATTCCACATTAGATGTGTTTCTTGAAATCACAAACATTTATCCATGGAATATCTGATTTATATATATATATGTATATGTATAATTATAAACATTGCAGCTTATGTTGTTTTGATAAATAAACACGTGCATGTCATTGTTAGATCGGTTTAAATATATATTTACTTACATTTTATTGCCAACTCAATATTTTAAATTAAAAGGAATACCACTCTTAATCATTGCATGTATTTTCATATATACATATGTGCCTATGGGTGTACATACATATGTAATCGAAGTTGGCACATTTGGCAAGCTTGAAATGTTTGCAAATAGACAAAGCAAAAAACGAACGAACCGAAAACTGAAAACAAAAACCAATTAATTATATGTGTATGTGCAAACGACTAAAAATAAAGCCAAACACGCCGGCGAACGTAGCAGTCGGTGAGTTCGTTTTGTTTGTTCGGGTCACGCAGCTTATTCAAGGTCGCCCTCTTTCGCTTTAGCTACTTTTCGGTTGCATCATACACTCAGAGCTCGCAGCTCTCTTGTATGCTCGCTCGCTCACTCACTCACTTGTTGCGCCCAGTCTCAGCCAGCTATGTTGGTGTTGACATTCACGAAGCAGCGCGCAAAGCGTACGGACGTAAAATTGGGTCAACATTAGTGAATTTTGTGCGCTATGTGCGTGTGTGTGTGTGTGTGTATGTGTATGCGTGTATGAACACACTTTTTTTTTGCCAAATGCGTTGCTTCACCTGATATGTGTCTGTGTGTACGTTTGCTAATATTTAAAATTCCCTTCCTTTTTGTGTTACAGTGAGCAAATCGAACTCTGTGGATCTCTACAGACCGCCCGCGCTTAGAAACAACAGCAGCGAAGAAGCAGCAGCTGCAACGAACGAATCGGAGTCCATTGCAGTGGCAGCAGCAGCAGCAACAACAACATCAATATTATCGACAGCTACCTCAGTCGCTCGCAGGAGGTCGCCACCCAGGTAGGTACTAAATAACGTAAATACGTAAAACGTAAAATACAGTGCACGCGCAATATAATGAACTTGTTGTCTAAAGCCAGTGATATTAAATTATATATTTTGTATTCATTTTGTGTTGATGTAATTATTTATTACATTTTGAAACTAAAGAACGATTTTTCAAATTTCAAATATGTGCTTATGCATACGTTCATACAGTAAAAATAAAATAGGCCTTAGGCAGAACACAGCAATGACAATCAGTTCGGTTTTTTAATGTAGTCACGCAACAGTGAAACAAACCAAAAAAATATTTATATAAATGTATTAATTCTTAACAAACTGTTCAATAATTTGAAGCTTTTTACAATGTACGTATTTTGTTTTGCTACTCACTGTAAGTTAATATTTACGAAATTCCTAAAGATACTAATCGCTTACCTTCCGTGGTTGTCGCCACTTCTGTTTTGATTAAATGCTTCGCAGAGAGCAGCAAATCGCAGCAGCAACGCGTCGTGAGCGACGTCCCGACCGAGCCGTATATGTGCCAAGGGCACGGCGCAGTCAGACGACGCCGCCGACAGCGACTACAGCAATAACAGCAACCACAACCACAACGATGCCAACGTTGACGCCAACGCCATCGCCAGCCGCAGCAGCGGCTGCGTGCAATCCACAGCCATTGGAAATGCCAGTTGTGGATGCAAACCCGTCGAAGTCAGACGACGGCAACGGTCAGCAGCAGCAGCAGGTAAAGGCAAAGAAAACGAGATCGCGCCGAGAGCGTGCCAAGAAAAGCGTCAGCAAAACAAGTGAGGCAGCTACGCTGCTCGTGATTACGCCCAGCGACAACCAACCGAACCAAGTTACGACGACGACGCTACCACCACCGCCAGATAGCAACTGTGATAAGGAGGTAGCACATCCGATAATCTCATGCATATCTCTAGCTAGCTAATGCAATCCGCCTTTTTGTTTTTGCAGACCATGGGCGGCGCCCAGCGAACAAAGACGGGTAAAACCCACAGCAATAGCAATAGCAACAGCAACTGTAAAGAGCCGCTGCGCATTGAGGATGCAGCGCTGCCGAAAGCCAACAATGCGACAACGACTGAGGATGCCAACAAATGTGATAACGAAGTGCGCGAACTGCAGCGAGCCTCCAAGGTAAGTGACATACACCGTTACCAGCCATCAAATATAGTTGTTTAATTTGTTGTAAATTTGCACAGGAAATCAATCGCAGCAATCGTCGCATAATGAAACAAACCTTCGTATCGGATGTGCTGGAGATACCCGAAAAGATTGAAACAGCGTCCAAGATCAACTCCACAGCAGCAGCAGCAGCTGCGATTGCACCACCTGCCGACAGCACCACCGAAGATGATGATGAAGAGAACGAAGATGACTGGGAGAACATGTTCGATGAGAGCGGCGAGTGCTTGGATCCCAAAATTCTGCAAGAGCTCACTGATTCAGTGGGCAAGTGCAAAATCGAACTGCCCAAAATGGACTACAGCGTGAGTAGCCAATACTAGTTAAACATCCTAACGAACAATTTTCGCTAACTCGAACTAAATTGTGTGGCAAAAGCGATTATCGATGTGTGTATATCAAAACTAAGCCAAACCCCTAAAAAAATGTATAGCTAATGCCAAAAGCGTATACAACTTTTACATAGTTAGAGTAGTCCGACTTTATGTTGCATCTTATTACTGTTTTTATACATATTATAAATATCAAAATTGAAAATGATTGCAGCTCTATCACATTAAGCAATCGCTGCTCAATGAAGAGGAGTTTCCGCATGTACTGGAAATCTCGAATTTTCCCGTCGAATTCAAGACACCGGATCTGCTAATGCTGTTTTCGCAATACAAGAGCGCCGGCTTTGACATCAAATGGGTGGATGATACACACGCTCTGGCTGTATTTAGCAGTTCCCGCATTGGTTAGTAGTATGATCTATCTATGTACACATAAATGTAGCTCAAAGCCAATCAATCGCATCATCACATCATTTGACAGCTGCTGAGGTGCTGACCATGGGCCATCCGTTTGTCAAATTGAAGCCGCTGGCCGAGGCGACGCTCGAGTCGCGTCTCAAAGCGAAGAAAGCGGGCGCCGTTTCGCTGCAGCCGTATCGTCAACGGCCGGAGACCTGCACGGCGCTGGCGCGTCGTCTGGTGTCCGGCGCCTTGGGTGTTAAGCTGCCCACAGCGCCGGAGGAGCGAGAGAACGAACGGCGTGTGCTGCGCGAAGCCAAAGGTGCGTCTTAGCAAGCCACTCAATCGTTCACTTTGTTAATTTATATTCTCCACTTGCCATAGAACGCAAACTTTTAGCTGCCAAACAGCGGGACGAGGTCTGGGAGAGCTAGGCTTGGGGCACCATCTGGTGCTATGCATTTTTGGGCGACACGCTCAACGCAAATTCTTCTCAATTTCAATTTTTGCTCAATTCGTTGTAGATGTTTTTTTTTTTGGAATGTGCACGCTGAAGCGTTCAAATGAGAAATATCTACATAAAATATATATGCATACATATATTTATTTGTCGTACATTGTAAGCATAATTGAATACTTATATGTTGTTTTAACTCCAAGCGTAAAATTTTATTTATAAGCGCAAGCAATTTATATAAATATATTTTAATAAAGTTTATAGCGCATAAGTACAAAGAATAACTAAATATTGGTATTATATCAGTTCGCTACGATTTTCCAAGATGCTCTTCCTGATAAAGCTATCTGGAGACCATAGCAATGTCTATTGAAAACTTGTGGCATGAATTCGAAAGAGTAAGATTTCCTGTGCTGACTATTGAAAAATTGTGGAATGTGATGAATAATAGCAGATAGTTTACGTTATGTTTGTTTACTCTTATCTTATTGTTGCCTTTACAGTTAAATTCAATTTGCTGAGCGGCCAAATTCGCTGCTCATAAAGCAGATTGCAGACTTGTGTTTATGATATCGGGCGTTCCCCGGATATGCTTAAGCTTGATTCTGATGAAATGTTTACAGCCTCACCCTCAAAACGAGATTCTGGGTACTACTTGAATATCCAGCGATATTTCCTGCTGCTGCATAAATAAATAAATGCAGCTAAGCAATTTGACGCCACATTCAAATCGACTTATCATAAACATTCAAAGCCTTCTGATTCTGATGGCAAAGCATTTGGATTGATTCGTAAATAATTGGCAAGCAATAATAAATCCGAGCAAGTTAATTTTTGTTTGTTTGATTATATAAAACTTTTATTTGATATCGATGTATGTAACGTGATTATGTCAGTAAGATAATAATAATATTGTATGCATATTAAAGGAATAGTGCGGAAACGTCGCTGTAACTGGGATATCCACCCAATGCATTCAGTTTCTTCAATAAATATGCGGCTTTCTCCTTGCATTGCTTCAATTCTGCTTCTTTCATGCGATCAAAGTGATTGCATTTTTGTGCCAAGAAAAATGGAAGTTCGCCCTTTTCCAAATATGCCACCAATTTGGTCCACAAGTAAATATAGATGGTGGCCACATCCTGTTGCCAGAACCTAGCGGTGGCGCTCTCCAGCTCGAGAAGGATGACAGTTTTCAGCATATAGCTGGACAAATGTGGCATCTCCTTGACATGAGCATCCCGCATAGCCTTCATCAGGCGCAAGGCATTTTTCAGGTTGTGCTTATCCGACATCATCTCGCGCTCCCAGTGCGGTGCACAGACCATAAATGTACGTTCGGGTGCGTTTCCCTTTTTCATTGGAATGGCAAACCAGGGCCACTTTTCTCGCACTTCTGGGGATACAGATGGGTGTGCCAATGGCCATTGGGCATGGCTGAACTCGACAGCTGGTACCAAATCCATAGATATCTCTCTATTGCCACATGTAGCTGATATGGTGTGGGCACACCCAAATCCTTCCGCCACATACTTCAGATTATAGACACGGTTATTTCTCGTCCTTATCTGTTTAGTAGTAGTACGGAATACTATATGAAATGCATTGCGCAGGCAATTTTGCAGCAATGTGTTGTAAACGTAGCCATTTCGACAGAAATTATGGTGAAAGAGCCCCGAGGACAAAAATACAAATCCTGGCTGGCTAGAGTCCCGTTCTGGACGCAGTTCGTATCCGAACTTTAGTTTAATGTGCAAATCGAATTCGTCGGGGGTCTTCAGCTTAACGCCATCCAAATAGCTGCCTGAAATGTTAATAAATAAATTCATTTGCAATATATTACATAATTTTAATGTTTATTGTCTTGTAAAGTTATAGTTTTTATTTAAGTTTCCTGACGACTGTTTTTGTTGACACGAAAATAAAATTTAAAAAAAAGAAGTTACACAATTTAACATTTTTAAGAATTCAATATTTTTTTTTAAAAGTCAAACCTAATTATGTAAATAAAAAAGAACTAACCAGTTAAGCTCAGTCCATCAAATGTATCGCGAAAGTCTGAATCACATTTCTTTAGTTCATCCATAAGAAAATTGCAAATGTCCTGTACATCTGTTGTATATTGGACACGATCATTGTCTTTAATCGTGAGCGTATCCAAAACAGATTGCAAGTGAGAATTAATATACATTTCTTGGCACTGGCAAACTTATTTACTCGAAGAACTTTTTCACTGTGACGAAACTTGCCCTTCTGCTGCCAATTTATACCCTTTTGGCGCGTCAGCTTTCAAGAGCAGCATCGATACTTTTTTGTTGATCGCTGCTATTTTTTAAATAGTGTGGATGCATTGAGCAAAAAGTAGTGAGCAGTTTTATGTTTAAGCAAAGAAAAACCGCGCTCATGTTGCACTCGCTACTCGTTATCTTAATAAATATATCGATGTATCGATAAGAATTTTAGACGATAGTACGTGGGCTCTAAGTATTGTTTGGTCACACTGGTGCAACTAGATGGTATTTTTGAGCCTGAGACTTATGGCCGTACTGTCAGTCGACTTGAAAATTTTAATGAAGTCACAAGTGCTAAGTGCTCGCCGTTCTACTGCATCGGAAACAAAATAAAATAAATAAATAAAAATCGGTAATGCGCAGCTTGAAAGAAATGTAATTGACACATTTGGACAAGTGCACGTGCAGAAGTGTATTTTGGCTGCCCAAATGTTAATGTTGTTGTCAAAATGCTCGAATGATTTCTGACTGTGTGTGTATGTGTATGTGTCTCAACGTGTGGCGATGTCATTACGCTGTGCACTATTAACAATATGTACATACATATATACATACATATGTATGCATGCACAATAAATCAGGCGTGCCGTGCGCCACCCTACAGCCCAAAAGAGCGCAGGAATTTTTGAGCGTGGCGTGCAGAATTTACTGCTATTTAAAAGATTACAATGCACTGCAAACATTATACCATATACTTATGCACGCCCGCACATACATTGCTTATAAGTATTTTTTTTTTTTTGCACGCGTTACAAAAGCAAATAACTTATCGACGTCAACTTAACGGCTCTCGCTATGTTTTTATCACATCTACACCGATACGCATGCATATAAATATGTGTGTATTTGTGGTTGAGAGCGCCACACTTGTCGCACACACACGCAGAGACGCACACTCACACAAACACAGCTCCATTGTCAATGATTTTGATTGTAGTGCAAACAATTCATAAATAAGCAATTACACTTTTGTTGTGTTCATAGATCCAAATCAAAGCCGCTCTTCCTGCGGCCAACGTCGTGGACTTAAACACGCCCCAGAAATAACTTAACATTGAAAAGCGCCGGCGACTAAGCAGCTTTTAAAGTACGGTAAGTTCTCACCCTCTCTCTCTCTTTCTCTCGCTAATGCATAGCGTCACAGTCAAATCAGAATCTCATTGAAGAATAGTGAGATAGCATCAAATTGATATGCAGAAATAACACTGTTTTCGAAAGTGTGGTTAGGGTTTATCGCCTGTTGTTAAAACGTTTAGAAACAGAAAATATAATTTTTTTTGTTTTTTTTTTGTGGTTTAAGTTACCAAGGTACCCGTGGGTAAAATGGATTTATTTGGCCGACCCCGTTGAATAACGGGGAAAACGCCACGGCAATTGTATTATATTGATTACAATATATATTTTTCGTCGCTCGAATTAGCGTACATAGCCAGATATACACTGGATCTAGTACTCCGGGAGATACCACGTGGAGGCCACACAATTTGACAATTTGGGTGTGGGACACAAAGTGCCTACGAGTCGACTTGACCAATGGCTTACGAATTACGCATATGCCCTTCTGCACCGGACCGTTTATCTCCCAATATAATTTTTTAATTAAAAATTCGATCAAATAACAGAACCCATTTCAGTAATTAAAATCACATCTGAAACCAAGAGGTTCTAATTTTCGAGCGTTCACTGTACATGCGTTCTTGCTTCTGAAAAGTTGGCAACACTGATAAATACATATGTACATACATATATATGTACATGTAAATACATGCATAGACACAGATGCCTAGGCTAAAAACACACACAAAGAATGCCGAAAAGGAAACCTGTGCGAACATGTCTCTCAGCCCTTCTAAGCTATTGCTTTTGTTGTTGTTGTTGTTGCTATTATTGTTGTCGTATTTTGGGTCAGCGAACTGGGCGCACACGCCCATTTTGGTCACAGGTAGCGCGGCGACGCCTACCAGAAGCATTTCACAACTGCAGCGAATATACATACATAGTTTGTATGTATGTATGCATGTATGTATGTATGTACATATGTATGTATGTAATTGTTGACATTCGTGAAAAACTTCTTGCTGGCCGTGTTTTTGCTTTCCCTGTTACTTCTTCTTCCAGCCCAGCTTCCTATCCTATCCCTACTTTATTCAGACACATATTCAGCTGCCAAAGGCGTCTTGTTAAATTTGTTTTTCTTGCTGCAGTTGTTTTTATGTGCTTGTTTGTTTGTGTGTGTGTGTGTGTGTTTTTCACATTGCCGGCTTTGGAGTAACCGGTTCTACTCCGCACATCCGATCCGATCCGATTCGAAGCTTCTCCCGGCTTCCAGTCACCTGCAGCCACAGTCTCTCAGCGTCTTAGTCATTATCGTAATCATCATTCGGCCATGGCTCTTTATCTGAAATAATTCTGAGTCATCGGGTTGTGGGTTATTTTTTATTTCTGGTGATTTTCTTAGACAATAACAAATTCTTTCTTATTCTTTTTGTGCTTACATTCAATTTGATTATTTATTTCTTCTAACACCATTTTCTAGTTAAATTGTTAATTATTTGAGAAGAATAAAAACTTTTAAAGTAGTGGCAATAAAATCTGCTAATTCCACAGATTGATCCATCTGAAAAAGCTTTGTCTTTTTGTTTTGTTTGTTGTTGTGACATCTTTATCTTTGTTGTTGCTTTGCCTTCTTTAAATATATGTAATATATATGTATTCATATATTTTCTTTGTCTATCTTAGCTTCCACTTCAATGGAACTAAAGTTTTGTAAACCCATGAGAAATGTTTATAACAGGAAGTGGGCGACATCTCTGATACCATAAATCATATATTTTTATACCCTGTACCCATTAAAAATGGGTAAAAAGGGTATTGTGGAGTTGTGCAAAAGTATGTAACAGGCATAAGGAAGCATCTCCGACCATATAAAGTATATATATTCTTGATCAGAATCAACAGCCGAGTCGATTTGGACATGTCCGTCTGTCTGTCCGTCTGTCTGTATGAACACGCAGATATCAGAGACTATAAGAGCTAGAGACTTCATATTTGGAACATAAGTTCTCCTAGTCCCGGGACAGATCAAGTTTATTTCATTTGTTCGATAACTCGTCGCATTCAAAAGTTATCTATAAATTTCGATTTTAGACTAGCGTTTTTGGGACATAGCTTCAAAGATATAAGAGCTAGAGACCCCAAATTTGGCATGTATAATCTCGAACTGCATACACATGTAACAAATATTTCAAATATTTTGGATACCACCCTCCAATCCCCCCAAAAGTTGAAGGTACGACCCTGCAATTTGTTTTGGTCACACATATTATTGACAATTGTATGTCCCAAAAATTTCAGTAAGATCGGACAATAAACACAGAAGTTATTTGAGATTTAACTTTCCATTGTATGGGGCTCAGCGAAAATGCAAGCTAACTGCTTAAACCGTATGCACTGCTTGCAGTATGTGTGTGTTTGTATGTATGCACACTATTAGGCAAGTATTAATGGAAGTCAGAACTGGGTTCAGGGTATCTCCTAGTCGGGCACTCCCGAGTAGAGCACTCTTACTTGTTTATATATGTATATAGACAAATCCAAAATCTCGAAGACTATAGAAATTTTTCGATTTTTCTGCATGCACTTTTATAAATAGAGTCTTTGACAGGGTATTTCTCATAGGAGCAGAGCAATTGCTTTTAAATTGTTTTTTAAGGCTTGAGCATTCCAATTCACTGACTAACCAGACTCGTTTATTTATTAACACTATCCAATGCTTTTCTTTATGTGCCATTTGAGCGTCTTCTGCAACGGTTTTGTCATTCTGACATTTAGATAGATCGATTCACGTTTCAAGGCCACGCTCCATATATATTCAGGTGGCAGCCTCCATTTCGGTTTGCCTGCTCCATTTTCTTTGTCAATTATTCCAATACAATTGAGTGATATCGAGTGCAAAAAAATCAATACGTGTTAATTAAATTTGGCGCCAAATATGATTTAGTTTATTTATGCACATCATTATTGAATTCAGTTAAATATTTGATATTCGGCTTGATTACTTGATTCACCAAGGTAAGCACTGCAATTTAGAACTGGGTTATGTTTGCCAGCCCAGCTGCAATAAACTAAATAAACGTTTTATAGATTTACGACGAAAATTAACTAGGTTAAGTTTCCTTTCACACAGCCCACGTTACAAGTAATTAGTTGTCGTAGATAAGCAACGCTAATCAGACTTTGATAACAGAGACTGAATTAGTGGAAGTAGAGTCGCAGAAACTTGCAATACAAGTGAAAGTTATCGGAACTACTCATTTTTCTATTTCCATATGCTCTCTGTCTTATGGTGTATAAATTTACAAATAATATAAATTGCTTTTAGATCGAATTTCGGATATTCTATTGAAATCAAGCCAAGGCTCCCAAGTTTATAGAAATGCCTATCAAACATACATTCAAACAAGCCGTTGACATGGAATGTAATATAATGATTGCTTTATCAATAAAAACGTACAAATTTACAAGCTATAACCAAAGAGTTGCTAACTGCTTAACACATATTCTATGGAAATATTATAATATATTAAAATTTGCCACACATTTTACTTTATGCATTTTATTATATTTATTGTTTTTGTGAAACAAAAGATTTGTAAGCTAATTAGGTATAACAGCTTTGCTAATTCAAGTAATATAACTTGCACATAAGAAAAACATCTGTATATAGGGAAAAACTATACTCTAAATTCAAGAATTCTCTATATTATGATAAAATGAAGTATAAATCCTTCTTGAATAACTACATATTTGACATTAATGTTCTAGAAATGCTAAAACTTTATTAAAACTAACTTGATTTCGATTCTACATCAAAAACTGATGCACTTAGACTTCTCGAATTTTCTTTTGTCCGATTTGCTGACATTAACCATTGCCCGGTTGTTGTAGCGTATCCACCCGGTTACTCCAGCGCCAATTGGGTCAGCGGGTTAGCTTGGCATATTTATACATATATATATATATATATATATATATGTATATATCCACTCCCTCTCTCTCTCTCTCTCTAACTGCCTATCTTTGTCCCTGTAACGTGCCCCAGAATTTGCATAAATAAATCAAAACTCACTTACCTGCTCCAGTTTAGCCGCGGGCTCTCGTTTCAGCTGTCTCCTATACTATATATACATATATATATATATATATAGTTCTTTTTCATCAGCCTTTTTTGCGCTTTTCCGCACTGCAACGCCCCCTTCCTTTGGGGCATCGGAAAAGCGGGTTAATTGTCAGCCAACGTTGTCGATGGCGCTTCTTCTTCTTCTTTGTTTTTGACAGCAAATAACAACAACAACAACAACAAAACAAGTGGGGAAAGATTATCTTCGGCGTGCCGAAGATTTTATACTCTTTTCGAACCTATAGGCCATTTTCACTCTGCCAACTGCACCAGTGAAATTTCATAAGCTGTTCCGCTGTAAGCTGATCCGGCCGGCTCCGACCAATGTGCTGTCCCCTGGAATAATAAGTGTCTGTGCAAAGTTTTATCGCGATAGCTCAAAAACTGAGGGACTAGTTTGCATACATACAGACAGACAGACGGACATGGCTAGATCAATTTGTATTGTCATTCTAAGCATACTAGCAGTAACTTTTGGGGGTCTCCGATGGTTCCTTCTATGCGTTACACACTTCAGCACAAACTTAATATACTATTTTCTTCGAAAAGAGTATAACAAACTGTTGGCGGCACAATTTCCGCCATTGTTGGTCCGCAAATGCAATTTTGTAATTAAAATAATTATTTGATTTGCCTCTTTATACCCTGAACCCATTAAAAATGGGTAAAAAGGGTATTATGGTTTTGTGCAAATGTATGTAACAGGCATAAGGAAGCATCTCCGACCATATAAAGTATATATATTCTTGATCAGTATCAACAGTCGAGTCGATTTAGCCATGTCCGTCTGTCTGTCTGTCCGTCCGTCCGTCCGTCCGTCCGTCCGTCCGTCTGTCTGTATGAACACGCGGATATCAGAGACTACAAGAGCTAGAGACTTCATATTTGGAATATAAGTTCTCCTAATCCCGAGACAGATCAAGTTTATTTCATTTGATCGATAACTCGTACCGTTTAAAAGTTATCGATAAATTTCGATTTAAAAGCAGCGTTTTTGGGACATAACTTCAAAGTTATAAGAGCTAGAGACCCCAAATTTGGCATGTATAATCTCGAATAGGATACACATGTAACAAATATTTCACTTTTTGGATACCACCCCCCAAACCCCACAAAAGTTAAAAAAACGCATTTTTGAAGGTACGACCTTGCAATTTGGTTTGGTAACACATATTATCAACAATTGCTTGCTCCAAAAATTTCAATAAGATTGGACAATAAACACAGAAGTTATTTAAGATTTAACTTTCCATTGTGTGGGGCTCAGCGAAAAGCAAGCTAACTGCTTAAACCGCTTGCACTGCTTGTACTGCTTGTACTGCAGCATGTGTGTGTTTAGAGCAGTACGAATGATTGTAAGGACTGGGTTCAGGGTATCTCCTAGTCGGGCACTCCCGACTAGAGCACTCTTACTTGTTTTTTTATTGTCGTGTGCCATTCGCATTACCAACTAACCACATTGCCTTGGCAATATACCAAAATGTCAACTATGCAAGCAATTAGGCATAGTCAGCATTATTGGCACTAAAATGTAGAGAATTTTTGAGCTGGTATTATCAACTTTAAGTTTGTAATTTAAATGGGGTTATGAGTTTATTTTATGTTATGTTTGAAAGGCATTTCAAGGGACTTGGAAGCTTTATATTATATTATATAATTATATTATATTAATATAATATTTTGGCTTAGTTTCTAACATCCAAAGTTCGAAATGGTTTCATATATTGAAATGCAGAACTTTTATAGATGCCAAAACTGCCTCGGGATCGAAAATTTGATAATTTTTGACAAAGTTATGGAAGTTTTGGCTGTTTGCAAGGCATTATAAGGGACTTATCATGGCTTAGTTTCCATTGAAAATATAAAACTCCAAAATTTCTTCAGATTTAAATGCAGATCTTATATAAAACACAAACCATCCAAAATAGGATCACTTTTGACAAAGCTATGGAAGTTTTAGTTGTTTGAAAGGCATTTCTATGCACTATCTATGCCTAAGTGTTAAATGCAGAACTATTCTAGATCGGTATCGAAAATCGTATCAGTTTTGAAAAAGTTACGGGAGTTTTATTGATCTGGGAACCTTACGTTGTTTGATTATACGGTTTTTAAGAGTTGAGCATAGTTCTACTATGTTACTTATCACCCAACATCGATAAAGTTAAGGCAACTTGTTAATGGGTCATGCCGCAGAGCTCTATAAACCCAAATATTCTTATCGCAGCCTAGATTATTCCGGTCAGGTTGCCATGGGGTTTATCGTGAGAGTGTAGGGGGGATGTTAGCTGGGTTGGGGTCCAAAGGGGGCATTAAGTCAACATGGCATATGCCAAAAGTTCAACATGGCTGAAACTCAGTTAACACACACACACACACACACATATGCAAATGCAGAGCAGCCAATTAAGCAACATGACCTAGAATAGTGTAACCCAATTGCGTTCCTTTCTCTGTTCATATCACAGATTGTGCACAGTTTGTGCACAGTTTGTGCACAGTTTGTCTGTGTGTGTGTGTGTGTGTGTGTGTGTGTGTGTGTGTGTGTGTGTGTGTGTTGGTGTGTGTGGCACTTGCAACATTTAGTACATTGAAGCAAGCATTTGCATGTGCGCTGCATTTTTAATTGTTTTCACAAATGCGTAGGCACGTGCTAAAAATATATACATACATATGTATAAATAAAGCTATAGATAGATGTATATTTATGTATGTATGTAGAGCTTATCCTTGTGCGTAGCCAAGTAAATTCAAGTGTAGCCGGAAATGTACTATAAAATAATAATAATAATTATATATAAGTATAATATTTTAGCTGCAGTGTAGTAGGAAACGTATAAAATAATAAACATAAACGCTTGAAATCGATACTAGATATATATATTCTAATTATACATAATATATATATAAGCTTTATATACATATTAATAATACGACACGTTGCCGCCGCTTGAAGGTTGCCTTTTAGCCCTGATCAAGTGCATTTACAATTTAGTAATTACAATTGTAACTAACTACATATATATATATATATACATATACTCGTCTTACTTGTGGCTCTGATTCTGTTTTGAGTGCATGTTTAGTTAAACTAATCACGTGCTCAGTATTAGCTCTGACATAACCATGAAATGTTCGAAAAACAAAAACCTTACTTTGATTTCATCAATGGACGCCATGGCAAATATTTGAGTAGCTTTTCGAACGTTGATCGTCAGTGTGGCTCCACTTGTCCACTGTCTGTCCGCCTATCGGTCTGTCTGTCCGTCTCTCTCTCTGTCAGTTAGTTGAGCTACCCTTTTTGTCTTGCCAGGCACGTTTTGTCGTCATTGCTATCGGCCAGCAGAAAGCGGCTCAAAGGCTCAGTTAAAAAAAGTAACGCTATCAGCTAAAGCACTGTCCATAAAACCCTCAAAGTCAGTCAAAAAAAAAACACTAAGTGTGAAGGTGATTGCTGTCTTTGCTCATGTACACTTATATATGTATCTATTGCTGAGTTCAATATTACCTTAAAATATGTATGTATATATACATATAGTACCTTATTTGCTGCATCTAAAGCCAATCAATAAGAAATTTCAAAACGTTTATCTCTATTTT
The DNA here is from genome assembly GCA_035042425.1 of Drosophila flavopinicola. NCBI lineage: Eukaryota > Metazoa > Arthropoda > Insecta > Diptera > Drosophilidae > Drosophila > Drosophila flavopinicola. The sequence continues at coordinate 891,806 of JAWNLL010000452.1, read as the reverse complement.
TGCTTTAGCTTCTTTTTTTCTCACTCTCTCTCTCTCTCTCTTTCTCTGTGTCTTGTTATAATAACAAATGCTTTCTAATTTGCTTTGACTTTTGCCAGCAGCCACAACAAAAACCGCAACAAATCGCGTCAATTTTATTTTTATAAATATATCTTTGATAAAACAGGCAGTAGTTGACTTGCTATAAACTAGATGAGCCTATAAATTATATTAATTAGTGCAACTAGTCTAGTAGTAAAAACTCAGCTACAGTTATCCTATTTGCTATGTGCATTCGATTAGTTATGCAATCTGCTTTATTTATTTATTTAAAATTTGTTTTGAGCATATCTAGACTTTACTTTATATATTGTTATTGTGCACTTTATTTATTAGCTTCACTCAGTTGGGCCAGAATTCATATTTGATTGACAAAGTTTTGATTATCCTACACTTCGTATATTATTTGCATATCTATATATATGTACATAGTATGTACATTATATATGTATGAACAATACCAGCGTACTTATCGCACAATTAGCTAGGCAACAATGTAATCATTATGTACTTAGTTATTATATATGTACATATATGCACTATCTTCATTTCCTAGCCGTTTTGAACCAACCACACCCGATAAGCCATTGTTCTTATTATGATATACCCTGGCATAGGGTATTATAATGTTGTGATACCCATGCGATTTTATATCAGAACTTGGCATAGCTGAATTCGATTAATATATAATAAAGTAGAACTTAAATATATACATATATAAGAATTTGATTAATATATAAAGTATAATTTTACTATATAAATATATAATATGGCTGTCCAGTATAAAATCTACTGGCTTTATGTATTAGGTTTTTTTACAACATACTCTTAAAATATTTACACAGAACTTATTGATTAAGGAAATGAAATATGGTTTCGATCGAAAAGTGTATACAAAACCACATTCCTTATATTATTGTAGCTAGGGTATTCAGAGTGCGGCTATGCTTTATTGCTATTGTACTGCTTTATTGGACAGCTTTGCGGGGGCAGAGACAGTGGCATATTTATATCTATGGGTTGACTGGCATCTGGTTGGTGTTGTAAGCGAACAAAACTGATAACACGATATAAGCCAAATATTAGCCAAAAGATAAGAGTCGCAAAATTACGCATTGTTCTTATCGGAGCTATCTGCTCTATAGTTTTCTATATTTTTGGCGTCTCGTGTGCCGAGACAAAAAGAGCGATAAAAACCCACGAGGAGATTGTAAAATCAATTGTTATTGTTGTTGCTGGGTTGGGAGGCTTTCGTTTTTTTTTTGGCTGGTAGTTTTGTTGTTGTTGTTGTTGTTGTTGTTTTTTGATGATGCACTGCCAATGCCAACGTGCACACTTCCTGCTTTGTTTTTCTTTTCGTTGTTTGGTTGCTCAGTCAACGGCTGATCGCATAAACTAAATGCGAATATGCAAATTGTTTTCTTAGCTAGCAACAACACCCTACCCTACCACCACCCTACCCCACCCCACCCTTAGCGACAAGTATGTATGTGTATGTATATCTCTGTTTGGCTTTGTGCGATTCACTGTATTTCACTCATTTCACTTGAAATTGTTTTGTTTTTTATTTATGTTTACATAAAACAAAACTGCTGCTGCTGCTGCTGCTGCTGCTGCTGCTGCTGCTGCTGCTACTGCAATGGCAGTTGAAGCGCTGTTTTCCCAGTAACAAAAAACACGTCAATTTCTAGACGGTATCCATGCGGCTTCAAGCTTGCCACATAGCAGTTTATAATTGATAAGCAAGAGAACAACAGCTGCCACTCCACAAATAAAATGCAGTTTTTTGCGTAAGTTGTGCAGCAGCAATCAAACGAGAGTCCCAAACGGCTGCTCTTGTTTAGTCAACCATAAAAAACAGCGAAGGAAAGCAACAACAACAACAACAACAACAAAAACAAAACGCAAAAGAGAGAAAACAATTACCTAGTCCATTGGTCCACCTGGCTGGGATGAGGGGCGTTGGGTTTGTTACGCCCATTCAAGCGTGTCTCAAATTGTTTTCCCATTTTTATCCATTTTCATTCAATTAAATCTCTAAAACTTTTTCACTTCCTCCCCCAACATGGGCAGCAACAACAAAATGTGCATACAAAAAAAGTTCTATAACAATTGAATAAGCTCAATTTGTAGCTAATTTGTTTTTGTGCACTTTAAACTAACCTTCTGAAATCACTTAATTGGAGGGTGAATGAACGCGATTTGATGTTAAGCTAGTAATATATACCATATAAAATAAATCGTTTATATATAAGAAATATATGAAATGCATACTTAATGTTCATTTGAATTCGCTTACTTTTGCAGTTTCTCCAAGATGTCCAAATATTCGGGCAAAAAATGCCGCCTGCTCTCGATGATGTGGCTGACGGCCTTCTTCTTCTTTGTGGAAATCGTTGTGGGCTATGTGACCAATTCGATGGCCCTGGTTGCGGACAGTTTTCACATGCTGGGCGATATCGCCGCCCTGGTCATATCATTCCTATCTGTTAAGGTGCGTATGCTCATATATATATAGAGCATACATAAGTATATAACTGACTAATATGTCTTTGCCTTCATCCGCACAGATGTCACCCAAAAAATGGTCAAAGAACACTTTCGGCTGGGCACGCGCTGAGGTTCTAGGCGCTCTGGTTAATGCCGTCTTCCTGGTCGCCCTCTGCTTCAGCATCACGATTGAGGCATGCAAAAGGTGAGGCACCTGTGCAGCAGCACCAGCACCAGCACTCGCACCTGCTTGTATGTGTGTGTATTCGTATCGCTGCTGCTGTTGTGGTCAACGCCTTCACAGCCAGCGTGCAATTCGAACATATTCGCCTTGTCACCGTTTCGTGTGTTCACATTTTGCTGCTGCTTTCTGCTGGGCTGTTAGTCACTCGCTGTTTTACGTTATCTTTATTTATTTGCGCTCTTCGATTGTTGTCACTTGTTATTCGCCACGTTTTAATTTGCATGCCGCGTGCATACAAAACATTTTGCTTGCCACTTTACGATGCGCGTTTTTTATACGCCAAACGCCATTGTATAAACATGCTATGATAAGCACTGGGAGTGGTTTTAGCTTAGCTATATAGCTATATACCCGGTTCAGGCTGACTCAGTTTGCGCGCCATTTGGGCGCAGTATCTAGTTTAACATAACTTATATATTATTTCTGCTTGTATCACTTGCCCTTACGTATTTATTAATAACTAAACATTCTCAACAGATTCATCGAGAAGGAAAAAATTCATCAGCCCAAACTGCTGTTCGTTGTGGGCGTACTGGGCCTGGTGGTCAACATAATAGGCCTGTGTTTGCTTTACGGTGCGTATACTTAATCACACATTAGACATGAGCTATTCAATAAATCAAGCACCATTTTGTAATCCTCAGAGCATGGCGGTCATCATGGACACTCGCATGGCGGGGGCTTGACGCGCAATCACAGCCGCCTCACGGAGCTGGCGAATATGGACGAGGGCGAGGAGGAGCAAAGCGATTATGCCTATGAGAAGCAGAAGGAGAAGCAGGTGAAAAAGTCCAGTCATGGTCATAGCCACGATCCCGGCCAGATGAACATGCGTGGCGCCTTCCTGCACGTCCTTAGCGATGCCCTCGGCAGCGTTATTGTGATTGTGAGTGCGTTGGTCGTTTGGCTGACGGAATGGGAGTACCGCTTGTACATCGATCCGGCCCTGTCCATTGTCCTGGTGGCGCTCATCCTGCACTCCGTGTGGCCGCTGTTGCGTGAATCGGCGCTGATACTGCTGCAGACGGTGCCCACGCACATTCAGGTGGATGCCATACAGAAGCGTCTGCTGGAGAAGGTCGACGGCGTGTTGGCCGTGCACGAGTTTCATGTGTGGCAATTGGCCGGCGATCGCATTATTGCCTCCGCGCACATACGGTATGTAGTTGGTCGCTCCTCTCGCTCGCTGCTCTTGTTTAATTTTGTATTTCCAAATCGGACAGCTGTCGCAATTTGTCGGAGTACATGAAGATCGCTGAGAAAGTCAAGGAGTTCTTTCACAATGAGGGCATACACTCGACAACCATACAGCCGGAGTTTAGCGAGATTGAGGGCTGCAATATGTCCGATGGCACCTCCAGCATTAACATGAGCGGCTCCGATTGCTGTGCCCTCGATTGCCCCACCACGGACGAGGGCTGCGTGAAGGCCACCTGCTGCCAAAACAACAACAAACTGGTAACTGCATAGAAAGCGACGCGAAAGTCAGACGTCAACTAAATTCCCAACACTTACAGAATCAACTGCCGTCGCCCACAAATTCGCCGTATATGTGCCGCCAGCGCAATGCGGCACGTCAGGCTGGCGATGTTGAGGCCGGGTCGCTGCTCGAGGGCGCCGCTGCCGCCAGTGGCAATCCGACGGTTAGCAATGGCACAACTATCGCAGCGTCTGCGGAGCCAACGCCAAAGAACGATATAGTCTGACAACAGCCACAGCAGCAGCAGCAGCAATATCAGCAACAGCCACAGCCAGCACAACAACATCAAGTACACTTTGCCACAAGCCCAACCACAACACGTGATATATTTTACGAGCCAACCAACAACCAAGCAACTTCCAGTCCCAATCTCTCGCTAACTGCACAGCGACGCCGTGAACTTCAGCTGCTCGCCGAGCAGCAGTCCAAGCAGCAGGTGCAGCTTAGTGGCGGCGCCTGCACCCGCAACGGTGATGAGGTGGCACTCTAAACGAGTAGAGACGGTCGTGTTGGGTTTTATTTGGAAAAGAAAAACTTAAGCACTTCTTTAGTTGAATTTACACAAACAATTTTGTTTATAGGGTCAAAAAGTGCAGGTTCTCAGCAGCGTTGTTGTTATTGCGCGCGCGCAGGCGAGTCTAGTTTATAGTGTATTTAGAGAGTGTGTGTGTGTGTGTGTGTGTGCGTGTGTGTGTATGTATGTGCCCCACCACCCCCCACCCAGCGTCTGCCCCACTGCACTTACAAAAACACTACCAGCGCACCGTATTTCATTTAATTTTCTATGTTAGTTTAATTGAAATCAAGAAATATTTATCATATAGAACCACAAATAACATGCAGTTAAATATCATTCATATAAATTATACAATTATATGAGATGTTAATAGCGTTAACTAAAACAAACATAATAGTTAATTTTAGCCTTAAGTCTACGAAACAAAACAAACAACATAAACCACAATTAAGCATATGTACGTTTTTTACATTTTGAAAAAGTTTATACAATGAAAACGAAAAAATAATATTGTATTTAGTAGTTATGCATAGTTAATGATTAAAGACAGTGACCGTTGGTGCGAATGATTAGCGAAAAGTTGAAAGAATTACAAATACCTAGTGTATAATGCAAATTGCAAATACATGCAAATTCTATAATAAATGCATTCTGTATGTGTATGCAAGTTTAGGCATTAGTTTCTTATTCTTAGTAGTTTATCATAATGGTAAATGTAAAAAGGTTTTTACTGCTGTGTCGATTTAGACTTTATTTATGTTAAGCGACTTTTCAACTTCTATCATTAATACGATATATGCTGTATTATTTTATGATTGTTTCATATGTCCTGCGTATATGTTTGTAAATATATATACATCAAACATAATCATTATAATTAAATGATACAAATGGAAACCAAATCTCAATATTTCATTTCTAATGCAATTAAATACCTTTTTGCGCTTGGTTGCAATTCTTCACATCTAAAAAACTAAGCTCAAATCTTTTTTATCGATTATGTAAGGAGAAAACGCTATATGTGTATTATCTATATTTAGCAAAGAATTTCCATTCTTATAGTTTCCAAGTCCCAAGTTCCATCAACTCTTCCAGAACGTTGTCTAAATCATATAGATTTCCTTTTTATACTCTTTTCGAAGAATATAGTATATTAAGTTTGTGCTGAAGTTTGTAACATATAGAAGGAAGCGTCGCAGACCCCCAAAAGTTACTGCCAGTATGCTTAGAGTGACAAAACAAATTGATCTAGCTATGTCCGTCTGTCTGTCTGTCAATATGGGCTCTAGTCTCTCAGATTTTGAGCTATCGCGATGTTACTTTGCACAGATACTTATTATTCAAATGTACAGCACATTGGTCGGAACCGACCGGATCGGACCACTATATCTTATAGCCGCCATACAACTCGAAGTCGGTTTTGGCCATATATCTCATGTTTTTAAAGCTATCGCTATGAACTTTGCAAATATACTCACAGCAGGACAATAACTCCAGGAATTATGGGAATTTACTGTAGTAAGTACAGCTGAACTATATTTTACCGTAGTTTGCTTAATTATTCCTTTCTCTTCCAGCTCAATGCTCACAACTTTAGCTAAGCGCACATTTAATTATTGTCTATTGTGGAGTCCACTTATATTGCAAAATCTTCATCAGCCCAATACCATTCTGCTGAACTTTAAGTAAGTACTATAAAATCTATATATACCTATATAATTAGTTAATTTTTGTTTTCCAATAGGTCGCCAGCGCAGCAGAGGACTTCAGAACAGACAAAAACAACAACAAACACAACAACAACATCATCATCAACAACAACAAACACAACAATAACAAAAACAACAACAAACACAAAACAACAGTCAACTGACAAAAAGCAGCAACGTCTTAGCTTAATAAGTAAACTGAAAACATTGCTTTTTATATAAATATTGTAATATTAAATGTATACTTAGGATAGTACAAAATATACTATATTTATAGTTAAGAAAAATATAAATATTTATATACATTTGTAGAATAAAAGAAGAAAATAAACGATTTATAAAAAATCAACGTTTTTTCATTTGAATGTATTAGTTTAGAGCTGAGAGCCATGCTCAGAAGTTCTACTCAGGGTTATTTGCTCTTTTCCCTCAAGGTCATGCAAAAATTAAAAACGAAAAATTCGTCGTCTATCTGCTGATTTCTGTGCGCCTGGTATTTCAAACCGAGAAACTAACGAAATTGGCCATTGCTCGAGACAAAAACGAACACTGACAACTGCACGCAGCTCCGCTCTGTGCTCTGGGATATTCTCTGTGAAAGGGAAATTCTCCCTCAAGGTCATGCAAAAATTAAAAACGAAAAATTCGTCGTCTATCTGCTGATTTCTGTGCGCCTGGTACTTCGACCAGAGAAACATATGAAATTGGCCTTTGCTCGAGACAAAAACGAACACTGACAACTGCACACAGAAAATCTAAGCAAGCCCAGCTCTGAGTGTAGGGAAATTTTCTCTAAAGGGAAATTCTCCCTCAAGGTCGCGCTAAAACTTAAAACAGAAAAATCATCATCCATCTGCCTGATTCTGTGCGCCTGGTACTTTAAAAAGAAAGACAAAGTTTCTTGGTTTGTATTTTCATTTATTTATAAGGTATATTTTTACAAAAAACAGAATTTATCAAACAATAAGTGTAATTATAAATGAAATGTAATATTTTATTCTTAAAGACATTCTTATAATAAATTTGAATAATCGGAAATAAAACAAATACATTTAAATTAACTAAGTTAATTATTTATTTGATGAGGAACTTCATATTTTCCAGTATTTTTTGGTGAGTTTTTTTAGGTGGTTGTCCGTGCATCTTGGTAGTTAGGCAATGGATCCGTTTCTAGAGATGCCCTTGAAGATCAAAATGTATACCTGCATAGAAAAATGGCAATTATTAAATAATTTAAAATGTAGTCTCATATTATTATACCTAATTAGGGTCTTCCGAGGATTGTCTTGATATAAGTTTGCTTAACTTTTAGCAAATCAAAATCAAACGACTGAATTTGATTTTATTTTCGTTAAAAAGTTTGCAATGAACGTTTTTAAATTTAATAGCTCGCAACTTAATTTTTAATTGATTGCGGCTTTGATGAATTAATAAAATACATTTTAATTATTACATGAGTTGGATTCTTATTTACAGCGGAAAGATTTCTATATACAATTGAGGTTTGAGGTGATTTTAGAAATACAAAATATAATATAATAAATTAATAAAGCTCTTAAGATGGAATGCAAAGATTAAAAAAACTGAAAAAATGTGTAAAGTTGTGAATTTAACGCTCTGGTGGCTGCTCCCCGTCATCGATGCTATGCATCTCTGAGAAGCGAAGCTGGCGCTATAAGTTCTCATCGAGATTCTTGTCGGTGTTCTCCTCGACAATTGCCTCGTCCCAGGGACCGTGAATGTTGAACTTGTAACTCTGCTGCTTCACAAATATAAACGGGCACACAAAGTTGACGAAGAGCGTTGTGCAGGCATAAAGATAAAGCACTGGCCGTGATATAAAATACAGCGTCACACAGCATATGCAAAAGATGGGCACCATGCAGAGCGCATGCCATGTGGATGCGATCATAATGGGGTACAGAACAAAGAAGATGGCAGCCTCGACGAGCAGCACAAAGGCGTGATACGACGTCGACAGTCGCGAGGCCAAGCAGATGGCCCCAAAGATCGCTGCGTTCAGGGATATGGCCTTGGAGACCACTGCCACATCCAGGCCGTAGTCGGAGAACATCAGATTGAAGAGCATTACAAAGAAAGTCATCGTGTAAATGGTGTCCGTGCTAATGGCCTGCGTCAGTGTGTGCAGCATCGGTGAAAATATGTAGCCAAAGAGCAGTACAGTGACCAGCGTCTTCGAGTCCTCACCCAGGAGCGTCATGCTGAGGCTGCTGCCGCGATAAAACAAGTAGCCGATGCCCGTAATGATGCATGTGGGCACTAGTATGCTGGTGGGTGCGAGCGTGTCGCTGAGCATCATGTGGTAGAGTATCAGGAAGCCGGTTATGCACGAGATTTGATTGTTCAGCACCGTTATGCCGGCAACAGCCTCGTTCAGTGTGTAGAGGCGAACGTGGAGATTTGTTCGCATATCCTTAAGGAAGCTCACATCCGTGTAGTTGTCCGGGTATTCGCGGTTGGAGTAGAGGTTCTTGACCCACGGTTTTCGCTTATTATGCACTGCTTTAGCCATTTTTCAGTTGAGATCAAATTCATTTAGTGTCAAACGGGTTTGTTTACAAGCGAACAGCTGTTTGCAGCTATCGATACATAGTGCAGGAGCTATCGAGTATCGATAATACCAAATCGCGCGCAAATCAAAGAAATCCAAAAATGCAGTTGTTAAAATGTGCTATTTTATTGTTGCTTAAGAGTTAGTTGTATAAAGGCCACGAATAAGGCTGAGTTGTTATAGTAGTTATAGTTAGGCAGGCAAAAGTGCCCTTGGCTAGTGATATACTTGTAAGTTCAAGTCAAAGTCAGTTAAAATCCATGGGATTAGTTGAGAAAAACGCTTCCATCAAAAAATGGGGGGAAAAAGTAGCCTAAAATTATTGCATTAATATTGTGAGTGCAACGCTGGATTAGGGACGATCGTCAGATTATAAAAATGGGCGCTAAACAAGGCCACTGTCAACAAATACAAATAAAACATGCCTACAATATTAGAAACGAAACGTAATTTACGACCAGCCGCCTGTCAGCTTGTGGAAGAGTTCCTCGTTTAGCGTCTGGTTGTTGTCCTTGCTGCGCATCGACATAAATATATAGCCGCCAATGAACTCGTGCACCACCTTGCAATCGGCGGAGTGGCAAGAGAAGACGACATTCTCATCGTTAAACTGAATCATCATGCACTTAATGCCCCAATTCACATTCCAGGCTTTCATGTTATTATAACGCCAAGTCTTGATGTGATCTCCCGTGCTCAGATCCATGCGCATGATGCGATTCTGGGCAACGCCCAGCAGCTCTTCCTTGCGATGCCCGTCGAACTTGATGACGAACAGTGAGACGCCAAAGTCGGGCAGCGATTGCCATGCCTGAATATACTTCAGTTTGGCCTCCAGCAGCGACAGCTCACGAACATTGGCATGTGCCTCCAGAATACGCTGCACTGCCCCCTTGCCAGACAGCTTGCGCAGCATCTTCGCGGAGAGATAGTCCACGGCATCCACACAGCGCGGATCGATGTTGACGTGCACGCCCTGAACGGGTCGCTGCATTTGGAGCAGGGATAATATGCCATCCACTTCGCTCTCGTATGTACTGTCCGCCAGGGAGCGTCCCTTGGCCGCCAGGCGACATGCGGCCAGCCACTTGGCGTACTGCTGCTCGTTCTCGCAACGCACCCAGACCTCGCTGTTCGGCCCGTTGCGATCCTCGGGCGACACCTCTAGGCGTATGGCGTACTTGCCCTGGGCTAGGTTCACATCCGGCGTTACCTCGCAGCCGCGCAAATTGATGCTTATAGCGGGCGCAGTGCGTCGCGAATCCTCGGCGTTCTTGTACAAATGCAGGTGCAGGTCGCGATAGGTGAAATAGTAGCGCTTGTAGCCCCGGAGCGTGAAACGTTGCGGCTTAAGGAAGCGCAGATAGTCGGAGAGTTGCGGTATGCGTGTAATATTGATCGGATCGTGTGCACCGCTGCCCTCCAGTGTGATCTGCAGTTCGTTCAGCGCCGAATCGATGTCATCGTCATCGTTCTCCTGACTGGACGTCTCAATGCCCGAATCGACGGCGGCCAGCGGCTGCATGTCCACTTGATGATTCACCTGAAACTGCAGGGCGGCAAACAGTAGCGTCTCCTGCTCGCTGCAGTCCAGCTCCTCGTTCAGTATGGACCACTTAGCCTGTTCATACAGCTGATTGATGCGCACCGCATCGCACTTGGGATTCAGATCGAAGAACGTGTAGTACTTGAAGCGCAAACAGAGCGTATCGTACTCTCGTATACCCTGCTCCATCAGCGACAACGAGCTGTCCAGCCAGCCGACATTCAGGCGTGCCTTCTCTACCAGAGATTTGGGACGCAGCTGGCGAGAGCGCATCTCAGCGGTCGGAGCATGCGGCGAGCTGGCCAAGTTCTCCTGAAAGTCGCCCAAACTGGACGACGAGGAGTCATAGGTGCCATACCCCGGCTGACTGGGCTTCCAGTTGCCCGGCGTGGGCGAACGTCTGCTTGGCGCATTGTGCGGTGACAGCGGGGCACAAAAGAACATGCCAGGCGCCGATGGTTTGTCCAGGCTGCCATTGCTGCCGCCATTAAATCCGGAACTGATGGGCACAAATGAGTTGGTATCCGGAGCCGGCTGCAGATATGTGGTGCCATCCGGCTCGGCGATGGGCACACGCTTCAGCTGCGGCAGCTGGGCAAAGTTCTTCTTCAGATGCTCCGCCTCGAGCGGTTTGCATAGCGACAGCTCCTCCGGATGGCGTATGTCCAGTTGTTTGCATAGATTGACAACGGCCGCAAACGTTTTCAGCGAGTAGTCGACACGGCAGTCCAGATAGCGCAGATCGGGCAACTGGACGCGCAGCATCTTGTGCATGGGCGTAAAGTGGAGCAAGCTGTCCGCCTGCACGCCGCACTGATCCAGCGTGGCGCGTGTCCTGGTTAGCCATATGTTCTTGGCGGGCCAGTAGAGAGCGTGATCGGACCAGTCCTTGGGATTCTCCGGATCGACCAGCTGCAGCATTATGCTGCCCAAATGCTGATCTCCGCGCACGCGCATTGTACGCTCCAGCGCCAGATCCGTGATGAAGATGCGCAGATTCCATGAGTTGTCGCCCACGTGAATCATTGCGAACGAATTTAAACTACTACTGCAGATGCTGACGTCAGCGGTGCCCTTAATCTGCAGCCTCAAACGTCCTTGGGGGCGGCGCCTACGTGCGTTTTGTTCGCCTACAAAATGAAATGAGTTTCGTCTGGCAGATGTTTATTAGCATAGTTCTTGAGAGCGAATGATGCAATTTGGGCGATGTACCTTAATGCGGGCACGCTACATATGTCGTAATACTGCCGGATGCGCGTAATTGCATTGATTGATTTTCACTTAAGAAAACTGGAGCAAATTAATGAGAAAAAAATGCATTGAAATAGAAAGCGCCCAGCAGCGTGACCGAATCTTGAATGCAACAAAATATACCAAAATACCCCGTGTTCAATGCTCATTTGCGAGCTGTTTGTAGCTCACTGTTGGGCAGGTTTGACTACAATGAACTAAATGAGTGAATTATTAGTATCTTGCACAAGTCGATTTTTGCCGCGGAGATCAACAAATATTTACCATTACATTAGCTCAAGGTGTTTTCTCCAATAGCTTGAACAAGCCCTTTAATTGTTCGATTTCAATTCAGAAACCGAAGCACTTAAAGAAAATGCATACGCTGAGTGCTTAGTTGCGAGTTATGAACCAGTTTGGTCCATACGAACTGATCTGGTATTTTTTTTATTTACAGCAAGTGGACAGGCCAATCTCGAAAAATGGTAGCGATAAACATGACCGTTACATTTGCTCCAACTGACTTTATTTGCCATGGCAACGGATTTTCGATTAAAGCAGCCCCAAAGCCGATGATATTCAATGATTATGGACAAACAAACAATAAACAAACTACAAAATCGTAACCACAGCAGCAGCCAGTCATTTTTCAGTTACAAATCGACAGCTGTACGTGCCGGCTTTCCAACTAAACAACACAAACATTCACAGTGAATACAACATTAACTGTATATACACATTATAAAAATCAGCTCCAGTAAATTAAACAACGCAGCAAAAAAGTAAAAATTATATAGCGCCGGTGTGGGCATATTTAAATGGTATCGCCGCGCAAATCAGCATCCACGTTCAGTGCAGAGTCCCAGTGGGATAACAACCACATGTCGTAAGTAAACCAGAGGTCTGCATTACAGGCCATTATTATTCGCCACCTCAAATGCATCTCACAGGTTGCCGGCAAAAAGCTGTGAGAGTCTTTACTCGGCCAGCTCGCGCGAATCCGCGCGTCAGATCTATCAGCACAAGCAGCCGGTGCGCGTCACCAATGGAGCAGCCATGCGTCAGCCGTCCATCGTGGCCAACAACAGCAGCAGCGACATCCATCAGCGCGTGATGTCCGCACGCAATTTGCGCGCCAAGACCTTTCAGAATCAGCTGGCTGATGCGCAGGCGGAGATCGCGAATCTGGCGCATGAGAATCGCATGCTGCGCACAATGCACAAGCGGCAGACGACGGCGCTGAATAAGTATGAGAATACGGGAGCGGAGCTGCCGCAGCTGTTGCACTCGCATGCCGAGGAGCTGCGCGTGTGGCAGACCAAGCATCGCAAAGTGCAGGGGATCAACAAGGATCTCGAGCAGAAGCTGAAACAGAAGGAGGCACAGATCCTAATGCTGAGCGATCAGAACAAACATTTCAGTCAGCTCATCAAGGACAAGTAAGCATTGCTCCCGATATATCAGCGCTGTTTTACATACGTATATATGTCTTGCAGAAATCTGGATGAGCGCCAGAAACTGCAGGATAAGCTGCGCTTGCTAGAGCAGCGCTTGCAGGACAAGGACAACGATATGAAGCTAATGGCACGCAAGGTGCAGCTGGAGTCGAAGAACTTCCGCCAGCAGCTGCTCAACGAGCAGAAGAAGTGCAAGGAAGTGATGCTGAAGCTGGAGAAGGCCAGACTAGAAATGAGCGGATATCGCAAGCTGGAGGAGTTTACAGTTAGTCCACATTGCTTACATGCTGAAATCATACATATTAAAAGCCTCTATTGCAGGTGGACAAGACTAATCCTTTGACCTCGGGTCGTCGCACCAAATTGACTGCCGTCGAGGAGACGGACAAGATTGATAAGCTGGAAAAGTCGCTGGAACTGCTGGACAAAGCCATTGAGAAAAACAATCAAAGTGAATTCAATGCGCTGACCGATGTCCTGGAAACTGATTCCAATTTTGACTTTGAGAAAGACGATGGCGATGAGGAGGACAAGGACAGTGATACACAGGTCAAGGAAGTCAAGCCAGCACGCGCCAAACTGACGCTGCCGCCAGCGCCCATTCCACCCAAGCCGCTGGTCCACAATGCCAACAGCTCGTCGCGTCTTTCGCTCAGCCAGATGATGCATAAGTCCAAGACCAGTCCGGGTCCCAAGTTGAATCCACGACTGCAAAGCGGTGGACTACTATGCGGCAGTGTGCCCACAATTGCCAACAGTGCTGTTCGCAGCAGTGCCGCCAGCAAGAATCGTCGCGATGCGGAGATCAGCTCAAAGCATTCCACTGCTGATGCCATGGCCAGTAAAATGCAGACGATGGTCAAATCACTGCACTTCGATTATGAAGATGGTTCCGAGCATGACGAGGCGGATGAAGATGTTGAGGGAAAGTTTGCTTTAATGCAAGATGATGAAAGCGATGAGGAAGAGAATCCGAATGGCATCAGCTTGGCGGAATACGCTCCCTACTTGGACACAAAATGTGACCTGGTTGAAATGCTCGAAATGGACGGAGAGGAAGAAGATGACGACGACGATGTGCAATCCCCAAAATGCACAACTAAAACAGCTTTGGTAAGTGGCATCTCGAGTCGCTCCTGATCAGCTATTCAATTATTTTTCCACAGCAAAAGGGCAACTTACGTGGACCCAACATGAAGGAGAATATGTCGGGCATACGCAAGCTAATCTCCGATGACTATAAGGAACGCGAGACCTTCTTGGACATCCACTGTCGTCCCAACTCAGGCAGCAATATGCGCAGCGATGATCCCGTTAAGAAGCGCAGCAGTATCGCCGCTCCCACTGCCGTTGGCCCAATGGTGGCCAGTCGCAAGCATGCACTGCTCGCCGCCCTCAAGGTCATCGATGACAACAAGGACGAGAGTTAGTTTCGGTATCCTTAGACTATAAGCTACGTTAAGTTATATTTTTTAATTGATTGCAAGTAAAGTAAAGAGCTCGGCTGCCTGCAGCATGTGCAGCAATCGCTGGACAACTGCTGCTCATTATGGATGACTTGCCCAGTGTCAGCATGGGTCCAGTGCTTGTTACACCTGCTTCAGTGCCGCTGAGCAAGTAAATGTAAGTCATGTTGTTTGCAACTGTCGTCCCATCGGAATGGACTGTCATTTGAAATTTGCACCAGAAATATATTTTTGAGTCAAAGTTCTGATACAAATTGGTAAGAACTTCATTCAGACAATGAAATTGAAAATGTTAAAATTTTATTTACTATACAATGACCTATGACCTATGTACATCAAGTGAATCATTTATCGTTCTTGCCACGCATCTTGCTGACGGCGCGGGACACCTTCTTGCGCAGCTCCTTTTGCCGCTTCATTTTGGACACTTCATCGGCGCGTTTGTGTGCGCGGAACTTTTGCATGCGCTGCTTGGTATCCTTGCGATCGCGATTGCGCTTATCCTTGTAGTTCGTCTCGATCATCTTCATCATTTTGGACACCTTCTGCTCGTAGGGCGAGTTAATGACAGCGACGCGTTCGAGCGCCTCCCTCGGATTCTCGGGGCCCAGCTTGGGCTTATCCTTGTAGGGCAGCGCACGCTGCAGTGCCTTGGGTATGACGAGCGGCCGGAAGATCTTCGGTTTGCGCACAATCTCCGTGTACATGCTGTCCGGCTGTGCCTCGTTCTGGAGCGCACGCTCGCGCTTCAGTTGGCCGAGCGTCTTCATGCCCTGCCACTGGCTCTTCTGCTCCGGCGGCAGCAGCAGCGTGGTGAGGGGCGCATAGAAACGCGGCACATCCACACGGAACCAGGTGCGACAGAAGACAATGTCACTCAGCAGTATCTTCGCCTCGAATGTGGCACGATAGGAGCCCTCGGGCGTGTGATGCGCCTTCTTGATTTGGCCACGTATGCCCGACACGGTCTTCACTTTGGCGCCCTCGAACTTGGCCACCTCCAGCGAGGAGTTGAACATGTCTTTCACGAAAGCTGTGTTCTTGTAGATCTTGAACGGATGTCCCACCAACTTGAGCTTCTTCATGATCTGCGATGATTTGTCCAGCTCAGTAACGCAGCCAGTGGCAGCGATACGAAAGCCTAGACGCTTCATTTCCTCCTGATCTTGACGCACTGTTTGCAGCGCGAGGAAACCCGTATTTTGTGGCGTAATCGGACCCCAGAAGGTCATGCTGCAGGTGACATGATTGGGCGTGTACTTCAGATAGCGATGCCGGAAGTTATCCTCCACCTTGGCGAATATGGCGACTGTCTGGAAGCGACGCCAGCCCATGGAAACGATCAGCGGATCGCCCGTCTTGAGGATCTTCTTGTACCAGCGATGCTTCTTCACCTTGCAGTTGACATAGCCGACATTCTCCTCGGTCATGTTGAGGGCGCCCACCAGCACCGGATAGCTGGCATCGAAATTCTCCACAAATTCTGCCGGCAGATTGTTGAAGCCGAGGCGCACATAGAGTCCGGGGCGATAGCCTTCGATCTGGATGCGCAGCTCGTTGTCCAGATGGGCGAATTCGCTTTTGTTCAGTTCGCTTTGCTTCTGCGCCTCCGCCTTAAGGTCATCGTAGAAGCCGTGATCGCCAGTGATGCGTCCACCCTCCTCCTCGCCCTTCTCGCCGGTGTTGTCGTACTCTGCATCGAATTTGGCCTTTAGTTTCAGCTTCTTGGCCATCAGATCTCCCTTGGTCTGATTCTCCTCCTCCACGCGCGTCATTTTACGTTTGCCAGCGGCGCTCTCTCCTAAGGCTGGAGCAGCTTCCTCATCAGCGCTTTGTTCCTCTCCAGCTGCTTTGGGCTTGCCGCTGTGCTGCTCGCCCGTTTCCAGATCCTCAAAGTCACCATAGACCTCGCTGTCCGCATCGCTCATGTCGTCCAGCTTTAGCAGGTTCTCGGCATCCTCGGAAGCCTTCCATTTGCCCGTTACAAAGCAGTTCTTGATCAGCTCCTTGTTCGCCTCGGCCAGCCAGTCACGGGTGGCATCTAAAAAGAAAGGAAACATTTAGATACTCCCAGACCGATAATACCAATTTTAAATAGGCATAGGGAAAATTGAAGCTCTCACACTTACCGCTCTGATACTCGAAGAAGCACCGTTCGTCCTTATCGCGTATGTCCTTGTCCTTTTGTATTTCGGTCTGCTTCTTGGTAGTCACGCGAAACAAACCGCCCAGCTCCTCCTCCGAATCCTCGGCATTCTCCTCCTGCTGCCGCTCTCTACTCTGTTCACTCTGATTGTAGACGCCGTATACCAGACGCATCAGATTCCGCGACTCCGAGTGGCGTTGTAGAAAGGCATCACGCGCTTTCTGAGCCAAATTCGTTTTCCAGCTCATGTTATTGGCTAGAATGCGTGCTTCGTCGTCCTCGCCGTCGGAAGCGTCGCTCTTCTCAGCGGTGCCTTTAACTTCCTTCAGACTCTGATATTCCTCATCACCCGAAGATGCCTCGTCGCTGTCTTGTTCCGCTGCATCGTCCTCATCGTTATCATCGCTATTCTCGTTGCGCCAATCATCGGCAGCGAATTCCTCCGCCTGCTCCTCGTCACTGGAGGCGGCGTCCAGACCAGAATCATCAGCGCTGTCATCTTCCTGGTCGGATGCCTCATCGTCGCTTTTGAAATCCTTGGATTTAATGGGCACACTGTCCGAGAAGAGTTGAAACTCCTGCTGTTCGATTTGCTCATCCATAGTGGTCTTCTTCTCAATCAGCTTGCTGACCAGCGCTTCCTGTTCGGTGGCCTCGGCGGTCTTCTCCTTGTGCGAGTGGGAGCCCTGGAGCTCAATGTAGACGGCATCCTTGTCATAGACAATGCCACCGACGCCCGACATTGGCGCATATAGCAGACGCTCCTTTTCCAGCAGACTGCGCTTCTTTTCGGTGCCTGGCAGCGGACACGGATCGGGTATGAGACTCAGCTCATCGAGGCGTGCATCGCCCAGGCCGGCAATGTGCACCATATGCTCCTGCTTGAGCGGCACTCCACGTACGTAGCCATACAGCACCACCTGGCGATCGCACTTGGGATTGCGACGCACCGCATCCGTGTTGGTGACATCCTCCAGACGATCCACCAGCAAGTAACTATGCGCTCCACGCCACTGCAGCGGCCGGTACTTCATGACGGATATGAAGCGGCCCAGATTCTTAACCTCATTGCGCAAATACTCGCCATGCAGCAGCCCAGACAGATAGAAGAGCTTGGCGCCATCGTAGACCTCCGTCCAGAAGCGATGCTTCAGCTCCTTCTTACGCTTGCGCAACTGCTTGGGATTCCTGATCATATCCAGATGCGTTAGCACGCCCATTATCTTGGGCATGCCGTGCACCTGGCAAATGTTGAGAAACTCAAAGATCTCCATCTCAAAGCCGTAGCTCGCGTCGCAGAGGAGCAGCACCAGATCCGCACACTTAGCCACATCGATCATGGAGTTCACGTCGTTGTTGCACTCCAGCAGCGTAATGCGACGCTTCTTGGATGTCACTATGGTGATGGGGCCGCGTATATCCGTGACATTGGTGCGCGTGAAGCTCTTTATCAGATCCTTGATCAGCGTCGTTTTACCAACCTTAGGCGGGCCTACAATAGCGATCAGCACTGGTGGCGGCACATCGGGCGTTTGATCGACGACCGGTATGTGCTGCTTCTTGGCTGTTAGATCCTCTTTGCGGCGGAAATTTCGCTCGGCACGTTGTGCCGAATTGATCGCAAATGCTTTGGGATTGCGTTGGCGCGCAGTCAACTCGGGCTCCTTTTGGTTGGAGTCCTTCTTGGCCTTTTCCTTCTTCTTGTCGGCCTTAACGCCGGACTGGCGTGCCCGGTGCTGTTTGCGCTTGTCCTGGCCAGCATCATCGGCCATTATTTAAGCCAAAATTGTAAAACTCAGCAACTGTTTACGAATTGTTGCACGTGCTAGCGGCAAGAAACTATACTTTAGTATTTTAATACTAAGCAGCAGCTCTAAGTCTATGTTGTTTTCCCTGGCATAAGTTCTGGTCACACTAATTGGTGCATTTCGGTTTTGCGGGCTAAACGGTCACACTGCGTTGCAAAGCAATTTTTTCGCATTATTCATTTTTTAGTTAAACTTAATAAAATGCTGCTGTGTTTGGACAAAGTGAAAACCTATTAAATGGGCACGCGCTAGAGACGACATCGAAACACGTCCTTTGTTCGCCAGACGCACAGTAATTGCGACAGAGGCGCTGTCACTAAATAAAAAAAAGCTCAATACTCGCCCTGGCACACTGGAAAGAAGCAGCAGCAGCAGCAGAGGCGGCGCGTAGTAAAAAAAAGTCTTATAGGTAGCACAAACCACAGCGACGACGGCAGAGTTCAGGTAAATGTTAATCAAATGTAAAGCAATGCAAAATCGTGTAGCGTGTGTAATTGCAAACTGCGTTAGTGAAAAACGTACGCCCAACGCCCCATCAGGCTGCAAACGTCTTTGTCGGCGGCTTGTGTGAGAGTGCGAGAGAGAGGGGCGTAGAAAGAGGGTCCGCTTGCTTGCTGAGGGTTGGGGGTGGGAATGGGAATGGGTGGTGGGCAGTGGCCGTGTCGAATTCTGGAGCCGCCTGCAGCGAGATGTTTGTCCAATTCAATGCCACTGCCACTCTGGCTGACCTTGTGCCTGCTATCGATTGCTGAAATTGCATAAAATGCCAAAAACAGACAAAAACCAGAAGAAAAAAATAAAAACGACAGCAAAAATCAAGTGAACTGCACACAAGTGAAGGTTAAACATTTTCTATGGCACGGACGCC
The DNA here is from genome assembly GCA_035042425.1 of Drosophila flavopinicola. NCBI lineage: Eukaryota > Metazoa > Arthropoda > Insecta > Diptera > Drosophilidae > Drosophila > Drosophila flavopinicola. The sequence continues at coordinate 872,234 of JAWNLL010000452.1, read as the reverse complement.
GTTCTTTGTTTGCAGCGTCGCGCGACAACAATAAAAGCAACAAAATAATATGCAAGACATGAGAGAACAACAATAACAAAGCCAGCTGCGATCATTATTCTTTGTTGTTTTGCACAGCTTTTCCTTATTTTTTTTAATGAATTTCAAGCGAAAGCAAAAGTGAATTACATTCATTTTCTCTTTTTTTTCTTTTTTAAAGACATGGAAAGTCCTTGTGAGTCGGAGAGTTCCCTGGATGGTGGCACAATGCTGCCACCGAGTCCAGTGTCGCGGGAGCAGCTACAAAAGCGCATCGAGTCGCTCACCCAACAGAACAAGTGAGTCTTGAACAAAAGACTTAATTATACATGCACAAAATAACACAACTTGAATATTTTCAGAGTTCTGAAGGCTGAGCTGGATACATCGAAGACCAAATGCAAAGTGGTGCAGGAGGAGAATCGCTTTCTGAAACAGGCGTCTGTCATAATTGTGAGTGCCTGCCATACACACATATGACACAATAAATAATATGTATACTCTTTAAACAGCAAGCCAAGGCGGAGCAGGAGGAGGAGTACATTTCGAACACGCTGTTGAAGAAAATCCAGGCGCTGAAGAAGGAGAAGGAGACGCTGGCGCATCACTACGAGCGCGAGGAGGAGTGCCTGACCAATGATTTGTCGCGCAAGCTGGACCAGCTGCGCCAGGAGAAGTGCAAGCTGGAGCAGACGCTCGAGCAGGAGCAGGAGTGCCTCGTCAATAAGCTGATGCGCAAAATTGAGAAACTGCAAGCGGAAACGGACAACAAGCAGACAAATCTGGAGCAGCTGCGCCGCGAAATGGTCGAGCTGGAAAACACACTCGAACAGGAGCAGGAGGCGCTGGTCAACAAACTGTGGAAGCGCATGGACAAGCTGGAGACCGAAAAGCGGTCGCTCCAAATCAAACTTGATCAGCCCGTGTCTGATCCGACAACGCCACGTGATATCACCAATAATGCCAATGGCGACACCGCCACCAATCTGAGCGCACACATCCAGAATCTGCGCTCGGAGGTGCTGCGTCTACGCGCCACTCTCGCTACCGCCCAAAAGGAGGAGAAGTCCATACGGGAGGAGAATGCCCGTCTGCAGCGCAAACTCAAACAGGAGGTGGAGCGTCGCGAGGCACTCTGCCGCCATCTATCCGAATCGGAGTCCTCGCTCGAAATGGACGAGGAGCGCTTCTACAATGAGAACCTCATGTCGGGCGGCCCAACAGCGGCTGCGGCCGTCAATGCTCAGCGACAGCGCACCATTAGCAGTCCCGTCTCGCACAGTCCTTCAAGCAGTCGCCCCCTAAGTCCCGGCACGGCGGGCCAAAACCGTTGCTATGCCTGCGGGCAACTTGTGGTAAGCACAAACCTTAAACTCTGGTCGCTAGGGAATTGCAATTGTTTGGAAATCAGAATTGAGACTTTACGCTGAACTTTCATAAGCCACTCCAAGCATTTGAACTAAGTAAGATCCTATTTTAATTATTTGTTGTTTGCATTTTAGAATCGTCGCGCCAGCGAGCGCTTCATTAAGCCAGCACTGCCTACGCCCATGCTGGGCCTAAACACTTCCGCACCGAATGTGCTAACCACAACAAATCCACTGCTGGCCACTGGTTCCGCTGCCATTTACGGGGCCAATGCCGCCGGTGTCGCTGGTGCTGGTGCCGGCGTGCCTGGCGGTGGTGGTGGCCTGGGTGGCTTTCTATCGAATCTGAGCAGCGAACGACTGAGCTTGGGTGGTGCTGGCCTGGCGGCGGGTGCGGCGGGCACATTTGTTGCCGGCGGCATATTGTCGTTGAATAACCAGCTGTCGGGCACGTGCAGCAGCGCTTCGTCCTCGTCGTCCAACTTGATGAACAATTCGTCCAGCGGCAATTTGATCAACAGCGGCAGCAACTCATCGCTATCGGCTTTCACGCCCACCAATCAGCCAAGTGGTGCGGCCACGGCGTTTATACAGCCGGCCAGTCCCATGGACACTTCCACATACAAGGAATAGGTGGCTTGGCTGCCCACTTACTATTTTCTCTCCCCCACGCTACACACTCACACACATACAAATACACACACACACACACACTCAAACACACACACACACACGCATACTTATACACAAATACGCACGCAAGCAAACCAACCAGTTTAACGAAAGTATAAAACATTAAAACTCTATAATGTAAGCTTCTCTCTATATGGAGCGGCTCAAAGTCGCATCATTTATTTCTATTATTGATATCAAAATCTCTTATAGTTATTGCGACAAACGTAAACACTTTTCAATTATATACTATCGGAATTCCTAAGCAGCGTTTGAAAGGAATATACGAAAATTTAGCGCTAATGAAATGATTTTTTACTTCTTTTCTTCGGTTCGATTTCAATTTTAAATGATGAAAAGAACAACTACAACAGCATATGTAAAACCAATTTCCCACTTTTCCCTCGCATGCATGTGGGTTTAACATTTTTTGAAGTATGTATATGTAAGTCAACAAATAAAGTTCAACAATTACAAATTATCAAATCAAAAATTGCCACATATTGATCTAAATCAGCTTTCTTTTCTTCTACATAAATGTATAAATAATTACTGCTAAAGTTTAATTAGTATATGCCCAGAATAGCTTAAAATGTATTTATTGTATAAACAATTTTTAAAATTGCTCTCTTAATTAAAGAAAAGTTTGAATTTAACAGCTCAATATTTCAATTATATCGATAAGTATCGATAACAGTAAGAATGTTACTTAACAGTGGGTCTGAGCCGTGACAGCTCATATGAGCAATAGTATGAGTTTTTTTTAGGTATAAGTATAACAGTTTGGCAAGAAGACGCGGTGGTTCATGTTAAGCTGTTAACATTAGGGAAAATTAACATTTGTTGTTGTTTTGCCGTCGGAGTAGCACGCACGTCGGGAGCTGCGAGTGAAATGAAAAGAAAAAAAGATAACTACATTGTTTGAAAAGCAAAACAACAAAAGCTGAATGCGCCCACGTATCAACAAATGTGTGCACTTAAACAATTTGGGATATATATGCAGAGAAACACTAAATACACAACTGATTTGCGGCGGACGTGAGTTTGAGGGCGCGCAAAATCGTTAATTAGTTTGATTAAAAAGTGCGAAAAGAAATAAATGCACATTATATGTGTACATATGCATATATTTTGTGCTTGTGAAATTGGCAAAACGTACCGTTACTCCCTCTCGCTGCCCCACAATATTTCCGCGAAACGTCAGGCAAAATAAACACAAAAATAGCAAAATTCAATCAAAAGAACAGCGCGCGCGTGCTTGTGTGTATGTGTGTGTGTAATTTGGCCAAGACAGGAAGAGATCATTTGCCAAAAAGAGCAAGCAGCATACGTATGTGTGTATGTATAGTGCGGATGTGTGCATATATGCAAAGAAGTAAACGTAAAAGTAAATAAAAAGAAAAGTGCCAAGCGAAAGTTCAATTGTGTAAAATCTTGAGTGCGTCGAAGCGTTTGTTTAGCCTTTTTTCTTCTGTATTTGTGTTGGTGCGTGTTAGACAAATAACGGCAGTTGCAACGCGAGACACATGAACAGCAACAACGACAGCGCGAAGAGAAAGAGAAAGAAAAGCAAAAAGGCAGAGCAGAGCAGAGCAATTGTTTCAAGTGAATTGCAATAATTTGTTGGCTGGCCAGATGTGTTTAATAAATGATTGCGATTGCGCCAGTTGTATGTTATTATTATGGCCTTGTTGAATAAACTGTTCTTTCCGTCGGTAACAGCACCAGCAACACCCACGCAATCAACGCAACCCCAAACAAACCCAACAGCAGCAGCAGCAACAACAACAACAGCAACACCCGCATCAACAACGCTAAATTATAGCCAAACAACAGTAGCGGAGGCGGCATCACGTACTCACGCCGCTGCCGCCGCCGCTGCTTCTGCCGGCAGCAATAGTTCGTCGTCCGCAAAAGCTACTCAAACGTCCAGAAATTATCTAAGGTAAGTGTTTGCCAGACACACAACTACATGCACACATGTGTCTATTTATATACATACATATGTATGCATAACTATCAGAGATCGGCACGTGTCGTGCTAATTGTGTGAACTGAGTGCACTTCTCACTGGAAATACATATTTGTCACGCACACATCTCTAACGTGACTCGTTAGTCCCAACACCTGGCATTAAAGGACGTCAAAAACAAAGGCACGCACACCACAATCCCGATAGGCAGCAGCTGCACATGCACCCGGCAGAAAAATATAGAATACCTATGCAGCTGCATTGAAAAGAAAGCATTTCCATTTGGTTGGTTCGCCTGGTCTTTGTCAATTCGCTCCGCTCTATATACTTCTTCCTCTTTGTGTCTCGTACGCAAATTGGCGAACGTTAACGGGGACAATAACCCAGCGAACATTTTGGTAAATGCTTCGATACGCGTCACGTACGCCAAAATGCAATGCTGGGCTGCCAGTCCATCTCTCTCGCTCTCTCTATGCTCTCATTCTGATAACTGTTGCTCTCCGCTGCTGGAAAGTCAAAAGTGCAAGTCAAAGGTGCGCCCCCAGCCAACAACAACACGATTACTTGCCCGTGGCTGCTGCCCCTACGATTTTGTCGTCCCATGCTCGCTTTGCTGTTCGGCTCGTTTTATAGGTGCGCTCTCTTGCTTTTGTTCTCGCGCTCTCACCGATCAGCTACGCGACGTTTGCATGTGTTTGTGCATGTGCGGCTGGCATTGGTGAGAGGGGCAGCGAGACGGCGGCGGCGGCGGTGGCGGACGTCAGGCGCAAATGTAAATAAAAACGAATCACATGACTTGCTAATCGGCGTTCGCAGTCGCTGCCTGCTCTCGTGATTATTATGTCATACACATTTTGTTGTTGGCTTCGCCACAGCTGGGTGAAGTATGTGTCTGTGTGTGTGTGTACTAATACCCTTTACCAAGTAGGATATTTGCAGTTGAGCACGTTTTTGGAGCTTTTATTTTCATTAGAAAGACATATTGTCATACATGTATATGTATGCTTGATTGTAGGGTATCTGAGTTGCGCTGTGCTCTGTCAAATGCATTGCTCTGTTGTTTTTGCTGTTAATTCATTTAATTATTATTTATTACTGTTTATTTGCTTATGTATGCTGAACTGTGCGCGTTTACAATGTTGATTTTTGACGCTTGCACTCTGTTCTGATTGCGGTCTCTCAATGCGCGCTTTGTTTGTTTGTTTGCTTACTGATTGTGTGTGCGTGTGTGTGTGTGTGCTTGTGTGGGACAACAACAAATATAATAACAGCTATTTCAATTGTTCAATTACAATTTGCATTTCCCCATTCAGTTCATAACGTGCGCGAATCGCTTGCGCAGCGTTTATTTGTTAAATCGATTAATGCGATCAACATGTATGCATATTTGTCGATATGTATGTATGTATGAGTGTGTGAGCTATCGGGCGGAGGGGGTTGGGGGGGGTGGGGCAGTCGCACCCCACTCAGCAAACGTTTGAATGTCCGATAAGGCATACAAAATAGCATATATCAGCAGCTTTTTGGCACTTTCAAGTGTATATTGGCCAATTCGTGGCATGCGATATATATGTATATGTATGTATACTATATACACATACATACAAACATACATATGTATATTTATGGCCATTTCAGTCACTCTCACTAAAGCACACACACACACACAGTCACAGTCACAGCTGCCGCTTCTCGCCGTTCGCCATCACGTGATAAACTTTTTCACCCTGCTAATTAATGCGGGGTTTTTGCACTTTGCTAAATGTAAACTTCGAATTGTGTTGGCTGTTAAACTCAGCTGCGTGCAGTTGGGCGTGTGGGCGTGTGATAGTCGTAGGGCGGTGGGCGGTGTGTAGGGGGCGTTTGTGTCAGCTGTTGTTGCTATTTTAACATTGTGCTAGGTCAGGTTTCGGTTCGGGCGCTGTAAACCAAAATAAATACGAAATTGTGTTTGCCTTTGTTGACAGCTAACATTAACTTATAAAACTGTTTACAAGCGTGACACGCTTGGGTAAATTTCCATCAGCTTTGCCGATTGTCTATGTGTGTGTATATGTATATACACACATGTATAACGTTATCGTTCATTTCCATTTGGCTTGCGACTAAATTCCTAAGAAAATATTCTACACTTTTTTTTATCACTTTTTTATCTATGGCAAAAAAGAAGAAATGAGATATGTATGTATGTATGTATATATAAATAAAGCAAGTGTGCGCCATCGTCACTTTAATCGCACCCATAATCATGGACTATAACTATATGTGTATGTGTGTGTGTGTGTGTGTGTATGTGTGTATATTTGCTTAGCTGGCGAATCAGTCAGTCATGGGGGCCGCTCCCCTCACACACTGAATCATGGCCAACTGAGTCGTGTCCATATTTAGACATTTGCTAGCCAGCTGGTCACATGACTTCAGCAGAGCAGGCCCAGACCCGCGCATTTGCGAATGTGCGAAATTTCAGACTGTGCACGCAAAAAATATAAATAAATAATAAAAAAAAACACCAAGATTTGGGAAACCCAAATACACACAGACGCATCTTGTATTTCACAAGCATCAAATAGCCTAACCCACATATCACACAAACACACACTTAGTTTTCTATATGCACGGTTATTAGCACGTGGTTAATAATTTCCGATAAATTTATTTATTTATTTGTTTAATTTAGTTTAGTTTTTTCTGTGTACACTGTGAGTCGCCAACTTTCACACGAATAACTGAGAGAGCAGGAGAGACAATATCTCTATATAGCTCTATATGCCCAATTAGCACTCGATTGTGGAAAAGTTTATGCCAACAATCGTTTGAATATATATTTATTTGTCTGCATATAGTACTGTATATGTGTACATATGTGTGTGGGGGGATCGTGTGAAATAGTCGATTTATTTGATTGCTAATCAAATTTGTCTCAGCGCTCCTTCATACATAAATAAATCAATCGTCAAATGTTATAAATAATTTGGTTTTTAGACCCTTTTGTTGTGAGCAAGCCGTGTGCCAAAATTGATTGTTAATTGGAAATTCATTAAACTTGATAAGTGTGCGCGAATTGTTTAAACAAATACCCACACAGGCGCGCGGACATCAATCATTAGCGCCTCACTGTTTCGCCCTATAATCCCCCCCTGCTTATGTGGTATAACCATTGTGATTTACATTGGCCATTACGAGATGATCTAATGTGCCGCTGGGCGCCCATTTGTCTGTCTGCTCACTTGCCGGACCTTTCGACCACATATCATATTCTCTTTCCTTCCTCACTGTGCATATTTGTTTGGCTTTTTATATTCATATATGTACATATGTACATACACATATATCTCTTTGTCGTTTATTATTTGCCTTGTGGATTTGTGTGCACCTTGAGGCAACATTTGCGTCGCAGCAGCCTCGTGCCTGAGTGCAAACAATCACCCTGTGCCTATTATCAGTGGGTATATATGCGATTTTAATGGGTCTGCGTGTGTATGTGTATGTGTATGTGTGTATGTGAGTCTCTGTCTCGCCATCAGTAAACATCAACTAATAAATATGCTATTGTCTTTTGCTTGACTAGAATAATACCTCAAGTAGGCTATGCCAGAATCATTTTCCTTCAAGCTCTTAAGATCTACAAAAGTTCTTATGAAATTCCACGATTATAGCATAAAAATGCTTTTAAGAACAGATCAAAGCTTTTCAAAAACTTTAACTAGTGTCAAATATGCTTAATATACTTAAAGTAAATGTTTTGAAGGTCTTAACATTAACATAAATTTGTATTATATGAACTTAAGAAACTGTACATTGTTCAATTTAATAAATATAATCGATAAAGAGAATGGAGACTGCGTACATATATAAAAATAAATAATGTATATAATAATATACGATATTTATAGTCCATTTATAATATTTCTTTGATTGAAGGAGTATTTGATTCAAATGTACTTGTTAAAAAGTGCGAAAGTCAATTGGATCTTTGTGATCTATGTGATCTTACAAATATTGTGGCTTATGCATAACATAACATTCGCATAACATAAGCTATGTAAAGTTAACATAACGCATGTATCTGTAACAGAGAAATGCTTTTAAGGGCCAAAACTATTATTCTCTATTTAAATTGAACAATTTTAAGCTTCCGCTTAAGCGTTCAACAAATCTACCCCACTAGTGTCTGCTGCATTTAGCTGGGTATAATCACATTTAAATGCCAACGTTGTCGACTTTGCCACTGTGGCTTCATGTGTGAAGTCTCGTGGTCTGCCAAGTCATATGAGAGTGAGTCGTCGTCGTCGTAGTTGTTGTTGTTGTCATTGTTGTTGTTGTTGTTGTGGTTGTTGTTGTAGGGACTGATAGCTGAACGCTGTGCGTTGTCTGCTGTCGTCGTTGTTGTCATTGTCGTCGTTGGTAATTATCAGTTAACAAAATTGCTTTTGCTTTTCAACGACCAACGTCAAATTAGACATAATGCCCCAAAAGTAGAAAGTGCTGCTGTCAGCTGTAAATAAAGCTGCTAAGCTCTCGCCACGTCAAGTAGGACTTATGTTTAGACACACACACACACACACACACACACACACACACACACTCTCTTTGCCACATAAATCACTCAAGCAATCAATATGATCTGTTTACATTCCCAACTTCAAATTTATAGATGAAATTGCTCAATATGAAACCTAAATACATATATTCCTGATAGCGTATTTAGCTTGAGTATTTAAGCTGTTTTAAGCTTTATTTGTTTACCCTTGGTTATTATAAGCTAATGTTGTTATTTTCCTTTCAGTTGCAATAACAGTTTGCTGATTAAATTGAAATTAATGCTGCAAAAACAGAAACTGCATATTTTTGTTGTTATTTACTTTGTTAGTCAGGTTATCATGGTCTTAGTAGTATTTCATAAAGGTTAATGTTATTACAAAAAATAGCACTTAATAGTTTTGGCCTTTAAAAGCATTTCTCTGCAACAGAAACGTGAGTTATGTTAACTTAACATAGCTTATGTTAGGCGAATGTTATTTTCTGCATGAACCACAATATTTGAAAGATATTACCAATTAGAAAAGATCAAATAGACTTTCGCCGCCTTTGAGCACTTTTTAACAAGTACATTAATCATAATTCACGCATATTTGTCTAGTTTCAACACCTATTTTTTTTGGGGGGGGGGGTTTTGAAACAGCGTTTTCAACTTGAGTCACGCTGTACAGCAAATCCAACGTCACATGACCAAAGGTAAAGACACCACTTCTCTCCACTTCTCTTTTAACTGGTTTCTGGTTAGACGCTTCTGGTTTCTGATTTCTGTGATTTCTGTGTTTCGCTTGTATTTGTTTTTCTTTTCTTTTTTTTGCGCAAGCTGTTTGTTGTGCTTTTTTGAGTGGTTCGATTTTAGTGCTATTCATTGATCGATTTGGCGGCACGTGTGTGTGTGTGTGTGTGTGTGTGTGTGAGTTGTATTCCATTCATTGTTTGTCTTGATTTGTTGCTCTGCTTCAAGTGTCACTTGGCAATCAGTGGTTGTCGTCATTTGCACATTTGTTTGCCAGAGATACATTTCTCATGTTATTGCTGGCTATTAACTGGGCCCACGGACACGACAACGTTGGCAATTACCGACAATAACAACAACAGCAGCAGCAACAACAACAACAGCAGCAGCAGCAGCAACAAAGGCCTTTTGCCAATTTGCTTTGAACTTGACATTCGATTATTTGCGCACTTGCTGCTCTGCTCTGCTCGCTGTGGGAGGGGTTGAAGGTCAGCGTTATCTATATAAATGTGCATATATATATATATATATGTATATGCATTTATTTGCTTATAATGCGCCGCTTCTCTCGTGATAATGATAGTCAATTTGTTTGTAGCTCAACACAACAAAATATGCCCAACAAATGTGTGTGTGCGCTGCTGACGGCGCTGCTGACGTCGCTGCCGCTGTCGACGCTGACTGCGCTGCTGGCTTTTGCGCCTTTGCCGGCAGCTTGTTGTCATTTTCATTGTCGGCTTGTTGCTGCTGCTGTTGTTGTTGCTGCTGTTGTTGTTGCTGCTGTTGTTGTTGTTGTTGTGGCCGTTGGCAGCGACGGCATCGTCGCCATCGTTGGTTGCTTTGGTCATGTGACTTGTTGTATGGAGCAACTGGTTGTTGTTGTTGCCTTTGCTTTTGCTTTTGCTTTGTTGTAGTCGCTTTGGAAATCTGTTTTTATTTGCACGCTCTCTTTCATACACACACAAACATACACGAACACAGACACACACACACACAGACTTACACAAAGCACTAACATAAAGACAATCCACGCTGTGTAATATGATGATTAACAGATGTTGGCGCTTGATTTGATTATGGCCGCCAATTGCGGCTATATATAGCGTTATATACAGTTACATATGTCTAAATGATTGCTCAATTTGTTGTAAGAAGCTAATACAATACATAATTCAAGTGTTTTGGCTGATAAGCCGCCGCCACATATCAATCAAACTTACTGTTGTTGCTGCCCCTGCCCCTGCCCCTGCCCCTGTTGCCTTGGCCCAAAGAGCGCAATCTTCTCAAGTGGCCACTGGCTTCGAGTCTCTTTGCACCCAGCACATAAATATGTATGTATGTACATATGTACCTACCACATACATACATACATAAATATGTATGCATAGATGAGTTAATGTATTGCTTTGCATGTGTGCTTGCTTAGTATTTGTTGCCTTCATATTGTTGTCTTTTATTGTTGCTCTCGCTTTTTGTTTTGCTTGCGTAGCTGAAAAAAAAGCATGTGACCCAAGCGTATGCCAAGAAGAAGAAGCAGCAGCTGAAAGCAAAGATCGGCAACCAAACAACAGCAGAGCGAGAGAGCGAGAAAGCAGAAGCAGCAGCAGAAGAGTGCGGCAAGCAAAAGACTCTGCAATGAATGCACCGAAGTGCAAAATACCCTGCTGCATCATTTGCAATTATGATTATAATTATTCGGCAGCCTTTGCGCACAGTTCGATTACCCTTTGCAAGGTCATAGACAGCAGAGATACCCTGTAGTTACTATTGTTGTTGGCAGTGTTGATTTGCATATTGTCGTTATCTATAGTCGAATTTCCATGCACAACGTTAACTTTTTGACTTTCATTTAAACTTAACAATTTCACAACATACGCTAACGAGCCATTATAAGTTATAAGGCTTGTGATTGCATTTTATAATCAGCTGACAGCTTCTGTCAAATTATCTGAATTTGATAGTAGCAATTATAGTAATAACAATAAATCAATGTAGGCATGATATTAGCGAGACTTACTATAGTAAATTGATCAATAGCTTGCGTTATTTACGTTTCTACAAGTTTGTATATAAAGTTTAAAGACTTCAATCTTACTGACCTTGTATTGACTATAAAAATATTCTTCTTTTGAACTATAATACATAAGAAGGCTTATATTTAGATTATTTTATATTTGTATTTATTTATTTACGAACTCTATATAGTTTGTCATTTATGCTGATAAAGAATATATATATTGATATATGCAATCAATTGGATCGTATGGCCTATCAAATATGTAATCTATCCTTTTCAGCTGCAATAGAGCTTAAAGAAAGTAAATAAATAGTAATTGAACGTTAAGTTTTTCGGGGCGCTGATAAGTTCGATAAAATTTAGCAGTCATACGATAATTCTTTGTGCTCATTGATCTCCGTTTTGGCTGATCGGATGTGGATGACAGCTGACAGTTATGACAGTTATGGCGCCAGGTCAGTGGCAGCAGCAGTGGCAAGCTTCCAATCGTTCAGTACACTGTCAGGTGCAAAGTACAGCGGCAATTCCCAACTGCTTATTGCTGAACTTTGGGCGCCCGTCTCTCACTTTTACTTACCTAATCCATCATGAAAGTGTTGTTTTTTTGTGCTTTTTAGCAGCAACAACAGCGTCGCAAAAAATATTAACACATCACTCTTCTGACATACTCGGACAAGACACATGTGATGCTCTCCCGTCTACGCTGCCGTCTCCCGCTCCGTCTCCATAGGCGTCTTTGCGTCCGCAGCTGGACGGGAATCATGTGAGCTCGAGCGCGCCTCAATTGATGCCCCCGGTGCCCCCGATTGCTGTGCTGCCCCAAGAGGCAGTCGTTGCCTATCTGCATAAATATATATATATATATATAAAAGATATGTGTATATATATCGATCATGCGAGTACTTGTTCGTACTGGCACTCTCATATTCATACCGGGGGTAGCGCTACTACTACTCGTTTGTTTATCGTCGTTTATTTAGTCGACACCGGGACGATCCGATGCGATCCGATTGTGATTCCGATTCCGATTCGCGTTTGCGTTTGCGTTTGCGTTACGATTCGTAACGCCTTGAACTTCATTTGGCGTCTAGCATCGCGGCCATAAAGATATAATACTCGGATTGTTTTTCCATTACGTTGCGATCTTTTGCTCTAAATGCAATTAGCTGGCAATTACGCTTACGGTTTTATTGTCACGGCTCTCGTTTTATAACGGTTAACCAATTTACATGCATACGGCGCCGTTTAAGTATAGGTAAGCCCCTTTTAATCGAATGGCCTGAATTTCTAGATAAACATATGTATATGGTCGGCCGGACTCTAGAACTTCTTAAGGTGGCGAGTACAAACGGACCGCTCGACCACTGTGCACTTTGGGATGTGGGACGGTGGGGCTGCAAACAAACTCGTGATCCAGTCGGGCCCACTAACTAATCTATGTATGTGTACACATGCACACACACTCTGAGAAATTTCCCCCTTCTTATCGCGGTGGCATAAAACAAAATGAATGAAGCAATAAAACAAAGTTGCCCACCTCCCACCTCTCCAGAACAGCGTTCAAGTCATAAACCATATAAACACACACATCACACACACACACACAATCAGTCAGTCGAGCATATTCGTTAATTATAGCGCTAATTTAGGCAGTCTCAATTTAGCGCTACTTATTGTTAGACGAGCCATTTATAAACCCACTAAAAATAAATTAGCTCAAATCTGCGACGCTACGCTTTCAATTCGTTTCGATTCAAGTGGATGTGACGAAACAATCTCAACTAAACCCCAGCCCTTTTTTACCTTTCTAGGTAAATCAGCAATTAACGGCTATTGGCTAAAGTTCAAACCAATAACCGATAATACTACCGAAACTAGTGAAACGATCTTATCGCCTCTCTATTCGGTAGCATCGTAAAAACTTTTCTTGGCAACAAACACAACGAAAAAAGCAAAAAGGAAAGGAATAAAAATGCTCGGCAACAACTCTTAAAAGCAATCGTGGTTCGCCATGAGTAATCGTCACGTGCCAAGTGCTGCTATTTATAGAGCGGACACAGTTTACCCAAATGACCCACTCGACAATGAATAGCGCAAAGATGTGCGCATTATACGAAAGTCGTCGTCTATTCCCATTCAGTGTACTCAGACCGCGACCGAGACTGAAACAGAGACTGAGACCTGAGACTGAGACTCTGTAATTGAGTGTACTACTGTTATTGTTGTATTGGAGATGAGCAATTGTTGACTGTGTGTTGTAGTCAGTCGTCTGATTCACTGATCACAGTGTGATCAACAGCAATCTATGATATCACATGATAGCTGCGAGAGCTCTTCTTTAGTTTTATCTGACCATATTTGGCCATAACATATGCCTATCTTGAGCTCAAAATGGAGTCGTAATGTTTATCATACTTGTTACTCATCTCCCTCTCACTAGTTAAAATTCATTGGCTTTAATTATGAGTATTATGCCAATTACTCAGTATTTTATTCTAGTTATTTATTATGTGATTTGCGTAACTTGACTCTACTAAACTCAATGAAATTATATATTCCTCTGGTTCTTACTATTTAAAAGGCTTCTATGCAGTTTCCAGAGTATTTTAAGTTATTTTCTTTTATATTAAAAACCTACTTGATGATAAAAGTTCTGTTTCCCACTCAGTTGAAAACATATATATAATCAGTTTTAGTATTAAATGTATAAAATGACCTCAACCTGATGCAATCACCTCATCCTGACGTGCTTGACTTGAATTCTCATGCGATTCGTGGGCGTTGAGTCAACTTGCCAACATCTTTTGCGTCATCTTAAAAAGATCATCTCTCCTCTGTGTCTCTTCTGTTCTTTTCTTTCTGTAACTCATACGTTCTCTCTCTCTCTCTCGTTATTTATTTGTACAGCCAATTCCCCTTCGATGTGAGCCAGGTGCGCGTCTTGCTCTACAGAGAGGATGACAGTCACGGACGACGTCTGCTCTTCGATTCCCATGCCCTGCAAAAGGTGACGCTCAAGGATGCCAGCGGCGGCAGCAGCAGATCCTCAAGCAACAGCGCTGGCGGCGGCAAGTTCCTTAAGAATGACAAATACACATCGCTGCAGAATGGCAAGATTCAGGCGAAAGCACATTCCAACAATAACATCAGCAACCTGATCGAAGTGTGTCCCGAATATGGCTATAAGGTGAGCACCAATCTTTTGATTATCATTATTCATATTCCTATTCATTCATTTATCCACTCATTTCACAGCACAATCGTCCGACTGGCGCGGATATTACGCCCATTGGTGAGATGGTCTTTGGCTCGCTGGCGATGTCCTTTTGTGGCACGGCTCTGAAGGTGCACTGGCTGCCGCAGCCGGCGCGTATACTCTGCTCCCAGGTGTATCTGACGCCCACCCACAATGGCAATGGCAATGGCAGTGGTGCAGCCGGTGGTGCTGGTAACTCGCCCTATTCCACGCTCTCCATGAACAGCCTGACGCCGCGCAGCTCCATTTGCAGCGAGCACGGCTCCATGGATGGCCTCTCCATGAACTCCTTCTCCATGCCGTTCAGCGTCAGCGTGAGCAGGCACTTGAGTCTGACGCCACCGCTGGATGTGCCAGCGCCGGATCAGCAATCGCTGTCGATAGCGGACAGCGGTCCACGCTTCTCCTCCACGTACAGCAATGCCACCGATTCGGGCTACTCGGCCAGTGCCAGTGGGAGTGGGAGTGGCACCGGCACCGGTGCCTATTCCAGCGGGGATCAGTGGTCGTGCCAGTATTCCACGCGCAGCAGCCTCGGCAGCGTGCTCTCCGATCAGTCGGACGCCATGCGCAAGCTCAGTCTGGACGATTGGGCCTTCTATGCCAGCTCGCCGCATCTGGACGAGTTCGCCAGCGATGGCTGCCTGCAGCGCCGAATCTCGCGCAACTTGCGCACCTCCTTCGAGTACGAGCATTCCAAGAACGACTTCATTGGCTTCCTCAGCGACAACTGTGCGACTCAAACGAATGCTGGCGGCAATCCGGCGGGCGCCAACGTTGCCCCTGGTGGCAGTGAGGGCGGCGGCATGGCTCCGCCTCAGTACAGGCGCGCCAGCTACTGTGCCAATGAGTCGCGCAGCAATCCGGAGATGGGACGCCGCCAGGCGAATCTGCGTCGGCGGCCCAAGCTCGGACTGGCTGTATGCATCACCATGAGCGAGTCCTTTGAGGAGGAAATGGAGCTCTTCTGCAGCGAGCATATTGCGCTGCTAGAGTCCATGCTTAGTCGACTGAGAGCGAGCACGGAGCATGCCTACATCAATCACAAGAACTTTCTGCAGATCATGTTCCAAGCTTGGCAGGATACACAGCGATGGTTCAGCGATCTGTTTACTGCGCCGCGCATCAAGACGCCCGTTTGGCTGAGCATTACGACCAGTGGCAGCAAGTACTCCAAGACCGTTGCCGAGCGCTTCATCAAGGAGCTGTGCGATCTGCTCTCCTTTGCGGACACCAAGGACTCCAATTTGTAAGTAGCGGCAATAGCAAAAGCCAGCAGATTACTAATTTCCTTAATTCTTCCCTACCAGCTTCATCAGCACCATGCTGACGGGCATACTGACCTACCATCTGGGCTGGGTGGCCACCGTGTCTGCCCACAACAGTTCCAGTTCGCGTCGATCGACTGCCTCCGCAGCCTCGGCGGCGATTGAGCGACGCGCCAAGCTGCTGCAGGTCTCGCAGAAGCATCCGTACAATGCGCTGTGGGCACAGCTGGGGGATCTGTATGGAGCGATTGGTATGCCGCCGAAACTGGCGCGCACCATCATCTACGGCTCGGAGAAGATGTGGGTGGAGAAGCTGCTGAATGTGCTCACGTATTTCATACGCTGCAGCGAGGTGCGACGCGCCGCCAAGCGGGAGGACTTTAACAAGCAGCTCATCTCGGAGCTGGTCAATAGCCAGAGCGGCCAGGAGCGGCACAAGAGTCCGCCAGCCATGCGGCGACGTCCGGCGACGGTGACAGGCACTGGCATGAGTCGCACCACCACCTGCAAACAGAATCTGAACGCGATTGTGGACGACGACGATATGCAGCAACAGCAGGACGAGCTGGGCAGCGGCGATGATGATCTTGAGCTTGAGTTGGAACTGCGACAGCAGCAGCAGCAAGCGGAGGAGGATGCCCAGTTTATTGGCACGCTGAAGAAGAACGAGATACCCACGGTGCTGGCGTTCAATGACTCGCACTTTGTGCAGCAAGAGCTGCGTATTGGCAACTACCTCATGGACACAGGCATCGAGAAGAAGACTCTGCTCGCCCGTCAAGCGCAGCAATATTTTCGCACCGGCAAAGATGGACGCATACGGCTGACGGTGACGACGCCAGAGAACGTTGAGATGTGCATGGAGGAGGACTCGAATGCCGGCTCTGTGAGCACAGGCGGCAGCATCGATGACGGCGCCATTGAAGCTCTGGAGTTCGATGAGGGCAAAGCGATAGTCGGTGTCGCGCCAGCAGCCGAAACGGAAACGAAGCAAGCGGTGCCCAGCAAAAAGAACTTCTTCTGGAACATAGTGCCGACGGCGGGCGTCAAGGAGGGACTCAGCCTGAGTGATCTGGCCAAGCTGCAGCAGGGCGTGAAGATTATCAATCGCAAGCTGGAACGCCGCTGCAGCAGTTACTCCGTGGAGAGCGATACGCCGCCCATCGGCAGTGAGCAAGTGGAATCTCTCGACCAGGAGCGACGCCTCTCGCACCTGTCACTCTCCTATCTGATCACACAGAACAGCATGGGCAAGAGCGATCGCATGACGTGGGGCATTGAGCCCATCAAGGAGAACGTTAGTTTTGAGGAGCAAATCCACTTTGATCTCTGTCAGAAACTCATCGAACGGGAGCACGGCATTTGCCGTCAGACCGCGGCGGACAATGGCAACGGCGTGGTCTTTGTCCTCGGCGACAACGAACCGCTGATCAATCTCAAGAAGAGCAGCGAGGATCTCACGGATGAGCCAAAGCCAGCAATGCTGTGCGCCCTGCATCAGCGCACCCATGACGCCTCCATGGCCAACAAGAAGCACTCGGGCATGAAGTTCAACTTTGAGCAGTATCCGCAGATTGCCACCAACTACATGAAGAGCAAGAATCTGGTCATGTCCAACTACGATCTGCTGATGGACAAGGCCAGCAAACTGGAGGCCAATGAGTCGCTCAAGTCCAGCGACAGCAGCGTCACCCTGCATCAGCAACAACAGCAGCAGCAAGCCGAACTGGCGGCCAGCAGCAGCTCCACAATTTCCGCAACGGCAGTGGGCAGCGATCGGTGCATCGTTTGCAACAGCGGTGGCACGCTCAGTGGCAGCGCCACCTACCAGACGCCCTCCAATGCCACCGAGCTGGAGTTCGAAACGGACGAGGTGCACTGCTACAATGAGAGCAGCAACAGCTCCAGTGTGCTGCAGCCCGTCAACTCGGCTGCCTCGATCGATACGCTCAAATCGATGCCGGAGCCGGCGACGACGCCCAACTATACGCGACGGCAGCAGGCCAAACGGGTGCCATCGCAGCGCAGCTCCGTCTCCTCGGTGGCCGCCAAGTGTGCGGCGGTGAACGAGTCACAGCAGATGCTGAAGCTGCCCGTGCCGGGAATCAAGGAGCTGCCGCAGGAGGATGAGCCGCCCGGCGATAAGCTGCGTGCCGGCTTCATTCCATCGCTGCTGCTGAGCGTCAGCGATCACTACGTCTCCGATATGGTGCTGCAGGTGAGTCTAAAGGTTTGCAAATATTGGACAGTAATCTCACCATCAGTTTATGTATTGTGTTTAGGGCACCTGTGCACCGCCAAATAAGTGGGAAATGAATCTGCGCGAGGATCTAGCGCTGGCCGCACGTTCCGCCTCGCTCATCTCACAGCCGGCGGAGAACATTGCCATTGTGGCGGACATGGACAAGTGGGATGTGCGCCTCATCTCATCACAGGCGCAACAGTTTCCCTATGCGGGCGGTCAGAGCTCTCCTGTGGGCATGTCTCAGCTGGTATCCAGCATGCTCGAGACTGTGCAGGCCATGCACGTTGGCGGCATACCCGCCTATGAGGTAAGCAGGCTAGTCCAATATATAATATAACAAATTCTAATTCAAATTTCAATTGTAATTGCAGTGTCTGTCCTTTTTGGAGTCCAAGCTGCAGGAGATCTATTTGCAATCGGAAACGCTGGCCGCATTCCTGCTCGAAACGGATCCCTGTCCGTTGAGCGATATAACGACGCCGCTGCAGCTGTCGGAGAACGATGTGCCGCTGCTGCTGTCCATTGCCTACATACACACGCCGAAGATCAGTCGCAAGTGCGGCATCAGCTTTAGATGACAGAGCTGGTAGCGTCTGGGCGGGACCAATCATTGCCAAACCATTGTCATTAGCATCGATATTCATATTGCATCATCTCACACACGCATCATCCAAAGCGAAACAAGCAAATACTCCAGCGAATTTTCATTTCACTGATTTTGTGATATATTTTTATGAATAATAGCGTGTAGTAAAAGCAGGTTACGTTAGTTAGGACATACGGCAGCTTAACATAACAAAAACAAAAATCAAACAAACAAAAACAAAGAAACACTCACTACACTTTAGAAATCGCACCATCCATCAAGACATAAATACCAACATTTATAATTATATACCATACAACGATATAATTTAGGGAACCCACTCATCGCAGTCACATGAAAGTAGTATTGTAAATTATTTGATTTAGATTTAGTTAGCATGATTGTGTGCACGATTTAGTAGCACTCCAAGCTGCTATCGATCGGTCGAACGAACGCTTGACGTTCTTTGTATCATGTGCTCGAGCTCCATGTAGTGTTTGAATTAGATTTAATAATTTATGACAGCAATAATCTATTAATCGATTTAATTATATATTGTTCACCCCAATACGCATAAATAGGTTTATACTGAATTAAGTAGGGGAGCGCCGGTTAGCATTCGACAATTAACTACAACGTACATACATATATGTATATTTAAGCAATGAATAAATTTGTATAATTATTTTTGAAACAGAAAATAACAAACTATAAAACAAGACTTTTTTTAGTGTACTCAACGTACATATATGGCATAAAACAAATTGTTCTAAAATAAAGCAATGGTAAGTAATGAATGGGAGACTTTGCTAATATGACTATAAAACTATAGATTTATTTTTAAACCGCAAATCACGTATACGTTAAGTGGCTTATTAAGTTGGCTGCACTTGCAGCTAACTTAAACTGATTAAGTCGGCTGCGGCTATTAGATGTTGCTGCCTACTTTCAGGCAGCCACTAAAAATGCAAACAAACCAAAATGGAATCGAAATGAACAACTATATAAAAACGGCATTTTGAAGTGCCAGCGACATTATTTTCTGATTTGTATTTCGTGAAACAGTTGTTCGCAATAATAGATAATAGTTGCAATTTTCGCATAATTATTGAGTTTTGGAATTTATTTTATAGCATGCATATTTATACACATTTTGATATATATTTCGATAGCGATCGAATCGTTTACAACTAATGCACGTAATTTATTGGGCAGCAATTGTTTTTTTTTAAATGTTTTTCTTTTTGTATTTGCTGTTTAAACAAATAATTAATTAATTATCACATTTCCTAATCGTTATATATGTACTTATTGAATTATATCTGTTGATGGACTATAATATTTGAATACTCGGCCAACTGTTAGTGGCCTAATTGGAGATGGCGTTGAGAATCAATTGGTTGACTTCTCATTTGCCCTTCTGCGCCTCCAGATAGGTGGCGGTAAAGGTCAGCAGGCGATGTCGCTGCTTCAGATTGCGCGAGCGCACATGAGACGAATTCAGCTCCTCCGTATAGCTGCCGGGGAACCAGCCGACGGCACCATCCCGTATGCGCTCGCCCTGATACCAACCTGTAGATGAACACGAATTGCAGTTAGCTAAATGTGTATGGGGATGCAAGGGGAGGGGTATACGCACCGTCTGGCAGCTTGCGTGAGACGTTGACCACGTCGCCCAGCTCCAGCTGTAGCACATCTGGCTCATCAGATTCGTAGCTGTGCTTGGCAATCACCTGCGGACAGTCCCAGGACTCGTACAACTTCTCGCCGGGCGTTTCCGCCTCGGGTGGCCGCATGGCCTCCAGCCAGCGCTGCTGGTCGGACACTGAGGGACACGAGAGCACCTGGTGAAGGTAAACCAAACAGATTAGTTTATGTTTGAATGGAGCAGCTCAGCATTTCAACTTACAAGCTCAATTGTTTTGCGCTCGTTGTTTTCCAGCAGTGTCATCAGCATGAGATTTTTACTTGTCGAATCCTTAATGTCTTTGGTGGGCAGCTGGGGCAGTGAGTCGCCGGAGGCCAGAGTCAGCATGCTTCTGGGACAATAGTCGAACACTGTGAAGTTGGATTCGCCCTTGCGCTTGCACAGCACGAGCAGATCGGAGAAGAGGAAGGCATAGATGCTGGATTTGGTGAAGCGTTTGCCAAACGTCAGCTTGGCATCGTCGCCGCGCCACACGAGATGCGTCAACTCGCCCCGCTTGACCAGGAAGCGCGGCTTGGCGCCCTGCTTGGGCACACCGGCCGGCGCAATGGCCAGGGCGCGTATGTTGCTGGGAAACTCGAGCTGCTTGGAGATGCGCTCCAGTTCGTAGGCCTGCTCGCGGCGATTGGCCGCCTCGTTGCACTGGGCGACGATCTTCTGGACGAGCGACAGCGTCAGCTTCCAGCTGTCGTACTCCTCGGCATTGTGCGGCGACTCCTTGCTGAACACCGCATCGATGAGCAGCGGCAGTCGCGTTATCCGCTGCATGGGCAGCATCAGGAACGAGTGCAGATTGAGGCCACAGCAGCTGGGGCTGCTCTCGAGCTTCTCCAGCTGCTGCTGGAACGTTCCGTTCTTGGCCTCCTTCAAGCGGCGCAGCGTGCGATCCATGCGTCCCTGATGCTCACAGAACGTGATGTAGACGTGGAAGTGTCGCTCGGCTATCTCGTAGATGCAGCGACTCAGCCCCAGGAGCATTATGTTGTTCTGCCAGCAGCACTCGAGCGCTGTGAGCAGTCGCTCCGAGCACTCGTGCACCCGCACAATGTACAGGAAGAGCGCCTCGCGGTCTCGCGTACTCAGCACGGAGCTGTCGCAGAAGGCGGCGCTGTTCATGAAGTGGCGACGCAGCAGATTCAGTGACTTCAGGTAGCTCGCCTCCGATGTCATGATCTCGAACTTGGCCTCCTGCAGGCCACGCTCCCGAGGCGTTAAAGTGGCTAGAGTAAGACAAGAAAAGTTAATCTTAATCCAGGCCAGGCCTATTTCCAGCTACTCACGCAGTATGCAGGAATGTATGACTTCAGGTATTTCGCTCCAGAGCGTGCGTGCTGGCCCATTCTTGGGCTCCACCAGCTGCAGGGCGGTGGGACGCGCCTTCGACTGCTGCGCGGGCTGCGCTTTGGAATGCGCATGCAGGCCAATCTCCTCGTAGCCGTCCGTTGAGCCGCCCTCATGCGCCTCCAGGTCACGTGTAATCGACTGCCAAATCAGTCAAAGATTAGAGATTGTGTTAAGGACACATGTGTTGCACACTTACCTCCAGTTTGGCGGCGCTGTACACCTGATAGAGCGGCTCATTGAAGAAGAGACTATGTGGCTGCAGCTCATCGCCCAGGCCCGCCTCGTTGCCCGTGGAGACGCCGGAGCTGCCGCTCGAGCTGGCCACGGAGTTGCCGCTGGTCTGATAGAGACCCGACTCCGCATACCACGAGCTGCCGCCTCCATTGGCACTCGGCGTGGGCGTGGCCAGCTCATCGTCTGCCGTTACCGCTGCCGTTGACTGCTTGAAGACGCCGCATTCCGCATACCAGGACGTGGGCGTCGTCGCATTCGTGTCCAGATGCAGTCGGCTGCGCTGCTCGACGGCAGCTGGCGGCGGTGGTGGCGGCGGCTCATGTGGACGTACCCCAATTGTGGTGCGCCGGCGCAAAGCCTTTGCATCCTTTTTGGTCTTGCGTGCGACGGTGGAGAACTTTTGCGTCTCGGCGGTGGGCGTCTGCACGGGTATGTCGCCGGAGGAGGCCTTCTCCGAGAAGCCCGAGTCCAGTTCACCAGAGCCATGATGCTCCGTCTCCAGCTGTAGTTGCTCCAGCTGCTGCGGCGTCGGTGGATCCTCAATGTAGAAGGTGCTGCGCGTCGCCGTCAGCGCGGACAGCTGTTTGGTATCGAAGGAAGCGCCCACGAGGCTCTTGCGGAGTCGCGAGCGCAGACTCTTGCCGTTCTTCTGCTTGGGTCGCAACAGCGTCGCCGCCGAGGGCAGCTGCTCCTGCTGAGCCGGGCTGGCCACGAGATTGCGCTCCGAGCTGCTCAGCGAGCGGGCATTCTCGTAGAGCTCCTGCTTGCGGCACTCCACGTAGAACTGAGTGTTGCCGCTGGGCGACGGGGTGTTCTCGTAGAGCTTTTGCTGACTGCTCTTGGGTGACTTTTTGTTCGAGATGAAATCCTTGAATTTACGCACTATGGCATACACCTGATTCTGTGGCGCCGGCGGCTCCGGCAGGCGATGATTGCGCATGTCCACGCCGCTGTCATTGTGCTGCCAAAGGACCTTAATCAGTTAGCTAGTCTATAAAGGATTTGGGTTGGACTTACATGATGCAAGCGCTGCTCCGGCTCCGTGTGCTCATCGCTGTCCGTCTCGAAGGAGTCGTAGTCGTCCGAGTTGCTCAGATGCTGGCCAAGCACATGCGCCGACGCCGAATGCTGTTTGCTGCGACGCTGAGAGCTGCGCGGCACATCCTGATTGCGCTTGTGATGCTGGCCGGGCAGCAGCTGCGTCGAGTGACGCTTGTTGCCCAGCGGCGACAGCGTCTCGTAGTAGTGATCCGAGTCATCTGGGGAGCAGATGTAGAATTAGATGGATTAGATGGATCAGCATATAACAGTAAGTGGAAAATATGTAGAGGTCAAGTCAAGTTTTGGCAAGGTATGTCTATGGACTTGGAAGCCTTATCTTGTAACTGTAATGCAATGTGTTTTCGATATTCGTAAGCAATCCACTCTGCTCCTGCTTCACAACGCACCTACAAAGGTGCTGACCACCATGGACTCTCGGCTGGGATCGCTGCGCTCCAGATGCGAGACACGCAGCACGCTCTGATGCGGCTGTCGCCGCTGCTTCTGCTGCTGCTTGTGGCTGCTGCTGCTGGCCGCCGCCTCATTCTGATAGATGGGCTCCGGCTCGGATTGGCTGGGCGCGGTATCTGGACTTGACACGGCATTGAGGTAAACGCTGCTCGCTGGGCAGGTGATGCTCACTTCGCCCACGGCACGTGGCCGTCGCTTGCGTGGCAGTGTGACCAGCGGCTCCACATGCGTGGAGTGGGCGTGGCTATTGTTACTGTTACTGTTAATGCTGAGGCGTTGACTGTTGTCGTTGTTGTTGCTGTTGTTGTTTGCCATCGCTGCATATTTTCAACACTCAACTTGAACACTTTCCTATCGACGGCACTAAACGATGCTTGGAATTAATTCAACTGGCTGTGGTTTGTTGTTGTTGCTGTTATTGTTGTTGTTGGTGAACTTTTGAACTCGCTTTGCATAGCAGCTGCAACTTCCTTTTTAATTGATGGCAATCAAAAAAGCGAGTCTGGAAACAAGACAAGTTGCTGCATTTGTGCTTGTGCTTTGTCATATGCGAGGGTTACTCAACGAGTTGCATATGGGGAATCACTCAAATTGTACATATAATCTCTTAAGCAAACTTTTAATTTCATAAGACAGAAACAAAGATCAGGTTTAGCTTTTAGCAAAGTTTCAGCTCTCTTTAGTTTATTTCACTTTCATTTCTTGTTCTCCAGTTGAAAGAATAGAAGCTTAACACATCACGAAATTCGCTTTCCGGCTTTGTGACACAGCAACAATTAAATGTGCTAATGCCAAAAGGTGATGACAGAAAAATAAATAAAAAAAACCAATAACCTTCTGTATATAAAACAGCTTGTGCTGACTGATTTATTGTTAAATGATTAATCAACTGCGCAAGTTTATAAACTAAATTTGCACAGTTGTTTATATTTAAAACGAACTTTCATAGAATTTAACCCATAGGGGCGAAAAAATGAGTGCTAAACTTTGTTTTATTTTATTCCATCAGCTTTCAACTCAGTTAGGTTCAATCCAAAAAAATAATTACCGCCTGTGTGGAAAATGGTAGCTCAAAATTAAATGAGCGAACGATTAGGTTTTCCTCGATACAAATTATTTACAAAACTGAATCGAATCTAATTTCCACAGTGTTGTAATGCTCAACACCATGGGTGGAAAACTAATGGCTTCAAATAATTGATAACTGAATAGTTAATTTTGCAATTCATTGAATGACCCTCGCTGCGCTTGGTTGGTACGCTAATTAAGCAAACTTTTCAAGTGTCACAATATTTTTGGCTGTGGCCAACTACACAGAGATAAACGGTATGAAACAACGCGTCGTATGCGCGATTTTGGCCAGCCCAGAGGCATGCAAAATAGCGCAAATTATAATGAAATCACGCTTGAATGCAGCCACTAACAAAAGCAGACACGGCCGAAAAACAGCAGGTACAATTGTGTGTGATTAACAGCACAACACAAAAAGGTGCCCCGAAAAGCGTCAGAGTAGATAAAACCAGAGCACACAAACACTAACGAATATTACGTATACGCAGCGAAGCGAACCGGTTCGGCAAATAGATAATAAAACAGATATATGCGTACATATATGGGCGGCTGCTAAATCTGCTCTGTGCATATATATATGTAAGTATATAATGTATAATGAAATCAGATACTTTGTGGCTTAGTGACTGACCAAAGCGACACTTGCTGCGCGTGGGTCGCAGCATGTTTTGTATCTTGTGGCCACAACAAACTTGTTGCCGGTTTCAGAATGTGCACCCAGGCAATTTCACAAGTAATCGGCAAAGTTCTGCGGAATCATGTATATATAAATATCTTGCGGATTTTTGTTGCTGTGACACAGTGACAAAAAAAAAAGTGACTTTAAAAACAGGAATTTGAAGTCAATGAAAAATAAAAACATTATAGCAAGCACAGCTGCAAGTAAATCTTTACTTATTTTAGAAACTGCAGAAATAAGAAGTACTTTGACAAATTCTTTTAGATATATTTGCATGGAGTTTGCAAATAAAAGAAGTATTTGCGGAATTAAACCGAAACGTTCAAATTCGCCAGTAAAATGTATTTAAATTTCTCTGTATTGAGTAACAATTTCTGGTATTGAGTTTTTTTCGGCATATTTGTTTATATTATTAGCACATTTTTGTTGTGCATGTTGTTTTTGCACAGTGTGCGGCTTGATGCGGAAATGTTGTCGACAACTTTGGCTCTTTTGGCCAGGCCTTATGGCCAATTATTTTACTTCTGCGTGTGGGCCACGCACCGCTTTTGTTTTAAACGTATACAAACAAAGAGAGCTGTAAGACTCGAGTGTGGAGTCTTGGGTTTTGGGTCTCGGGTCTAGACGTTGAACGGCACAGAAAAGAAACAGAGCTGCCCGTTTGCTACAATTATAGCGTGCTATAGCTGCAAATCTGTTCGCTTTTGTTTATAATTACATGAAGCAGCGTTGCTGCAGCCTTGGCAAAGTGCACAAGCAAACGGTTCAAGTTGCCGCTCTATCTCTCACACTTTATCACGCTGCCTCGTTTCATCAACATTTTTAATTATTTCCAATTCCGATTCCAATTCCAATTCCCATTCCGAGTGCAGCTGAAGCGTTCGTTCGTTCGTTCGTCCGCTCGATCATTGATTGATCGATTGACGCATTGAGGTCAAACTTATTAAGTGGCAAACGATGTCAGTGTCTGCCGGTTGATCATCAGCTAGCAACCGCTTGGATTAAACCGTTGATCTTCCTGCCCATATGAAATTACAACAAAAAGCCATAAATTTCCATTGCGGCTTTTCCGCAATTGCGTGCCATGCAATTGGCTGCTTTAAGTTGTACATTTTTCATGACACTTTCGCTTTTTTGTTGTTGTTGTCTTCACCCCCTTTTTTTTACTTTTTACTTTTTACTAATCATTGCGTGCTGGAAAAGAAAAGAGTAAAAAAAGCAAACGTGCCCTGGGTAAAAGTTGAGCTGAGAATTAACAGTCGCAGTGCCGGGTTTTCACTAAATGCGCCTCAAACATTAATTACATCGTACTTAAGCAATCATTATTGCTGCTGTTGCTGTTGTTGTTGCTGTAAGTATTTAACACTTGCATTTGACTTCCAATTGGAAGGCTGCAGCGGCGTCGACGTCGGCGTCGCTGCCAGCGTTCAGTGAACTTTTGGTGCGGCCATTTTGCGCCGCTTTTTATGGCATATTTTGTGTTTTTGTTTTTGCCTGTCTGTGCCCCTCTTTTGGATGCACATAATTATTGCACATGATTACGCTTTGATTTTGCAATTTCGCATTTGAAATTGAAGCGCCTATTTCACTATCAACTATTTCTATTACTTTGTATATTTTCATTTTGCGCAGTCATTGTAATGTATTTTTAAGTTTTTAAGTTTGTGAGTTCCTTAAGCCGTTCGTCGTTTTATTTTTATTTTCATTTTCATTTTGTTTGTGGCTGTGTGTGCTTTTAACTTCTTCAAGGTTGTGCGCTTTTGAACGCTATATTGTGTTTCTAGACTGGTTTTCGCTTAACAATTTCGTCATCAGTCGAAGCAGCCAGCAACAACAATAACTGTGAAACATAAAGCTTAAAGTTGACTCTCTCGTTGCGGGTGTAGGGCAAAAGGGGAGGGGGAAGGGGGTGGGCGGCTGGCAGTCTTCTTTCGGTTTCAGTTTTAGTTCGTGACGTCTCGTTGCCTTTGCATTAAAGTACATCCACAACAACAACAACAACTACAACAACATCAGCGTGCAATAATTGAAAACTAGCTGCGCTGCCCGCTGCGCAGTCGACGCTGCGCTGACGTCGTCTGGGGTCGTTTGCTAATTTTGCATGCACAGCGCATGCATTTTTTTCCCTTTTCTTTTTTCACTTTTCACTGAGATGCGCGCGCACCTCCAACAACAATAAGAGCAACCAAGACTAATTACAATCGCGTTGGTAAAATATTGTATATGATTTTTCACATTTAACAAACACAAATTCCACTCGCTGGGCAACTTTTCGATAGGCAGCGTCCGAAAGACGAACCGAACGTTGGAACTGACGCGCTCAGACTGAGCGACTGAGCGACTGAGAAACTGAGCGAGCGACTGCGGCGAGTGTCTGTGTGGGACAGCAATAGTTGTTGTTGCTTGCTTGCTGCTGGCAGCCATGGAATGAAAATTGCACAGCAACACACAAACGCGCTTGCGTCCAGTTTATGGGCATTGTTTACGCGCGCTCTCAACTTGTTATTGCCTTGTGTGTGGAACCTGTCGCGCGATGCATGCAGGCGCCAATTGCAATTCCAATTCCAATTCCACTTCCAATTTCTCGTTGCTTGTGTGAAATGTGCGCACAGCGCTTACTCACTTGAATGATGTGTATGCATGTGCATGTGTGTGTGTGTGTGTGTGTGCATGGCTGTCTTTTTTCACTCTCATTTGCATTGGGCATAATTAACTGTAAGTTGTGTCGCCGTTGACTTGTTAGTTTCCATTTCGTTTCGCATTGTTTACTTTTTAAGACGTTTCATTTGGGCCCATCGCCTGCCTGGGGCCGCACTTTTAACTACCTTGACTTGGGCATCATTGCTGCATATTTATCAACCAAATTAAGTGTCGCTGATGGGCACAACAACATTCATTATAATTATAGTTAAAGCAATTAAAGTGTCAAGTTTGTTTGCGCGAGCATAAGTAATGCGGATCACATGTGGATCGCAAGCTTAGCGCGGACACCAACCACACAGCAGCTGCGACAACTGCAAGCTTGACTTAAAAGCTCACTGTACTCTTTCCATAAGCAAAAGCTTTTAGCATTCGAGCCAAATGTTTATATAGGAAATAGTATTGCAGACAAAGTAAATTATGGCTAAAATCATACATATTTTTGCAATGAAATAAGCCAACAAAGAAGAGCTGAGTAAATAAAGCACATTGTTCAAATATAGATCAGTATTTTAAAAACGAAACAAAAGAAGAGCAGGAAGAAGAAGCAGAAGTTGGCATGCATAAATGGAGCAACCCAAAGTCTGAGAAAATATCTACTATATGCAGTGCGCTATCTAATCCAGATGTTATATAACCCCTATGAATATGATTGTTACTGTTACTGTTATATTTGTTTTGCTTACCCTCAATGCAGCTCTTCGCCTTGTTTTGTTGCAGTCTTTTGTCTCTGATGCGTTTCGACCAATCCGGACTGCGAACACGATGCTGCTTGAAGCGTTCCCGTACACTGCAACAAAAATGAGGAAGAAATTAATATAATAATGCTTAATTAGCTAGTGCTTAATATTAATATTTATCAGCAGTACTTCATAACGATCGATCAAGTCACAGGAGATATTATTATGTAAGGTCTTGAGACCTGAAAGCCTCATTTCTAACTGTTTGTTAAATGCATTCGGCTTGACATGAAGTTCTACTATTGTAAGAGAGCCGTTATTACAATGCGAATGTGATATGTGTGAATGGGTTGCTCAAGCAGGCGGCCAATCTTATCGGCTGATAACAGATGGAATTGTGGGTCAACGCGTTAATTAATGTGCGTTAAATTAATGTGTTCGGGAAGAGGGGAGTGGAGATATTAATACATGTATGTATGTATGTATGTAGGGGGTGTGTGTTGTCTTTCAATAACCCTCATTTGTTGCAGTGTTGCAAGAGCAAAAGAATATTTCAAGTGGGGAAAACTCATTGTTAATATGCCTTGGAAAAACTTAAGCAACGAACATGATGTGACAATTTTTAGTTGTTAATTGGAAAGAAAAGCGGTTTTTCGTGCAGCTGATTGCGTTTCTCAATAGTCGAATGATAGTCATAAGTTTTTGTTAAATGGTGCTAAAGCGAAGTTAATGGGCTTTTAGATAAATGTCAGCTATATCTTTTAGAAATAATAATAGAAGTTTTTAACGCATTGAAACTAAAATTCTTATATATTTCTCTGTTTAAAAAAGCTTTTAAATAAACAGGTCTGTTATCATTTCCTAGTACTTTTAATGAATTAAGTTAATTATTATTATTAGTCCTCGAGTGACCAATTAATATATTTTCTATATATGTATATACAGTTCCTCAAGTTAAATGAGATAATAGTTTATCTCATATACCATAAACATTTGACGGATGTGTATTTATCAAGCGTCGTCGTATATACTATAAGATTTGGCCCTCAAACAATCATATATGTAGCAAATGACACACAATCATGGTGTTATACCTAGCCTAATTATATCAGCATTGAGTATATATATAGAAATGCCTAATCTCTGTCGGTATCTTATCTCTGGACTATATAGCATACAAAAAAAGCAATTGCAATACAATTTTCAATTCGATTTGTATTTACGACGTGTAATTGCACAACTAGACAACAAGGGGCTAGAAATCTATAGGTTAATCTCGGGTCAGGGTTTGTCTTTACTAAAAACTTTGTAAACTAAATTATAGTATGTGTTTTAAGTGGGTTTTTTGTGCACTCCACCTTTTAAGCAAATAATCTATACAGTCAACCAATAAGCCACATAAAAGTGAAGAGCTTAACGCTTCTACCTATGCTTGTAAAAGAGCCTTGACCTGATTACTTTCGATAGTATTTTCAAATGTAATACACAGTAAGTATTATCTGGGATATATTAGGTCTTATGTTCTTAAAGAGCTAGAATTTCCTCATTAAGTAATGCTTGCTAAACTACAATAAACAATTTTCGATTTCTTAGATGGCATTTCCTGAATTTCTAATCACTGTATTATATTTCGTGCCGGGCTACTCATACGTTGTTGCAATCTCTGGGGTTTTGAATTCACCGCTGCACTACCCATTGGCGTCAACAAATTGAATCTGACAGTCAACAGGGACCGCAGTACCAGTTACGATAAGATAAGCGCCAACCAAACCCAAACAAACCTATCAGCAATCTACGCAGAATTTGTTCTGCCCTCCACTCTCCACTCTCCACTCTCCCCTCTTTCCACTCTCTCCGCTACTGAGTGCTGTCTCCACTTACACAATAAACTGCGCCTCGCTGGGGACTGCCGTCGCTGCTGTGCCTGCCTCGCCATCGGATATGTCCACCCAGGCGTCGCTGTTGTCACTGGAGCCGGCTATGGAGGAGCGTTTATCGCTGGGTTTGCTACCGTTGCTGCCACTGCCACTGCCCGCTCCGCTGCTGGCCAGCGAGGAGCGACAACCAACGCTGGCGCTGCCATAGATGACGCCAGCCGTTAGCGAGGATTCATAGAGACTATTCGTGCGGTGATCCGAGCAAATGGTCAGCGTGGAGCCGCTGCTCGAGAGCTGTACACCTGCTGTGGGTGCAGTTCCCGTTCCCGTTCCTACTCCCGTTGCCTTTGCCGTTGCTGTTATTGAGCTCTTGCTCTTGCGATAGTTGGAGATGCTCTCGTAGCAGTTGGAGCTTATGGAAATGGCATCGGTGCGCTCCTTGCCCATGGACTCGTAGCAGCCCTTGATCGTATCATATATATTCTCATCATCCTCATCCGTGGAGTGCTGTCCGGTTCGCACCTTGCACAGGCGACTGGGCTGATTGGGCTTGGCGGGCGCCGGACGCAGTATTGTTGGGGATTTGGGCAGGACACGTTTGGGTTTGGGCAACTCCGGCAGCTCATCGCGCGTATTGCGACCCAGTGTGCCCGTTGTTGTGGATGTTGTTGGTGTTGCAGTTGCAGTTGCAGTTGCAGTTGCCGTTGTTGTTGTTATTGTGGGCGTGTCAAAGGCTTCATAGTCATCGTTCTGGCTGTTGTTGCTCAAGGAGCCCGCTATGGATTCATAGCCCTCCAGCCAGTTGCCATTGGTTGTTGTTGCAGCCGGTGTTGTTGCTGTTGTTGTTGTTGCTGCTGCTGCTGCTGTTGTTGCCTCCTCCACCGTTTGATAAATGTCCTCGGCTTGCGTCAACTTATCCTTTTGGTTAGTCAGCTTAAACAGGCTCGATGCCTGCGGCTCAGTCTTGCTCTCCATTGTGGGCGTGATGGGCTCATACATGGGCTCCTGCTCCTGTTCCTGTTCGTGCTCCAGCAACAGATGCTGCTCCTCTAATTGCTTCTGCTCCATTATCATTTGCTCGCCCTCGATGGCATTCACCAGACTCACATTCACCGCCTGATTGAGCAGCAGCTGATTGTTGCACACCTGTTTGGCCTGATAGATGAACGAGCTGTTGGGCAGAATGCGCTGCTCAAAGTCATCGTTGGCCACCAGCAGCAGCAGCTCCGTCTCCACCTTGGGCACGGGCACAGACAGTGTTTTCAGCTTCTGATCGAGCACCTCCAGTGCGTCCAAGATTTTGGCATCGGCTTCCACGCAGGGCGAGGGCAGCGGTTCCAGTTCCGGTTGCGGTTCCGTTTCCGGTTCTACCTGCTGCAACCTGGCCGTAACAACAGCCGCCTTTCTGTTAGTCTTGGCAAAGTGCAGAAAGCGCAACTTCTCATAGATGGTCGCATATTTGTGCTTGCGCAGATTCACACGCTCCTCCGACGAGGCGTCATTCAGCTCACTGAGCTCATCACAGCTGTTATCGCTGCTGGTCGCCTGAGTCAGCTGTGCGTAATGGGGCTTTGGTTTAGTAGCATCATCCACACCCTCACATATGCTCTGCTCCACAGGCACTTTGGGTGTTTCCTCGCGCACTGAAGTTAGCTTCAATTGCTGCTGCTGCTGCTGCGGTTGCTGCTGCTGCTGTTGTTCCTCTGCACCCGCCAGCAACTGTTGCTGCTGCTGCTGCTGTTGGATTTTGGCGCGTTTGCTGCGCATTTGCTTGCTCAGGCTGAGCGTGCTGGGCCTGCTCATCAGCTCCTTGCGCAGCAGCTGCTGGGACTTGGGTGGCACCGCTGGCTTCTCCAGCTTTTCAAATTTCTTGATATTACGCTGCACCATCGAGTGGCGCAGCGAGGCAGTTGGCGACTCCGAGTACTCCACCGACTGCTGCTCCTGCTGCTGCACGGCTGCGGCTGCTGCTGGCTTCTCTACGATCTTGTAGACATGTGCGCCGCGCGCCAGCCAGACGCCATTCTTGCGCTTGACCTGCTCCAGCAGACGCGCATCCTTCTGTATGATCTCATTGAACTGCTGCGTCAGCTGACGCACCAAACTGCCGCCGCCTGCAACGGCATCCGCCTGTGCCACGCCCACGCTGTGTGTGTGTGTGTGTGCGTGCGTGTGTGTGGACATGCGTCGTGGTGTGTGATGCTGATGGTATGATTTGCCCGCATGTGTTTTGAAGCTGTATTTGCGACGCGTGCCCCGTGACGTCACAGCTCCTATGGTCGCGCTCGAACTAATGGAATTCAGCGTTTGCAACGATTCGCTGCTGCCGCCGTTCGCGCTGAGACTAATGTGAGTGGGCAATGCTGCTGGCGCTGCTGCTGCTGCTGCTGCTGCGGGCTCAGCTGGCTGCTCACTGATAAGATTCACCTGCTCAGTCGCTTGCTCATTGGCTGATAAGCGACGCTCTCTCGACGGCATTCTTTGCTTGTTGGCCATGACGTCCTCGCGTTTTGGCCACTGCAAACGTTCGCCGCTGCCGCCGCCGCCGCCCGATTTGACAGCGGGAAAAGTCGCTGTCGCGTTGACGTCACTGTCGCGTCGCAGTTTACTTTGCATTTTGGCCTGCTCGGCGTTTTTGTACTTGTAGAAGTTATCCTTGTCGCGCTGCAGCTGCACCTGCTGCTGTGCCTGCACCTGCGACTCCTGCAGATTGTGCAAGCTGGCCGCGCGTTTGGCGCGCGTCTCGTGCGCGTTTGTCAGGCTGGGCCAGTCGCGCGCGTTATTAAACGCGTTCACCAAACAGCTAACCGACTTGTTCAGCTTGCGCAGTGTGCCCAGCCCCGAGTGGGAGGATTGTGATTGCTGTTGTTGCTGCTGCTGCTGTCGCTGATATGTGGCTGCCTCCTCGCTGGCGCTGCTGATGCGCTTGCTCCACAGCAGCCGCAATGTTTGAACGCCGCGAAAGTCGCGAAAAGCGCGCGTTTCGCAGTTGCAATTGCTGTTATCGTTATCGATGTTACCGTTCTGATCGTTGTTATCGTTGCTCTGTTTATCGTTCGCACTTGCACTTTTCACCAGCCAACCGAGTATTGTCTTTTCTTTACGCGGCGATGTCTTCGTTGGTGTTGTTGTTGTTGTTGTTGCTGTTGTTGTTGCTGTTGCATTTCCATTGTGATCTGCTGCTGCTGCTGCAGCTGCAGCTGCAACCGAATTCAGACCAGATGAGGTCGCCATGGCGTCCACTGGCAACTGCATTACTATGATTATGCGTAGCTTGGCCAGCGGCCGTTGGCCAATTCACATGGAAGCTGACGCTGAGAGGCCTAAAAAAAAAACCAAAAAGATAAGAGAGATCATTAGTTAGAGCGAGATAGCTGCATAAGGAGAAAGCGCATGAAAATCGCTGAGCTACAAAAAAATAAAGAAGAAATATCTCCAAATTGAGTGCTCAAACTTGTGCCGTATGCAAATGATGTGAGACGGCCAAAAGAGGAAGCCGCGACAAGGGGGCGTGGCAGCCGCAAGTCAAGTATGACTTAAATGGAACATGTGTGGTGGCAAATGTGTGCCGCTTAGTTGCTTAAGCCGGAAAGCAAGTTTGACTTAAGGCAGCGCATTAAATCAATATGCGATTATGACAAGTGTCATATCAGCATTGATAAAAGATAAAAACAATTTAGGCCATAGCCTAAATAGCAAGCAATTTATTTAAATAGCGGTCAACAGATAAGATATACAACTTGAACGGATGGAAATGATTGAACTGCGGGAAAATTGAGTGCATAAATTTTAGATGTTTTAGTAAATTAGATCTCAAGCCATGATCAAAAAGACTCTTGAGATGGAAAATCCGTTGAATTTTGCTGAACTGGAGTCTTGAAAGGGCAATTCTTATGTCCCGGGCAAAGCCGTAAAGCTCTTTCTTATTATATCATCAGCTCTGATTCGCAGAGCATTAATTTTAGTATTTCAGTTATATTTTAAATCACACAACGCTGCGTATGCGCAACTTGAACTAAGCGCAGCTTAAGCTAAGCTATGTTTAATCCATATGTATGGCATTTAAGCTAGCAACACACACACACATCACACATACATACTTATGCACACAGGTTGTGTGGGCATAACGTTGCGTATGCGTGATATGCTTTTTTGGCTGCTTGATCTTATCGATAGCGTTGCGCACAGTTAACAATATATGCATATAAAAAAATATAATAAAATGCTTGCCCAACTGCCGCACACGTTGTTGCCAGCTCCCCCCCTCTCCTGCCACGCCCCTTTGCCCCTTTGCCGCCCCTGCGCTCACGTTTTTGTCACACACAAATGCCAATTATAATGAG
Organism: Drosophila flavopinicola; assembly: GCA_035042425.1. Taxonomy (NCBI): domain Eukaryota; kingdom Metazoa; phylum Arthropoda; class Insecta; order Diptera; family Drosophilidae; genus Drosophila; species Drosophila flavopinicola. The sequence goes on along the minus strand of JAWNLL010000452.1, from coordinate 837,413 downwards.
CGATTACATAAAAAGCAAACATTTCTTTGGCTCGTCGTAAAGTAGTTTTAAGCCGCTTTTGCCAGCTTGTTGCTTTTAGCCGGGTCTTCTGCCTCCCCTCGTTCGCCTTACCTTCCCCTCGTTCCCCCCTCGTTGGCTGGCAAGCAATTGCGACGAACGCGTTGGGAATAACAAAACAAATTTTGCGCTATTGCAAATGGTATTTAAACAAAATATTAAATACGAGACATGCTCAAACACACACACACACACACACACACACACACACACACACACACACACACACACACACACACACACACACACACACACACACACACACACACACAACAAGCACACATTTGTAAATAAGAAGCTAAAATTGTTGATTACGCAAACGTCTTTGGCCATATTTTCATTTGGCTGGCTTCATTTGTGTCTAAGGAAATTGGAATGTTTATCTACCGCTTATTTGACATCATATTTCGTGTTTAGTGAGTGTGAAAATAAATAAATAGCTTATTAAAATTTCATCGACAAATTAACTGACAGCAAAAAAGTGTTTCCCATGGCTTTCTAGCTACTATATATACATATATTTCTACTGGCGATTCTTATCTTTGTCTGGGAACTGAATAAAAGCTCTGATCAAATTCTTTACTCACACAAAAGTCGCTTGCTTAAATGTTCGTATACAAAAAATTAGCATGCAAAATGAACTGAAATTCAATTAGTTTATAAGTCTTTAAGGCGCGACGCATTCAAATTGATTTTTATGCGTTAGTCGATGCCATTTTTGATTTGAGAGACGCCAATGTCACACACAGCTAAAAACTAAGGCCACCTGCCTAGCCAGGTTAACAACTCTTGGCCCGGCCGAAGCACAATGAAAACCAGATAAGCCAACAAAATGCTTTGCATATTAAAAAGTCAAGCGTCAAACAAAAAGGGGAAAATGTAAACAATGAATAAAAATATGTGGATGAAAACAAAAGTCTGGCAAATCTGCCAAGAGACTCTCTCTCTATATATGCAGTGCTGCACCTGCAGCTGTGACATTATTACAATATATACCCTATGCGCAGCAAATGATCAGCAAAGGGTATCTGCAACAGAAGACAAGCAGAGATGGGGCTTATACATATAAAAAATGTATATATTCTACATTACAATATTATTTTAAACGAAAAATTTGCAATTTCAAACATTATATAAGCTATAAGGATGTTCAAGTGTACAAGGAAATTGAAGGCGCTAACTTTGAAAACATGGATTATATGGCCAAAACCAACTTCTAGTTTATGGATGCTATAAGATATAGTGGTCCGATGTGGCTGATTTTGAATAATGTGCTGTCACTTTGAATAATAAGCCTTTGTGCAAAGTTTCAGCCTGATAGCTCAAGAACTGAGGGACTAGTTTCCATACATAAAGACAGACAGACGCACATGGCTAGATCCATTTGTTTTGTCATTCTAAGCATACTTCCTTCTTTGCCTTACACACTTCACCACAAGTAAATATTCTTCGAAAAAGAGTATAACAAGTTATTGACTAGTTAGTTACAGGGTATTCACCAGTCACACCAGTCATTACACAGCCCGTTTTTTGTCTATATATGTAGCAATGCATTTGCATTTGTAAATGCCTTTCAATATGATGCGCTGTTTGAGCCCACAAATAGATGCACAGCTTATTGAGACGGATGTTGCATTATAAAAAACTGGTCATAATTTGTTGTGAGATTTTCACAGTTAGCCGCATTGACAAATTGGAGTTGGAGTTGAAGTTGAAGTCGAAGTTGGGCGGCAAAGTGACGGTGAAAGTGACGCAGCTAAAAGTAAGCTAATACCTGACAAAGTCAGAGCCCAAGACAAATGCCAATAATGATGTCTGTCTGGCCAATGACTGTTATCATTGTTAGCCATTCCAAGCCATTCCAGAACTAGCGATTAGACACGCATTGGCTAAAAACAACGAGAAATGTCTCGATTAACCACAGCTGCGGGAATGCCAGTGAATGAATGCGGAAGACGCTGGCGATAAATGAGAATTATTCACCAGAGATATACGATATATGTACAGTATGTATATTGAAATTTCTAGAAATTAAATCATAGAAAATGTATGGCTATTTATGCATTCGTAATTTTGTCTCCGCTCTGAGCTAACAACCACAACAAGAGCCCATTAGAAATGTGAAAGTTTACTTTTCTTTTCTTTTTGTCTTTAGCAGCTGTGGCTATAACTTTGGCAAACTAATGAACTGTCGCTGGCCAAAGATTTAGTGAAGATGCCGTCAAGATCTTAAGAAGCTTTTTAAATGAGCGCCCAAAGTGGTTGATAATGAATTCCATTCGGTATTTGTTAGACAATCACTTGAGAGGTGAATTACAGATGGTAGGGGTAGAAAAGTGAATTAACTTGAGAGCAAACTTTTGGCTTCCAAAAAGTCAACTATTTTGTAGTTCGAAGAATGAAGTAAGCTTTTAATGAATGTATTCAAAGGGTATGAGCTGTAGTCAAAGCACTTTTAACAATAACACTGTGTTACATATTTGTTTTAAGCGATTGCGTCGCAATTAAACTCTGATTTGGCGAGCCTTTTGAATAACATCAACTGAAAACTCACTTAAAAGTTCACTACAAGTTCACTGAATCACATTCACCGCACAATTACAATTACTCTACATTTATTTATAACATTTTAAATGCATTAATAACTCTGCTGGTAGACTTATTTATGTCAGACTACACACACCGCACACCACAAGGACCTTCGACTGAAAATTATTTGTTGTCCAACTTGCATTTGTTTTTGGTTTTTGGTTATGCCGGTTGCCGTGACAACCAATCCATTGAATTCAACCACTGAAAGCGGCTGGCGACCAACTGAAAGGTGTCGTTAAACAACCAGTTGTCGAGGGGCGCAAGTCAACCCCTAAAAGTGGCGGAAATTCACCCTTAAATGAAGTCAATGCCACACTATGTTGGGGCTGGTCAACGTGGCGTATACGTATGCGTATGCAGCATGTTAAACAAGCGTAAACAAATATAAGAAACGAGGGTCTTGGGTCGATAGTAGTTTTCATACGGCCCCCACTTGAGTGTAAGTGTAAGTGTAAGTTTCTGCCTATTTGCATGCCATATGCGAATTAGTTCGCCCCGACTTTCTGTCCATCTGTCCATCTGACCATCTGTCTGTGGCTTCCTTTGTGCGAATTTGTGAAGTGGGCGCTTTGTGTTTGTGTTATTCGCTTCTGCTTTCGATCAGCATTCGTTCGTCTTATGCTTGGTTTAAGGAAAAGGCCAATTTGCCTAATTAACGCGTGTCTACTACAGCTTAACATTGCCTTTAGTTAGTGGTTTAACAACTTGAAAGGGCTTTTTATAGAATTTCTTTTGGTATTAGTTAGTGATACCCCTTCTATATTCTTACACAGTAAGCCCACAATGAACGAATGTGATTAGGCAACTGTTAATCGAACTTAAATTAAGATGGCCTTTGTAAGTGTTCACATAGCAAATTCCCCAGCTATAATAATTATAGACGCTGAGATCAATGAGAATGTGAATCATTGGGAAGCATTTGCCTATTCTTCAAAATACTATTGATAGTCACACAAAAGAGCTATTTAAAGGTGACAAACAGTTGGTTACATACTTTGTATACCAGCTGTATACAACATTTGAAAGAAATCAAATAAGCTATCTTATAGTCTCTGAAATCAACGAGGAAGTGTATACGTAGATACATATATAGAATATTATTGCCAAACTGCACAATATATGCACGTAAATATGCATATAGAAACAATTTGAGCTGATAAAACTGCTGAGCATTAGTCATTTGGGGGTTTATCACTCCATTGTTTATTTACTTTATATGTATAGCAACTACGAGTAGTTAGTCAGTTGTGTAATTTATTAGCAAAGACTCACATACCTTATCTGCCCAAACTGTCAAAGCTCTCTCGCAAATCAATTTTGGCAGCTGACTACTATGTCTCTCTACGAGTATACGAGTATATAGTGAATGCACTTGTATGCATATTAACTGCATTCCAAGCTTTTGCAGCAACTCTCTCACACAAAAAACAAAACAAAAACAACAACAAAAAGAACCGCAATAAAAGCTAGTCAGGGGCGGGAAGTGGGTTGCTTAGTTAGTCTGAGAGACCGCATAAGGCACAGAGGCGTGTAATTAGCGTGCAGCATTGGCAAACTAAAACTTAATGTTGCTTGTTGTTTTGCCGTAGTTGTTGTTGTTGTTGCTGTTGTTAACAACGGTAGCATTTGCCGCCTAACCGTAAGATGAGCCGTCGGCTGTTGGCCGCACACAATATGCCAAGAATTAGCCATAGGCCAGGCCAGGCCGGGCAGAAAACAGAGACAGAGGTCAGTTTCTGAGGCCAGGCGGCAGCAGAAAAAGCCATGTACAAGAACAAAAACAAAACGTCAAAGCTAAGCAGTTTACAGTTAAAGAACACAGCTAAAACAGCGCAAAAGCCCCATTTCATTTAATTACCATTAAGTCTCAGGCCACAGCAGATGTTGCCCATATATATAATCCACAGCTAGGCAGAAGAAGAAGCAGAAGCTGAAGGGGAGGAAGCAGCAGAAGAGACACTCCTGAAATTGGAAGGCTTGGCGCAGCCTGTTCTTGGGTGAAATTTGTGCAGATGCTGCTACTGCTGTTGTTGTTGCTGTCGTTGTTGTTGTAGGTAACTATTTTTATATGTGGGCTTTTAGCCAAATGCGGTTTGGCTAGATTCTTGGCTTAATTTGCTTGTGGGCGTTTCACTTTTCTCCACGCCACTTTCATTTCACTTTACACACACACTCACCACACACACCAGCATAATGAAGTGTGTGCCAAATTTTTGATTACTTTGATTATTGCACATATTTATTTAAGAATTTCAATCGCTTGAAGCGCAGAATACAACAACATAAACACAAATCAAGAGCTTAATGCGCGCGCGCAGCTCGGAGAGCGATCAAAGAGAGCGAGAGCGAGCACGAGCTAGCGAACGAAAAAACACCCGTACCAACGCACGACTGCAAAGCAACTGAATAGCTAAGCTGCTGTCGCGGTGTCGATTGGCTCGACTGCGACGGCGACGGCGACAGCGACGTCGCAGCCAGCGTCGCTGCGACTGCGCAGCGCCTGCGTTTGCGTCTTTGGCTTCGTTGGTCTCGCGCCGTTTCGCATTCTTGTGCATTGACTGCATTTTGTTCTGATTCTTCTGATTCCGCTGCTGCTGCTGCTGCTGCTGCTGCGCTGCATTTCTCCCGAAGTATGCGACGCCGACGCCAACGCCGACGCCGCAGCTAGCGACCCACAAAAGCTGTTTGGCTGGGCGGATGCAAGTTGCAAGTGGATGGATGCTGCCAGTCGATTAAACAGCGCCTGTTCGCAGCGTTCATTGGCATTTGGCTCTTTGAGCTGCGGCGCTTTAATTAGCTAAACAAATTTTTAATTAAGTCGCTGGGACCTCTAATTGATTTACAGCTGTTCAACTTGCACCATTCATCCCAACAGTGCGTCCGCTGACTGCGGAATGTCTGCAAGCTGGCGTAAATCCCATTAGAGACGCGCATGGAAACGAGTTTTTTGCCTTGCGTTTTGGTTTTGTGACGAAAGCCTAACACCAAAAAAAATACTCACACACACACACACACAAACGACGCGCGAGACAAAAACAAATAACATAAAATTCAATACCAGTTCGAGTCGCAAGTTCTGGCCAAGTTCAACAGCACAAAGCAAACGGCACAAAAAACAAAAACACAACAGCAAAAGCAATTCGTACGTTTATTTTTTTGTTTTCGTTTTGCTTTTGCCCGCACAACGTTTTGTTTTGCTGACGACTTGGTGTGCGAGCGAGATGGCAGCGCACGTTCAGGGTGACCATGCTGCGCGCGCGCGCTCGCTGTTAAACTCATTGTGGCGGCAAAAATATTGGAATGCATTTAACAGCCGCTTATCAAACTGTGTCAATTATAATGCCCCAGGGGGGGTTGCGATAAAAACGCTCAGCGAGACAATGCCACAGAGTTGTGCGAAATTTCGCAAGCCCCCCAAAAAAAAACTACAGCGACCTGCAAACCTGGTTTTCAATTTCATTCAATTCAATGCGCCAAAAAAAACAAGTAGCAATAACAACAAGCCCAAACATGGGCCTGTCAGCAGCAAACAACAACAACAACTCACAGTGGGGCACACAGCCTCATCTGCGACTGCGTCTCTATTTATGAGCCAACCGCATGTGGCAAGCAGGCTTACAACCACAAAAACCTCAAAAAACGACAACAGCAAGCTTTGCATTGCATTTGGGCCGACACTTGTTGCCAACAGTTAGTGCCACGCCCCCTTTTTAGTCATTTGCATTTACAGTGGGCGCTCCACATTTGTGGGCCAACAGTGCCACGCCCCCTTGCGCCGCATGCGAAACAATGCACATTAATCATTTCATTTCAGCTGCGATTGCTCCACACACAAGCATACTTACTACTAGTACTTAAAACTTTAATTATTGTTAACAATATTTCGACTGACGAAACCATCTGAAAGCGAGTGTACTTTTGCCAAGAAATCGCTGTTACACTTTGTTTCGCCATACTCTCTCCTCGACAGGCAATTGGGCATATTATGTTAGACTTAACAGTTGCGAATACTCTGTCAGAACTATGTCTAAAATTATTAAAGAATATGTATGTATGTTCGCAAGCGTTTTTTTTTAGTTAGTCTTAGTAAGTTCCTACATAATGTTGACTTACTAATTTACTCATAAATCATTTTCGGTTGTATCGAAACATTTGAAATGTAGATAGGTACTGTAAATATAACAAATATTCAAAGGTTATTTTGAAAAAATATTTTTTATCATAAGTATTCTCTGGGTTTTGGAATAAAATAGTTTGCTAACTTAACTCTTAACTCTTGCATTTGAATTATCAATTATTCACTAACAACTTTATATCAGAGACTGCTCTCCAAATAGATTTGACTTCTAAACTTATGAAAACACTAAGAAAAAGGTATATCTAAAACTAGTTTTAGACAGCTATAAATTGTGTACAAAGAAATAAGCATAAATCTCAATGAATAGAATGAATACAATAGCAGAGTATTAAAGCCTCGTCACATGTCAGATACTATTTCCTAGTGCCATGTTTGATCTAGTTAATTTATCGTACAACTTACTAATTTAGCAGTTGGATATTGTTTGGCGTCATTCGCAGCGTGACAGACTCTATTTGAGATTAGGGCGCTGAAACAAATGCGAAGTTCTAGCTGAGCGGGAAGCGCATGTCGCATGCAATTGCAATTTGGAAATTAGAAATGGCGCATTTTCACTCGGCAGCCGAGTTCTCCGCTAACCTTGCCCGGGAAGGGAACTGTGAACTGGGCAACTGTAACGTATACGTGATTTGTGTGCGATTCCCAGCAAAGAGTGGGCCACGTACTTCAAGCGGTCGTTGGTCGATGATTCGTGATTAATCAGTCAACTGGCCAAGCCATATCACAGAACTTGACGCGAGAAGAAAGTCTGATCAGCCAGTTGGCGTGTGGGCATTACATTTTGGATGGAATAACCATGTGTATAGAATAGACGTCATAGAAATAAGATATATCATTGCAACTTTAGATTTATTGACTCAAGTTTAAGTCGGTTGCTTGGAGAGAACTTTTATATTGATATTGTGATTGTAACGAAATTTTTAAAATATGTACCTTAAAAGTTAAAATGAACATTAGATTGAATTTGACTATAATAGTATTTTATTAAAATTTCATGTGTAAAGAAAGTGAAAATATATTTAAGCATTCATGTTAGTTAACAGTAAAGCAGGTTTGCCATATAAGAATGATACATTAACAGATCAAATGTTAGTTAACAGTAAAGCTGTTTAGGAATATGTACAAGAATGATATCTTAACAGATCAAATGTAAGTAACAGTAAAGCTGTTTAGAAATTCAAGAATGATAACTTAACAGATCAAATATGACTCATATTTCTACTGTAACACTAACACAGCTTACAGGGTATACAAAAAACAAGCGTATGCATCTCAAAATCCCATTCAATGAACTCTCTTGGCCAACTGGGCAACTTCAGCTGCCACAATATAATTTGGGCCGCCCACAAGCTGACACCGTTTTGTAGCTGCCAAAATGTACAACATTGAACCATATAGAATACGATAAACATATTCAATGTGAAATCATTGTCGCACGACTGTTCGAAAACCGAATAAATGCCAAACGCATAACAATGAGCAAAAAAAAGAAGAAGCACCGAATTGGAATTTCACATAAAAACACTGTCAAGAAAATAAAAGAACAAAAGCACCTGATGATGATATTGATGATGACGCTGACAACTTGATTAGCATGTTCCAATGAAACGATGAATCGTGATGAAAGTTAAAACTGATCGGCTGACAATTGATCACCGATTTGTTATAGTCGCCACAATTTGTACAATGCGTACATAATTCACTAGCTGCAAAATGTCAGCAACTAGCTAAATGTTAAGGCAATGACGTGTTTTTCCACTTATAAACATACAAATGTAGCAAAACAGACGAAAAAAAAAATACGCTGATGTGAAATGTTTTAAACATTGCAGACAAAGTTCATTGGCTGGCGCGACAAATGCAATTTAGCCATGCAATGAATGGCTAACAACAACAACAACAACAATTTGCCAATTGCAACCAAAATTCGAGAGCGAACCGAACGGCAGCCACGTGAGGAAATGGACTTTTGCATGGCACTGTAGTAATTGACCGGTTTACATTCGGTTTGTCCACTGGACCACTTGACTACGCTTTCTTCCACTCAGCTCAGCTCAGCACATGCCATGAGTCACAGCTGAATGCCGCAGGAATGCCCCTAAAGCGACTGCAAAACAACAACAAACTAATGCCCAAAAGATAAAATACAAAAAATAAAACAGGTCAGTTATGTACACTCAGCCAAAGATGCTGAAGTAATCGGGAATTTACGCTTGATAAAACTGGAAAGCATTCTAAAGTTATGCAGACTTGATATACCCTCATTAAAAAAATGAGAAAAGGGTATAATGAAGTTGTGAATGAAGTATGCTTGATAAGAATGCATCTCCGACCATCTAAAGTATATATATATTCTTGATCAGTATCAACAACCGAGTCGATCTAGCCATGTCCGTCTGTCTGTCCACACATATATAAGATATCAGAGACTTTAAGAGCTAGAGACTACAAATTCAGAATATAAGTCATCGTAGTCCCTGATTAGATCAAGTTTGTTTCATTTTATTGATAACACGTCCCGTTTAAATGTTAACGATGTGTTTCGATTTCTGACCAGCGTTTTTGGGCCATGACTTTAAAGTTATAAGAGCTAGAGGCACTAAATTTGGTATGTGTAAGCTCGAATAGTATACACATGCAGCAAATATGCAACTTTTCGGATACCGTACCCTCATCGCCCCAAAAAGTGCAAAAAATTTCAATAAGATCGGACATTAAACACAAAAGTTGTTAAGGACTTAACTTTCCATAGTGTGGGGCTCAGTGAGGAAGTAAGCTAACTGCTTTAACTGCTTGCACTGCTTGCGGTATATGTATGTTTGTATGTATGTCCACTGATCGTAAGGATTGGGTTCAGGGTATCTCCTAGTCGGACACAGCCAACTAGAGCAGTCTTATTTGCTTTTATATGTTGTGGAAGTACTTTGCTAACTTTTGTTTTGTCTTTAATCTTAAGTACAGAATACGCGTACGTGCTAATTTTGTCATTGCAGTTTTTAGCAGTCTTTAAATTCCCACAAATTCATGTTTTTACTTATGCTATCATTATAAAATTCTTAAAATCAAAGCTTGTGCTCTTTTGTTACAGTGCATAGTTAGCATAAAGCTAATTTGATTGTTGAGTCAAAGCAAACTGTCAGCGCGCCCACCTACAAATTATGTGCATCTATGAGATACAAAAACAAAAACAAAAGCGAACTATTGTGCACAATTATACATTGAGCCATGATCCGCCCACGTCTCGAGCCAAATTATATGTCGGCACACGAAATAATAATACTTACATTGTAGCTGCTAAGTAGTTATGCAAATCTTGAGCTAAATATGATGATGAGATGAAGCTGATGCTGAAGCTGATGCTGTGAATTCATTGCGTTCCCATTCCCATTGACTTTCATCACTATGAAAATGGAAAGTGGTCTCATATGTTTACTATATAATTGTGGGATATAACAATATTATTATGGCTAATTTGAGGCGAAGTGATAAAAGAGACAACGGAAATATGGCAAATGGCTTTATTACAGAATTACATTGACATTAGCACAGGCCTCAAGTGGAGGCCAGTTAAAGTAGTTGACTCGCATCTGTAGACTATATATACTTATGTGTATATAGCATGTGTGCACTTGCACATATTTGCTTAGCTTGTTTTAATGAGACAGGAAGAAATTGTTGTGTGTGCACATTGTACAACAGACAAACAACAAACACCATGCAACAAAACCAAAGAAAGTTCTGCACACAGAAACTTTTATTTTTTAATGTACTTGCACTTTTCATCGCTGGTTGGATAACATTTTAAATTTATGAAATTATCTTTATGGTGGGAAGCATTAGAGATAAAACTACCAGTAACATAAAAAAAGCTTTGAAAGAATATGATCTCTAAAGCTTTATATTTATAAATAAGCATAGATTATTTTTAAAATATGTATTTTTACTTAACTTTACTCTTTACTATAATGGGAAGATGAAATTATAAAAAAATTACTTGTCTTTAATATCATATCTACAAACTGAGATGTATTTTTACTAACTATTTCGTTTGCTTGAAAGAGGCACTAAAATTTTTGAGTGATACTAGCAAAAACGTCAGCTATTTGTTAATGCAAACAGCGATTTCAACGAATACTCAAATAGAGTGTTGCATAGTGTAACTAAATATGCAACTGTAACTATAACTGTAACTGTAACTGCCGCAAGTGAGCTTTTAAATTACTAAAGTCCACAAACATTGAGCAAGTGGCGGTTGAGAAGAGCTTTAAGGGTGTGAGCTGTATTCAAAATAGCAAACAACGCCTGATCATAAAGATCATAAAAAAACGAGAGATATCTGCCAGCAGAAACAAACAGATCTTAACTGATCTATCTTTGCCCGGCGGGTAAAACTTTCAACGATTTTGCGGGTCCAACCTTTATTTGTCTTTAGCAGCTTTCTAAAGCTACTAAATGGCGAAAGAAGGGCGTAAAAAAGCCAAATAAAAGACAAACAAATAAATCAATTTGTTTTTGTTATTGTTGTTGCATCTACATATGCCCGTATATATGTATGTGTGTAAGTTATGGATTACTCAAATGTCAGTGCGTAATAAGTGTTCAGATTAACGTAGAGCAAATCTGAAAAACAAATACAATTTGCATGATTCAGAGAGTTTCCATTGACATGCGATATCATTGCCTATAAACAAATGCTTTAGATATGCACACATACATACATATATGCGTGTGTGTAAGTAGCACGTATTTTTCTGAGAAAAAATGGTACTGATAAGAGCGCTTTTATCACCATAATGCAATAAAAATAATAATTGGACTGTTGTAAAGCACATACGGAAAAGGATTTCCTTTGTTTGTCTTAAACTCTATAGCGCTAATAAAAAGTTATTTTTGGTTATAAGTTCCATATCAATTCTTATCAATGCACTTACATTTTGAACGGGTTTTGTAACTTTGCAACTGTTTTAAATCAATTTAGAAACTAACACTTCACTCTGTATGGTAATAAACTCTTTGATCAGCTGTATTATATAAACATAATATAATTATGCGACTTCTTTGATATACAAATAAGCGAGCATTATGTATTATTCAAGCTTCGTCGCTTTGATACTCGAATTTATATGCACTTTCCCAATGCCGGCTAAGCAGCAGCTGTTAGGGGACGGTATGGAAGGAGGCACTGGAAGCACTTGCCACATCTTGTGGCGCACACTTTTACTTTTGATTTTAGAGCACACTTTGTATTAATTGCTAGCGCACCACAATCGATCAATCACAACGGGCCTGCCACCATTTAGTTGCACAATGCCAATTGGTTTCGATAACCGCGAACCGAACCGCACCGAAAAACCTCGACGACTCCGAATCGGAATCCGAAACCAAAACGCGACCCGTTTAGCTGCTCTATTTGCTTTCTTACGATCGCGCTCGCGGGCACAACAAGACTGAAAAGTAAATGAGACCTAAAGCAACAGCAGCGCGCCATCGATACGAAGCTTGACGCTGGAGCTTTTGCTTAGGTCAGAGAGCGCACGAAGGCAGCCGCACTGCAAACGTGGATGGATGCATAAAGTAATGCAGAAATGAGCGGCATTGAAAAGCTTGGACTGTGCAGCCACAGTGTCTGCGCTGCGATGGAAAGCTTGCAGGCAAAGTTCTCAGCGACTGCGCCTTAAGACAGAGAAGGGCAGTGCGCTGCATAAAGAAATGGAGAGCAGCAAAAAGCTTCAAGAGCACTGGAGTTTTAAAGGCGGGCAATTAGCGCATTGCGTCTCAAGAGCTTTTACGCAAAGTTCTTTGCAACACTGTGCAGGGCTGTTCTCCCGCTTAACGGTAAACAACATGTTGTCCCCATTTTCGGCAGACTCGCGAAAAAAAACTTGAGTCAACAATAAACGCAACAATAAAGAATTCCAAACACGTTATGGCCGCAGATTTAACTACTTACATAGAGCTCTCTGGTTGTTAATATCGCCCAAGGGGTTCGATCAGCACAAAACAAGAAACGCTGCGAACATTAGAAAGTAAAGTAAAACGCTGGAAGATGTTCAATGTGTGTGTGTGTGTGAGTGTGTGTTGCTGATTGGCTGCCCACCTGTGTGAAAATTGGCCAAAAGTGAGCGTTTTACTTGCCCAATTTGTGTTGTCCGATGCTGTCAGACAGGAAGAGATGGACCGAGGCGGCAGGAGGAGCAACATGATGTGAAAGTGCTGTGCACACACAGAATACTAATGTAGAATGGCAGTGAAAATGGAAAATGCGGTGCGTCATTTCCTGTTGAAAACTGAAAATCTAGGCGAGCCGGCTTGTTGTTGCAGAGTGTCCAAAAAGTAAAGCTAATTGGTTGTTGACCAAACTTGTTTTGATTTGGCTTGAAACTTGGCCAAGAAAAAGACTGGATTTTTGACACAGGAAGAGACCAGATTCCGACAGAGCATTAATTAGTGCAGCACATCAACTAAGTAGTTGTTTGTGCTTATTAAATAATCCATTCAGGGTTACTTTTTATCTTCCAAAAGTAGTTCTAGTTTATCTTCAACTTAATAGGCATGTAATTTACGCCTCTATGCTTATCACATTATTAAACCAATTCAAAGTCGTTTATTTATGCTTAATTGTATAATATATTTTATTCAAAGCCGCTTTTTACATTCTCGTATCTGTTAAACTCTTGTCACTTTAGTTAGTTAGTAAAACTTTTATGTTAACATGCTACTTACTTTAAACTTTTAGCAAATTTTTGTCGCTGGTGCAAAGTTGGGGTTTTTTTTCTGTTTTGTTTGCTTTGATTAGAAGTATTAAAAGTTTATAGAGTAAACGTTATCTAGTTTTGACACACACATACTCATATACTCTCTCATTTGTTGTGGGGTCATTTTAGTATTAGTATACGATTTTTGTTTTTAGTAAAATAGTTTTTTCTTTTTGTTTTTCTTGGAAAAGTTGTTTGCGTAAGTTTTCCATTATCACTCCACGTTCAATATCATATATTGGTGCGAGAAAAGGGTGCAATATGTCATATGAGTACTTTATCATTTTGGTAAATATTATAAATTAAAGCACAAGTGCTGCAAAACGGTGCACGGGATTCCATTCATGTAAAAACCGAACCAAAAATATATATGTATAGTATATCGATCGCATTGTGTTTAATTGTAAGTACATTCAAAAATTGTGACATTACAAATACTTAAAGCCATCCCATTACATTTCTTGATACACTTTATATAATAACCGATGCAAAAGATTCGCAACATCCCTGATAATCATTTGTTGTTCCGCCCCTTGAATTAGTAGTTAGTCAACTAAATATATTCGTGTATATGTTGGCATATAATATATGTATTTATGTATGTATATGCTCTTTTCATTTATTTAAACAAAATTGTATAACTTAAGCAAAGGCAAACAAAAACACTTAATGATTTCTTTCTTTCTTCTTCTTGCTATTACTTTGCAACGAGTTTTGCATTCATAAGTTTTGAGATAGTTAATTAATATATAATACAATAAAATAAATATTAAGCATAAAAGTTAAATAAAATTACATTCATTTTGAAAATGTTGTTGCTTTTTCGTAGTTTTTTCTCTAAATATATATAGTTTATGTGTGTGTGTGTGCTTGTTCTTTTTTATCATCTACTATAGTTTTAATTCTTCACTTTTAAGAGTTTTGTGAGTGGTTTGTTTTGTTTTGTGTTACATTTGTTGTTGTATTTGTTTTACTGCTATAAACATTAAACATCTCGTGTTCTTGTTGTTTTTGCTCATTTTCATCAATTTCACTAAACTAATAATATTTAAAATTTCATTACTTTCACACAATGCACTTAACAATTTTCGACAGAAAAAATCGTATCAAAGAGTCTGCATACGTTTCTATTACAAAATATATAATCATAATTAATATTCATTTCTTCCTGCTTCCTTCTTCTTCATAACCATCAACCATCAACTTGATCCATCCATAACATCTTCCCATCCTTAAGTCGAAATCGCATCGTTCAGCAGCGCATTCAGCTCCCGAATATGCTGGGCCTTTGAGCCAGTTGCGGTCGAAGCACCACAAGCACGTCCAACATAGCTAAGGATGGTTAAAATAGTACATATTAATGATTATAAACATAATGTGGGGCATTTCAAAAGTGAGTACACATAACAATTTGGCTATTTGATTTGGTTAGAGAACGTGCACTAGATTAATGTGTTCTATATAGCTAAGAGTTAAGTTGATTTTTTAGCACAGTTATGGGGCATGTTCAATGAAATGAAAGAGTTATAGCCAGCGCAAAAGTATTAGAAATGATACACAAACAAGATAAATGGGGCAGAATTGGAGGAAACCCCCGCCTTATATAAGAAAATAACGATACCACAACACCAAACCCAAACCTTGATGATATCATTTTTGAATATTGAATTAACCTGCATTTGGTCTGTGGAATGTTACAAGATATTTCGACTATCTTTTAGAACTGAAAACTTGCTGTACACTTAAATAATTTATGTACTTTAGATGAAATACAGTCTTGGGGCTCTTAAAGATATATAGTGATCTTTAAGCATAGTGTATAAATGTTTCAGTGTATGTTTGTTTGCTTTTGTTTATACGACAAACATTGAACAAACATACAAAACGATTCGTTTATGGTTCAAAGTTAGGTTTGATAGTTGGTTAGGCATGTCGCTGACTTCGTAATATCAGTCAAAACAAAACTATACATACAAAAAATGCGCGTGCTAAGAACAAAAACATTATCAAAGATAATTGGGACACACAAAATGGTGCAATAAGATTAGAAAGTTAGTCAAGATAGTAAGTATTAATAAAGAGAGCGTGTGTGTGCTGAAGAGAGAGTTAAGTTTTTGAGGCTTTGTTAGAAATATGATAAGAGTATCGAGTAGTTTCTTATGAATTCAATGTAGGACCCATCAAAATAAAAAACGAGGCATGCCAAAATTGCGCTTGAATGAAAACAATAACAAACAAGAAACGCATATGGGGAAAATATGGGTAAAAACAATATGCTTTCACTCCCAAAACAAAATTGAGAGAGAGAGAGCGTAAACTTGAACAAATATAATACAGAGGATTAATTTGGAGTTGTTCAATTTAGGAAAAGAGATATAGAGAGAGTTAGATTAATTGCAGATAGATAGTTGCTTTGTTGATATAGATAGATCGTAGATAGTTGTATATAGTTATAGTTAGGCAGAGTAGTAGTTAAGTAGTAGTTCTATTGACGCGCATCGAGTATGCAGCAGTATCTTTGATTGCATTTGTGGCCCTCTCACCTAATTTTACGTCCGGTTTTTGTCTTGCGCACGCCCGGCGCTGCCGCAATGCCCGCGGGCCTATTGAAATCGTGGCGTACGTTCTTTAAATCGAAATGCTTGGCGGCATTAAAGTCGCCAGTGGTAACGGTAACGGCGGTATCACTTTTATCGGAGGCGAACATGCGACTTAGCCACGGTTTCGATTTTTGTTCGGAGTTAGAATCGGAATCGGTATCGGATTCGTTTTTAGTATTATCAGTGGTAGTAGTAGTAGTAGTTGTATTGGAGAAGGTGGATTGTTCATCGCTTTGGCTGTAACAATAACACATACACAGAGAGAGAGAGAGAAAGAGAGAGAGAGAGATAGGACAAGTTTTTTGGTTTGATTTTGCTTTTCTTTTGTAATTGCATATTACGTTTTTTTTTTAATTGCTTGCCGATTGGTACTTGAACAAAATATATATACACAAACGGATAGGATAAGGAATTCAAGGAACAAAAACATTCTTGATCTTAAACAACATCATTAGTTAAGTAAAAAGAAACAAAACTAAACGACAATTGTTTGAGAAAATAAACAAATGATCAATAAGAAGCCATGCAAATTAAAATATATGATGCGATATGTGTGTATGTGTCTGCTTTGTGTGTGTGTGTGTGTGTGCGAGTGTGTTCGGTTCACATGAAGCCAATTCGCGCTGATGAACTAGTTCGCTCGCGAGTATATTCTTTGCAATGCAATAATTTGGAATAGTCTGTTTGTGTAAATGTTTGTAAGACTCAAACATGCGGCGGCTGCAGTCATTGTAGGTGTTGTGTTGTGTTGTGCGAGTGTGTGTGTTTCTGTGTGCTTGTGTGTGTGTGTGTGTGTGTAGCATGTTCTTGTTTTGAAGAGAGATCTAAGACTAGGGCTGCTCAGAGAGTAAGAAATAGATCGCAGCTAAGAGAAAGTTGTAGATAAATTCTGGGCACGAAACAGTTTTTAAAATAAAATAAAATTAAATTAAATTAGTAGAAGCTGGAAAAAGGATTAGCTAAAAGCGATGATAGTGCTGAGTACGATGATAATGCGAATAAGTTAAAAACACATGTGATATTAGGGCAAAAACTAGAAACTGATTAAAGAGTACCAAATCAAATACAAAGTATATAAAAAAGAGTGCCAGAGAGTGCACAATGAGAGAAGTGACAAAGAGAGATAGAGAGTCTGATAAAAAAGTAGTGCATCGAGTGCACCAAAGAGTACAACTAAATAAATGTAGACCCGAGAAAACCAACGAAACAAAACTGCAGAGAGCAGTTTACAAAACCAGAGATAGAGAAATAGAGAGAGAGAGAGAGTAAAGAGAGTGCGACTGGTTTGTGGCATGTAGACGGGTCTTGTGTGTGTTTCTCTGCATAGTTTTGGGGCATATCACTTAACGCTTAGCACGCACCTGATATCACGGCTGTGGTTCAGTGCGGTGAGGAAACGCGGCTGCACATAAGTCCAGCAGCCCTGGTTCTTGTGCTCCTCCTGTGCCCAGACGAGCTCGGCGTTCTTGTACAGATTGGCCTGCTCCTTGACCAGATCGAAGGGGAAGGGCGACACCTGCAGAGTCACAACTCAGATTAGTACAATTCTATGAACAGTGAATATATAAGCTATAGACGCACCTGCTCCACGCGCACAATGGCAATATCGCGCTCGAGCTGCTTCTCGGTACGCGCCTTGGTCAGATCGTAGTAGACACGACCCGTGCAGAAGACAACCTTCTTGACGTTGCTGGCATTGTCGACGGCGGGTCCACGGTCGGGTATGATGCGAAGGAACTCGCTGCCCTCGCTCATCTCGCTGAAGGGGCTCTTGGCCTCGGGATGACGCAGCAGCGACTTGGGAGTACACAGAATCAGCGGCTTGCGGAAAGGCATCGCAACCTGGCGACGCAAAATGTGATACAAATTCGCGGGCGTCGTGCAGTTGGCCACAATCCAGTTGATGTCGTGCAGCTGACGGATCGCAAACTCATCCGACTCGGGTGGGAAGTAGTCGGGATCGTCGGAGCTCATCTGCAGGAAACGCTCGACGCGGCACGACGAGTGCTCGGGGCCCATGCCCTCCATGCCATGGGGCAACAGCATGACCAGACCAGATTGGCGCACCCATTTCGATTGACCGCTCGAGATGAACTGGTCGATGATGGATTGAGCCGTGTTGCTGAAATCACCGAATTGCGCCTCCCAGAGGACCAATGCGTTCGGATTGGTCATGGAGTAGCCATGCTCAAAGCCCAGCACGGCGTATTCGGACAGCGAGCTGTTCGAGACGGAGTAGGGCGCCTGATCCGGATACATATGCTGCAGCGAGTTGTAGGTGGCCTTATCCACCAGCTGATGGTGCAGCACATGATGACGATGCGAGAACGTGCCACGCTCCACATCCTGGCCTGAGAGGCGGACATGAATGCCCTCCTTCAGCAGCGACCCAAAGGCCATGGCCTCGCCCAGAGCCCAATCTGCGACCTTCTCATCAACCATGTTCTTGCGAGCGGCCAAAACGCGCATCAGACCCCTGTGCAAAAAAAGGATAATCATTAATCATCATCCGCTATTGATGCAACTGCGTGCTACTTACTTGTGTATAACAAATTCAGCTGCATTGGGTGGTGGCGAAGAGAAACGATTGCCAATGTGGATCAGTGTCTCCTCCTTGACACCAGTGGGCGCCACCTTCAACGGGTCCTTGCCCTCAAAGAAGCCCGACCAGGGCGAGTCCAACCAATCCTTGTACTTGACGTGCGTCTCGGTTTTGGCCAGCGCAAAGGCCTCCTCGCAAATGTTCTCGTATTTGGCGGCCACAGATTTGACCTCCTCGCCGGTAACGGTGCCCTCGGCAATCAGCTTATCCGCATAGAGATCCAAGCAGTTCTTGTGCTTGCGAATCTTCTGGTACATGAGCGGCTGTGTGAACATCGGCTCGTCGATCTCGTTGTGTCCGTTGCGACGATAGCCAACCAGATCAATGACACAATCCTTGTGGAAGGTGGCACGCCACTCGGCAGCCACTTTGCACACATGCATCACCGCCTCCGGATCGTCGGCATTGACGTGGAAAATGGGCGCATTGACGACACGCGCCACGTCCGTGCAGTAGGGCGAGGAGCGCGAGAAACGTGGATCGGTGGTGAAGCCAATTTGATTGTTGGCCACCACATGAATGGTGCCGTGCGTCGTATAGTCGGGCAGATCCGACAAGTGCATCGTCTCATAGACGACGCCCTGGCCGCAGAAGGCAGCATCGCCGTGAATGAGTATGGACATCACCTTCTTGCCCTCCTGATCGCCGCGATAGAATTGCTCGGCGCGTGTCTTGCCCTGAACGACAGGATCGACGGCCTCCAAGTGGGAGGGATTGGCCACAACGGCCAGGCGAATATTCTTGTTTGTCACGCGATTCAAGCGCTCAATGTAAGTGCCCAAATGGTACTTGACGTCACCAGAGCCCTTCAAAGAAATATCAAGTTTTAAGAGCTGCAGCTAAATGCTGGATAGTTGCCAACTACTCACATCATCAGCGGCCTCCAGGCCAGCAAACTGCGTAAAGATTTGGTTCAATGGCTTGCGGCACACATTCGCCAGCGTGTTGAGGCGACCACGATGCGGCATGCCCATGATGACAGACTCCACGCCCAGTTCGGTGGACACATCAATGATTTCCTTCAAGGCCGGAATCATAATCTCGCAACCCTCCAGACCGAAACGCTTCTCCGACGAGTACTTCTTTGCCAAGAACGCCTCAAAGCCGGTGGCACGTGTCAAACGTGCCAGAATCAAACGCTTCTCCTCGGGTGAAAAGTTCAGAACGCCGGGAGTCTCGAAATGCTTGCGAATCCAGTTGCACTGCTCCAAGGAGTTAATGAACATGAACTCAACGCCGATCTTATTACAGTAGACATTCTCCAGACGGTTCAGAATTTCCCTGTGAACAAGAGATTGCGAGTTGATTGACTGATTGAGAAGTTGTGCTTAGTTAATTGTTAACTTACTTGAGTGGCAAGGAAGCCTCATCGCCACCAATGAATGTGGTGCTGGGCAACTTGAACTGACGCTCCATGTCCTGCTCGCCTATTATTTGTGTGTGAGGGTTTTGTGATAGATAAAACTATTAGTAAATGCTGCTAGTATAGTGATTTCTTTAAGTGATGCTGATTAGTTTTTTGTAGGCGGTTTGAAATTCGGAGTGTAATGATTGTAGTCTGTAGATTGTGCTCTATATAGTTTATGTAGTTACAGATGCGTGCTGATCTGTCTTATATATACACATACATACATAAATGTAGTTCTCTGTTTGTTCTTTGTTCTTAGGTAGTATATGTTGTACACTTTGGGGAATTACACAAACACATAAATAGTATGTATGTATCTGATAGCACCAAGGCATGCATTACTTTTTGCTGTTCACAATCGAATCGAAGTTGATTACATAATTATTATTATCTGCTTTTAGGATTCAACACTGTCAATGGCTTTTTAATGCCTTTTCAACAATTAAAGCAATTGTAGTTTTTCTTCTTTCTTGGAAAACAATAGGAAAACATGTGATTTTTGTATACTATAATACATATAACAATTGACGACATGCAAGCTAATCGGAAACTTAAGATCAAATCAAAGAGGGGAAAAACACAGAAAACAATACTTTTGCATGACAATAATGTAAGCAATGTATGATAAATTATACAACACTATACTGAGCAATATAAATTATTTATACAATTAATTATTATATGGATATTTACTTGGTTCTATATATCGGGAAGTTTTTGTTTTATATTTGATTGGTTTTTTTTTTATTATTTTTTGGAATGTGTGCATGAAAGGTACAAAATGGGATTACTAATTACAACACAACGTCGTATTGGCGGTTTTTGTTTTTTTTTAATATAGTATATAGTACAAGACGGAACAAAACACAAGTTAGGAAATTAAAAGACAATGATTTTGGTTTGTTTGTTGTTGTTGTTGTAGTATTGTGGGTGTTTGGGGGAAGGGGGCACGTACTAAGCAACCCCCCGCCACCCAAATTCGTGTGTAGTACTGCAGCCTCTAAGCTTACTTACCAAAACTGAAATTAGCGTAAATGGATTTCGTCGAGGTGTTGCCAGGCAAGTCTGGTGTATTAATTTCGAGTGGGTCGAGGTGAGCAATATTATGTCCTCGAATCTAACGTGTGTCAGTATTTAGGTTGTGGTGGAGTTGAGTTGGTGTTGGTGGTTGTGGTTTTTGTTTTTTTGGTGTTGGTTACATAGTAATATTAACAATGTTTTGTTTTCGTATTTTTTTGTTTGAACGGTTTTTGTTGTTGTTGTTGTTGTTTAATTGCACAATACACACATAATACAAGAGAGAGAATTTGGAATTTTTAACGTTGTTGTTTTATACGAATAGACGAATTGCGTTTTGATTGCAGTTTTTTTTTGAGGGGGGTTAGGAAGCAGTTAATATAAAAGTAAATGAAAAAAAATAACAAGATTAAATTAATAAAAATTGTATAGCATAAACGAAATCAATTGAATTGAAAAATACATAATCAATAATCATAAAATAAAGGCACAAAGAAAGCAGCATTAGAGCGACAAACAATTGGTATAAGACGATAGAGATATGAGTTTGTTCGTAGTTATGGTTGGTTGGTTGGTTGGATTGGTTTAAAGACTGATTAAATAACGTTATAAAGCAAGTGGAACGAAACGCTAGATTGTGCACTAGGACAACAGATAGATATAGATATAGATAGATAGATAAATAACTTCGAGAAAGCCAAACACCGAGAGTTACTTACACTTACGCTTATGTGGAACTAAACAGAACTCGCTAACTTAAGATCTATGAGATAAAGATTATATCAAGTCAAAGTACTAGTTTTTAGCCTGCCTGTGCCTCTCATCAACTCCGAATTTCATGTAATATATAAGTATATTATCGAATGGGTTAAGTAGGCTTCAAAGCGCTAAGAAGATTACAAAAATTTGCGTGTGCGTGTGTTTGTGTGTGTGGTAATAATGGTTTTGGATGTGGTGGTTGGTGGTTGATGGGTGCAACTGAGGGGGAGCGGTATGGGTGTAGTATGTTAAATGTGGAGAGTTCATTTTAGAGTTTTGCAAAAAAGAATTTACCAAACAAAAACCCAGAATGCTGCCTGAGCACATCTTCATTAGCGCGTCGTGCAAGACCATCCTTGCAAACAGTTTTTTCGCGTGTTAAAATTCCAAGCGGATCCAGATCAGATGCCAAATGACCACGTGACTATATATAGTACATACATATATATTCATATATATATATATATATATACATACATATATATAGATATATAAATAGATTTGATTATACACACATGTAGAGAGTATATTTTTGAATATTAACATGTTATTATGTTGTTCTGTTTCAAAAATGTTTCAGATTTAAGGTTTGAACTAACTACCCATCAATATATAACAGATATAGAAAAGAAATCAATGTGGTGCAGAGAAATAATGCAATATGAAACAATTTGCTGCTACTTACAACTAAATCAAGTTAACCATATCAAAATATAATAACTGTAGAAACTGTGCTAAATTAATGACAAAAGAACGGAAGAAGTTTAAGTCCTAAACATGAACTACACTTGAAAATATCATAATGATAAAGTAACTAGATGTGACTACTTAAGATGCCCAAGTGCGTAACTTTCCAAAAACAAACTAAACTAAACACAAATATGAACAAAAAACTGGAATGAAATCAATTATTGCAGGGTTGGAATGGGTTTTTGGTTTTCGGGAGGTAGGTTCATTAAACAAAAAACCAAAGGTTTCTAAAATACTTGTGTGTGTGTGTGTGATTTGAATTCTGCTTTTTATGCACACAAATGAAACACAAAATATATAAAAGGGGGGCGGAGTTGGGGGCATTTGGGGCGGGCAGTTCTAATAAATCCATAAACATAAACATTAAATAGAACCTAAATGGAAAAAACAACAGAAAGTAGAACGAAACGAACGAAAAGCGCCAACAGATATTACGCTTTGCGGCTGCAATCTCAACATTTCAACTCTATAATTTTGTTTGCGGCAGCGACCTCAATGGACCCAGCAAGAACATACCTGATAGCTCCTTATGATGGCCTGCACGGCCAGATGATCGTCAATGGTCTTGGAGTCGGGCGCAGCGCTGGCAACGCCGCCAAAGTTGAAAGCCGACAGTGGCAACGTGTTCGCCTGTACCGGAGCCAAATTGGGTGGGCTCATGTACGAGTTGCTGCGAAAGTATGCATCCCAGGACTAAGTACAAAACATATAAGAAAATAAATAATTAGTGGAATGTTGTTTATATAGTACATGCATCAAGTGGTCAATAGCCTGAGACTAAAAAGTAAAACTGGTTTTCTTTCTACGTGTTATTATTCAGCAATATATAAGTAATTAGGTTTCAACGACTTTTGGGTACACTTAAGACTGTTGTTCGCCAACAAATTGTGTTCAGTGCTTAATTCGCAAGTACAGTGTAATCTCGATATTTCGGACAGCCGTAAATTTGGATATTTCGCTAATATTTGTATTGCGCTATAACCTTATATAGACTAGTCTTTCATATAATTTGATTTAGATTTAAATGATGAATAATAAAGAAACCAAACTGCCTCTAGATCGAAAATCTTATCCATATTGAAAACGTGATGAGAGTTTTTAATGTTTGTACGGCATTTCCAGGGACTTGGGAGCATTATATTGGCTTGGTTTCCATAGAAACTTATAAGTTCGAAAATGCTTCAGTTTAAATGCTGAATTATTATAGATGCCAAAACATGAAAACATCAGGAACGAAAATAAGATCAGTTTTAACATAGTTATGAGAGTTTTAGGTGCTTGAAAGGCATTATTCAGTTAGGTACTTGAAAGCTTAACTGTGGCTTGTTTTTGAAAAAGAAAATACGAACCCTGCAATATGAACCGTACATCATTTCATTTTGCAATACAAATGTTACTTTCCTAAACCTGTTGTATTTTTAATAAAGCTAACAGAGAAACACGTCCAATTAAGGCTTAAAGGCAATTGAACCCCTGAACAACAAACAAGCTGTGCACTTACGGTATGCACCGAGCTGGGATCACGCAGCCAGGCATTGTACATCTCCTCCACATAGGATGCGGTGCTGCCATTGGCAAAAGGTTCGGCGGCTGCTGAGTTATAGGTGCGCACAGCTGCTGCTGCTGTGGCCTTGATCAGCTGGTTGAATAATAAATATATTAGTTTTATTCATATATAATTATATATATTAGTTTGTTTGGCTTACCTTTTGACGGCTGTTGGTGTTGAGCAGCCATGTGGCAAAGTTTTTATGCGCCATCGGCGATAACGCCAGACTAAAGGCCGTGTGTGCTCTATGCATTTTGTAGCTTTACAAAATATAACTGCAATACGGAACAAAAATAGAATAGATTATTAAGCAGGCACGCGCAATAGGACGGAATGTGATACGCCTCTCTGGTATATTGATAAGGCAATTACAGCAATAGTTTCAATTAGACCCGACTGATACGTTGATTGTTGACTAATATCAAGTCTAGTGTAATAAGTAGCTGCCGTTGTGCTATTGTGTTTGGACAAGTGCTTTGATAGTGTAGTCAAGGCAGCAGCCACTAGACACTAGACAGCAGCAACGCCTTCGCTTTTGTAATGCTGCGATAAGATAATGCAGCAGCGTTATACATGTGACCAAGTATTTGCCGTTGGCTTTTACGTCACGGCCAAAATGCCATCAATTGATTGCAACTTGTTGCCAACTAACGATGATTATGAAACAAACCAGTTAACAGCCGTATGATTGACATGAATACATAGAGTACATGAGTATGTCTCTATGCCGTATATCTAAAGTCTAGACTGCTGACCAGACTCCCAGCTAAAGTTCGTCTCTGTCTCTGTCTCTCTCTCTCGCAAACACACACGTGACAGACACTGATCGTTGGTGACGTCAAATTGACGTGGGTTGCTCGGTGTTCGCTCGTTTGTGCCTTTGCCTTCGCCTTTCTGATAAGTTGCCAAAAACTCATTTGCACAGTGGTGAAATGTTGTAGATATATACATACATAGATGTATGCACACATGTATATGTGTGTAGATTGTGGCTTATTTTTTTATATATATTTTTTTTTAGTTGTTGTTTTGTATTTAGTGTGCTGCGCAATTGTCAGCCTGACTTTAATAATTTCGTATATACATATTTACTTGCACAATCATAATATCTCATTGCTTTATTTGTCTGCCAACGGAATGGAATTAACCTCATTACTGGCCACAATCTGATAAAGTATCAACCAGCCCCCAGACTATCTTTTATCTAAATCACAAGCCATAAAATTGAAAATGCGTTCAAACTTCCTGCAGACGCGCAGTGCAAAAAATTCAATTAAATTAAATGCCGATAAGCCG
Source organism: Drosophila flavopinicola (assembly GCA_035042425.1). Taxonomy (NCBI): domain Eukaryota; kingdom Metazoa; phylum Arthropoda; class Insecta; order Diptera; family Drosophilidae; genus Drosophila; species Drosophila flavopinicola. The sequence continues at coordinate 811,890 of JAWNLL010000452.1, read as the reverse complement.
ATAACAACGCGTGCGGATGTCAATAATTTTAATCAAATGACTTGGTATATGCAAAAATTAAATGCCACCAATGGGCGTGGCAGTAAACTAAATACGTTAACAGGTCACATGCGCTTATCAGCGAACGCGTGGTTCGGTCTGGCGCTTTCTGTTTTTTTTTTGTTTTTTTTTCTTTTTGGGCAGCCCGTCTGACATACGCAATGATTTCATTGATCAAGCACTCGAATTTGTCAGCGAGTACATAATAATATATGTGGGTTAAAGTGAAAAACTGGAAATGTATGTCGGAAACCGGTTTGGAGCGGTCAATATGGGGTATATTTGAAAGTGCAGCCGCAACGATTACAACACCAACAACAAACACACACAGATAATTCAATTTAAATAGTTTGCCAACGAGTCGCTGCATCTCTTTCTAATTTCTGTCTGTGTGTTTGTGCCGTTATTTATCTGTTTGCCTGTTTTTCTCACAAACGGTTTTTTTTTGCAATTATTCTTTTTTTCTGCCCCACAAACAACGTCGACGTCGGCGCTTTGGTTACGAAAACAGATTACATAAGTGCAAAAAAATACACAGTACAAACTCGCGTGAGCAAAGCGCCTAGCTATAACAAATATTCTGTCATATTTTTTATAATGATAGCGTAACAAAAGATTGCTAATTAAGATTATTTGAAAAATTTGTCAATTTAACGCAACAATTTGCATTTAAAGTGCATTTAAATAGTTCGCAGTTTGTTGTGTGCACTGTAAGCTAATTTATATTATGCATTGCAATGCTCTGGGCATAACTTAGGAATTGCTTGGGTAAAAAACGAACCGAATATATGTATGTACTCGTCACGTCGTATCTTACGGATACGCTGCCAAACGGTTCGGTTTGTTCGTGTTGAGTGCTACGCGTCGACTGAACGTTGCGGCGCAGAGCAGCCGAAAGATTACCCTACCCGACTCTCCCAGCCGTCCGTCCGTCCGTGTGTGTGCAGCGATGAGAGAAAAATAAAACAGAATACAAAAGCAAAAGCAAAAACAACAGCAACAAAAGGAAACACAAAAAATATTTTAGAAATCGAATTGGGCTTTTTTGTTGTTGTTATTGTTTCGTGTACGTTAAACGGAGCGTTTGAAAAAAACAAAAAGTGCGATAAAAAAAGGCACATGACAACGCAAAATGTATCTCACATAGATAAATATACATATGAATGTTCATACTTAGGAAAAGGGGCCAAGCGCATGCTGATAACAATCACTTATCCGTTCTCTTCTCTCTCCCTGTGCGGTTTTCCCTTATCTAACCGACGCGCTATGCGTGCATGTGTATGTGTGTGTTTAGGCTATATATGTCGCTGAAGATTTTGTTTACAATCATTTCAAAGTCCGCCAAATGCTCAAATAAATGTCGGCAGTGTTCGTCATACAGCTGGCCATCTTTTTAAATAAGCCGCCCACACAAAGAGCAAGCACAATAAAGAGAGAGAGAGAGAGAGAGAGAGCGAACAAATCATATTTCAGTCATGCAGGCAAGTGAATCAGCGTAATACATATCTACATATGTATGTGTTACTGGCACTTAGTAATCAATATAAATTTCAAGTTCAAACACGCGCATATTATCAGCTGCTCAATTTCACAGTGAGTGCAAAAATCAATTGGAAATGGGTAAGAAAATTCCAACTAGCCAAGACGCAAACCAGCTGGCTGCGCCAAATTGCAGCTGCAGCCGCATGTGGAGACTAGACGAGCCCCCTAAAAACTGTGCAGTGGAGAGTAAAGAAGCAGCAATCGCACATGCAAAAACAACTTCAGTTGCAAACGCACACATACACATATGTACATAGTTAGGGAGACCGCGTGCGTTCATTGAGGAACAACAACAGCTAGAGTTGAGCAATGCGGAGTCTGTGACTTAACAGTGACCAGACTAAGCTGATTACACACATAGCAGTGCGACCTGTTGCACAAGTCACAGTGACAGATAGCGAAAAGTCACCGCATAGTTGCGCAGCACAGCAACAACTTGTGAAACTTTCTGAATACAACAAAAATGCTGGCAATGCGGTCGCTCTTTACGCAGAATTACAGCAACAACAACCACAACGAGCGCTTATGTTGTATGATGTATGATTCACGGGCACGAAAAGCACACGCGGCACTGAGCAAACGCCGAATTGCGTCATCATTGCAATATTCACAGACGATAATTTACGAAAACGTGTGACGTAGTGTGGCCCGGCAGCAACATCATTTGAGAATTTCAATTGAGAAATTTCACTTTTTTATATTTTCTTTTGGCAAGCGCAGGCGCATTAGAGAGACGCCCACTTGCATTATATAAGCACTCGCAGTGAGGGCCAAGGAAAATTTATATTAAAGCTGCAACATTGCACTTGGAATTTGCTCATTAAAGCTTTCGATTTTGATTCAAGCGCTTGCAGCTAATAGATATAAAGTTGTTGTAGTTTCACAGTTATTCCACGAATTTGACCTCAATTGGAAGTGGGCTTTGTATAAATATTTATTGAAAACTAGCTGTGGCCTGTCCAATAGGCAATAGCAACACTACTTAAACATTGTACTAGACACTATATAACACTTATTATATGCACTTTTTTAATAACGAAAAATTATTACTTTTCTCGTGCGCTCCAGTTCCAAACAACTCGCGTTCCAACTCGCGGCCCAATGTGACCGTAACAGCTTAAGTGAATTTACCTCCGTGCACAAAATATCGATTAAATACTAGACTGGCGGGCAAAATGTACATTATTTGAACAATTGGCGCGCTTTTTCTTTTGAGATTGCTAACGGCCTAATAGTAACCGTATTATAATGCATTAATAATTCATTACCTGTTATTAAATATAATGTATCGTTAAATGTCATTTAAATAAAACGCTTTTGAGTGAATTAAAGAAATAGCAACGCTGACTGACACAGTGGCGCCATCTCTTGGCAGCTTCACGGCGTTCACTTTTATAAGTTGGCAGTAACTTACGAATATGGACAACAGATGTCGCTGTCAAACCATCTAGCTTTAGCAGTTAACAAACTAAATTAAATCCCAATAAATAGTGTTTGCTTTTATTGTATGCTCAGTGTTAATATCTGCTATACTCATCCAGGCAATAGCCCGTTATCTGATCCGATATACAATCGAAGACATCAAATGCCAAATCGCAGCTTTCGCCCTTCTGTGGCAGCTCCTTGCGATTCACCTGATATTTGCTGGTCAGGGCCCGCAGGCAGAGATTCACCGAACGCAATGTGGCCATAAAGAAACCATGCTCGTGCACGCCCTCCGAGTAGAAGTCCACCAGTCCGTCCAGTGTCGGCCAGCCGTTCTTGTCAATGGCGTTATTTCTCGCATAGACGCAGTGCAGCAGACACTGCAAAAATAGCAAGAGAAACGAAAGGAAAAAAACCAAGCGGCAAGCATTCAATTTGCTGATGCATAAAAAGCAGCTAATGTGTATTAAATGCAGCCATAAAATGCACTTTTCAGCCATAAAATTCAGCTAGCTGTGTGTGTGAAAAAATAACAAAACGCAAATCTGCGGCTGTGACTGCGCTTTTCTTTCAATTGTCTCGCAATAGCAACAACCCTGACTTTTGAGTGGGTGTGGGGCACGGGCAGGGGCAGGGGGCAGGGGGAGTGGCTAAAGTTTTTAATTGTGCACGCCAAATCAATGGCAACGTTTTGTGGCACCTCTGCCGGAGCTGCCATTGAACTTAATTGCGCGCCACGTTGATTTAGAGAGAAAGATCTTTGGCAGAAGTTGTAGATTGGGTCGATATTTATGTGATTACTTACGCCCGCAATGCGTTTGTCCTCCAGCGGCACCAGCGTGGGATGATAGATGCCCGCACTGGCCACATCCAGACGCTTCAGGCTGCGCACTAATCGCGCCATGCGACGTCTCGGCTCCGGCTCATCATAGACAATGTACTCGTAGTGGCTGCCATTGGGTGGCGCCTCCTCCGATGGCCGCTCCAGGACAATTTCGCTGTGCTTGGACGGCCATTCGAGAGATTCAATGAACTCGATGCTGTCATCGTTGGCATTGGGTGGCGGCTGCTCCTGAGCCACCTGCTCCTTGAGTATCTCATAGGCCTCTGCAGGCAGACATACAGTTTATATATATGATTGCTGCACTGCAGCAAGACTTCGGCTCTCACCCGTTACTAGCTTGTTCTTGACCTCCTCCTGGCAATCTCGAATGACCGACTCCACTCGTCTCGCTGTCCGCGGTGGATTCAAGCAGCGCGCCTTTTTCGTCTCATAGCGTATGATATACTGCAGGGCGTCCAGAGATGCGATAACACACACAATATGCACAAGTTGTGTAATTTTCATGATTGATGCGCTCCGATTGTACTGCACGCCTTGGCCACCGTCAATTGAATGGCTGGCAAAATGTTCAAATGAAAACGAAAGCATTTTCACTTTTCAGCCAAGTGGCAAATGGCAGTCAGGATTGCCGGCTGGCGGTTGGCGGCCGGTGGCCTTCCTCTCCGGCTCCGATTGTGGCAGTGAAAACGCATATGAATTACCAGTTTTGCTCTATGGGTATGTGGTTCAATGGCAACTGACTGCAGCGATAGCAACAACAACAACAACAACTGGTTACACATTTCCCATGCGTGCAGTTGCCTCCAAAAGTCAGTCAAAAACTTGTCCTTTAACAGCCTAACTGTACAGTGGCGTCGTTGTTTCAATTCCATATTCCATTGTTGCGTTTTCTTTTCATAGTTTCAAATAATTGTAATTCAATGAGATTTTTCATCTGCTGTAGTATTTAAATGGAATTACACATGTTTTAGAGTGCAATAAAGATCATGGATCATTGACTCTCTTAAGCAAGATCTAGATCTATATCTAGCTACATTTGACTGCACAATGGCTCAATAAATGGTCAAAAGTCTTCCGCATATTCTAAGCTAACCCAAACATAAAACATTAAGTAAACTTTAATCAAGATTATCATATGCGGCAGTCATAAAACGCACACACACAAAGACACACACAAACACACACACAAACACACACACACACACAGATATATATCAATTTCTTGGCTGGGTCAGTAAATCATGAGCAGCCAAGCGATAGCCAAGTTTGTGCCTTAAGTCTTTCGTTCTGTTCTGTTCTGTTCTTGGCTCTGTAATCACAAATGTTTGACATATTTTCTTAAGCCAGCGAGAACAGAACAATGGCCAATAACTGTGGCGTGCAGAATTTTTGATAGCTGCGGCTCTGCACTCGCTAATTATGCTCATTAAAAAAGGTTGGAAAACGCTCCGACTGTTTTGGGCACATCCTAGGCGGAAATTGTGGCGGCTGTATCCAATGTTAAAGCTAGCGACTAGCTAGCACCAGCGACTCTTCCTGCGTCGTCATCGCGTAATTGCCTTTAATTGCATAATGCAGCGCGGCCAAGACGAAAATTGCAGCTAAGACACTGACCTAGACTTGGGGGCGCAACAAATTCATAATAGTAGTGGGGCCAACTAACGGTGCATTCGGATAGGCGTGCCATATTGAAAATTGGCCGTCAGTTTGCGCCGAGTTCAATGCACAACAAAATGTGTTGGCATAGATCAGCTAGAAAATTGTCAACAATGCGGCTGCAACAGGAAGCGACGTTAACAACAACAACACGACAATAGCAGCAGTTGCAGCAGCTGTCTGTCAATTAGTTGAAGTTGCTGCTGCTGCTGTTGGCCAAAGAACTTGAGCCACGACTTCTTTCTTCTATCCTGTGTTTGCAATTTACTGAACAAGGAGCTGCGGCTCTTAACATTGTTAGCAATGGCGCAACATGCAACTGTGGCTAAGAACAACAACAGCACACAACTTGCGTGTCCATCATTAGAACAAATTCTCTCAGCTGCCTGTAGCCAGTAGCCTCTATCCTCTACCCTGTACACCTCTTAGACCCAACTCTCGGCTAGCTCGTAACATTTCTTGTAACGCAATTTGCACACAAATGTTGTTTCATCTTCGTGGCTGCCACTTTGGTGGGTGGTCAGGTGAGACAAGTGGCAGCTGCTGCTGTTGTTGCTGTTGTTGCTGTTAGCCGAGCCGAACTGAAAACGCTGGCCACCGTTCGCTGACTCGCCTGAGAATCGTATTTAAATACGAAGGTCTAACGCTCTGGCGCATTCAGTCGCCAACCGTCGCGTTGTTCTTGCCGCCTTAACGCTCAACGCTTCCCATTCGATACTCGGTGCAACGGGTGTCCATTCTACTGGTTGTTGCCTGTACCTCTCTGTGCAGGATGCGCGTTTAGTTGGCAAACACAATAAGTCGTTTCGCATTTGAATTGAGCATATATGGCAATGTGGCGCCTGCTTTGGTTTTTGTGCGCTGTCTTTGGCTATATTGCTGATCCTGCGCTCGCTGAAATCGAATATAATACCATCAATGCGGATGGATCGTTTCGATTTCGGTATACTCAATAGCAATAACATTGTGAAAAAGCTTAAATAATAATACAAAGTGTAAAAGCAACATTATAAACTTTTGAATTGATTCTGGTTTAAAATGGAAAATATATTCACTTCGGTTCACAATTCCTCAAAGAAATCTCTTAACTGTGATAAATTCAAAAGAACCCTTTCATAATCGAATACTTAAGATGCCAACTGTGAAAAGTCTTTCAATAATCCCATAACCTGATAATATGAGCTTTAAACTGCAAAAGCATAATTCAATTTGATAAAATAATATATTATAAACAACAAATATCCCAAAAATTCTGTAAAATTAACCAAAACTAGATATATATTCGATTATTGAACTTAAAATTCAAGCCTACAATTAATTGTGTGTTTTATGATTAGTCTTATAAAAGCTGATCAGTTATACTAACACTTATTTTTCATTTTTAATGATTAAAATAATGTTAAGTCTTATTAGACAAGATGAATCTTTAACTATAGGTTCAGCTAATGTCATTCATTTTGTGACTTTGACTTCACATACTAAATAACCTATTTAGTTGTTAGCATGAACGTTTTAATAATAATCTCTTTTGTGTAATTCAAAAACCAATCATTTAGTCAAGTATGTTTTACACCTTACCCCAACAAAAGGCATCACGCTCTGGCTCCTTTGCCGCTCTTAACACCTTTTTTAACGCCGTTTTGCAATGGCAACAATGCGAATAATACGTATACGCCGCGTCGCCGCGTTGCCCCTCGCACTGAGTAACTGTCTCTTTCTCTCTCCCTCTCGCACACACAAACACACGCATGGGCAACACGCAATTACTCTTTGGATAGACATGCAAATGATGACATTGGCGGCTACTATCATAGCGCCTCTGGCACTCCAGACAACATCGTGCGAGGTCGTTATGGTTCGCGAAGTCCAGCGAGCGGCCAAATCGAAGAGACCGTTTATACAGCCGGACCACGTGGGTGAGTAAACCGCAACGCCGAAACAAAAAAACAACAGAAGATCAAACGAGATATTGAGAAGGAAGAGCAGCAGCAGCAGCAGCTTGTAGTTAACTAAAGTGCGGTAGCAAAGTGAGTTATCTGTTCGGTACGCCTTCCGGCGAGCTCATATATCAGCAGTACGACAGGCCCCGGGCGCCACTGAAGCGTCTCGCAGGGGCGCCACAAGAAGGGGAGACTCACAGTCAAAGTTGAAGTCGCAACGGTTCTAACACATACCAGTTGGGGACGGCGGGTGGAAGGCAGAGGGAACTATTTTTGTTGCCTAAACGTTTGTTGTTTTTTTCCATTAGCTTAAATTTCCACTGCTGTTGTTGTTGTTTTTGCAATCTCCGGTAGTTGGGAAAACACAAAAAGCTGTTAACAAATTGTAAGTGAAACATGGCACTCGGAAAATTCATTAAGATGCACAACGTTAGATAAAAGTCGCTTAATTTTGAATGGTATCGAGCGGAGAACAGATGAGGTAATACACTCAACGAAAAACTCTGTTCTATATGCAAACACAAGCAGGATAGAATACATACCATTTAGTGCTTAAATCCTCTTAAATCCTGAAGATAAACTGAACCGATTTTCCACTTTTCGCTTGATTTATAATTCAAATCAATTTTTGGTCTTGGTTTTTCTCTGAGTGCATAAATCAAACGAATGACGTGCGAGATCATCAGATAGCATTAGAATCGTACTGCTTATGGCAGCAGGCGAACGATTTTAGCAGGCAGCGATTTCCGCTGATTGGTTACCCAATCCAAGATTTGTGATTCCCAGCGCAATTAGCTAGCCCAGAGTACAGACAGAGTTAATTGATCTCAATTTACGCTCACAGCTTTCGCGCGAATGGACCGAAAATACATCGCAAAATGGATTTGGCACAGTTTCCGGTGCTTCCACGTGGCAGTCCCGATGATCCGCTGGCCGATCCCTACGACGATCCCTCGTACAGCTTTAGCTATCGCACGCCGGATCAATCGCGCAGCGAGGAAAATGATGCCACAAACAGGATAAGAGGTGGGTTAACTTACCAACGTTTGTGCTGATTTACTCCCTGATTATCCTGCAGGCCTTTACTCCTATCTGGATGATGTGGGTGAGCGGCATAGTGTGCGTTATGCTGCCGGCGCCGGCACCGGCTTTGAGATCTCCAATGCTGTGCCCGACAGTCCCGCCAGCGTGGGCTACGCCAGTCCGCTGTACAAGGCGCATCCCAAGACGCGCGGCAAGATGTCCGTGCAGCGTGGTCCCGGGGGCACCTACAAGCTCATCGCCGCCGGGCCCGATCATCGACGCGCCGAGAGTCGCGCCTCAGATGGCCTGGTGCGAGGCACTTACTCATTTCTGGACGACAAGGGTGTGCAGCGCACCGTGGAGTATATAGCGGGCGCGGGTATTGGTTATAGAGTGGTGAACAATCGCATTGGACCCGGTACTCACATCAATCCCTCCGTGGCGGATTTTCGGCTAGGTGATACGGACTTCCGATTGGCGAATGATTTCGGCAGGGGCGCTGGTGGTAGCTTAGGTGGTGCTGGCAGTGGCTCAGCATCAAGTGGAGTGAGTGGGCCAAGTGGCGGAGGTGGAGGCAGAGGCACTGGCGGGGGTGGAGGAAGAGGCGGAGGCGGAGGAGGAGGTGTAGGAGGGGCTGGTGGTGGAGGCGGAGGAAGAAGTGGAGGTGTAGGAGGAGGAGGCGGAAGTGCAGGTGGAGGTAGGGGAAGCGCTGGAGGTAGCGGTACTGATACGGATTACTTGAAGCCAGCTGGCGAAGGAAATGATGATGCAGCCGACCCATCGGACATACCAGATATTGACTCTATTTTCCAGGATGGCGATGACAATGGATTAATCAGCAGCTCGGGTGGCACCGGCACAGCCTCCAGAGCTAAAGAAGATCGACGAGGATATGCAGCAGGCAGCTCACAGCGTGGTGGCACCAAATACAATAGGGGAGGAGCTGCAGCCGGTGGCGGGGCTGGCGGAAGCGCCAGCGGTGGTGGTGGTTACAGGGAAAGCAGCGCCACTGGCAGCAGAAATCAAGGAGGCACGAGGACTGGCGCCAGTGCGAGTGGTACGCGGAATCGCAACAGATTTAGTGGGGCTGGTGGTGGAGGTAGTGGCTATGCCGCCGGAGGCAGTCGTCGTGGTGGTGGCGCCTCCGCAGAGGCAGCCAGCGGACCGGGCGATAATTACAATCTGAATGACGATGATGTTGGCAGCTCGCTGCCACCGCTGGTCACCGCAAATCATCGCATACTGGAGATCGATCGGGATCGGGAGTGGGTGCAGCGCCATCGCGACTCGACGGTCATCAAGAATGTGGGCAAGTGGTATGTGAATCTGCCACCGGGTCAAAGTGTGCGTGCCCATGTGCAGAATATTGATCTGCTGCCGCTGGGCGGTCGCGTTGGGCTGTCGCCGTCGGAGGCGTTGCGCCAGGACGAGATAGCCGAGCTGGCCGCCTCCCGGGAGCACTAGCGATTCGATTGTAGCACTAGCCCGTAGTTGTAGTCAGTAAGTGATGTAACTGAAACGGTGTCAACTGCGGTTGAAGCACCTTTGATGTGTAACTGTAATACTATTTATGCTAAATACATTTATTTGTGTGTGTATACCTGCCAAGTGGTTGACATCAATGCCACAACAGATCTGTGGCTTTCCAACAGTTGCTTCATCGGTATATAAACAGAGTCGTTGCTACCTGCATTTTCAGTCATTGAGATGAAGTGCCGTCAATTGCAGCTGCTGCTCTGCCTGAGCTGCGCTTTGTGCCTGGCCAGAGGCGCACAGGTCTACATGGATTTCAATGGTCAGGGATACGCCTACAACACAGATGCAGCTGTCCAGACCAACGATCTGTCGCCAAACTATGAGCTGCCAGGCGAACAAGAGTCACAGCGCTGGCCTCATTTAAGGCTCGATTCAAGGCATTCCTGAACCGCATCGCCCACAGCAATCAGTGGGGCTGGACTCAACCACAATATGTTACCGCACCACAGCAACCACCTCAGCAACAGCAGCAGCAGCAGCAGCAGCCACTCAGCATTGATTTTAGCACGCAACACATGTCGCATACTCAGCACACGGATGACTCTGGCATTGTGCTGGGCAAGTATTCGTACAACGATGCCGCTGGCTATCATGAACTCAGCTATAAGGCGGGCGCTGGCATTGGCTTCGTGGTCATGGGCGGCAATTTGGCCAAGCCAACGGAACAAACGGATCTACAAACAGTCGGCAGCGCGCATAGTTATTAGGCATTTATCCTTAGACAAATAAAATCAACTGCAGCTGTCTACTTCTTGGCAGCTCCCTGAACTTGAGTGTTTATTTTGAAATTCGTTTGTTTACAGAGCTGATGGGCTTCCTAACTGAGCTACGTGCTGTGTTAACTCAACTAAGCAGGAATGGTTTTGAATAAATCACATTCTAAGCTAAAAGAAGGCTACACAATTGAGCATACGAAAAGAGAGAGAATGCGTGTGTGTGTGAGATAGATAGAGAAAGTGGGAGGGAGGGAGTAAGAGAGAGAGAGAGAGAGAGAGAGAGAGAGAGAGAAAAAGAGAGAGAGCGAGCGCGAGAGAGACAGAGAGAGAGCGAGAGAGAGAGCGAGCGAGAGAGAGCGAGAGAGAGAGCGAGAGAGAGAGAGAGCGAGAGAGAGAGAGAGCGAGAGAGAGAGAGAGCGAGAGAGAAAGTGAGAGAGAGAGAGAAAGTGAGAGAGAGAGCGAGAGAGAGAGCGAGATAGAGAGAGCGAGAGAGAGAGCGAGATAGAGAGAGCGAGAGAGATAGAGAGAGGGAGAGGAAGAGAGACAGAGACACAGAGACACAGAAAAAAGAGAATGATTGAGGAAGAGAGAGAGAGGAGAAGCTGAAGAGAGAAAGAGACAGGAAGACAGAGAGAAAAAGAGAAGAGAGAGAGTGAGAAGAAGAAAGAGAGACAGAGAGGAAAGAGGAAGAGAAAGAGATATATATAGAGAGAGAGAGACAGAGAGAGAGAGAGACAGAGAGAGAGTGAGACAGAGAGAGATAGAGAGAGAGACACATAGACAGAGAAGCAGATAGTATCAGAGCAACAAAAGAAAGAAAGTGAGGAGGTTGCAAAAAAAAAACTCATCAAAAATTGCATACCTCACTTGAACTTTTGAGAATCGCATAGGAGGGCATGCAATGCCTTGACACACGTTTGTAATATTGTGCATGCAGAATGAAAGCAGCGCTGCTGCTGCCCTGTGATGATTGCTGTAGAGAACATTTATGTTATTTCTATGTCTAATAGACTTCGAGAACAGCCATTACTACATATATCGAACTCAGTTGCTACTGCTGATCAAGAATACACACATTCATGATCATTTCCTATGAAAATCGTTTAATTTTTAGCTGACTGATGGAAACAGTTATCACATTTATAATGTCGATTGCTACATAAATCTAATTTGTTTAAATGAATAAGCTTGGCGCGTGCCTTGTCCCAATAGCTTAGACGATTTATGCATTTTATAATGCCTAATTGATTTGCGGAACATTTAATAGTTGCTATTGTTGTTGTTGTTGTTGTTGTGGTTGTAACAAAATAGTTAACAAATTACCAAATTGGTTATGCTGCTAGGCAGGTGCATCCCGCGCGAATCAAGTTAAACTTTGTTGTTATTATTATTGCGGGGGGCGCGCGTTTAAAATTTGAAATGTGCGCTGCGTGCCTGAACTTGCCAAATAATTTGAATTGAAGCGGTAAGCCTTGGCGACAGCCGCGTGGCCTAAATAAGAAAACAGTGCAGACTGCAAAAATAAGTAAGCTAAACGGAAACTACAACAAAAAAGCCCAAATCAAAACAAAAGGCTAATAAATAATATGTATATGGTTTTTTATATGGTTTGTTTTTAGCAAAATTATTCAAATGATTGTCGCAAGCTTTTTGGCTTATCAGGGCTAAACAAAAGTTTCACTACGGTAATTAAATTGTTGGCCATAAAAATTCGCTCAAGTAGTTTTAACGACAACTTTCTTAAATACTGGATTTATTAATTTAAGTACAAAACTAAAAACGTTGACACGATTTGAAGCATTTTAAGAGCCATTTCTCAGGGCAAGTTCTCAGCTAAGAGATATTTGTGTAGGCCACACTTTGACTTGGCCTGGGAACTTGGCTAGGCCAGCTGCATAATTGGGTTGCCATAATTGCATAAGTAATGCCTTGCTTTAACTTCTTTTTATTATAGCGCAGAACAATGCCAGCCAGACAGAGATAGCGAGAGAGAGAGAGAGAGTGAGAAAGAGAGCTGGAGTGAGATCCAGTTATCTGCGTTAAGCAACGGTTTCAGTTCTTGGTTCTGACGTCTCTGCTCCTGATGCACCCAGCGAAGGTCGCACTTAACTGTCCAGGCATAGGCAGAGGCAATGCTTAGCCAAAGCCTCAGGCTCAGCCCCAGTTCCGTATGCTGGTGTATATTTTATAAATAGGTTTCAAGGTTTTCCAATTCTGCTGAACTCTTCGGCGCATGCCTGGCCTACCTGTATAAGCTTTACTGTTGTTGTTGCTGTTGTTGTCGTTGCATCGATTTGTCGACTTTCAATTAATGCCATTCAAAGTGTGCCTCAGTTCGTTTTGGGATTTCGCTGTTCATTTGGTATGCGCCCCTGCAATCGGGCCACCATTAAGTGAGTTGAAACCATAAATCTTGTTGCTGTTTTATTGATTTCCACGTGGCCTTTATCGTAGCTAAACTAAAGCTAAACAATAATAATAGTATCAGTAGCGAAAGGCATTCTAAAAATAGGCCTAAAGAGGCCAATAAACATTAATTAAACCATAACTGAACTCGCTTAACTGTCAGCGTCCCGATCTTCAGTTTGAGTTGCCTGTGGTGCAGTTAATGTGGCGCTATTTAGGTGACTGCCCTACTGAGAATTTTCATCATCTGCAAATTAAGCTGCTAAAGCTGTTGCGAACTTGATAGGTTCTGAATGTATGCACAAATCCGACACTCGCTCTGGCACTGGCAACTTAATAAGCAATGGATTAAGGGCGCAAGCTGGCATAGAATTCATCTGAGGACACAAAAACTTTCTAACCTGTGCCACATTCGAAGTGGGCTAAATTTAAATATCATTTGCGCTAGGCAACAAACATTGTGATTCAATTAACTCAATAGTTCATTCATTGAACCATAAGCGAGTTCGTGTCTTAAGTCTTTTATTTTGTTGGCTTATGTCATGTTTCAATCAACATTCGACAAGCCAATTTGCGCTGCTAAGCTTCTATGTAGCGCTTGTGTTCTTCTAGCGCGCTACCCACACGCGTTCGTGTCTTAAGTCTTTCGTTCTGTGCTATTCTGTTCGGTTCTGCTCACTTCAGTTGTAAGTGCGCCAATGACTGTGGTGCCAGCAGATGCTGCTGAACTGACCAATTAATTAATCAATGTCAGAGCACCTTAACAGTAGCGCTGTCAACGAGCCACAGCGTTCCCAGCTAATAAAAAAGACTGTGCAAAAAAACGTGATTTAGTTATGCTCATCTAATAGAGACATGATTCTAATCAGTCAAGTGAACCGTGAATGTCAATTTTGGGTGGGTTTGGCCAGCTCAGCTAGTGAGAGAGCGAGAGATGCCCGCCAATTGATAAGACCAAAACCAAGGCGCATTTGCGTACGTGCCCCCCACAAAAGCAACTTACGTTTCTCTTAAGCAAAACCGTTTCACTTCTCGCTCTTTCACTCTCTCACTCGCTCTCGCTGGCGCTCTCTGTCTCTGTCGCTTACAACTGCCCTGCCTGGGTCAGGTTGGACATTTCTTTGCGCTTGTTGCTTTGCATTGCTAATGGAAATGTTATAAAGCCGCCGCACTGGGCTCGGGCACGAATCAGTTCATCTTCAGTCGTTGCCTGGTTAGGTTCTAGAGGTGCGTCAAGTGTTGTCTTAGCTCGGAGGCCAAGTGCGTGCTGTGTGCTGTGTTGTGCTCCTGTCCAGCTTATGTGCTGTGCAGCAAGAAACAAAAATGAAAATATAACTCTACAAAATAAGAGACAATTCAGTTTTAATTAAAGCTCATTAAGGATTGTGTTGTTGTTTGTTGTTGTGCCTGCGATTGTACGCGTGATAACACAGTGCCTTTTGTCTCGTTCGCAGTTCAAGGATATATCCCAAGGCTAGCCTGCAGCAACCGTTGACAACGAGAAGTATCCTAAAATACTACAGAATATTACGCGCAAAAATGCGTTTCATTATTGTAAGTATACAAAAAAACTGACAAATTCTACCAATTTAATGTAAAACTTAAAGCAAAACTAGTTTGTTGGCTGTGTGTGACCGCAATTAATCATTTATTAGCGGTGTTGGCTGCTTTTCAGCTTCTGCGCGCCGTTGAAGTCATTAACTGGCGCAAGTTCGTGCCTTAAGTCTTTCGTATTTAATTGGCTTTTACCTGAAGCGTTCAACCTGAAGCGCAACTTTCACTGCGCGAATTGGTTCTTTTGCCTGATTCTTTTGCCGTATTTGTCCGCTGCGAAATTAGCCTGAATTTTGTTTGGCCCATATGCAAATATGTCTTATAAACTTAGCGCTAAGCTGAAGCCCATCCGAAATCAATTTGTTTATTGACCAAATATGGTGGATAAACAGAATAAGTTAGCTATTTAAACAAAAGTTAAAAAAAGCTTTTAATATGATAGGTTCATTTGCTTGAAAAAATACGTGCAGTCATTTTGCGTGCCTATAATGAAAAGTGAAAATTAATCAACACACACTTCTTTCAGGCTTTGTTTGTGATGCCTTGCATTATTCATATTATTTTTGGATTGAATAAGAAACACGCCCTTAAAAGTACAAGTGCGTCAGCGTCCGCTCGCAGACATGACAAATTAAAAGTACAACAAACTGAATATTTAATAATCAAGTGAAAAGCCCAAAAAAAATGTTAATTATATCCAGAAATATGAAAAAATCAATATGCTATAGACGTAGGTTGGGCATGTTAAGGCTAATCAATTGCTGTCCCTGATGGATGGTCAGTAAAACGAAATTCTTGGGAATTAATTAGGCGACAACACTGAGAGTTATAAAGTAGCTTAACAAGCGAACACTTTGTATAGAGAACGTAAAAGTTCCAGTGAAGAATTCAACTGTCTGTTATAGAGAGCCATAAAAGTGGGCGTTATAAAAATTAGTTGGGCTCGGATTGCACAACATAAATCAATAGACACTCGAAGGGCGAGCCCACACTCTCCAAATCCCACAGTATCATCCATCAATCTTAGCTTAATTTATTTGTTACGCACAACTCCAGCTGTGCTGCTGCAGCTCTCGACTAGCTGGAAACTTAAGAACACTACGAGTCATTTGCATTTTGAGTTATTCTCTCTCTCTCTTTTTTTAATTTTGTATGGAAAGCGTTAACCCAGTTTACATATGGTTGAAACACACCCAGAATAATTAGCTGTGTCAAAAAATATGTATAATAAATAAACCAGAACAAAAGAAAGCTGACGCAAATACATCTCTTGGGCCAAACCGAATGCAAGCCAAACTTGCAAATACACAAACTCTTCACAGCTGGTCCAGAGCTCGTTTTTATTTTGTTTGGTATCAGAACGGATCGCTTAGGCGGAGTAGCTGGCAATGTTTGTCGCTGGGGCGGGGTCAATGACACGCGTTGGAGCTCAGTGACATTGCGTCTTTTTTTTGACAGATGGGCGAACGTCTTTAGCGGGTGACACAAGCTAACGGTCCACCTGAGAGAGCCAGCAACAGCCAATATTGTTGCGTCAATATTGATTTTGCGAAAGAAGCGAGCAAATATTTGCCAAGCGTGAGCTTTGGTTCTGCTTCTCGATAAGCTGAGCTGAAGTGAAAAGCTGAAAATATGACTGCTAAATGGGCTTGGCTCTCACTTTTCAGCTGAAGCTTCACTGTGGATTCAGAGAAATTTTGTGCTTGACCGCATTCTTAGACCTTGAGAGGGGAGGCATGTGTTACATCATAGATATATATAGTATATTATTAGTAGATTGATTTTTAGAATGGCTGCCCTAAATATTAGGAAATTGTATTGCAATGGCTGATATTTTAAAAAATTGATAGTAAGAATATATATATTTTTAACAAATTGGTATTAATATTCTTTGCTTTTACAGTTCCTTTTAAATATCTTTTAAGCATTCAATTTAGCATAAATATACATACATAAACGTATTACAAGAAGCTTTGCTGTTTTAAACATTTTTTAATTATTATTCTCTGGTTTTGCAGCTGTCAACGCTTTTGCTGGCCTCTTTGGCCGCCGGCCAACATGCAGATGCCATCGAGTAAGTAGCTATATATATATACACTCTATAAGAAGGTTCTATTAACCGCTGCCTTGCCCCGCCTTGCCTTGACTTAATGCTCGCCAAAGTAGAAGTTGAAGCACGCGCCTCCTCCTAGTATTGTGACTAAACCTATTTAAGAACCTGTGACTAAGCAACTCATCAGCATTCTAGTAATATACATAATTTAATAAATTAATCGCAGCTGCATTAGTCTACTAATCATACCAATACCAAGAGACCAAAAACAAACCGCACAACTTTCGTTTGCAGAATACAAAAGCAAAGGCTGATCAAATTTCCTGAGGAGTTTGATCCGAATGTGGCGCCGCCAACGTCCGGCAAAGCGGACGAGGCCAAGCGCATCCTCGAGCAGATAGCCAAGGTGAACGAGGCCTTCGGCTATGTGAAGAAGCGGCCCGACCAGCCAAAGCTGCCGCCCATACTCGACTCCAGTCAGTATCTGTTCCCCAAGCCCGCCCAACAGCCCTTCCATGCCCAGCAGCATCATTTCGCCGGCAGCATGGGTCAAACCCTACTGGAGCCCTCCATACGCGCCGTCAAGCTGACGCGGAATGTCCCGCTTACGCCCAGCGATGCAGCTTCACAGCAGCAACTATATTTCCGACCCAATCGCGTGCAGGTGCCCCGGCCCAGCTCGGAGCAGGAGGCTAAGCAGCTGCCCGCCCACTTTGTCATACCCGTGCACCTGTACAAGCTGAACAAGGAACAGTATCTGCGGGAGCAGGCGCCGCACGAGTATCGCGTCAAGGGCTACAAGATCATTGGCGACGTGGACAGCTTCTACGGCAAGGCCAAGGCAATGCAGAGCAAGAAGCAGGCGAAGAGCTCGCCCAAATATCATCTGTTCTTTCTGCCCAGGGAGTTGGCCCTGAACGAGGATGGCACGCCCAAGCGCGGCATCAGTACCACGACCAAAATTCCACACACGGGCAGCAAGGACTCTCGCCTGGATTCGCGTGAGAGACCACAGTTGCAATCCCAATCCCAATCCCAAACACAACGCACTCCCGCCGTTGCTGCACCAACTCGCAAGCGGATTAGCACCGCCCAGCCGAAGGAAGCGGAGCAAGCCACGCCCACCACTGCCATTAAAGTCACCTCTGCGCCCAACCACCAACTCAGCTCAGATCAGCTATCCACTTTGCCACCAGCGGGTGGTCTGATGCCCAATCGCAATCGCTTGAATGTGTTCCGCGTGCCCAATGTCAATCTGGCCGAGATGCAGAATCAAACGTCGACAGCGATTAAGAATGCCTTTCAGAACATATTCAAGATGCCCTTCCGCACGCCCATTGCCGGTATGCCAGCGGCAGCCACCTCAGGACCAGTTATGCTAGAAACCGCACCACTGCAACCACCGCAGACGATTGGTGACTCCTCCCAGGACGATTACAAGTGGGACGATGAGAAGGAGGGCGGCGGCGATGGCGACAGCGACATTGAGAACGCTACCCTGGAGCAACTGGAGAACAATGCCGCCGAACTGGATAGCAGTGCTGCAGCGGAGAAGCATCTGTTTGCGCACAAAACCCATCAGCTGATGAACACCATCGGCACCGTGGCCACCGCTCATCAGAGCACACAAAAGCAGGCGCTGCGCGAGGGCGGCATCATTATACAGCGCTTGAAGGTGCGCAAGGGCGGCATTGCGATTGCGGGGCCGGGGGGCGTGGCCACAGCGGGCAGCGGCGGCACAGCGATTGTGGGTCCCGGCGGCTATGCTCTAACGCATCCACGCAGCCTGACCATAGCAGGACCCGGCGCGAAAGTCATTGCCATACCCGCCGACGTGGACCTAAAGGATGCACTGCAGCGCACCGATGTGTCGGCTAAGAGTTTTCCGCGCGAGGGCAAAGTGGTGGCCACCGGGCCCACTGTCTACTATGCTCCGCCCACGGGCGAATCCTCGGCGGATGAGGAGGATGTGCAGGAGGAGTTTGAGTCACTGTCTTAACTAGCCAGTCTTGTCCTGTGGCAGCCCTTTCAATTCGCTAACTCAACACAGGCACAAAAACGATAACTAATCGTTTTGTAGGGTTGCCAGACAGTTGAGATTTGTGGCTATGTTCGATTTTAACCTAATGACTGTTAGTATTTTTGTATAGCGCCTAAGTATTGGTAATAAATGTTTGTATTTGTAATTTGTGCATTGCTTTCATCTGTTTCCATCTGTATTATAGAGTGCGCATGTTAATAGTTAACATGCCACGCCCACTAACATGCATGCACTAATTCTGTAACATACGCTTTAAGACTAACTCCCCAATTTTGAGCTGTATATATTATATTTGGACACTAACTACTATCCTCAACTCTCTCACTTTCCCTATGGCAACTCCTTTCCACAACTATTTTAACTACCCACCTAAAAAAAAGTGCGAGCACTTACTGGCAAACCACAAGCTTTGAGACTTGGCCGCTGCGCAGTCCATTTGTGAACTTTGTGGCGCCCTCTGTCGCATCACAGCCGGCCGCAGAGAAGCTAGTTGCTGCTGCAGCGCCTGCGCAACAGCTGACACCCTATGGCGCCTACTTTAACACACAAGCACAGCCAGAAAAAATAAAAGCGGCTCCACCGGCTGAGTTGGCCGCACAAGCATCACAACCTGACTTCGGCCTGCTGACGCCTTATGGAGCTTTACAAGCCAACCCGCAAGGCAAGCTCTTGTTGCTCAATTCACCATACTACGCTGCCTACAATCTACCACTGGCTTATGTGGCGCCATCTGTGGGCATAGCCACTGTAGCGCCCAGTACAACAACCAGCACAGCGAAGCCAACAACCGCAGCTGATGAGATTGAAGTCGAAGAAGACTCGATTGAGACGCTGCAAAGGCTGCAAGCGAAGCCACAAGCCGCTGGCGATCTGAAAAGCGATAAGCGCTTAAGAGCAGCAGTCAGCCGCATAAACTCCAATTATGTGATAGAGGAGATTGTCTCTGTGCCCGGCAAGCATGTCATCTCCACCAGCAGTCCGCAAAAGTTGAAGAAGTCAGCGAAAGCAGCTAAACTGCGTGCACCGATCAAAGTGGAGGCCACTGGACGCACCAGCAGCAGCTCGAGCAACTTTCCGCAGATACCCTTTGGCACGTACTTTCTGCCCTACAGGCCCGCCACAGCCAGGGCGATACAGGGACGCAAGCAGGCGGCACTGATACTCGAGCCACACTCCAAGGCTGTGGTGGGCAATGGTGGCACTGCCATCTCCACGCCCATCTCCAGAGCCCTGCTGAAGAAGGGCGTGCCCACAAATGTGTACTTCAATCCGGAGTCGGTGGCCATTGCCGGCGTTGGCGGCAAGGCGCACGCAGCGGCCGACTTGGAGCTGGACTTGTTCAACTGAGGCGTCTCCCGCTGCATAAGTAGTTTAGTAATGTGTTCCTGTCTCTCATCTCTAGCTGTAAATAAAGTTGTAGTTGAACTATCTAAACTTTCCGCCATATCTAGTTTAGTCGCTTTCTAATCCTCTGTAGAAATTGCTGTCCCCTGCTTTTCTCTCTATGACCACCCACCGCCCAAAATGTACAGGCAACTTTAACCGCAACTCTATAAACCCTAGACACAGATCAGGTCCGCTGATCTTCGAGGAGCAGCTGCCCTACTATGGCGGCCTCAATGGCCAGCTATTGCTACTCCGTCCGCAGCAGGATGGCAGCGTGCGCAGCAGCATTCTGCAGCGTCAGCAGCAGCCGCTGGTGCGCGGCATTCCACGGGATGCGGATGACACCATTACCATCTCGGCGGCCAGCATCTCAGCGGTGGCCGATGACAGTGGCATCGCTGGCACTGGCAGCATTCCAATCCGCCAGCGGCAGCAATTTCAATCGCATTCAGGAGGCGGCCGCCCGCCTGGTGGCCATACAGGAGCTGGCCAAGCGCAAGGGCTCCTTCAGCGCCGAGGACAACAAGATCTATGCGAACAGTCTGCTGGAACTGGGGCAGGCGGCCACAGCGCTGGCGCTACTGCAGCAGACCGGCCAGATCAAGGACTTCAGTGTGCTGCTGCAGCCGGAACTGTTTGGCAACCCGCAGAAGCAGCCCTCCAATCTGGGCCTGGAGGCCAACAATCCAGCGGATCAGAAGATCGATGAGCAAAAGCTGGACGAGGTCACTGAGCAGCAGCTGTCACCCGAGGACATATTCCCGCCCACCAACGAGGATCCCTACGAGGATGTCAACGACAGCGTTTCCGTTATGGCGCCCAAAAAGGATGCAGCGGTGGCCGAGGCCAAGCCAGTGGGTGAGTCTGATGCCAATGATGTAATCTTAGCCGCATTTAATCATTCAATCCATTAGGTCTCTCCATTGCCGGTGAGGGCGGCGTTGCCTCCTCCAAGCCGAGTGCGATTGCTCTCTCTGGACGCAATGGTCTGGCGGTGGCCTCACCCAAAGCGACGGCCATCGCTGGCGTGACGCCCGAGGAGGCAGCTGCCTTTAGCATAACGCTGCCATCACGCAACCAGCTCGTTATCAAGTCACCCAACACGGCTGGCGGCGTCGGCGTCGGCGACGATTACGACTACAGCGATGCACCGCTGACTTTGTCCAGTTTTCCGCGCACACGCGAGACGCCGCCGCGTGCTGGAGCTGCCGCCGATCTTGTCGAGAAGTGGCGCGTTGCCATTGCCGAGGAGTATGCAGCCAGATCCAGGCAGGCGCAGGCCCAGATCCGGGCCAATAGCCAGTCCAGGCCCATCATCATACGAGCAGCGCCCAAGCGACGTCTGCACTACGAGTAGGAGCAGGCGGGCAGGAGGAGAGATAGAAGGGAACAGCAATCGCTGAGCTGAGCATGAAATTTACTGTCTACATCAAATTGCCAATAAAAATTTGCGTATCAAATTTATTTAATGTGCGGCTGCGGCCATTGAACTTAGTAATGGTGGTGCTAGTGGTGTTTATTTCCGATGCATTTGCTAAATTTGTGTAGCCTGCCAGCAGGCGCAGCAAGCAGCAAGCTGCAGCAAGTTGCAGCAGCAGCGGGGGGTGCGCTGCAGTGGGGCTTATCTAATAGCTGCGGGCTATGATTATATTTTAGAACGAAATAAATTGTACTGAAAGCAAAACGAAAAAAGAAAACAAGATACAAAAGCGACCAGCAACAGGACGAAGATGGCATACCCTTGCAGACGGGAATATAGCTGATCATATGTTCATTTGAATAATATGTTTAGAATCAGAACTATATGTTTATTCAAAACTTACAAGTATTATTAAGATATCTCTTAATGCATTGAAGTTGTTCATACAAGATCACGTCTTATAACTGATAGTAGCTATACAAGCTTGGAACTTTTTGCCAGAATGTTATAACTATAACAATACTCACACACAACGATGCATTAGGAAACCAAAAACTTCCTAACACAATAACTAATCGTGGGAGCAAATGTTCCTATTTCAGCTATAAAGTTCCGATCAATGCGATAGGTTAGTTTCAAAACCTAGACACTAAGTAGCAGCAAGAGAGATATTCGATCCGCAATGCTGATGCTGATCAGCAGTATATGGAGAGAAAAGTATCCTTCAAACGTAGCCAAAACCATAATATCCTCAGCAAGAGTATGGCAAAAAGGGAGAAGGAGTGTAGATATAAGATATAAGTGCGCAAGCATGTGCAAATCTTGATTAATCTTTTCCGCCAGCAGGCGGTGCAGGCAACATAAAAATAAATCTAGCCAATGGAGCGAGAGGGTAGTGGGGCGTCATGGGGCTTGACGTGGCAGCAATGGACAATGTATTCAATTTGCACCTGAACCAGTTTCCCAGTTTTCTAGCCATGGCCAAAGCCAGGGCTCCCATGTTGGTCGT
The DNA here is from genome assembly GCA_035042425.1 of Drosophila flavopinicola. Classification (NCBI taxonomy): domain Eukaryota; kingdom Metazoa; phylum Arthropoda; class Insecta; order Diptera; family Drosophilidae; genus Drosophila; species Drosophila flavopinicola. The sequence continues at coordinate 789,300 of JAWNLL010000452.1, read as the reverse complement.
GAGTGGCTGTCAATGCTGCGGCGGTTTTCTGCTGCTGCTGCTGCAGCGCTTGACTTCTATTACAATGCAGGTTTAACAAACTCAGAGCCGAACAGAACTTGACCAAGACGAAGACCAAGGCGAAGACCAAGAGCAAGACCAAGGCGAAGACCAAGGCGAAGACCAAAACGAAGAGACTGGCCAGCACGTAGTACAACAACATCTACGTTGACCATCTGCCGCAGCCAAGAACCTGGAACCTGGTAGCTGATGTCTGCTTGCCTGGAAACCAGAACCCTCTGCAAGTGCAAAACGAGTGTGAGTGCGAGTGCGAGTGTGAGTGTGAATGTGAGTGTGAGTGTATGTAGCATGAGTGCCTTGTTATTGTTGTTGTTGTCGCTTTTGCTTAGCCAACTTTGGTCATTTGCCGCCTGCTTTGCGTGTACTCCTTTTGGCCATCTTTCTGCACAGGCCAACCCAGCCCCGCGCACTCTTTCCGGCTCCCGGGAAGCTGCAACATTTTCAGCGTTGTTCTTCTTGGCTTGGCTTGTTCTTCCAGCTTGGTCTGCTGCCACACTGGTTCTGTCTCTTTGTTCTTGCGCTAGGTCAGTTAGGCGCAGGCACATTATAAAAGGCCCATGGCAGCCAGCATTGGCCACCAGTTTCCTTGAAGTGGTCGCCGTGTCAAGACTGAAGACTGAAGACAGAAGACTGCAGCTGTTGCGTAGCACCACTGAACCACTCTCAGCCAACAACATTTGTGCCAAGTTCAAGCATCTCTAGTGATCATATTTTTCATATAAGTAACCTTTTTTGTGTGCCGGATAAAAGTGCGGTTCCGCTACATTTGGAAAGTCCCAAAGTGCTGAAGAGACACAAAACACATAGAACCGAGATACAAGCGGCTGTCGTAAGGTAAGTTCTCTGCATTTATTGTGCTTTTATGTCTAGTTCGTGCTATAAGCTAAGCTAAGATTTCCGTGGAGCGTTTAGAAAGCTACTACTACTGCATATGTTCACGAATTTAGCACAGTAGGCGTAGAGTTAAGCGTAGGAAAGCGAAATCAAGATCGGCGCTAGTTGTTAAACACTTTTATGATGCCTTTAATGTTTGTCGTAAATCTAAAGAAACGAGCTGTCAGACGAGGCGATAAAACAGTGCAGATAACTAGAGATCTCTATTAAAGTTAGTACAAGTTAAAAGCAACAGATCTTTCTACAGTAAGTCCTAATGAGGTCTTTACACTGAGGTAAAGAAAACTACTACTAATTGATTAGATATTTGTTTCATATTGAAATATATAAAGGAAATGGTATCGACTTAGAACTGAGTTAAATAAAACTACTTCTAATTGATTAGATATTTGTTTGATATTGAAATATGTAAGCGAAATTAGCAATAAAACAACTTCATTATACCCATTTTTAATGGGTTCAGGGTATAATAATTGAGACTTACTGAAATTTCATAAATACAATAAGTAATAAACATATTCTTCGCTAGATACCTAATACTATAGAATTATTTACATTTTATTTATAAAACCAAGAATTCAAGTCTTCTACTGCAAGTTTATCTATTTAAATAATATGACATGACATTTAACACACAGTAAACTTACTTTTTCATGCTTTGATTGATATGATTGTAAGAAAATTGAGCCTAATGATATTATGATGAGAGACTATAAGCTAGGCTTAAATATCATAATAGGTTACCCTTTCTAAGCCTACAAGTGCTACTTAATCTAATTTTTATTAGATATATTAGAGCCTCTTTCTATTTAGAGAGGAAGCAATGCTTATTTATAAGTTTAAATTTCTAGCTAGCAAATTTTAAAGTAAGGAACATACCTTAGAACAATCTAACGCAGTTCAGTTAGTTATGCCGTTATGAGTCATCTAAATCTTAGAAGGTAAATCTACGATTATTTAAAATGTAGACTGATCATTTATTACGCATAATAACAGATTGTTCAGAGTTCCTTAGTCCCCTTTCCAACAGCTACTGTATAAATAGACTCCTTAAGGCCACTTTGATTTAATGTCAAAAATAGTTTTCAGCACAACTTTTTCTGCATAGCAATTAATTGCAATACCTTATATGGCCAGGCCCAAGGTACAAAAATAGTTTACAGAAGAGACGCGCTAAACGCCCTAAACCCGAAGCCCCCGAGCTACCCTCAGCAAAGTTGGCAAAGACTAAACGCTGCAGTTTCTAAATTGCTTTTGTAAATGGCATGGGGGGCAGAAGAGGAACTTTAAATAGATTGCGGTCGAGTGGTTAGGCTAAGGGGGAATTTGATGCCCTCAGAGATATGATCAGGAAAACCAGTTATTAGCCTCGCCAAAGTACACCAAAGCGCAATCAAAAGCGTTGGCCAGAAGAAGTCGGCTTGCCAATGCCAATTGCAAGCCTGGGGTACTTTATATGTACACCAGAAGTGGCTGCTTCGGAGGTTTTCCAAGAGCCAATCAAACAGCCAAACCGGTTAATAGTGCGCATCCTGTGGCGCACACACAGACACAGCTAGCAATTATAATGTTAAATTTAGAATGGACTTTGGTTGGCCAACTATAAATAGCGCATACCAGTTTGCAGCAGTTAATGCCCGACTGGGCAGGAGCCACAGCCACAGCCACAGCCATAGACAAGTCAGCTCTAAAGCTCATTGCTCCCCCTTCTCCTGCTCCTCCCTTGCAGCATAATGTTCATCTTTGCGCTGTTCTGCCTGCTGGCAGTGGGTAGCCAGGCGAAGCCGCTGCAGCCGGTCGTGGAGCCTGCCCAGCATATTGTGATTGTGACGCCGCAGGCTCAGGTGCATCTGGAGCCAGCGCTGCGCTATGTCCATGGCCTGTCGCCGCTGGCCCGCGTCTCTGGGCCGCATCACGAGGAGACCATTGTCTATGTGCCAGCAGGCACTGCCGCCTCTGTGGTGCCCACCGTTGCCGAGGCCGTGTCCACGGGTCGTGCCGGCGGCCGCTATCCGCTGCAGGAGGCCAAGCAGGGCGAGGGCTTTCCGCAGAACATCAACGAGATCCAGCAGCAGGCGCAGCAGGCCGTACAGATTGCCACCGGTCAGTTTGGTGAGGCAGCTGCCGCTGCGGCCGCCGCCAGCGCTGGCTTCTTTCCCGGCTTCTTCCCCAACACGGATGCCAGCAACAAGAACGAGGAGCTGCAGAAGCTGAAGAGCGACAAGATCGAACTGATTGAGACGCCGGCCAATACACAGCCGCTGCTGACTGCCACCGAGGCGCGTCACTTCTACAGCCTGCCCCAGGTGTATCACACGCCCGTCGTCGATGTCGTCCATACGCCCGTCTACTCGTGGCCCATCTCGGCCATACGCGCGCGCAGCATTCAATCCGAGGAGGCACCGATTCAAGCCCTGAAGCAGATTGCCGAGGAGAAGGCAACACCTGAGCTGGCCGAGCTGCCGGAGGCACAGCCGCTGCTCAAGGAGCAGAAGCTGCCGTTGGAGCTGCCATTGGAGCAGCCCCTGGAGCAGCTGGCACAGACCATCATTCCTGCAGCCGTCGAGGCCAGTGAATTGAAGGCTGAGATTGCCGGACGTCAGCTGGAGGAGACCAATGCCATTAAGCTGGAACAGGCCATTCCCGAAATTGCCAAGGAGGCCATCAAGGAGGCCATTCAGGAGACCACCAAGGAGGCAATCAAGGCTATCAAGGAGGCCATCAAGGAGCCCATTGTGGAAGCCCGCAAGGAGGCCAGCGTGGAGGCCATCAAGCAGCCCAGTGTGGAGACCATCAAGGAGCCCATTGTGGAGGCCATCAAGGAGCCCATCGTGGAGGCCCGCAAGGAGCCCACTGTGGAGGCCATCAAGCTGCCCAGTTTGGAAGCCAGAAAGGAGGCGAGTCAGGAGATCAGCAATGAGCCGCTTAAGGAACTGGCCCCAGCTCTCATCAAGGAGGCCAGCAAGGAGGTCATTCTGGAGCCCATCAAGGAGTCCCTGAAGGAAACCATTCAGCCAGAACGTAAGTAGCTGCTGTTGCTTGCATTTCATAGATATTTATTTGCCTATTTACCCGATTAGCTAAACTCCAGGAGGAGCAGCCGCTGCTCAAGGCCATACCCCTTCCCGTTGAAGCGGCCATTCCTGAGCCGCAGCCGCAGCAGCAGCCGACTCCGCTCGAGTCTCAGCCCGCCATTGAGCCGGCCCTCAAGCAGACGGTAGAGGCCTAAGCCGCACACACACACACACACAACACACACCATACCATACCATACCACACCATACCACACCACAGCACATCGCATCAGAACACTCAAAACACAATACACACATATTCTATGGGCAACTTTGGTATTCTACAACTCGATCTGTTCCGTGCCTTGGCTCTGGCCAGGCCGTGGGTTAATACATTTAGTTTACTAACAACAGTCACAGAGACACTGCGTGCAAACCACTTTTCCAACTTCCGACATTAATTAACAGCATAAAAGGCGACAAGAAAATAATAAAAAAAAAGATATAAGAAACACTCAAAATAAAATAAAATAAAACAAAACAAAAACAAACATCTACATGCATATACGTTCATTCATAGCGAACAACATCGAGAACACGTTCATAATCATCATCATCATTCATTATATTCATAACCATAACAATTGAAAAAGTAAAACAGAACAATAAAAAAAGTGAATGTAAAATGTAAAAAAAAAAACAGTTTCGAGTTTTATTTACAGTATTTGTGATTACTTTCAGGGGCTGCCTTTAAACAAAAGACTTAGGCAACGAACTTGCATTTGAACTTGAAGAGCAACTTGGCAGCTGTGTGCCACAATGCGTTCATGTCTGCTGCACTGCTGAAAACAAAAGACTTGCACAACGAACCTCAGCGTGAAAGAATTTTGTAAAATTATGTGAAAGATTCTTCTATAATGATGAAAAAAGCGGAACGGAAGAAGGTATAAGAGCAGAATGCAGGTATTGTTAATGTTTTACTCCAATCAGAAGCGTTCTGCACATTATGTTATTATTTTATTTATTACTTCTGAACTTTCTACTATACAAATATGAGTATGAATTCAAAAATGAAACTAAAAGTTGTAAACATTTTTTAGCAAAATACTTTAGAATAATTCAATATATGTATATATTTTTGGCATAGCAATTTCCAAACAAGCCCAAATTTGCATAAAGATTGTCTAAGCTACTGAGTCATTAAAGCGATTGAGCAACCGATGTACCGGAATCAAATGCCAAACAGGAACTTGCCGCAGAAGTAAAAAATTATTCGCTAGATTGAGCGCTTAGCTATAATCTTGCTGTAAACAGTAAAACAATTTTCTTTCATAAAAGCTAAGTACAGGTTCGCTTTGCGCTTCAACTGTAAAACCAGTAAGTATTGATATTAAATCATTTATTATTATTTGAAAATTTCCAGAACTTGTTCAAGCATTAAACGCTGCCCCACAATTATCGTCTGACCCCAAAAATACATAATAGCACACGGAATTATGCAACCCGTTACCGCGTCCCAGAAATTCCCCGCAGCATAAAAATATTGCGCATATTACACAGAGTGTTAAACATAAATCGCAGGCAGCTCCAAACGAGGCGACGCATACAAAGTACCCAAATGGCGACGTGCCCAGCCAAAATGTGGGCGCCTCTCACGTTACAGTTACAATTGTTGCGCAGGGCGAGTCTTTTATTCGCTAGCTAAATACCAAAATAAATACCAAATAAATAAATAGAATATTTGTATAGCGCTAGTCCTCGCCCACTACAATCCAGTCATCCTGCTGATAAAGCGCTGCAGTTGGCTTTGGAGTGGTCTCGATGATGATTTGTGGTCTCTGCGTGGTCAGCTCATCTTTGCGTATGGGTCGACTGGTGTCCGTATAGCGATAGATGGAGAAATAGGTTTGTATGCGCTGTATTATGTTCTCCAGCACGGGCGGAAACTTGTGCTCCACACCATCGCCATAGATCTTGATGTTTAGCTTCGCCTGACCGCTGCCTGGTTGCAGCTTCAGAGCTTGCAGCACGCTGCGCAACAGCAGCAGATTCTGCAGATTGCCATCACTCTGGTTGGGTGCGTGCCGCAAGATCAGGCTGCCATTTGGCTTCAGCTCCAGATAGCCAATTTCCTGTGCATCCATGCTCGCATTGAGCGGCAATACAGCAGCCTCCAGAGCCGGTGAAAGCAGCAGCAACGACAACAACATAAACAACAATGGCAGCAGCATCAGTGGCGAGCTCAGCTGCATCTTAAAGTGAATTTATAAGTTGGTTGTGTTTCTTTTTTTTACTTTATTTGTCACTTGACTGCTGTCAGCTCCGATCTGGCAGTCGTTTGGTATTGCACTGGTTTTGGCTTTGCTTTGTCTCTCGCACTTATTTCAACCACTGCGTTTTTTCTTTCTTTGAGCCCTGTGTGTAATTGAGTGCTGTTTGCTTTGGAGCCATTTGCCTTTGTGTGCTTACCTGTGGGCACCTGGCCAAGTTTTCAGCTGCGTTCGCTCGCCCAGCTCACGGCTCTCTCTCGCATTGCTCTGTGGAAATTGGCTTGGTGTTTGAGTTACTTATTTGCATTGAAGTCCGAGTTATTTGTTCATTAACTGTTATACATTTGACGGACCCCAAAGCAGTACACCTTTTGCCATTTGCGTATACGTAATATTGTGTTGTGGTTGCGGGCAGTGAAAGTGTGGGTTTTTTGGGTTCTAAATACTTTGTTTACCAGCAAGTCAACGCAGCTCATCATTTATCATAAAGAATTCAATAAAATGGCATTTTTATAATAACAAAATATTTAAATATCAGAAACTGAGGTGATAAAACCGGCTTTTGAAAATTAGGTCTGCGTTTTTATTTAGACTTTTGCATCATTCGCAACAAACAACACAAACATATTTACAGCATTTTTTCAATAATATAACAAAACACATTTAAAATGATTCAATGAATTTCGGCATAAAAGACGCAGCTCTTTTTTGATACACTCAACGTAAATTCCAGAAATTGCAAGAATCCCAAGCTTCTTTATACTTATCAAATAATATAATGCTAAAACTAAATAACATAAATAAACTTAAGCAGTCTAGCAGCACTGATTGTTATGTTGTTGTGTATGTTAACCTGTTGATGAATCATCAAATATTTAGAACCTTTTTTTTTAGCTATTCTTTGCAACTAATGAAATTCAGCGAACAGACGCAAAAGCCACAAAGACGCCATTTGCGTCTGTGAAATGTGACAAAACAAAAAAATGCTAAAAATACGAATTCTATATTATTAATGGTCAATAATGTTAGTAGGAAAACATCGATGTGTTTTGATGATTGCTGATGATGTGGCAATACAAATTTGCTTTAACGGTCAACTTGAAATGCTTGTAACAGTCGCAAGGCCTCGGCTACTCAAAGCGTGCAGCTTACCTATTATTTAAATAGCAATATCATTTTGTAATTGAGAAACTGCGCAGTTGAGCGGACAGCTTAATGCTGAGCCCTTTCACGATCTACAAATCCCAAAAAAAATAACAAAAAAAAAAACAGAGAACAAATTAAATAGAATCAATACGAAAGACTTAGGCAACAAACTTGCGGAATTACACATAACTAATTCTCATGGCTTGAAGTGCCCCCCACTCGAGCTGACATTTGATAGCGCACATGGAGATATGATTACCCAGCCATACCATCTAATTATGCATATATATGAGACGTCAAGTGCTTGCCATATGTCTAAACAGAAAACTTCCGCTGAGCGGCGGCTTCTCTCTCTCTCGACAGGAAACCCAAGCCCAGAGCTACAGAGCTGTACATTTTGCATTAATTAGAAGTAAAAATTGATGGAAGTGCTCAAAAAAGGCTAAATACAAAATAAATCATTGCCCGTTGGCAACAAACAACAGTTGTGAATTGCTGCCAATGCTTAGAATGCTCGACAACGTGCTACCCAATTCACAAAAATCATATAATCCTAAATGGTTTATCATTTTAGCTAAACAGGTTTACATTTTGAACGAGTTTTGATTCTTTGATCTAATATAAACGATCAGCTTATTAAAGCTCATATTTCTTATCTTATCATGCCCATCTTTGTTGAGAAAACCTTTAAGTTTTTTGCATTACTAACAGTCTCAGACTTAGCACTATGTTTTGGTGACTAGTTTATTACTTAGTTACATGAATTTATTAGTTCTGTGACGTTTGTTTAAGCTATGTATGTATTTAAAGCGATTCACATACACGTAGTAAAAATGTTAATAAATGTTATTTCAAGAACTCGTTCTGCTTAAAAATGCAAACTTAAATTCAATAGGTCTCTGTTGTATTTTTAGAAAACACTAGAACTAATTATATAAAATGGCATGTGGCTATATTTTTGGAAGCATTTCATTAAATTTTGTGAATATTATGCAAGTAGTGCATTACCATTATAGCAACATGAATTACAGGTATACAATTAAGGCACAGACATAGAGATTACCCACTGTTATCTTTTTACAGGGTATTCATCTGTGATCTGTGAGATAACTGACAGCCGACGAGCTCAGCAAATGCCACTTAAAGTGCGACAGACAATTGCGGCTGCCTGTAAAAGCCAAACGAAATATTCTACAAAAAAATACAATAAAAAAGTTAAGAAAATAAATATTATTTAATAACTAATTGAGCGTTTGGGGTGCTCGCATACATACAATTAATGATGCGAGCATCTTCTACGCGTGAGAAGTGTGAATTTGAGCGACGCTTCATGATGAACTTCAAATTGTTGTTGCTGCTGCTGCTGCTGTTGGAATTGGATGCTGCTGCTGATGCTGCTGCTGCTGCTGCTGAGTAAGAAACCGGACAGCAGCAGCGCACATCTTCATTCAACGCTCCGATGCTAATTTTATGCAAGACAAAAAAACAATATATACAAAACAACAAATCGCGAAGCGAACTTAGTATAAAAGCGTTGCCTTAAGTTATTTAGTTATTAGTAGATCGCCAGCAGCAGAACAGTGTTCATTATACGATACAACATATATACCCACATACTATATATATAACCAAGTGTTTCAACAAGTTTCAAAATGAAGTGTTTCATTTTAGCCGCATTTTTGCTGGTTAGTAGCCAAAACCAAATTTTACTGACTTTTTTGTGTGTTTTGTGTGCTTAGCATTTTATATGCAAATGAATTGGGAACGAATTTATGACGATTGGATAACGGCTAAGACGTCTACTATTGATCTATACAATTAGAAATCCGGGTTGTAAAAATGTCAAATGTGACTGGCAAAGTGCAAACACGAATACTACGACTATTTTTTTGCCATGTAACTTTGAAATGTGCAAATTTGCTACACGAGGAGTCGCCATAATGACATCATCCATCTGATCATCAGCCAGATTATAGTTCATCAAAAGCTGTGAAGCGTGGCACCAATTATTGCCAAAACCAAAACTCACCCACGCACTTCTTTATTGTTTGGTTTCTTTAAACAGGTCAGCTGCGCCAGCGCCGAGAATATATTTAAGATCAACATCACGCCGGAGGAGGCGCAACAGTATTTGAACAGCGCCCAGCTGCGTGGCGTCAATGAGATCGAGTTTGCGCCGAAGACGGGCGAGAATCCGCTGCCGGAGGCGCGCAATGAGAAGGGCGAGTTTGTGTATATGGGCCGTGTGATTGAGAAGCCGGAGGACTTTGTGGAGGAGCACTACGATGCGCATCAGTATCATGGCCAGGATGGTCTGGGACAGTACGTGTATGGCTACAAGGACTGGAATCAGGGCAAGAACGAGAAGCGCGATGAGGCCGGCACCGTGACCGGCTCCTACAAGTATGTGCAGCCACATGGACGCGATTTCGTGGCCACCTACTATGCTGACAGAAGCGGCTTCCACGTGGAGGACAATCGCCCGGCGCATCTGAAGCAGCCGGCAACCAAGACGCCGGCCGTGCTCAAGGCCGAGGAGGAGCACTTCAGGCTGTGGGGCGAGCTGGCCGCCGCCGCCGGACACAATCCCGATCCGTATGCAGCTGAGTATCAGCAGGGCGAGGGCGCCTATCAGCCCAGCGAGGCCGAGACCAGGGAGTATGTGCACGAGGAGAAGCCCTATGTGCCGGGACCGGAGGAGACGGGCGAGCCCAAGGGCTTCTTCTATGCCTTCGACTACAATGTGCCGCTGCTGCGCAACAAGGCGGAGCGTGAGGAGCTGGAGCATCTGCGCTCCATCAACAACAAGGACGAGTAAGGTCCTTGGATGTGTTTGATGTTAGCATACGTAAATAGAAATAGCGTAACTCTAAATATTTATTCCATGATTTTAAATAAACCAGCAGCTATTACATTTCTCAAATACGATCTTTTATTTATTACATATATATATAAAATGTGGTTTGGTTTTTGTATTTTTTGTTTTGTTTTGTTTTGTTGTTTTCTTCCGCCCACTTGTATAATTTCATTTGTTGTTAATCTTAACATTGTAGTTGTTGTTGTTGCTCTTGTTGTTATACATTTTTTTGTTGTTTTACATTTACATTTAAACGCAGTTTCGTTTCTTTTTCATATTTTATTATAAATTTTTATTTTTTTTTGCTGCTTTTTAAGTAAAATTATTGCTTTCGCTTTGCTTTTCAGTTGCAAGACTTTAACTTAACTCAAGTTATTTTTTTAAAGTTTTTAATCATAATGTGTTGGGAGTTTTTCTTGCTGCTGTTATATTCGCATTTACAACCAGTTAAAACTAACACTAATGTTAATTAAATGTATTGAATAATGCTTTAGGTTTCGTGTTAATTTCATTTCAACTCAAAACTAAACATAATAAGTTTAATTAAATTTAATATGCACTAAAAATGTATTTTTGATTTTAGATTTATCTTTAGCTTTCGTTTTCGTTTTCGTTTTATTTTATATCATTTTCGCTTTCAATGCCATTTTGTATGGCACTAGAAGGTGGCGAGGGGCATCTTAAGGAAATTAAATATTTCAACTGAGTGTGTGAATTTTAGCGTTGCATGCTTTTAGGTGTTGCGTAAAATATTAAAACCCATATTTAATACCCTTGCAGACAATTTTTACAATTTAGTTTGGAAGTTAGAAATATATATATAAAGTAAGCTTGGGAATCATTCTCATTAAGCAGTTTCTATATAAGAATTTAGCATGCTTACAATTTAAAAAAAAAAAATAGTAGTTTCCAAGAAGTATTTATAATTTTGAGAAGTTTATCAATAGTATAGAATACAGCAAGACTGCAAGGGTATTGAATCTTCGGCATGCCAAAGATAACGGAACGCTTTTATTACTTCGACAAACAAAATTAGATTTTATTCAGTATACATTTTGTGTACTAAATGCTTTAAAATGTTGAAAATAGTTTTCGATGTTAAAAACAAAAATTTGATTTTCAAATGAATCACAATTGAATTTCGTTTAAATGATAAGCAAACATCATAAACGCATACATATGTATCTATGTATGCTATCTATATATGGCAGCTTTGTTCAGTCCAATATTGAGTTTTGCACTTGTTGCAGTTTGTTTATGCATATTATATGTGTATGTTCTATTAGTTGTGTGAATGTTTGTTTTATTCGAATTTGTGGTATATATTCGTTAATGGTTGCGTTTTGAAGTTGATTTCTCACTCGGTTACTGGGAACGACGTGTAAATAAGAGAGAAAAACATTTAATAAAAAAACAATACGATAACCAATATGCATATATAGAAAAACTCTGGTTATAGTTACCCATTCTGAAAGTCTAGGGAAATAATCAGATTTTTGCAATTAAGGAGCTTTTCTCTGATAAGTACTGTTCAGGTCATTGTAATTACATTAATTCGTCATTAATTATAATGGAACTAAGCAGATTGTAAGGCAAAACGGACTTGCAACAAAATAAAAAATAATAATAGAAAACATTGTTTAAAAAAAAAGTATAGAAGAAAATAATGAAAATAGCGTCTCATAGATATACCAATTAGTATAGTAGTTATATACCAAGGTACAAAAGGTACTTTATAGAGCCTGTGTCGTTCACTCGAGTCACCGACGTTCAACTTCAAAATCGTGGAGATCATTTGAGCGTGGTACAGGAAAAATTCGTAATACTTTTTCATCATGAATTCGTATGTTTGTATGTATGTTGATGAACTAAGTGAAGTGTAGAGTTTGCTAAAGTTGCAGTAGTCTAATTAGTAGATGAGTAGTGAGTGCAGTGTCCAGTGCTGAGTTCTATGTATAATGTATACTGACTTATGCAGCTGATGATAATTTGGCGCATGAGTTTCTTTAGATTGCCATGGTTAGATGGATGACCTTATTTAAGATTTGCTTTTTGTCTATGTTGTATTTTCTTTTGTTTTGTTTTGTTTTGTTGTCTCTCTCTTGGTTTGTATATAAGGCAAACTGTATGCGAAACATACAAATATTGAACTATATAAATACTTCATTTATGTTACGTTACGTATGCCGGGGAAGAATTCTGGAGAAACACTATTGACGACAAGTGACCCAGACAATTGGGTATTGTACGCTATATATATACTCGTATATGTATTTGTATAAGTATGTTAAGTATGAATGGAGCATGGCACAACTTTTGTCAGATATTATATTGTTTGCTTTTGCATTCGCATTAAGAGTCTGTCGATTTGCTTTCAAAAATTGACTGATACAACTGTGTATATTGTATACATATATATATGTAATTGTATATATATATAAACGTATTCTTGTATATATATATATATATATATATATATGTAAATCTTGTATATGCTAAACGTCCACGACTCTAAATACGCCTAGGTGCTAGTGAAGTGCTAGTTTTGGGTAGTTTTCTCTGTCTAGTCGTTTCGCTTTTCATTACTCGTAACTCTTTACTCGTTACTCTTTACTCGTTACTCTTTACTCGTTACACTTTACTCGCTACTCTTTGCTCGCATTACTTACCAAAGTTGCTGTTTATATATTGTTAGCATTCGATACTTAACTACTTGGCCGCCGTTGCGGCTGCTGACGCTGCACTGGGCGCCACTTTCAGCTTTATGAACATGTTGCTGTCGTTGTTGCTGCTGTTCAGATCGAGCTTCTGCACCTCGCACTCGAGATTATTGATGCAGTTCTTCTCGTACTGCGAGGTGCCGTTGTCTGCCGCTTTCTCACTGGCCGTTTGTTCGCTGGGCGCCACCTTCTTCTCCTTGCTCTTCTTTAGCGCATTGAGCAGCGTCTTCTCTTTGCTCTTGCTCTCCTTGTGGTTGCTGTCCTTATCCTTGTGCTTGTTGTTCTTGAAGCGCGGGAAAATGCAACCGTTGGGCAAGAAGCCACCCAGCTTCTCCTTCTTTGCCGGCGCTGCTGGGGTGGGCGTTACTGTGGCTGCGGGAGGCGTGAGAACAGCAGCAGCTGCAGCTGGCGTGGGCGCTGCTTGTGTATTTGTGGGCGTACTGCTGCCATTGCTGGCTAATTTGCTCTCGGGCTCTGGCGCCTGTTGCTCTGGCGTCGACTGGTTGTCCAGGGCAGGCGGCGAACCGCTAATGCCATTGATAACACCACCCGCATCCGTTTGATCAATATAGGCTTCGCCTGGCGCTGCCTCACTGCCAGCCTGTTGTTGTTCATGCTGCTGCTGCTCGTCAATCTGCTCGCTGGCCACCTTATTGTCCAGCTGCTGGGCAAAGACGGCGAGTGTAATGCCATTGCCATGTTCCGTTGGCATCAGATCGGCATTGTAAGCCGGTGGCAAGCCAATCTCGGACGCATTCGACTGGGATTGTGCCGAGCTGCCCGCACGCGCCGCATCCGGCGATTTGGGAAACATTTGTTGTGTGGTGATATTCTGATAGTGCTGCTGCTGGCGCTGCTGCAACATTTGCTCTTCGCGCTCGCGATCTCGTTGCGCCTGCACCGCATTCCACACGTCCTTCAGCTCGCCCGAAATGTCGCGATCCTTGAGTATGACGGCGTTTCTGTGGTAGTTTGAGAAAGTAATTCGATTGCTAGATGTGGAGTCTGGGCAGGGTTTTGAACGCACCTGACTAGTTTCACGCCGGGATTCATAGCCTCCACGAAGTCGCACATTAGCTCAACCATGGCGCGCCTTTCCTCCGGATCCTTGCTATGCCGTCCAGAGTCTTTGAGCACCTCCGGATTGGCCATAACGGCGAAGACAATCGGCGGACTGCGCGGGCTGCCCGGCGGCACCTGCAAAGAAAATCATTTTACAAATATTGACAAGCTTAAAGCATATCTAGGTACTTACGCGCATGCCTCCATACAATGGTATGGGATCACTGGGCTCTTGTGGTATTACAATGCGTGTCCAACTGAGCACATTGATGAACAGCTCCTCGCCAGTCTCAGTCGTGGTGCGGATACACATGTGCGGCTGTGGCGGGTTCTTGAAGTGGCGATAGGCGCGCGAGTGCCTATAGCTGTGTGGTGGTGGCGATGATTGCATCATGGTCAGTCCCAGGCCCAGATCGCCCTGCTGTTGTTGCAGCTGCAACTGTTGCTCCATATTATTGGTGTAGTTGTTGCTCGATGACATGGTGTCAATGGATTCGTCCAAGTCCGCACCATAGTTGGGTGCTTCAGCATCATTGGCAGTGCTGTTATTGTTGCTTGTTGTGTGTTCGTTTTGATGTTGTTGCTGCTGTTGTTGTTGTTGTTGTTGTGGTTGCTGCTCCTGTGCGGAACTCTCAGCTTCCAGCTCCGATGCCGACATTTTCACTTTTCTTGTTATTGTTATTTGCTGTTTGTTAGCTTTTAGCAGTCTTTTGTTTTGCCCTCCACTGCTGCTGCTGCTGCTTCTGTTGCTCGTTACTCGCTGGGGGTTTTTCACCCGGCCGTTTTTCGTGCTCTTCTCTTTGTTCCTATCGTGCGCACTCACACCAACATTCGCTCTCTAGCTCTGCCACAGCCACTGTCTTTATAGCATTGCGCCTTGGTCCTGTTTTCAAACTTAGCTTTTGACCTTTTAGGCGTTATTAATGTGTGTGCATATTACATTGACATTTGCATACATACAACCATTCATATATATTGTCCTCAAATACAAAGTCTTATCGTGCACGCACAAACACACACACACACACGCAAACACCCTTCAGTGCGCACCCCGCACAAGCACACGTACAAGTGGGAGGAGTTGCTCGCTGTCGTTGTCTGCGAAAGAGAGAGAGAGAGAGAAAGACAGTTGTGGAGTGGGTGATTGGAGGCCAGAGCAGAACGAAAGAAAACATGAAAATGTAAAACTTCAAAGCGAAAGCAAGTGTCTGTTGCACTCTCAATTTGTTGCACTTACACATTTCACGCGTTTTCATTAATAATAATGGTTTTCCAGTTGCATTGCACAATACACATACAGAACTCAATGTACATACACATACACAAACAAAAAACTGCGTTTCTGCTTCACATCATTTTTTCCTCAACGATTGCGTCTGCTGCTGCTTCTGCCTGCTGACTGCACTTACAAAACAATGCGCCGACAGACGGCCGCGCGCTGCGCTTATTTTTATATTTAGCTTTTTAGCAGCTTTTCATTGCGGCGCACACAGAAAACAGCCGAATTTTCCGACGACTTCCCAACATAAACAAAAAACTAATGTAAATGTGTTCAGTGTGACCGGGCAACTGAAGTGTGTCTGCTTGGTGCTGCCAGATCGGCTGTTCGCTGCAAACCAGTGCGTACACATGGCCGGCGCACATAACAGTGTATACACATGTTTTGTATATTCTGCATTCTCCGCCGGCGTGAAGATTTTTGCACCCAAAAAGCGGAATTGAAAATTAAGAAATAAACAAGCGTTGCTAAACATTTAAAAGCTGATTGAAAAAGCATTTGCAGTGCGCGAGTGTGCAACGATTATCATACCGCTTAGTAATTTGGCGGGGAAATTTAATTTTTCTTCTCATAGCCAAAGCGGCATTGTGTGTATAACAAGATGGCGTCCTCACAAGTCTCAAACAAATCGGGCTCCGGCTGGCCGCGGCGCGGTAGCCAAGGCCAAGCGGATGCCAGCATCAGTAATAATGGCACGCAAAAATACCCTCCTAATCAAGCATTAACCATAAACCGGACAATCAATCTGTAAGTACACGCTGTGCAGGCTATAAGGCATATAAAACTGAATCACCTCCCACCTAATTTAGCTACCCCCTGACCAACTACACATTCGGCACGAAGGAGCCGCTCTTTGAGAAGGATCCATCGGTGCCGTCCCGTTTCCAGCGTATGCGAGAAGAGTTCGATAGGATTGGTATGCGTCGCTCCGTGGAGGGTGTGCTCCTTGTGCACGAACATGGCCTACCACATGTTCTGCTGCTGCAGCTGGGTACCACGTTCTTCAAGCTGCCGGGCGGTGAGCTGAACGCGGGTGAAGATGAGGTAGAAGGTCTCAAACGTCTGCTCTCCGAGGTACGTGTCCACAATTTGTACGGCAAAAACCCATTTTCTAACAATGTGTTTTGATTTTAGACGCTGGGCCGGCAGGATGGCGTCAAGCAAGATTGGATTGTTGAGGACACCATTGGCAATTGGTGGCGGCCGAATTTCGAGCCACCACAATATCCGTACATTCCACCGCACATAACCAAACCAAAGGAGCACAAACGCTTGTTTCTAGTGCAATTACACGAAAAGGGTAAATATCTACTGCGCTAGTCAAAGGTTTTGTCCAGAGCGTAGGTATTCATGATGGCAGAAAAAAACAATACATTCAAAAAAGCAAACACTTTTTTTTTACACATATAACCTTGTAAAGTTATTGCCAAACCGATACGCTAACAAACCTCATGTCATATCTTTTCAATGCTGTTTAGATACGGACAGGAACGCCAGTTACGATGTACCCTGAGCTGTTCCAATAGCGCCGTGTTGTGTTGTGTAATCAGTCACATCTGCATCTGGCATCTGCCCGACCAAGCATAGAGCTTCCTCAACGCTCTAATCTCAAACGTGCAAACAAACAGAAATGAAAAGAATAAGAAACAGATCGATCATAATGGCCCGAAGCGCATACATATTTTACTTCTTAGTTCATCGATTCTAGTTCAAATTTTTGTATACAAAAAGAAACTTACTTCAAATTGTATTTGTTGCTCTCAGAGTTGTTGGCATATTTTTTGCGCATATCTCGCAATTTTTTGATTGTTCTTGTATTAATTTTGTAAATATGTCGACATTTCTGTGAACCAGAGAGCGCAATCCTTACACACGATACTAATTCTTTGTTATGTGTTGAGCCTTTACAAACCGGGCAGGCAGTGAGTGAACAGTTGAAGTGCATTGTAAAACGTTGTTAGTTGTCGTCTGTCGTCTAATGCGCGCAAATCTCGCGTGTTGTGCTGATTTGCGTGCATGGCAAACGCAACTGGACTAGGCAGGCAGTCAGTCGTTCCTTAAATAATTTAAGCACTCCTTTATGTAACAACAACAATTTATAATTCTGTTTAGTATTTCCTTGACATCATCCATTGTGCAACACTCGCGCGCACACTTACACCATGTATTAATGAATGTTTCTCTTAATGGTAATCGAAATTTTGTTCACAATTAGTAGACTTCGTTTGATGCGCAAAATGCGAATCTACCTCTCAATTGATCATTTTGCGCATGAAGAACGAAACCTAATAATTTAGCATAACGAATTATCAAGAACTATGAATGTAAAAAAAACACACACAATACAATTTTTATATATCATACGTATTTACGACAGCGAATCCTTTGTAAATTGTTGTGTACAACCGATTGTAATTATATAGTTATTGCAATAATAATATGTAATTTCCCCTTTTAATATCTAACGCTCTCTGCTACATACATACATTCTGTCTCTATCGTTTTCTGTAATCTAGCACTTTTTGCTGTGCCCAAAAATTATAAGCTTGTTGCTGCGCCACTATTCGAGCTATACGACAATTCACAAGGCTATGGACCCATTATCTCCTCGCTGCCGCAGGCTTTGTGCAGGTAAATATCAAAGAGTTATCCACAATGTTAGATCCGCTGCTAATTGAAATCATCTTTGCAGGTTCAACTTCATCTATATGTAAGGCAATGAGGCAGATGCAACGTCGCTGCTCCCCACACTCCTTCCGTAGATAGGCTGCATCACCAACGATAGCTCTACTTTATAATTTACAGCAACTCAGCTGAGCGCGCCAATTGTAGATGATTTCCATTGTAATTATAGCAGATTAAATGGAAATGCCTAAGCGGCATGTGCTTGGCAATATATAAATAGAATCGAAAGTTGTCTTTATTTTGGACTATTATTGCAATGCTTAACCAAATGTTACAGAGTATACAATCTTATATTGTTAAGTATGTGGGCCAATTATAGCATATATTCGCTATAGATCTGTTCGTAATAATCGCGTTTGCTGCAATGGAAGATACACACAGTTTGGATTTGATTACTTTAAACTTTAGCATTTAACTTGACGACTGTTAACTAAATTGAACTACAGACTGTTAATATTGCTGTTTGCTGACTAACATTTAGATGCGCTGTAAAGTGCGTGGGTGTAACAAATGAACTAATTAACAAAAAACAAAAACATTACAAAGCGTACAACAGAAATGAGAACTAAAGCGAGCAGGAACCGTTTGTGTCTGTCTCTAGGGGTTTGTTTGTTTTTGTTAATAAGTATATCTTAACGGCTATTTTGCTTATTAATTGTTACGCATATGTTATTTATGTTTATGACACGTACAAAATATGTAAATGTAATGTAATTCGCATATTTATGCTGATATCTATTCGTATTGGCTTTACCACAACTTATTGTGATAGAACTTAAGATCGTTGTAGCCCTGATCGGTCAAGCCGCCCGTGGACGACACCGTGGACATGGCATCTGTGTTGTCCTGCCCGGGCGAGGTGGCTTCGTTGCCCAGCGGACGATTGATTTTGACCACACCGAAATCCGCTCGTTCTTGCTGATTGAACTCCATCTTGCTGCTGGGCATTACAGCCATGCCCACGCCAAAGGAGCGATTCTTCATGCCCGTATGCTGCTTGCTCAGCTGAAAAGCTGGCGCCTTCCGATTGTCACCAATAATGCTCTCGGCCACCTCGGGCGAACGCACTGTGGGCGGCGTTGGCGTGTGAGATTTAAAACGCGGCAATGGTGGAGTGAACGCTTCTGGTTCTGGTTCCGGCTCCAGTTCGGGCTCCGGCTCCAAATCGTAAGCTTCGATATCGATCGCCTGCAAATGCTGCATTTGTTTGGCAATTTCAGCGATATCGTTGCCGCTGTTTAAGAGAAAGTTAACAGAGGCTGTTAAAGAACATACGTGACTGCATACATACATAATTTGATTTAATTTTATCTAGTTTGGTTTTTATTGCACGAGAAATGAGAATAAATTAGACACAACAAATTATGCAGTAATGTTAAAAGTTAAATTAAAAAGTCATTTAAATGTCATCACAATTATCAGGTATTTTGTGTGTAACGGTTCCGATCGTATTGATCTGTGCCGCAAGTAAGTGTGTGTGTGTGTGTGTGTGTGTGAGTGTCTTTAGTGATGTGGTTGTGTGGGTGTGCGGCGAGTGCAGCCTCCTCCTCATCTTCTTGTACATTCTAGTAAATTCTCATTATTATCAACTATGATTATGCCAAATTATAAATAATTCTCTATAAAGTATACAAAGCTTTGTACAATTGTTAAGTTCATAGTTTGATTGTATTCTTTTCTTTTCAAATGTAATGCAGCCGTGTGTGCGTATGCGTAATTATTTGATTCTGAAAGACAACAAAAGAAAGAAATGAAACCAAAAGTGAAAAACAATAAACCAAATGATAAACAATGTACTTTGTTTTTTGGGTGTTAGTAGTAGTAAGTAAGGGAGGAGGAAAACAAGGGTGGCCCGTTGGCATTACCTGCTAGATTCTGCGCTGCCTCCGCCGCCGCTCTTTTTGGAACTTGCGCCACCAGAGTGAATTATCTGCACGAGGGTTGGATGAAAGATGAGAGTGGAAATATTATATACATAATGTGCTTGGTTGCATGAGGGGCACTCTATAATTTACTTATATATATATTTTGCTGTTTCGAGTTAAGCTAATCCTGTTAAATTTCCAATAACCTTGTAATTCTATTCAAATTCGCAAATTACCATTAAAATAAACACTTTAAATGTCTAAAAAACAAATCATAGAAACTAGTTCTAAATTGCCCAGCAGGACCTCGATGAATTACTATATTAATAGCCAGTGTGTCGCGTAAATGAGCTACAAACAATAAAACACAGGAAACAAAATGGTTTTCTTTAGTTTCTTTAGTTTTAGTGTATACCCCTGCCTTAGAGTGTTGCCCGCCCTTAGCTAACGCCTTGAATCTAGTACAAGTGTCAAGCGAAGTTTTATTTTCCACATGGGTCGCCCTCAAAACAGCCCCTTGGCACGCAGCCAAAGAAAGGCCCAAATAACGGGGTTGGATTTTGCTTTCTTTTTAGGGGTTGACCCACTGCGTCAAATGGCAATCCCGCAGCGAAAGTTTCGACCACAAAGCGTATACACTCGTTAAAGATTTGCTGAAACCTAAAATAGTTTTTTATTTGCAATTAAAATTTCGATTCCATGAGATAATCCCGGTTGGACTTGAGCAGTAGTACCAGTAGAATTTAGTGTTATTCGATTGAGCTGAGCTCGATTTCTCTTTTCCTTGGGTTGTACCACCAGAAGAATAATATTTGATATTATCTTGATCCTGAATGCTTGATTAAGCAGGTTGCTGCTGCTATTGTTATACGTTTTGGTTTTTTTTTGTTCTGAATGGGGTTGCAAATAGGGGACGACAAATTTGAATGCGCTTTAAGCACATCACAGATTATTTGAGAATATGGAATACACGTTCCACAACGTTCAATTTCATTGTTGTTTTCGTTTCGTTGCCAAAGTTTCGATTCTTTTTTTGTTTGTTTCTTGAGGATTGTTACAGGATTTGCTGCTCATTGCATGGGCATACCGGCATCGCCGTGTCCCAGCTCGGGAGTGCGCACCAAATAAATGGTCGTCTGGCAATTGGGGCACGTGGTGCACATTTCGGCAGCCGGCGGCACACCGGCGGCGTTACCACCGGATGGCTGCGAAGGCTATGGGCAGGAATGGTATTAAACGCTCCAATCGATTTATGGATTATTTTGGGCATATTTACGTAGCCGCCCTGCTGCTGCTGCTGCAGTTGATTCTTGCGTGGCGAGATTGGCGCCGCCGGTTGCTGCTGCTGCTGCATCTGTTGCTGTTGCAGCTGCGCCTGGGCTTGAGCCTGAGCTTGAGCATCCTGCTGCTCATAGGTGGTCTGCAGCTGCTGCTGTTGGTGCTGCACATGGGCGCGTCCACTGGGATAGGGATCATGGCGTGTGGGTTGACCAGCAGCCGGCTGCATCACGTATTGCGATTGTTGCGGCGTCATCTGTGGTTGCTGCTGCTGCTGCTGTTGCTGCTGCTGCGGCGGCAACGATTGCTGCGTGGCTGCAAACTGTTGTTGTTGTTGTGCTGCTGGCGGCGGCTGCTGCTGTATGTTGACCGGAGTCGGTGCCATGTTTGTCTGTGGAATCTGTGACAACTGTTGCTGCTGCATTGGCTGCTGCTGCTGCTGCATTTGCTGTTGCATTGGCTGCTGCATTTGCATCTGCATCTGTGCCGGCGGCTCCTGCCCAGAGGCGACACGTATGGGCGCCACGGCAGATCCGCTGGCTGCTGCCTGATTGGTCTGGTTGCTCTCCAAGCCGGAGTGGCGCAAGCGCGATGGACGCGCAAAGGCATTGTTGGTCATAAAGGCATCATCGACATCCTGCAGGCCGGAGCGGCGCTGAAACGGATCCTGGATTCGGACGCGACTCAGCGCATCCAGCGGACTCTTGCGTGTCTGTGTCGAAAGGATGGTTTATTGTCTATCGAGCTGCGACCTCGAAGGGCTTACATTGTCCGGCTGCTGCTGCTGCCTGGCCTGGCTGGGCGTCAGGCTGACCTCGCTGCCATATTTGCGGCCCAGGTTCGTGTTGGCAACGGCGGCGGCGGCGGCGGCGGCTCCATGACGCGACTGCAAATCAAACAACCACTAAAACCAATCTACAAACCGCTACTCCACTGTGTTTCGACTTACGGCAACGCTCGTCTTGGAGGCACCTTGGCGTGCGCCTGCCGCATTACCACGTTTCGGATCCATAATTTTTCTTCACTTAATTAAAGCGAGTTGTCGAAAACGGCACGGAAGCTTTGGCACCAAACGAAAAACAAAAAAAAACACGCGTCGCGACGATTTAAATGCGATTTAAGTATTTCGGTTTGGTTTTTCGTACTTTTTTTTTTTGTCAAGTTATAAAAGTACACAAAATAAACAATTTGTGTCCAAAATTAAAACAAGAACTCGTTGTGATTCGTGTAGCGTACAAATGTTAACTAAACTATTTGTATAGCTCCACTGGGTGGGCAACAAATCGGGCCTGACATTCAAATGCCGGCACGCTAAGTTTCCAACTACAAATAATTTGCAAAAACAAAAAAAACGAAAATTCTTACTAAACACTTACTACACACTGACTAACAATACTTGGAATTTTGAAGGACCTTGCGCCACCCAAAAAACTGCACTCGAAACTGTCAATTGCATCCAAACTGTAAGCTGTGGCAACTCAAACTGCAGGGAAACTCAAACTCGAACTACAGCTGGATGAACTTGAACTTTATAAGTTATGGTTGAGTACCTCGGCCATGCTGCATGTGGGACGCGGTGCACCATAGCGTCCATTTGGTGAGATCTGGGTCATTTGATGCAGCTGCTGCTGATGCTGATGCGAGCCGCTGTGGCGTCGATAGTTGCGTTTGTTAGCATCTTCGCCCAAATAAGTAGCACCAAAGAGTTGTGTGTTAGGACTTGATTGATTGATTGATTGTTTGTTTGATGTTTGGTTGTTGTTGTTGTTGTTGATTATCGTTAGTAGGCGCAACATGTGGATTGAGAAGAGTTAACATTAGTCATACTTACTTAATATTACCAGTATGTTATGCCAATTATGATTAGTCACTTTTGATACGTTTGCTTAACTTTGCAAAGATTGCAAGTAACTGACAAATATTGCTAGAAATAAATTGTTATCTCAGACAAATTGCTTAAAACTTAAATGCAGAATTCTTAAAGCTGCCAAACCATGATCAAAATTGCCTCGCAAATGATAATCGAATCAGTTTTGACAATGTTATGGAAGTTTTGCAAGTTTGCAAGGCATTTCCAGGGACTTGGCAGCCTTATCTTGAGTTGGTTTCCATAGAAAATCTGGAATCGCTTCAGGTTTACTATATGCAGAGTTATTAAAGACACAGAAATTGTCCGGACTAACGAGATTATACTGCAATTTGATTACTCGAGACAAATTTTAATTAAATTAAATTAGTTATTTGGATTTTTATAGATATACAAAGCTAAGCAAAACGTATCAGTTAAATATATGTACATATGTACATATATACATGGGAGAGCGTACATAAAAGTAAAGTAAAAGCGCAAGCAACAAGCCACAAACCACATAATAAATTGCATACAGCTTTTCGTGAATTTTATTTATCGATAAGTGCTCTTCCGCAGGCGATCAATTTTATCGCACACGCCCACGCACACAAACACAAACACAAAGCAACAAGAGAGAGAGAGAGAGAGAGAGAGAAAAAAACGAGAAACAAACAAATGAGCTGGTCGGATGTTTGCGTGCGATATGCAAATGCGCTGGCCAAGAAATGGGCAACTATGCCAAGTGAAATGTTTCCTGCAAGGCGCAACGCCTTAATTAACCTACTGCCCCGCCCCTCCAAGGCGCAGTTGTGTTGCTGTGCCACACTCACCTGTTTGTAATGTGCAGGCCATTCTTGTTGCGCTGCGGCGACTCGGCATGTCCATTGCCGGCGCCATTCTGTGCGGAGCCATCGTTGAAGAAGCCCTCGTAGAGCACAAAGTTGTTCGCCTGCGGTATGGTGCGCAGCAGGCCATAGTGCTTGCCCAGAAATGCCAAGAGCTTATCCGACGGGCGATCCACCGAGCACTTGAGTGGCGTCCATTGCTCCTCCTTCAGCATGGTCTCGAACAGATGCTTGCCCAGGCCGGAGCGCTGCCGCGATTCATGCACGTAAAAGTCCAAAATCGAGGGAGACTGCTCCATTTTGCGTGTCTGGCCCTTCTCATCGAACAAGTAGAGATCTTTGGTGCCCACCTTGAGCAGTCCGGTGACGGCGCCGCTGCAAAGAAACGTGCGAAGCCCGTAAGCATGGCTGGATAGAGATCGAGGAGCTTGTCTTACTTGTGACCCGCTTCGGGATCGGCCAGCAGATAGATAGTCTGATTCTCGGACATGCGCAGACGCTGAGCCGATGTCACCGGCTTGTTCAGGCCCTGCGAGACCGCCGACAACTGGCCGAGGCGATCGATTATCTCGGACATCTTTGAGGTGGCATCTCTGGGTGCATGGTGAGTGTGGAAAGCGCAACGGTTAATTGACTTACGGCTCGAATTCGGGGGTTTCGTATTGCGCCCGCGTACAGTTTCAATACTCACAAGCACTGACGCCGATCACCTCGAAAGGTGTGCGGCAAGAGATTGGATGCCACTTTGATAATTGGCTGCGGAAACAGCGGTTTAATGTCGAAACGAAAATCCGCCATTATTGATGCTGCTGCTGCTGTTGCTGACGTTCGAACGTTTCTAGAACTGAAATTGCAATTGAGAATACCAATTAAATAGAGCATTGCAACGATGAAGAAGGCGCGCTCAATTTGATTAGCTGCCATTTTGGGTGCGACGTCGTAGTTGTGGTTATTGTGTGGGAATCAAAGCACATGCAATTTAGCTAATAGTTGTTGTTACCGCTGAATGATTCAGCAGTCATGAGCCCACGTGTAGGTGTGTGCTGACAGGCGAAATTGGCATAAGTCACAGTCGGGGAGCTGTGCGAGTCCACCGAAAAAGGTAGGTCAATGTGCAGTCATCATTTCAAAGGCCGATAACGATTACCGTGCGTTATCGTGTCATTAAACTCGCGTTACGTTGCGTTACGTTTGTACGCATGACGTGGACGGGAAGTGGAACAGATTGCGGTTATGCAACTCCTGCCATAGTTATTTGTTAATTTGCGAGTGCAACGAACTGACGCCGGCAGCTACATATAAAGAACGATAAGCGCTTTTGTAATTACATTCGAGGGGGGCACAATCATGAGAACATGCAAAACTTTTCCCGTTGCTATTTTGAGTAGTAGTTTTGTCAGCAGAAAATTTGAACAACGACGCTGCTGCCGCCTCAATTGCAGTCGGCGTCGACGTCAACGCCGACGTCGACTGCAGCGCCGCAGTTCGAATGTCAAAATGCGATAGCAACAGCAAGCACACAAATGACGTGCTTACAGCATGTGGCCCCCCAGCAAAGAGGTCGTTGTTGTTGTCTTTCTTATTGTTGTTTATTTGCCCAACAGCAAACTGTTGACGTTGCCATATACGCTCTCTATCTCTCTTCCTCTCGCCATGCAGCTCTTTATAACTGTTTATAAGCCAAAGCGCGCATGATCAAAAACAAAAACAAGAACAAAAGCAACGAACCGCATAAGGAGCGGGCGCGGGTAAGCGCTGCTGCATTTCTTGTTGCTCCCCTTTTGTAACTCATCCGTCTTAAGTACACATACACACATACAATTGTAAATGTGTCAAGTGAGTAGCGCGTGTGTGTGCCTGTGTCTGTGCCTGTGTGCGAGCGTGAGAGCAAGCCAAGGAGTTGAAATCGCGTGTAAACAACAGGCGTTAACGCGTGCAAGCGAGAGGGGGCGTTGTGTGGACGCTAGTGTGCGATCAAAGCATTTACAATTTAACAGTTAATCAGCGAACAAAACTCAGTTGGAAACAAAACGCTCGACAACTTGCATTTTTTCCTGTAATCGAAAACATATCAATTACAGGCAGACACATCACAAATAAAAATATGATTATTTGTGGAATTATTTTTTGCATGCGTCGTGATGAAATTAAATATAGCAATTACACGGCCTTCATTCAGTCTGGCTGTTATTTAGTCTATCAGCTGATTAAGCGTTGACTGGGGGAAAAAATAAGCCCTCTTCTCTGTTTCTCGTCCCCGAGTCTGGGAGATCCCCTTGCCCAGTCTAGTTGTTTGTTGTGGGTGTGTATCAAATATATTAATATAACAACAACTAGTTCTCAGTTACAAACAAACAAATAAGCTTCGTCTTCAACTGCCCCACTCGATTTCTAAATGACTAGGAAACACATATAATTAAGGTGTATTCTATTATCGAACCTTAGTCACTCACACGTGGCTGACCAAGAGGGCAATATACATATTTTAGCTGTATATATGTACATATAGCACATATGTACATATGTATATGATATTTATAGAGCCATTTTCTGTTCTGTCACGACAGAATTTCAGCTGGCCAAAAATCTGACTTGAGCCAAATTTATGCAGCAACAAGGTCAATCGATAAATGTAAAGCAAGTTGCCAAGGTAAGGGAAAAGTTTAACGCCCAACAACCGGTGCTGTTGAATTTCTGACAGGTGTTTGTTGTCCGAGGCAACAAAAGGAGACGCGCCACCCAAAACGGGCAATTAAAACTAACTATGTATAATTTTAACGGCTGTGTTCAATTGAAGTCATTCGCTTTTTTCGGCTTTCAAAGTGCACGCAGACGTGGGGGCTTTTTATCGTTATCGATACAAAGTGCATCAACGATGGCAATGAAATACTTTTGCGGTCTCGGGCTGGGGCTGTTGTTGTTTACAGCACGCCTCGCAACCGACCAGTACAACGATCAAAACAACTTGTTATTATTCCTCAAAACAACAACAGCAGCAGCAACAACAACAACAATAGCCACATAAAACCACATCGAGTGTATTGCATTTTCTCTTCTTGCTGTTTTTGTTGTTTCCATTGCACGCGCCACACGTTAGTTTATCTACTCGAAGACGCGAAAAGCGCGAGAGAGGCAGAGAGAGAAAAGAGCAGCTGTCGTTAAGCGGTTTGTTACGTTTTGACGTAAGACGCAACGTAAGCCTGCATTGCATCAGCACGAGTTTTATATACCCTACTGATGTGCATGAACATGTATCATGCATTTACATATATGAATTACAAGCACATATTTATTTTCCACATGAATGAAATATTCAAAAAGAAAGTGCTTAAAATGGTTGCCGTCAACTTGACCATCAAATCCGGTGTATAGTGTTTGCAGTAAACATTATCAGCTGATAAGATAAAACCATTCCGGTTTGCAACTAACCACAAACTATAAAGAGCTACCGCACTCAAGGTTTTTTAAATATGTATGTAAATATGTACATATGTATGTGTGTTGAGTCGCCAGACAAAACAACACGAATTTGGCGAGCGATCCCCTACGCTGCTAATCAGTCTAGCTATGTTTTAATGGCCTGCTTATGATAAGCGAGGCGACCAGCCGACATGAATGGGTCGAAAAACCGGTTTGAGCCAGTTCTAGTGAACACTTGAGCGGCAAGTGACATTTTTTTTGTTCTTTAGGCTTTTAAGATTGATAACCAGGCAAACAAACAAACATAGGCGTCTCGCTCGCGCCACCGTCGAGATGTCCTAATTGTTTTCCAGCAACCTTTGCACCCACCCGTAGGTGAGCTGACAGTCGCTGCAGTAACTACAACGGCTTCAGCTGTTTATCGACAAACATTATAAGTGTAACAGCAAAACACACGCACACAACAACACCAACAGCAACTGAGGCTCACTTGTAATTGGCAGTTATCGTATGATCGCCACACACGCACACACACACTCACGTTTTGGTCAGCGTCGCGACAATGCGTCTGTCAGCTGCCAGAGAGAACGAACGAGAGAGAGAGAAAGAGCGAGTAAACTAAGCCAGCGCTGCACTTGTGTTTGTTTGGTCCGAGTTTTCTTATAAGGGCGAGCAGCGACTGCTGGGAAATCAGTTGTAAAAAACCAGTCAGTGTGTGTAGATCGTCTAGCCGTATATATAAATATTTAATAACTAAAAATCCAAAGAGCAAGCGATACCAAGCTGACAGACAACCAAACAAAAACAATAAACAGCTGAGCAGCACGAAACGCGCGTGTGCAAAATAGAGAAGACTGAAAACAACAACAACAAAATACGTATACATACACAAAACAAAAGTTCCCAGCGGAAAATTTTGTCACAGCGAACAAAGCACAAACGCGCAACGAAGAAGCCGTAAGCAGCGTATTTACGTAATTGGAAGAGAGACAACGTGTTATCCCTACGCAAGATGAGCAGCTCCGTGTTGAGCATGGCGCGTCCCAGTGCCGCCAGCAATGGATGTGCAGCTGCAGCTGCAGCAGGCACCACAGCAACGGCCACGCTGCTCGCCAAGCAGCTAAATGCGGCGCTGGCCACAGCAGCAACCACGCCCCCAACTGCAACGCCTCCGAAGCAGCCGCTGCAGGCGGCAAAGATCATACAACAGTCGAATGTGGTGTGCTTCGATGTGGACTCAACGGTCATCTGTGAGGAGGGCATCGATGAGCTGGCCGAGTTTTGTGGCAAGGGCAGCGAGGTGGCGCGCGTGACCAAAGAGGCCATGGGCGGCAGCATGTCCTTCCAGGATGCGCTCAAGATACGCCTGAACATAATACGGCCCACGCAGCAGCAGGTAGCAGACTTCATCAAGCAGCGTCCCAGCACACTGAGTCGCAACGTGAAGCGTTTTGTGAGCCAACTCAAGGCGGACGGCAAGCAGGTATATCTGATATCCGGCGGATTCGATTGCCTGATAGCACCGGTTGCCACCGACTTGGGCATTCCACTCACAAACATGTACGCGAACAAAATGCTGTTCGATTACACGGGCGCCTACGACAGTTTCGATGTCACACAGCCCACATCGCGATCCGGCGGCAAGGCGGAGGCCATTGGCATGATTCGCAAGCGGCTGGCAGCTGATGCACTTATCACCATGATTGGCGATGGCGCCACCGATTTGGAGGCTGTGCCGCCTGCCAACAATTTCATTGGCTATGGCGGCAATGTGGTGCGCACAGAAGTCTACAGACGCGCCCAGTATTACATAACAGACTTTGAGCAGCTGATGTGAGAAGGAGGCGGTGAAAGGGGAGGAAGAAGCAGCAGCAGCTGGAAAAGTAGGCGCTTTGTCACCAGCACAGCGAATTTAGTATTGCAAATCGGCGTGTTATAGTTTATAGGCAACTTAAATATAAAACTACATATAAATACATATATATATTTAACATGTGCATGTATGTGTGCATTAGTTTATAGCCATTTGGTTAACAATAAAAGCGATAGTAAAAAAAAATTTAACGCTTCGTTTGTTTTATACCCTTATACAGGGGAAACAAGACACTTCTTTGCTATACGCATACGTATAGAAACAGATATAAACAATTTTCGCTCTCTTTAGCGTATTTAACAGAGCTGTTAAGAAGCAGCGCAATGCTGTAATGACACTATTTTCCTTTTTATACATACATATATACTCTAGCGACATTTGGTAGACTAATTAACAGAACTGTTAGCGAGCAGCACAGTTCTTTGTTGTCTTTATATTGGTGTCATACCAGCATTAAATACAGGGCAAACTAACGGCGCTGTTAACGAGCAGCGCCATGTCTGTGTTGACAGCTAACATTTGAACGTGTTCCAGCATTAAATACAGGGCGTGTAATTGAAGCGAGAGTTCGTCGCGCACACAAAAATGAAAACTAGCACGAAGGTTAAAACCATTGGGCACACACTTTCTAAATGCAATTAAAGCACAAATTTGCACAGCCACGCCACGCCCCGCTAAGTGTTTAACAATTGTTGCCAAACAGCGTTTAGACGAAACAAAAGTGGCAAGGTCGCGGTCGCTGCTGCGTGGGTGTTATCGATAGCGCTAAATGAGAACCGGCATGAATAGTTGTTGTTGCTGCTGCCGATTGAGGGTCAACGTCATCAGATTTAACTTAACTGTCGGCTGCTCTAGTCTAAGCCATAGCCATATTTGGTGCGACTCGGCTGCTGTTTAAAAGCGATCAAGCGGCAGAGGCGTGAATTAAGGCCAAATGGAAAATGTCTGGAGCCCGTCGGAACGGGGCGGATTCTAGCCGCAATTAGCGGAAGGCGCACGCAGCGATGAGATCACCAACAACAAAGCATAATTAATGCGTGGCTCAAAAGCAAATTATGCATGTATGTTTGTGTGTGTGTGTGTGTGCTTGTAAGATTTAAGGTAACACGGTGCTACCGTTATGACGCAGTGCTCAAAGGCAAATGACTCACGCACACACCTTTGGCCATACATACATGCGTATGCAGCAGTATGTATGTATATGTGTGTATGATTTCAACCTGCAAATGACGTAAAAATTGTTTTATGCTCACTGAGCCGCATCCGAAACGGCAACAACCGCACACACACAGACACACACACACATATATATATACACACTGAAGAAACGAAACAGGCAGCACAAAAACAGAAAGTTTGATCAAATGGAAGTATAAACTTACCGCAACAATAATAAAATTGCAAAACGTTGATTTTATTTTATATGATGTTTGCCTCTGCTCCCACTGCGTGAGCGTTCCAATCAGATTCCAGTGCACGGGCTGCTGTTGCGTTGGCGTAACTGCTGCACAGATTTAGTTTTACGTTTGCTTCAGGGGGTTGGATGCAGTTGAGACTGCGGTGTGTGTGTGTGTGTGTGTGGGGGGGGGGTGTTTTACTCTTACCGTCTTTCGTGCTTTATCGATTGCAAATTTAGAAATTGTTTCTAATTTTTCAGTGTTTAACTAATGTAATAAATAATTTCGTATTTATTTTAAAAACTATAAAGTATTTAATGTTGTTGCAATTGTTTTTTTTTTTTTTTGAGTTGTGTTTCTCAGCGAACTGCAAGTTTAGTTCAATTTAAAATGTATATTTCTTTATAAATAAATTTTATAAATAATTTTAGCTGTTTTAAAGCACTTCTTTAGTGACTGCGATGAGGCTCTGAGAACGACTGTGTATGTATATGCCCCGCTTGAGAACACACCGAAAACCGACACGCACGAAGTTGCGTCCGCCTAAACGTTGTTGTATGCACGACAGTCAAATAAGATATAAGCTTTTCGTTCGAGCTTTAACTTGCCACAAGCTTTTTAACTAGCAACAAGCTGAAACCGAGTAGTTTGCTGGTAGCAGCTGTTTGTTGTGTCGATTGGGCGATAGATGGTCAACTGACTGTGGCGGTTGGCCGATATGCTCTCAAGCGATGCACAGCAAATCTGTTAAGCACATTGCAGCCTATATATACAATTGTGTGCCAATTACTCTGTTAAAAGAAGGTATTGGCATAATAAGACGTCTGAATTATGCTTAAGCAATGCTTAAAAAACCTTGTTTTATTATTTATGAATAATGTTAAATAGCAGCTGTAAAATGAAGCTGCTAACGAACCAAAAGAACGTCGCGCATGAACCAATGTTCGTTCATCTAGTTAAATGAGTCATTCGACCGAACTTCTTCGGAACATTTTGATACAACTCTACAAACAAAGGACGCAAAGGACGCACAAACAACGCATACACAAACGAAATGCCACGGAATGGCGGCGATGCCGGCAACGGCGGCACTGGCAACAGCGCCACCAGCGACGGCTGCATATATCCCGACGATGTCATTTTGGAAAAGGGCGTAACATTCAATGTACGTTACACGGGTTGTGTTGAGGTCAAGACCTCCATGAAATCGCTGGACTTTGAGACGAGAACGCAGCTCGCACGGTAGGTGGCAAAAAATATGACAAAAACACCATACCGAAATGTTGCTAAAGCATTTGTTTTTAGTGAGTGCATCAATCGCGTGTGCGAAGCAGCTGGTTTAAAGTCAGCCAGCAAACGGCGTCTGGACAAAAAGCTGCACAACTTCATATCGGATCGTCCCAGTATGCAGCATGCGGGCACAAACATTATCATCAATGTCTCCAGTCGCGCGCTGACGCTCAGCAATGTGGAGACAGGCGAAGTGATTGCCAATCATAATATGCCCCGGATATCGTTTGCTTCCGGTGGCGACAATGATACCCTGGACTTTTTGGCCTACATAGCCAAGAGGGAGGGTGATGAGTGGCGTGCCTGCTATGTGCTGGAATGCGCTGGCGGGCAAAGCGAGGATTTGATAGTGACCATCGGCAAGGCATTTGTGCTACGCTTCAATGCTTTGAGCAGACAGAATGAGCATTTGGCTAGCGCCGCTGTAGAGAATATCAATCAGAGCTGCAAGGAGAACGTGAAAGAGTATTACAATGATTTGCCGAATAAGCTGCCGCCGGATCTACCTGGCGAGGAGCAG
The DNA here is from genome assembly GCA_035042425.1 of Drosophila flavopinicola. Taxonomy (NCBI): domain Eukaryota; kingdom Metazoa; phylum Arthropoda; class Insecta; order Diptera; family Drosophilidae; genus Drosophila; species Drosophila flavopinicola. The sequence continues at coordinate 756,973 of JAWNLL010000452.1, read as the reverse complement.
CAGCAGCAGGCACAACTACCGCTTCATCCGCACGCACCGCGCGTCGCTCAATTGAATTTGAAGAAGCCGCGCGATCGCTTGAGCAGCAACCTCATTGATCTTAACTCCCCGCCACCCGATCAGACCACCAACAAACTGGCGCTCGGCAACTTCGATCCGCTGCAGGCAGCTGCCGTTGCCGGCGCCGCATGCGTCGCCTCCAACTCCCACTCCATACGCGATGTCTTCGACGGACCCCAGTGTCCGCTCACTGCCGAAATTTGGTTCCATGCCGCTATCTCGCGGCCAATTTCCGAGCGTCTGCTGCAACAGGACGGCGACTTTCTGGTGCGCGAATCGCAGGGCAAGCGTGGCCAGTATGTGCTGACTGGACTCGAGGGTAAGACGCCCAAGCACCTGCTGCTCATCGATCCCGAGGGCGTGGTGCGAACCAAAGATCGCATATTCGACAGCATTAGCCATCTGATCAATTATCATTGGGTACATGCACTACCAATCATATCGGAGGATTCCGAGCTGGTCTTGCGTAATCCGGTGCGCCGACCCAATCAGGATCAGACGGCTGACAACAATGCATAAACATACAATTTTTTCATATACCATATATACCTACACATACATACTTATATATAATATTATATATTCGTGTACACACTTAGATTTACATATGTGCACTTCTAGAGAATATCTTTTATATATCGTCTATCATTGTATAAAAAACAAACCCATTTATTTATGGATCGAATATATATACATATTTATATGTGCATGTCTACAGTATTTTTCATTAAAATGAAAATAAACCAACCAATATGCGTTTCACTATCCTTTCACACCATAAACAAGCCACCAATTATTATTTTCTTTTTACATTTCACACACGATGTTTATTGTGTTTGCCATGCAAAATCATTTTGTTTTTAAGTGTAGCAAAAAACAGGCGCCATCTAGCGTCCTCCGATTAAATCCTAATTGCGACGTCCAAAGTTGTTGGTGTTGGCTTGGGTAAGCTGCAGGCCACGAATGTTGTGGAAGTCCAGCAGCTTCAACATCTCCTTGGTATCGGCATCGACCTCGATGATGTCCTGCTCCAGGGCGGAAACAGCGGGCACGTAGTTGTCACGACGCTCGCGCTCCTCTTCCTGCAGCTTGATGGAGATACCACGCACCTGGGAGTGGCGCAGACGGCCCATCAAATGGGTAACATAGCTGTGCACAAACAGAGCCCAATAAGTATTACGGCATTAACTTTCATTTTGCTTGCAACTCACCCGGCAATCTTGTTGCGGAGGGGCTTGGTGGGAATGATGGCCACTTCCTCGCAGATGCGCTTGTTGGTGTGGAAGTCCAACGTCAGGCGCGTGTAGTACTTCTCAATGATGACCTTAGCGGCCTTCTTCACAGTCTTGGTTCTGACGCGACCCTAGAGTTGGAAGTTGATTTAAAAACACAGATCAGTTGTGGCACTCATAAACAATTAGCATTTCGGGCCATTTCAATGGCCGACATGAATGAAATTTCACTGTGAGCTAGCGCTGCACATATTTATCAGCACTTTGCTTCACATATCCATGCATTTATTGCAGTGATTGCATTATAAATATAGATTTTTATTTTCAGTTTTGACATTTGGACACCCACCATTGCGAACGTTTATACCGGAAAAGAACAGAAAAGAGCAGCTGTCAAATTGACATGTTCGTTGTGAATACATGTACAGGGTTGTATGCGCTGGTGATGAGCAAAAAGGGAAGAAGAAGCTTCGAGTTAATGGTGAATGGCAATTGTAAGAAGCGGCACCATCACCAAAGTAACGGAAAACAGTGCGAAATTATTTTAGCTTTGCAATTTTTCAAAAAGTGGGTCAGCGCAATGGAAAAATCCAATGATGAAGAAGGCGCTGCTGCAGCAACCAGCTCCAACTCCAATTCGGAGGAACAGCAGCAGGCGGGCAATGGCACTGATTTTCAAATCACTTTAAATGATTTTCTCGATTTCTTAAAACTTTCCTGTCACGTTAACGATATGATTGCAAAAGTCGAGGGCAAACCCCAAAATAGGGAGCAAGTGCCGCCCGCGGAAACTGCCGCGGGCGTCAGCGCTAAGCGCATTGCCAAAAAGGACGAATTTGACTTTAATACCCTGGCCGAAAATCAATTAGTGAACGAACTGCTCTCCCTGAAGCGTTCGCATCGCCAATCCCACTTGGGAACCAGCAACAGCCGCGACGAGGGCAGTCGCACCAGTCTGCTGCTCACGGAGCACAAGGCAGCCCAACGCACCGGACACGTCCACTCCGGTCGTGGTCTGCATCCCAAGCTCAGCGAGCAGTTGGACTATGTCATCAACGAGGGCGTCCTGGACTCCGTGCTGTCCTTTATATGTCCAGTGCCGCTGCCCGTGACACTCGCCCCCAACAACGGTCGCGCCAAAGCAACCAAACAGCCCCAGATGCAGCCACAGTCGCAGCTAAAGTCGGAGCCCGCTCCATCCAAATCCACAACGGAGCTGGCTTATTTACCCACGCCCAGTTCGAGCTCGCCCAGCGTCAGCTCACCCAGAGATAGTCCAGCTGTAGTCCTTACTGAGTCCAGCAGCTCCAATAGCATGGTGCGCGCCTCGGTCAAGGAGCCCATTAACAAATCATCTTCCACAACTTCAACACGTCGTAAATCCTTGCTGCTGGTCAAGGACAGCAAGCATGCGCGCCAGGAGAAGAAGGAGCCGGAGGTCGTCATACATGTCTGTGACGAGGTGAAGAACACCTCGCGGGATTTCACCTGCCCGCAGAGTCTGCTGGTTAGCAAGATGGGCTATTTCGCAGATGTGACAGCCGGTCAGCGACTGGAGGAGATGGACATATCGGTGCACTGTGACATCCAGATCTTTGACTGGCTAATGAAGTGGATCAAGCAGAGTCAGGAGCTGCAGGCGCCGGGTCAGAGCACTGCTGTCGCTGGTCCACAACTCGATGGCAACAATGTGGTGCCCATTCTGGTCTCGGCCAGCTTTCTGCAGATGGAACCGCTGCTGCTGGAGTGCTTGACCTTCTGTCACGCCCATCTCAGCGAGGTGGTGCGCACCTCAACCAATCTGTCGTGCCTCAACGATGCACTGGTCAGCCGGCTGGCCGCCATGTTCACCAATTTGGAGCTGGAAATGGTGCGCGACAAGAAGGAGCGTGTCACGCCGCGTCTATGGACGAAGCTAATACAGAGCCTCTGTGAACCCGATCCGGAGGTGCTGCGTGGACACTTCTACAGCATTGCGGGACTGTTCCGTTGCGTCCGCTGCTGTCGCTGTGTGACGAACACCATGAAGTCCTTTGTGAACTGCATACCCAGCAATATACGGCTGAATCGCTGGGGACAGCTCGTCAGCAGCCATGTGCGGGACACCAACTGGGACCTGAATGTCTACGTGCTGCAGCTGTTCAAGGAGCTCAAGTCTTGGCGCAAGGTCTACTGGAAGCTCTGGGGCCATTGCCACTATCTCTACTGTTGCACGTGCGAGGCGCACTTTCCCGTCTACCAGATGACCTGGTGTCGCTATCATCCCGAGCCGCCCAACTTTCTCGGTCCCGAGACGGAGGGACGCATTGCAGGACCAGCGGGACGCTACGCCTGCTGCAATCAGCAGGCATTTCGCTACGAAACACTGCCCGGACCAAATGTAACCGCTATCATATTGTCTTAGTTTGAGTTGCATTGAATTTGAAATCGCTGCAGGGCTGCCAGTTTCGGGAGCACAGCGTGCTGGTGGACACGGATCGGGAGCGCGCCATTCTGACCATTGCCCAGCTGGTCGCCGAGAACTATGCGCTGTGCGAGCAGCCGCCGTTGCACATACAGGAGCTGGCCGCCGCTGGCGAGATCAGTCCCAACTGGCTGGGCATCTCGCTGACGCCGCAGCGCTGTCGCCAGGGTTTGCTGCCGCAGCTGTGCATGGACAGTGGGTTATTGATTCGTCATCGATATTATTTATTTGACCTTTCTAATCTGGCCAAAAATTCCACCCACAGTGACCAATCATCGGGTTAGTCGACGCTGTCGCTATGAAATCGAAACCAGCACCGAGTCGGAGACAACCTCGACCAGCTCGGAGGATGCGCACTGTCAGCGTCCACGCATGCGCAATGCGCCATATGATGACGAATACTCCTCCAGCAGTGATGGCTGCGAATCGGATCATCGCCCGCCGCCGCGAAAGACGCGCGGCAAGAAGAAACGCAAGCGGTAAGTTGAGCTACTAAATATGTCTATCGAGGCGTTAACTAATCTCTGGACTTAGGCCCGCTGCTGTCTCTGGTCGCTTCTGGTCGGGTGAGCTGTCGGCGCGCAGCAATCAGGATCATCAGCGTGACTTCGAGGAGAAGATCATGAAGCAGGTGGCCAGCTATGTGACGAAGAAAACGGGCTCGGACCAGAGCCTGCAGCACAATGCCCAACCGCTGGGCGGCACCTATGTGCGTCTGGAATCCGAATGGAAGGAGATGCTCAAGCAGCGCCACAGCAACCACAATATGCAGAGCAGCAATGCCAGCAACATGGGCGGCGGCCCTGGCGGCACTCTGGGCAGCAATGGCAGCAATCAAAATCTGTACACTGGCGTGGGCGCCACTGTTGGGGGCATGGCTTGCGGCTCGGGCGCCTCGCTGCTGTCCAAGCAGAAGCACAAGTAGACGGGTTAATTGGTTAGCACAAAATGTAGGACAATATTTAGCAATAGATCAATGTAGACAAAATGTTAAACGAGTAGCTAATGAATTCTATGCACTATGCAACAAGATGAACCAAAATTAACAATGTACGTTTGATTAAATAAAAAGTATATACAATATGTAAACGGGAAGTTAGCAAACACAAAATACAATTGTCGCTCAACATTTAGAGAGCTTATAAGCAATAAATACAATTTCTGAATGTTATTTGTATGTACAATAAATTGAAAAAGAAATATGGCAATAGATAATATTTTTGAAATTAAACAGTTTAAATGAATGCTGCATAGTGTAATTGAACCCAAAAGTCTGCGTTTATATGCATTTCTTAATTGTTGTTTATTAATTAACTTAACGCAATTTACAAAGATTTTTATCATAGATTGTTTTTTTGTTTTTAACTTTTAAAATTAATTTTCTTTTTATCTTTTTTTGTTGACATAAATTAATCCGGACACGCAGTAGAATTTTGTATGATTATTTTAAGTGTTGCAAGTATTTTGTAACTTAAATTTGTTTATTTTTGTGTGTGTTGTTTTTGTTATTTTGCATTGCTTAACAATAAATGCGGAGGCGCAAAACGGAACCCTGGGTTCTAGACATAATCATAACACAATCAAATGTTTTTATGGGTGGTGGGGATGGGTGGGGGGGGGGGCTTAGGCTCAACCTATAGCAGAAGACGCAACACAATAGTATTATATAGTAGTACACTGCAAATAAAAATGGAACAATTTGGCCGGTGCCGGTACTCACTTTTATTGCATTATTTGTATGGAAGGAAGGGTTCTATTTTGTTGTTGTTGGGGAAACCTTCAGCATATCGAGACAAAGTGAACACCAGAACAGGTCATAAACATAAATTACACAGTAAATGGATTTGGAGAAATTGTTGTTAACAGAACAAAAGTAAAGTTGAAATAAATAAAGTTGTTTTTTTTTGTGTGTGCTTGGGAGACCATTCAAGTTATATATGGATGCTTGTTATTGTGGCTGTTTGTGGCAGCTGTTTTTTTCATTTCTTTTTCTAACATTACTAACTTTACTAAAATTTTGACATTGTTTTTGTTGCTGATGCTGGTTGTAGCTGGCTGTTGTTGTTGTTGTTGTTGTTGGTTGGTTGATTGAACTGATTGATTGAAATCAATTCTATTATTGATTTCGCTACTGCTGCTCTTCATCTTATTGCTGCTGTTGTTGTTGCTGTTGTTGCTGTTGGTGTTTTGCTTTTGCTGCTGCTGCTGCTGATGCTGTTGTTGCTGCTGTTGCTGTTACTCTCACTCGGCCGCGAAGCTAACTGAATAGGCACTCGGTCGCCTTCTCCAGATTCCAATTCTCTTTGGAGAGGACAGCGCGCGCATCGTGCTCATCGATGCCCATGTCCTTGAGGCGCTGTATTTTGGAATCACAATCGGTAAACGTGTGCGGTCCGCCCGCATACGCGTTTGTCCAGTGACGGGCAGTGAGCACGAACAGATCGTGCTTGTCCTTGAACTGATATGCGACGACAGCGTCCTGCGGATCGTCCGGCTCGGCGGCGGCCAGCAGTGCCTGCAGCGACAATAGCACCGTACGCAGCGTCATCGCAGCGGCCCAATTATCCTTCAGTATGTCCAGGCAAATGGCGCCAGTCACCGATGAAATGTTCGGATGCCAAATACGTGTTATAAAACGAACCTGAACCGCATAACAGAAATTCATTTAGATATGGATACAAGTTTAAATATAGCTATATAACAGTGGTCGCTCATAAATCAGTACACTCAAATTTGGTAAGTTATTTTTAAAAATATTTTTCAGTTTTGTTAGTTTTAAACAAAATCCATATGCAACAGACTATTTCATCTTGATTTCGTGAAAGAGCTGTTTAGATTTAAATCAGCTGATTATGAATTTGAGGTTTTGCCCCGTAAACAAGCTCGAAACTGATTTCAATTTGCTCAGAAGTGTGCCCAGAGCTTTGCGATAGCTTTTTTCATAGCGAGCTGGCAACTCTGCCGCTTTGTTTTGATGCAGCATGCAACAGCTGATTGTGTATGTACACCACAAGTTGAAAGCAAATCAAAACAAGTAAGAGTGCTCTAGTCGGAAGTGCCCGACTACGAGATACCCTGAACCCAGTCCTTACAATCATTCATACTAATCTAAACACACACATGCTGCAGTACAAGCATTGCAAGCGGTGCAAGCGGTTTAAGCAGTTAGCTTGCTTTTTCGCTGAGCCCCACACAATGGAAAGTTAAATCTTAAATAACTTCTATGTTTATTGTCCGATCTTATTAAAACTTTTGGGGCAAACAATTGTCAATAATATGTGTGACCAAACCAAATTTCAAGGTCGTACCTTCAAAAATGCGTTTTTTGAACTTTTGGGGGGTTTGGGGGGTGGTATCCAAAAAGTGAAATTTTTGTTACATGTGTATGCTATTCGAGATTATACATGCCAAATTTGGGGCCTCTAGCTTTTATAACTTTGAAGTTATGTCCCAAAAACGCAAGTCTGAAATCAAAATTTATCGATAACTTTTAAACGGTACGAGTTATCGATAAAATTTAATAAACTTGATCTGTCCCGGGATTAGGAGAACTTATGTTCCAAATATGAAGTCTCTAGCTCTTGTAGTCTCTGATATCTGTGTGTTCATACAGACAGACAGACGGACAGACGGACAGACGGTCAGACGGACAGACGGACAGACAGACGGACATGGCTAGATCGACTCGACTGTTGATACTGATCAATAATATATATACTTTATATGGTCGGAGATGCTTCCTTATGCCTGTTACATACTTTTGCACAAAACCATAATACCCTTTTTACCCATTTTTAATGGGTTCAGGGTATAAACAAAGTCAGGAATACCTTAAATAAATAAATAAATAAAAAGCTTATCAGGCAAGAGAATGGTTCTAATTTTTGAAAAATTCTTAAAAATTCAAAGAGTTTTCATGTGTAAGTGACCACTGTCGATTAATATTGAAAAATTATGATAAAATTGAATTAAGTCAGAACAGTTGCACTGCATACGTATATTAATAAATGAGCTGAGCCAAAACACTAGATGGCACTTACTTTTGGTGGATTGAAAGGGTATGTTTCGGGCACTTTGATCTCCAGCACAAACTTACCGCCCTCATAGGGCGTGTCTGGCGGTCCGGCAATCTCGCCCCGCAACTCTGTCCAGCTGTCGTTGACCAGCTCGATTTTGATCGCGCATTGAACGATCTATTTGAGAGGGAGAGCGAATATAAACAAACACACAGTTAGCTCGGTTAGTTGTTTACAACTCTGTTGGGCCAAGTCGCGCCAAAAAAGAGCTGGACTCAAAGTCCGACGGAAAAGGTCGCAACAAATTTGTCCTTGAATCGGGCTTTTGGGAACAAGGAGTGCAGCAGCCCAGTAGCGGCATGGATTGATGGTGGCACGATTTGGTGGACTTACCTCCTCGCTGCGCATAACTTCTTTAAATTCGCGCTTGATACGTGATACTGCCATGTTCGCCATGATTCTGTGTATTATTTGTTGTTGCCGTTCTTTATTTGGTCGCTGCTTTTGCTTCTGCTTTTGCTGCGGCTGCAGTAGTTGTTGTTGTTGTTGTTTTGTTTGTTGGATTTGCGCTGTGGTTGCGTAAATAACGCGTTGCTATTATAAGTTCGGTAACTTTATTTTTATATACAATTATTGAAGTTGAGCGGCGACAGCCCACAAAAACAATACTAAATGCTGTACAATTACAATTATCTTAAACTGACACTTTTCTCAATACAATTTGCACGAACCAGGGCTACTAGACTATCGATATGCAATGAAATAACAGCTGTTGAGCAGTGTAGCCGCACACTCATGTTGCATAAATACATCAAATGTAAAACGTGCATAATTGCCAGAGTTTCTGTTAGCTGGTGGAGCTTTCTGTTAGCTGGCGGAGTCCTATGTCAAGCCACGGTTAACCGTTCATGCTGTCTGATCTAGTGCTGTAAAATATGGTCTTTTATTTGAAATTCTAGCGCAAATTAGATCGGTCTATTTGGCTGTTGGTGCACACTTGCTGCAAACTTGTTTGCCCACAAAGAAAACCTCCACCTAAATTCAGTCAAAGGTATTTTTCCACAGCGTGCTCAAGGTTTCGGCTGATCCCTCGACCGAAATGAACTTGATTTGACCCCAGAAAGAGACTTCTATTACGCCTTGGCAACCAATTCAAAACTCGTTTCCAGTCTTATAAGTCTAGTTTACACTGGGGTGGGCCGCTTGGCAACAGCACCAAAATAATACTCACACACACACACACACACATATATATATGCATACCATACACAGATCTTTAATTATGCGACTCATTAATATACAATAGTCGGACTTTTTTCGTACACGTTTTTGCTTTTGCAGAACACAAAACAAAAACAAAGCATGCGAAAAAACGTGTCCGGAAATTATGCGTGGGGCCAACGCAACAACAAATTGAATGCTGAAGCTTTTAAAACGGCTTCGGCATCAAAAGTAACCCAGCGAACAGTTTTGTGCTAGTTAAAGGTGTCTTAATAAGATGCTAACCCAATTCTGTTGTGCTTGGATTTTAGATTAAAGCTGTTAACAGCTGGTAAACACAAATATTAATACTTTAACCGTTTCTGTTTAGTTTGGTGCTCCATTTGTTTGCTGGGCACGTGTTTCGTTTGTTTTGCCATCCACAGACGTTCGTCGGCCCCAAGCTCCACACGCAACACACACACAGACAAAGACTTTGCCGGCACTCGCTCTCGCTCGCTCTATTCTCATTCTCCGAACGTTTCTTTTGGGCATCTTCTACGCGCGCTCTCTTTGTGGCGGCAGTCAAAACTTCATGACTTCGCCGCCAATGAAATCATTCAGCTTTTGCATTTTCATTGAAGCGGCTGCATATCTGAAGTGCTAAACAAAAGACTAAAGCAATCAAGTGAAACGTGAGTAAGAAAAGAATCGTTGCAACGCTCAAATTGTTATTGTACTAAGCCTGTAAAGTTATTTGCGACCGATTTGCCTCTGCACATGTTTCAAGTAAGTTGATATTCATTGACGAGTATGAGAGTGTGTGTGTGTGTGTGTGTGTGTGTAGTATGGATGTACTTGTTGTTTATTGTATTTTGTTATTTCTTGGAGCATAGAAAACGTGCGTTGTCAGCATTTTAAAAGCTGACACGTGGTTGCTGCCCCCTACCGATTATTTTGGTTGGTATAAATGCAGCGACGCCATTTGCATTTGCGTCAACAATAGATACATATAGACATGGACTACGTCAGCGACTTGATAGCCTTTTCTTTGGCCAAACACTTAGCCTGCCATTTTAGCTTTAGTTTTGTTTTGTTTAAATTTAGACACGAAAACAATTTGTCAAATCTTCAGCTGCGTACGCAATTCGCTCGTTCGCCGTGTACACAGCATCAGGTACAGTTGTACTACAACAACAGCGAAGATAATGGACGAGCCCCCCACCCCAAAGGGACAGCATTACCTAAGGCCCGTCTAAATAGATTAGCCATGCGAATTAAAATGCATTTCACGCACCCCTGGTAAATGCAGCAAAACAGCTGTCGAACAAAGAACGCGAGGGAGAGAGCGCCAGCGAGAGAGAGAGTGCGAGAGAGCGAGTACTCAAAACAATAGTCATAGTTGCGTCAAAAGCTTCGCGGTATGCGTGAGTGTGAGTGCGCTTGTGTGTGTGTGTGTGTGTGTAAATAAAACGCATACGCTTTATGCACGCGCTCAGTTTCAATTGCTCACTCGCTGCTGGCGGCGCTGCGTTCGATTCTGTTGCTCTCCTTGTCCGTCTAATCTGCTGTCTAATAAATATATGCTTATAAATCACAATAATATATGTATGTACGTACATACGTAGCATACAGCTGTGCGAATATTTAGAAGTGCGCGCTCTTCGCCCCAAAACAGTTTGCGCTCGGCCGGCTGTCCAGGCCATTACTCAGTCGTGTATTACCGTTAGCAGCTGAAGACGCAATAGCGCGCGTCGTGTTTAACAGCATTTGAGGAGCAGCATGCCAAACACAAAATGCTCAGAGCCTGAACAAAATGGTGCGTATTCCAATTGCTGCTAAATGCGCTTGTTTGTTTTTGTGTCTGACTGCATTTGTTGCAAGTTTAAAAGCCATTGCATAGCTAAAAACCCCAAACCATGCAAACAGCTGTTCGGGCTGTGTCGTGAGCAAAGCTTTTTAGCACGCGCCCATTTGCATGCCAGCATATATTTTAGCTGCAGCAGCGCTGTCACTCTCTTACTCGCACGTGTGAAGAGAAAGGCTTTTGAGCTTTCTCTCAACCGTGTGAGAGGTAAGAGAGAAAACAATGTTGCCAGACTGCAGTGCAGCGCAAGGATCTTGTTTAATTAAGACCATTTTGTTTATTCTATTGCCTGTCGACTAATGACAGTCTGAGTAGAAAATTTAAATAAAATAATAAATTAATTGAATATTATGTAATGAATGAATTACAATTAATTGCAAAGTTGTAAAGTTGAACAAGCCACCAAAAAAATACTACTACATATTATTAAATATTATCTGCTTCAAATATTTCTAATAAATAGTTTCGACACGATCTGTTTATGGCAATACTAATACATTAAAATTTTTAAAAACTTAGCTTCATATTCAAGAATTTCATCAATTGTATTCGCCTCGATCTGGCCACAACACAAAATTCGCTCACTCACACAGGTTGCGACAGCAATATGTCAAATAATCACATGGCTGCATGGGGTGGCTTTGCTGCGGCCCTCTCTCTCACTCTCTCTCTCTCTCTCTCTCTTGAACTCTCTCAGCCACACACATACTTACACAGACAAGCTTTTTCGCTGCCCACAATAGATGTATGAATGAATATTTGGCGCGTGAGTGTGAGAGAGCGCCAATAAAAGCCGCTGCTGCTGCTGCCGCCTGCTTACATGTACACAATGCGCTCTCTTACACGCGCTCTCACACTCTCTTTGCCTATGCCCCAACACACACACACACTCGCACACACTCAGAGCGTATGCGGCGACGTCGCTGCCGCTGCTTTTGCAAAAAAATTTTTATAATAAAAACTTGTACTCGTAGATTGTGTGATGCCAGTACGTTCTGCTAATCCGATACGCGCTAGAAGTTTGATCCGAGACAATTTGGAGAAACAGGCTGGTTGTCTAAATCTAATACACTCCAGAATGCCAAACATTAAAGTGTTTTCGGGCACCTCGCATCCGGATTTGGCGCAGCGTATTGTCGATCGTCTTGGCATCGACCTGGGCAAAGTGGTCACCAAGAAGTTCAGCAATTTGGAAACATGGTAAGCACCTTCAAAAAAAAAACAAAAAACAATAAATGTGTCAGACCAGCAGCAACAAAAAAGTCCTGCAAACAATAATTGTGATAAGTGATATGAAAATGAAAAATAAAACTGTGCCAGTTTCGTGTCCAGCTCCTGTGACATTCGCTGAAGGTTGCTCGGCCATGCGTTTTTCACTGGCCCGCTGCTAATAAAGCAGTGCATTTAAGTGATTCTTTGGCCCATTGTTTTTCGGGCATTGTTTAATGCACGCGTGTGCTGCAGGCGTGTGTGTGTGTGTGTGTGTGTGTGTGAAAAGGCTTTTCTTCTTACATTTCGTTGCTTGGGCCGTTGATTTTTTGTATTTTTATTGATTTAACAAGTGGACTGTACACCGTAGTCATTGGTCGCGGTCGCCGTGTGCTTGCCTTTGTATATGTATGTATTGTGCGACTCACGCACACACACACACACGCACACACACAGACAATCGGCACACTCACGAGCGCGCTCTGGCCACAAACGACAATGTCGCGTGCAAACGTCAGTGAAATTAAACACAAAAAATATCAGACACACATAAATTTACAAATTTATTTAATTTTTAATTAAATTAGCATATACTATGCCTTTTTCCAGTCGCAGTCGCGACACAGCCTCACAGCTTTGCCTTTTTTTACTCACTCACACAAGCGCACGCACACACACACACACACACACACACTCCAGCAGCGCAAGTCAGCTGCTGCTACAACAACAACAACATAATAATAAAGTGTCTGTGGGTCTGGCGCCTTATCAGCGCACACAGTTACACAAATACATGCAAAGCAGCATTTTAATAAAATTCAATAAACGTTGAAAAATTAGCAAAACAATTAGAGTGTAAGGTAAAATATTAACATACATATGTAGCTGGCCCAAAGAAGTGTGGCAATGGCAACAAAATTAGAGGTTATAATATAAATAATGCGCGCTAAGCTTTTTGACATGATACGCGTTTGCCAAAATGAGCGTGAGTATTCCCATACATACAAGGCATACATGCATACATGTGCACATATGTATTTATGCGTTTGCATGTGTATTCTGTTATGCTCCCGCTCCCGCTGCCGCTGCCGCTCACGCTCACGCACACACATGCAGCGCCACACGCAACTTATACAAAGGTAAACTCCAAAACAGAACCGAAGCAACGGCAGACGCAGACGGCAAAAGCAAAAAGCAAACCACAACACGACACTGTCACGTTTTTTCGCCTTCGCCTTCCACGGAGCAGCGGCCAGCGAGAGAGCGCACAAAAGAGAGCCACTCGAAAGTCAGCCGACGTCGCGACGCCCCCACATGTTGTTCGCTGCTTCGCTCACGCGTTTCGTTCTTGCGCGCTCTCTCTCTCTCTCTCTGTCTCTCTCTTTCGCTGTGTCGTTAACGGCGAACCCCACGTGTGTGCTGCTAAAGCAGACACAACAACACAGTGGTTGTGCTAATTGTTGTTGTTATTTGTGCTGCGCACTTGTCGGCGTGTTGTGGCTCTTTCTGGTTTGTTCTCGCCTCGCGCTGAGCAACAGTGTAACTCATATGTATGTTGACAGTTAGATTACTCTGCCTGCTCTTGCTCTTGCTGTTGTTGTTCTTGTTGTTGTTTTGTATTTCTCTTGCACTTTGTCTTGATTGAAGCGTCTTCCATGTGTGCTGATGGGCAATGAAATATATGTATGCTATTGTTGGCTCGGGTGTCGAACAATGTGTCTATTAGAGACCGTACATAACATAGTCAATAATCAAGATTCGACTTGAAGGGCGCTCAGATGACTTTGCTCAAATTCATATTTATTTAAACGGATCGTATGATTGTCTATGTAACAAAAATTTTATTAAATTGGTTTCTTGGAATTTGAAACTATAAGCACTTAGTTCTTAGCAAGCGAGGCATTTGAGTAAAAAGTCGCATTTCTTGGAAAAGTAACACTTAAATAAGTTAGAACTATTGCTGAATTGGCTTTTTTACTTTTGAGCATGAGCATTACATAAATGCTATTAATTTAATGGTTAGTAATAATACGAAATACTCTCACTTTTATGTAGCCATTAAAGTGTTTTCAATAGCAGCTCTGGGTGCTATTTATATACACATTAAGGCTTAGCCACAAATGACCTTGCAAATAACGGCAACCCAAATCCAACCGCCAATGCAATTGCTCAATAATCATCATCAGCCAGCCCCAATGGCCACTAAATTCTAAAGGTCGCAGCACGCAACCAAATCCAAAACTGTCGTTGATTACAAGTACGAAACTGAAAAGTTTGATCGATAAGAAATTTGCGTGTTGTGATGGGGGCCCTGAAATGGGAGCAAGGGCTACGCCTGCCCCCCAAAAAAGCTGATAAGTCGCGAGGCGAAAGCATTGTAGAGATGCCAAGATATGATTTGAAGCTAGCATCTAGTATATCCATGTACTAAATGTATATGACTGATAGTGTATATAAGTCAAGGCGGCGATAGCTGTAGCTGTAGCTGTAGCTGTAGATTACATTATCATTAACACACACATTAACACTCACTCACACACATGTGCAAACTTCTGTCAGTTGTCTGGCAGCAACAAAATAAGCAGCTAGTTAAAAATACATGCATTAAAAAAGAAAGAAGACGCAACCAGCTGCTGCTGCTGTTGGGAGACAACGGTCAACCAGGAGCCAAAGCAGCCAGAACGACAGCTGCACAAGGAGGGGGGCAGAGGTGTTGGGTCTGCAATGCTTGGCTCTGGGCCAATTGAGGATCCCAAGTGGTCCGCAGACTGCAGCCAGCGGCAATCACAACGTTCACAGCGTTCTTGCCGCTTGGCATTCTAGCAATGCCAGCAGCGAAAGTGTTTTTATTTGCTCGCTTGCCTGCTTTCTTTTGTGCTGCAAGAAATGCCTTCATTTCATGCAACGCCAACTGCAACTGCAGCAGCTAAAAGCAAACACACACACACACACACACACACAGAGGGGCGTGCTGCTAATGAAATGCTTTTTTTTGGCAAACCAAAACAATGCGGCGTATGCGTAATAAATAAACAGCTGAGCTGAGCGTGCGACTAGATAGCGCCTGCAAATAGTGTTCATAATTCTTAGCACTGTTGCGATTAGACTAAATGCTGGCGCTAATGTCCATTGGACACACTCGGCTCATTAATTATATAGGTGTAGGAAAGAAAGCGGCAGCAGCAGCAGCAGGCAACGAATTTGTCAATCGATAGAGGGTTACGTTCGATTTTCTGGGCGTAGTTCGCTGCTCGTAATTCAATTAACCTTCAATGCAAACAACAATGCCAATGACCAATAGCTGTGTGTGTATTTTTGTGTGTGGGCTGCCGTAAGAAGTGAAAACCCTAAACGTAAACAAGACAATAAACGCGAAAGCAAAAGAAAGTAAAAAAAGCTTTGTAATATTTCATTATATAGTAGACTTAGCCACAAAATGCAAATACAGTCGGCAATCTACAGTTTTCTTCTTAAAACTAACCAAATTTCTTAAATAAAGTAAAAAAATACATGTAAAAATTCCAAGTCCCATAACTTTATAGAAATTGAACCGATTTCGGGCCATATTGTTAGTAGAGTTTATTCTCTAGATTCTTTTCTATGTATTTTCCATTAAATACTGTAGAAAGTTAACAAAGTCTCTTGTAAAACTTCAAGTTTTCATCACGTTATACAACACTGCGAATAGATTAGATGTCTTTAGTTTTGTAGAAATGTCATTACTCAAAGCTACAGTAAATAATCTATCAAATTTCCTCAACATGCTTATCAGCACAACTGAGACACTGTTTATTTTCGACTAGACTCTGAAAGAGTATACAAAATGAGGCATGAAAGGAACGTGTTGAAAGGAGACGACTTTAGGGTTTGTTTGCACAAGCTCTCACATATCCCAAAGGTCATTTCGCACAAACACTTTTCACACACAAGCGTCAGCTGAATATATTGAAGGATAACTTGAGAAACTGTTGACGACTGTACGATGGGGCCAATATTTGTCCATCTGCATGTTTACGCTAACCAACTCAAATACGACTATGTAAACAATGGCTTTTATGCGGGTTTTTTCCACATTTCCTGGATAGAAAGGCGACACTGTAAATACTAGAAAAACCATTTTTATTTTTGTATATATTTGATTTGATATTCGAAATTAATGATGATTAAACAAACAGCAAAACTATATCAAGGGGTATTTATAATAATGGGGTGTCAGTGTCTAAACAAAACCCTAATAAAAATTGATATTAATGCTATTTTAAATATTTAGTTTATCCTCAATTAAAGTATACTAATAAATTAAATATTCTATATTTTTGTAATAATCTTTCTGCATCTGTTTTTGAGCTTAGATGTTTAGTGCTTATCAAGAAAAGAGTGCTCCCGAATAGGAGATACCCTGAACCCAGTACATATGTACATATAAACACACATGCTGCAAGCAGTAC
The DNA here is from genome assembly GCA_035042425.1 of Drosophila flavopinicola. NCBI lineage: Eukaryota > Metazoa > Arthropoda > Insecta > Diptera > Drosophilidae > Drosophila > Drosophila flavopinicola. The sequence continues at coordinate 740,477 of JAWNLL010000452.1, read as the reverse complement.
AAGCAGTGCAAGCAGTTAGCTTGCTTCTTCAATGAGCTCCACATAATGAAAAGTTAAATCTTAAATCTTATTGATATTTTTGGGCATAAAATTGTCAATAAAATGTGTGTCCAAGTTAAATTACAAAAAACGGGGGAAAAGTGATACATTTGTTGCTATATATACTAAATTTGCCTCTAGCGCTTTAAAGTTATGGCCCATAAACGCTGGTCTGATAACGAAACTTATCGATAACTTTTGAACGCGACGATTTATCGTTAGAGCCTTTCACAGTTGCTCTTTTCTTGGTTTTGTGAGTACACGAAAAGTTTCAAATAACATCATCAATATCCTTAGATAACTCACTCGGCTTAAAGTGCCTGGTACGTGAGAATTGAGAGCGCTGTCTCGCATGACACAAACAACTTGTTGTAAATACACCTTGTCTTGATCTATATATATGTGTATGTATGTATGTATGCAATAAACATGTCTCTCCAATTTCAGCGTCGAGATCGGCGAATCGGTCCGTGGCGAAGATGTTTACATCGTGCAGTCCGGTTCCGGCGAGATCAATGATAATTTAATGGAGCTGCTGATCATGATCAATGCATGCAAGATCGCATCAGCCTCTCGTGTTACAGCTGTGATTCCTTGCTTTCCATATGCCCGCCAAGACAAAAAAGATAAGGTAGGTCTGCCTTACAAAGCTACTATATCGCTTAACTTTATAACTCTCTTGTGAAATCTACCTACACACACAATGAATATGAGAATATATGCAAAACTACTTAGTTTGGACTTTTGTTTTTATCAGCAAGAATATACGGCAGTAAAGCATATAACTGTCCCATGTTAATAACCCACCTACTTATCTAATATATACATATATATCTATTTAGTACAACTTATAACCAAGCTACAGACCTATATCTATATCTATATAATATAATGTTTCTCTGTGTGTGTGTTTTTTTTTCGTGCATTTTGTAATTCAAGTTGAATTTTTTTGTTGAATTTTTTTTCGTTTTTCGACAAAAAAAAACAAAATATAAAAATGGTTGCAAGGAAGCAAAGCTGTAAAGAAAAATCGCAAAAATGTGGAAAATTTGTATAGAACTATAAGTAACTTAATACGATATTGTAATTTATACTTATATATACTATATATAAATATGTATTTTTTCTTTAATTAATTATGTTAATGCCGCTGTTCTCTACAACTCTTGGTGTTTATAAACGACTTGCTCTCCCCACGCGCTCTCTCTCTCTCTCTCTATGTCTCTCCCTCTCTCTCTCTCTATTTCTCTCTATATATATGCATATATAATGTGAATCCTTCTGCCGACAATCTATATAACAATCTCTACTCTAGTTGGCGGGCGGTGAGGAGAAAGACGATAGCACGAAACTTGCTAAGAAAAACTACGATTGGAAATTTAGGGTATTTACTTCTTCATAGTAAAACTTTTAACAACAACAACTCAACTCAGCTCAGCTCAACTCAACTCAACTCACAATTCATATATAACGGAAAACTACCTAAATTTCAATTTGTTTTGTTTTGTACAAAAGTACTAAGGGCAACGAAAAAAATCTCTCATCCAACTCATTCAAGAATATCGAATTCCAAACTTTGCAAAACGTTTATCACCTTCTGGGCTCTGGGTTCTCAAAACAATAACAGCTATGTTGGTAAAAATTCGATTCGGTAATGCTTTAATATCAAATTTCCAAATTTTGAATATTATCTTTTGTCTTTTATGTTTAATACACGTGCTGCATGTTAAACAACTAACTGAAACAAAAAGAAAAACTATATATGTATTAAGAAATGCAATGAAAAGCGCAAAGAAGTGCAAATTTTGACCACATTTTAAGCAATTATAATTGACAATTTCTCAAGCAATTGGTTAAACGAAAAAAACCCACACAAACAAAAAATTTCCACATTTTTTCGTTTCTTGATTTCGTTCATTAAATTCTGTTTTGTTTCCTGTCGGCGGCGCTTCATTGCAACAAAAAAAAAGAAATATATATATATGATTTAATACTTATATTAACACAATATTTTTATATGTATATACTAAAAAATGTTTCATGTATTTCGTATTTGCTGTCTGCTCGTTTTTGTCATGTCTGCTGTTGTGTTGATATACTACTATATGGTATAATATACTTACTATATATGTATATACTATATATGTATGTATTTATTCATTTATTTGTTTTTGCATCTTTCAGCACTTTGCACACAACGTATTTTCCAACATGCGCACCAAGTTTTTCACAGTTGCCCAAAAACAAAAAACAGGGTTCAACTCATCTTCAAGCTGATAAGACACGAATCAGCAACGATTCCGTTGCCTAGCAACCAATATATGTATTTAATTATTTGTTTATTGCATATTTTTCCATTGATAATCCATTAGGAGCGTCATTTATTTATTTTGACGTCAAGGGGGTCTCAAATGCTCTATATACATATCTCTATCTTTACCTCGATCGGTGTCTGTTTGTTGTTCGCTTGAACCCGCGACTTATTACGAACTGTGCACAAATATGTTTTCCACTTTTCCAATAAAACACATTTAATCTATATGAAAAGTGCATCGCTATGAACTCCAAATGCGTTTGTTGACGTCGAAATCAATCGACTGAGACTGTGTTTTGTCTGATTGCAACGAAAATATTATAATGATTATGAGTCGAGTCTATAACTGTTAGTTATGGCATATAGCTTTAGATTTAATAATCCTATCTACCTTTAGCAATGAATCCTTGCGTTAATCTAACCATAACTTGTTCTCCAGTCGAAATTCTTAAAGCCCCCCATTAACAACTGTATTGAAACTCTGATTTATGATATTTTATTCCCTGTGACACTCTAACCCAAAGAGTTAGCCCTAAGTAGCACAACCTATACAAAGTCCTTTCACGTCCTTTTTTCCCGCATTGCGTTCTGTTTTTTAAATAATTCTTTCTTTTTTTTCTTTGTACATTTTTGTTTTTGTTTTGATAAACTTGAAAAGAACATTTCACTCAACTTTTCGTTTCTTCTTTTTCTTTTCTTTTTATACTTTGATAAACAAACTATGTATAACCAAAAACCAAAATACCAAAATACAAAATCTCTTAAAATGTGCTTAGGAGTTTTCAGCCAGACAATATACTGTGAGTAGTTTTGGGGTCTAAGCAATCTTATATTTTACTAGCTTCGAGCAAAAAATATCTTAATAATCTAAATAAAAAAACGCTTCAAGCTTCGATTTGCAGTTGCTGTTTTGTATTGAGTTAGTGCACTTGAGTTTTCCTATCTGAAACATTCCACTAATAAACACATGTATCTAAACTCCAGTTTTTTTTTGTTTTTGCATGCCAGCTGTTAATTTTATGTCCCACTTTGGAAATTGGTTAAATAAAAATCTGGTAATATTCGAAAAAAGAAAAACTCGTTAAGTTTCATTTGCACACCTCTTAAGTTTATACTATATTAATTAAACTTGTGTTTTATACTCTTTTCGAATAGTATAATAGTATATTCACTTTGTGCTGAAGTGTGTAATGCATTAGATTGACAAAGCAAATTGATCTGGTCATGTCTGTCTGTATGTATGGATACTAGTCCCTCAGCTTTTGAGCTATCGTGATAAAACTTTGCACAGAGACTTATTAATCAAAGGGACAGCATATTATTCGGAACCGGCCGGATCGGACCACTATATCTTATGGCTGTCATACAACTGGAAGTCGGTTTTGGGCATATATCCCATGTTTTCGAAGCCAGCGCCTTCAATTTTATTGTACACTTAAACATCCTTACAAGTCATCAGTCTTTAAAATTGCAAAACGATTGAGACATAATGAGCGAAGATATGCGTCATTAAATATTTTCAAAGAACAGATTTATTTGAAAAATAAGAAAAACTGCAAGTTTGTTTATATCTCCAAGTTATTCGCGAGCTATAACAACGCATATGCATAGGCGTAAAATAGAAGCTAGTGAAATCTATCCACAGACTCGAAAAGAGTATAAATTTCTCGGCACGCCGAAGTTAATCCTTACCCACTTGTTTCTTTCGTATTTGTTAACTAACTGGTGCGCACTCTCATTGGTCGTCACACACACTCTCTCTCTCTCTTTCTATATTTCTCTCTCGCTCAGCAGTTGCCTCATCGTTGCATTTGGGTGCACCATTTTGTTGTCGTGTGTTTTGTGTTTATCTTTTCTCGGAAAATCAACGTTTTGTATATGATATATAATAACTATTGGAACTGTTACGATTTGATGTGTATATGTCTTATTAATTTTGTGTATCCCATGGTTTACTCTCTCATAATGCCTAGCTGTAAGATACTTATACTTACCATATATATACATATATACCTCTATATACGATAAGATTCCGATTGTTTACTAACTACGCTAATGTTACATGATCCATTCTCTATATTTTCTACGCTGGCCCATGCACAGAGCCGTGCGCCCATCTCGGCGAAACTGGTCGCTAATATGCTATCAGTGGCCGGTGCGGATCACATTATAACCATGGATCTACACGCCTCACAGATTCAGGTAAGCCATCAATTAGAAATCACACAAGTATATTATCAGTTTTCAGCGTCTCAAAAACTCATTAACGATCAACGATCAGCGATAACGATAACGATTTCGGCCATAACGCGAAATTTTGGTTTTATTCAACACTCTTTTGTTTTGAGCTTTTTAAAATGTAAGTGGACAACAGCAATTTCAAGTGTTCCCCCTTCGACATTTGGCTACTCTTCTCTAATGGGCTCATCACTTGGCAGCGCTGTTTGCAGCGATATAATGCGTGCCGATAGTGTGGACAAGTGATGGATCAGCTGATTGATGCGATCATCCTTGGTCTCAATAATACCCTTGAGACTCTGCACCTTACGGTTGAGAGTGTTAATGTGTTGGTCGCGTGTCCGCTTCTCCACACTGTCCGAGCTCAGCTGCAGCACTCCAAACTCCTCCGTCTGTGTCTGCTTCTGCATGTGTGTCTGGGTGTCCGTTTGGGTCTGCGCTTGTGCTGGTGGCATCTCCGGCGGGGCCAGTACGGGCGCATCGCCCTGGGAATCCAGTGGATTACTAACAACCGCCGGTTTTGCGCTCACGCTCCGGCTTCTGGGCGGCGACGTGCGACGTGCACTCAATGGAATGCCATCCCGTTCGATGTGCATCAGATGATGCAGCAGGTAGCGAATCGCAGTCAGATTACCCAATGCCAGCTGCTCCAGCGCTGGACGCCTCAGGACCAGACCCGTCCTGCGCAACACCTTCAGATTGAAGGTCTCCCAGTTGTGGAGCTTGAGCGCCAGGCTGCCATGCGATGTGTAGTTCTTCATGTTGACCAGCTTGACGTCCAAGTTCTTGAAGAGCAGCGCCATATTTACCACATCGGAGAGACGGCGACGGGTGCGATGATTCAGTTGGATCTGCTTGGTCAGCAGATAATTGTCCAGCTCCAGTTGCTCGTCATCAGTTAGATTGATTTGATCTGACTTGGACATTGTTTCTTGCATCGATTGTTTGTCGTTCTTTGTCGTTCTTGTTGTTATCAAAATAAAGGTGAACGTGTAATTTGTTCCTGTTAGTTTTTTGCGACTATAGCCAGGTATATAAACTAAATACTTTAACGAATTTCTCTATCTGTAATTTATGTGGAAAACTCCATTTGACACAACAGTTACACAGTTACTATATCAATTGTTGTTGTTTCTTTACTTTTTTGTATTTTTCTTAGGGCTTCTTCGATATACCCGTTGATAATCTCTATGCCGAGCCGGCGGTACTCAAATGGATCAAAGAGAACATTCCCGAATGGAAGAATTCGATTATTGTATCGCCCGATGCCGGCGGCGCCAAGCGGTAAATATTAATAATAATAATACAAACAATATATAGCTCTTATAACTTTTAACCTATCGAAAATCGAAATGTATCGATAACTTTTGAACGGAACGGGCTATCGATAAAATGAAACAAACCTGATTTGACCAGAAACTTCCAAATATGAAGTCTCTAGCTCTTGTAGTCGGACGGACATGACTAGATCGTTTCGGATGCTGATACTGATCAAGAATATATATACTGTATATGGTCGGAGATGCTATCTTATGCCTGTTACATACTTTTGTTCATTATTTTATACATATAACTCATATTATTATTACCTTTTACTGTTTATAGTGTCACTTCGATAGCAGATCGCTTGAATGTGGAGTTCGCGCTGATACACAAGGAGCGCAAGAAGGCCAATGAGGTGGCTTCCATGGTGCTGGTTGGTGATGTCAAGGACAAGATTGCCATACTGGTCGATGATATGGCAGATACGTGCGGCACCATTGTCCATGCCGCCGATCGTCTGATCGAGGCTGGCGCCACCAAGGTTAGCTTAGAACAACAACCAGCTTAGAACAACAACATGGAGCTAACGTTTTTGGCTCATTTGCAGGTATATGCAATACTGACGCACGGCATTTTCTCGGGTCCGGCGATTTCGCGCATCAATAATGCCTGTTTCGAGGCCGTCGTTGTGACCAATACCATACCGCAGGATGGTCATATGCGTGATTGCCCCAAGATACAGGTGCGTACTCTCAAGACACTAGACACAATGTGACACACATACTCACTCACTCAACGCTTGTTTCTTTCAGTGCATTGATGTGTCGATGATGTTCGCCGAGGCCGTTAGACGGACACACAATGGCGAGAGTGTCTCGTATCTCTTCTCAAATGTTCCATATTAAGTGTCTAACAGCAACTAAACAAAACAACAACAACAACAACAACCACAGGCACCACCAGCAAAACAACATTATAACAATAAACGACAACAACAACCACAACCACAACAACAACAACAAGAACAGCAGTAAACAATTACCAGTTGCAAAATCAATTTGAAGCATCTTTTGCCATTCATTAATCGTTATATATTTTTTATTATGTAATTAAAACTCAGTATGAGATAAACAAAAACCTAAAAAATACAAATCACTAATCGTCATTATGTAATTATATAAAGTAGCATAAAGTACATAGCAACAACAACAATTGCACACTTAATTGCCTTCATTTTGTACACAACAAGCACACACACACACCCACACACACATACACACCTTTTCTTATTTGTTGATCTTTCTTTGTTTAAATAATTGAATATCGCATTTTGTAAAAGATTATCAGCTCTTAGAGAGAAAGTTAGTTGTAAAGATTTTGTAGTAAAAGATACACACGTATACATATGCACACAATATATATACACACACTCACACACACACACGCACACACACACCCGCAAAATTGTAATTTTACACCGTGCAACAAGCAACTTTTTGATGTTTCTTTATGAGACAAAATTTCAAACAAGAAACAAAAAACCGAAAGCAAAATTCTTGCAAGTTCAAAACCAACAACTAAAATTTTAGTAAAATTAAGTAAATAAGAATAACAAAAAAAAAACACAATTGAAAAAAGAAACTTAGCAACTAGGCGTTTAAAACAAACCAACAACAACAACAACAAAACAAAAAATAATAAAAAAAAATTCAAGGAAACTGCGTTAAGGTTTTTTATTACTGTTTAAATACGCGAGAAAAAAAACGGATTATAGAAGCCAAATTCCTGTGGATATTTATGTTGGTTCGATTTAAATATACAATAATAATAATTTATACAATCGTATAATACATAAAGTGCACATATATTGGAATGGTATAGTATTGAAAGGATATAGTGGTAAAATATAGTTGGCCCTAATGGATCTCAGGATTATAGTTTCAGATTAGTGGCAATGAATGCTGCAACTGAATTTGATATCTGTACAATACTATAGAAACGATCAAGCTTAAGGATAATGCAAGGGGTCATCTCTCAGCTTGACTTCAATGGATTAAGCTCAAAACAAGGATTCATAGACAATCGCTTAAAACTCCACGTCCTCCTCGTCCTCTTCCTCGTCGTTGTTCAGACCGACCTCATTGAAGTCCGACTCGAGCACCGCTATATTCTCGCGCGCCTCGTTGAACTCGCCCTCCTCCATGCCCTCTCCAACGTACCAGTGGACGAAGGCGCGCTTCCTGAACATCAGATCGAACTTGTAGGATAGATTCGAGAAGGCCACCGATATCGCCGTCGTGTTGGAGAGCATGCAGACGGCACGTGAGGTGGGCGCCAGATCGCCGTCCTGCACAAAGGCGGGCTTCTCATAGTTGATGCCGATCTTGAAGCCCGTCGGACACCAGTCGACGAATTGGATGTGCCGCTTGGACTTGATCGCCGACACGGCCGCATTCACATCCTTGGGCACGACATCGCCGCGATAGAGCATGCAGCAGGCCATGTACTTGCCAGCACGCGGATCACACTTGACCATCATGTTGGAGGACTCGAAGCAGGCATTTGTCAGCGTCGTTATTGCGTGCTGCTCGTGGGCAGCCCGATCCGCTGACATGAGCGGCGCGTAGGCGACGAGGGGGAAGTGTATGCGGGGAAAGGGCACCAGATTCGTTTGGAACTCATTGAGATCCACATTCATGGAGCCGCTGAAGCGCAGCGAGGCTGTCGTTGAGCTGACCATCTGGGCAATCAAGCGATTGAGGTTGAGGTAAGCTGGTCGCTCCACGCCCAGCTTGTTGTTGCAGATGTCATAGATGGCCTCGTTGTCCACCATGAACACACAGTCCGCATGCTCGATGGTCGAGTGTGTGGTCAAGAGGGCATTGTACGGCTCCACCACTGCCGTGGATACCTTGGGCGACGGATAGACGGCAAAGTCCAGGCGACACTTCTTGCTGAAATCACTGGACAGGCGTTCCATTAGCAGCGAGGTGAAACCGGAACCGGTTCCGCCGCCCATCGAGTGAAAGATGAGGAAGCCCTGCAGACTATCGCATTGTTCCACAATCTTTTGCAGACGCGACGTCACCTTATCGATCACATCCTTGCCAATCGAGTAGCGGCCGCGTGCAAAGTTATTCGCCGCATCCTCCTTGCCGGAGATCAGCTGTTCCGGATGATAGAGATCGCGTGTGGCGCCCGTGCGCACACTATCGATCACCGTCGGCTCCAGGTCCACGAAGATCGAGCGCGGCACCTGCTTCCCATTGCCCGTCTCCATGAAGAATGTGTGCGCATCGTTGGCATTGCCGCCTTGACCGACACTGGTGCTGCTGCCGCTCTCCACGAGCTGCGCCTCGGACTTGCGGCTGCCGTCCAGATTGATGCCATGCTCCAGCAGATACAGTTCCCAGCAGGAGTTGCCGATCTGTACGCCGCACTGGCCAATCTGAATGGAGATCACTTCGCGCTTCAATGCAAACCAAACATTATCAAGAGTGTCAGTCAGTTTATTTTACCACAAGCCAAGCTCACCATTTTATTTGATATTTTTAATACAATACAAGTACAATTTAAAAACCCGCAGCAAATGCCAATTGTGATCTCTTTCTTCTTCCAGTCACGTTGCAGCACAAAATGGCAGCTGGTTCCAGAGACTGGATATGTGCCGTTACAATGCACAAGTACAAAGGAAACTGTCAAAAAGCTGACAGCCGCCAACAGAGTTGCATTCGCGATCGGCATTGGGTTCGAAACTTGACTAAGTCACTTGAAGGAGTTTTAATGAGCCTCTATGAAAGTGAACAAAACAACATGTCAAATATTGAACTTAGCTTCAGAGTTGCAATGGGTTTGAAACTTGACTAAATCACGGCACTGCAACTTCAAGGATTCTCGAGCACAAAGCAAACTGTCAAAAAGTAAATATACAGATCGGATTTGAAACTCGCTTAGGAATCTATTTGCAACCTAAAGGGTTGATTTAATGCGAATTGTTCTTTTTGTGGATCAACGGAAATGGAAACTCGTTTAACAAACTGGTTGCAACTTAAAGGGTTGATTTAATGAGCATTGATTGCACACATTCATATTTATGCAATAAAATAAAATAACTTAAAATACCATAAAATAAATTCCTTGTTTACCTGAATTGCAACTTAAATTGAAATAATAGTATAAATAGGGCACTCTTTAATCCTTTCTGATGCCCGGCGGCAGCGTCACATCAAACACAATGGGCGCATTGTTGGGCAAATAGTTGATGTCGCATGTGGAGGCATTCACATAGATGATCCTGCCATCGCTCGTGATCCCATAGCCCTCGTGCACATGCCCAAAGACATGATATTTCGGCTTCACCCGCTGCTGCACGCTGCTCAAGAGCTCTACGCACCCAGCACGTACGCCGGAGCAGCAGAGATCGCCGTGTCCGACTGGCGGCGTGTGCGTGACGAGTATATCGACGCCAGCGGGTATTTGATTCCATTTGTCCAGGCAGGCCGTGCCGCGCGGCACATTGAAGGCCCAGCGACAGAACTCCGGCTGCCAGGGCGAACCGTAAATGCGCACGCCCCACAGCTCCAGCAGCTCATCCTCCAGATACGTGCAGTTGGTCAAGGCTTCGCGTATGTTCGGAGTTTTCACGGCGCTCTCCATGCTCTCCTTGTCGTTGCCCAGCGTCGGCAGATCGTCCAGCATGCTCATGCCCGTGTGCTTCGAGCTGTCACAAGATAACAACAGATTTAAATGCAGATCTAATATAGAACCCAAACCAAGATCAAAACTGCCCCAGAGACGAAAATCTGATCAGTTTTGACCAAGTTATGGGAATTGCAAAGTCTTGGAAGAGCAATCCCGTTCAACTTACCGTTCGGCATGTCCTTGCTGGCCCTTGTTCTGGAAGGGATGCGTGAAGGTGCGATCGAAGCTGAGCTCATGATTGCCGGCAATCACAATCTTATGCTTGTGCGGCAGAGCGCCAATCCAGTTGTTAAACTCGACGACTTCCTGCAGCTGGCCGCATTTGGTGAAATCGCCGGCATGTATGAAAATATCACCATCGGGTATATCGAACTTGATGTAGGGCGTCAGCGAGTGCGTGTCCGACATGCAGACGACTCGCGCCTTATTGGGAGCAACTGTTGTGGTCGGTGGCTTCATGACCACCTTGATGACCCGCTGCGTTTTGCTGATCTCATGCCAGGCGGCCGTTGGATCGCCGGTCAGGGGATGCACGGCTACAGGCACGGTTGTCATTGTTAGCTTTAACACACAGTTATTAATACATGATAGTCACTATCACTACTGTTAAGTACACAGTATTTGTTTTCAATTTAATAAACACCGATTTTGCAGATAAGAGATAACAAAACAAAATGTGCGCATCAGCTGTTTGTTTAGGGTTGTCAAGGCAGCCAAATACAGCATTTCAAATTGTCGTGTATTATTAGTTAGTTAATACACACACTAACATTTAATTTGCCTGTTAGAGCATTTTAAATTACTTTATTATCCGCATTACTTATATCTGTATTCATAATGCGTCTCAAATTTACATTTGGTTGAGCTGAAAATGTTTGTGACGTCATTGCTAACAGCAGGCTGGCAGGGCCGCACGACCAGGTGGCAACGCCGCATGCTAAACAAAAAACAGCTGTTCTGTTCGCTGTCTCTGCTTCTTGCCACACACGTCTTGTACATTTTTTCTGTTTAGCCATTTTTGTCCAATTTATTTACAATTCGCAAACCATTGCATTTAATTGTGTTCACATTGAATTGAAGTGCAAGTGCTTGATTAGCCGCAGCGCTCACAGGCAGTGTGTGCAGTGTGCGTGCATAAGTAAAGTGCTCCAGCAACACAATAAAACAAAGATGGCTGCAATGCGTCTGAGCAGCCACTGTGTGTAAGAACTGTATACGCAAGTGCTTTGGGACCAGGCAAAAAGCAGCAGGCATGGAACAAACGCTGGAACTGCTGCCGGACGCATTTGTGGACGCCAGCAGCGGCAGTAATAATGCCATCGTTGCAGGTGAGTTCTATTTTGGTGCGACTCAATTAGCTCGGACTGGGTGCAGTCAATGTATTTAAAAGCGCCGCAGTCGACGTCGCTGTCAACGTCACTGCTAATTGTTTACGCCCACCTATTAAGTGTGCATTTTATCTGTTCTGTTCGGTGCAGGTGTGTGTGCGTGCGAGCGTATGTGTGTGTGTGCATTTACCAACTGGCTCAGTGACGTAAGCAGGATTTTGTAAAGGGGTGACTTACAGTAAAAATGAGTTCTTTCAATCACCAAGAAGATAATTGTTTGTGTACGCCCAAAAACCTGTTGGGGGTGTTTAGCGCTCAAGTGCTGCCCCTGGTCACTACCTAGCCTCCCTTTTTGTACGTCTTTGGCCAACTCTTTGAGCACTCTGCGTCGGCGCTTTTGAGTCTGCCGATTTGCTATCTGTTTGCTTCCTCGTTTCTCAAGTGATGATTCACTTTGATTGCGCCTTCTTCTTCGCCTCTATACAGGCAATCAACGTTTTATGGCATTCGCGATGCCCCAAGTGGCCAGACTGTCTGCATTTGACTTGCGTTTTATGGCCATTGTTCTTTGACTCTTGCCATAATTTATTGCACTGCTCAACTTTGTGCGACGCAATTCTTTTTTATGGCGCCTTGACATCAGGCGGCTGTTATTTACCGTTCCAATTTACAGTTGTAGATGAGCGCATGCTTAGCTTCGACTGCGACTCATAAAAGCGTCACCCACACAAACAAACGCGTGAGCGCAGGAGAGTAAAACTGCAGCGGTCACAGTAAATTTACTGCTGATCAGCAATGCACATGATTTTGGAGACAGCATTGACCTAGACCTAGTCATGTGCTTGCAGTGGGAGTGCTCTCCCACACACACTCTCTCTCTCGTTCGCTCGCTCTCTTGCGCTCTTTCACTCAATTTGCTGTTTAGCGGCAGATTCATTCACAAACTGAAAAGTAAAATAAAATGACAGACAACGCGCGCAAAAACATAAACCTTGATAATGACATTCACATAAGCAAAGAACGTCAGTCGATTTGGTCACAACCTCTGGCACTTGTCCAACGGATTCACACAGCTGGCGATGGTGCAAAATTAGAAGAACAAAAAAAAAGAAAATTCGCTGCTCGCCAAAAGTCAAATGTCGAGTGTGAGCAGCACCTGAGCCAATTGCATAAGTTGTGCGCGATTCTCACTCTCAGGTCTCCGTCGCCGTCGCCGTCTCCGTCTCCATTTCAGTCGCATTCACAGTCCTGACGCTACAAAGCTCATTTGTTTGCCAACGCGCCAAGTGTCAAGTTGCAGTGCGTTTATTCTGCTGCTCTTCTTCTTTTAGCCTGCAACTGTTGTTTTGTGTGTGTGTGTGTGTGTGTGTGTGTGTGTGTGAAGACGCGTTCCGGTCGCGTGTTCGTCATCGCGTGTTTGTTGTTATTGCTATTGCTATTGCTATTGCTATTGCTTTTGTTTTTGGCAATTTGTGGCGCGTTGTTTGCTGATTTATGTGGCGTGGGCGTGATGTAATTTGCAATAAAAGCAGTTAACTAACACTTGCAGAAAGAGCGTTATAGAGTGAGAGAGAGAGAGAGAGAGAGTAGCAAATACAAAATTCCCGTGCCTGTTTTTGTTTTGTTTGCTTTGTAGAAATATTTCCTCAAGTTGTTTGTGCCATTTTTATAGCTTCCACAGTTAATAATCAATTTAGTTGTTTATTGTTACAAAAAAATTGCAGTTGTTTGCATGATTAGCAAGGCTTTGCGAAAGATGGCAACAAAGCAAATGGAAAACAAACAAACAAACAAAAAGCAATTGCAAATATTTGCTTAGAAATACATACACATACATACATACATTTAAAAGTTGATTTATGTAATGGTCGAATGCATAAACAAAAGGGCGCAAACTGAGAACGGGTTATACAATGTAAGCCCGCAGTTTATTTTAGCCTTCATTGTTACATGGCAACGTGAGTGTGTGTGTGTGTGTATGTGTGTGTGTAAGATTGCGATTACGCATACGCAGCGTGGCACGAAAGTGCGGAAATTTAAGTGTGCCAAAAGAGCCCCCCATCGACTTGTTCTAAGCTAATTGCACTTGGGGCCCGACCCACGCTGTTTGCGTCGGTTTATCTAATTTATGTTAATGCCTCGAATATTAGTGACAAAGTGCGACAAACTCAGCAGCAGCGGCAGCAGCAACAACAAATAATGCTAATCATTGTGCTTTACAGCTGCGCTGCCGACGCCACCTGCTCAGCTGATTGAGTTGTTGTTACTTTTTTATTGCTGTGCGGCTTTTTTCCAATTCGCCGCTGGCAACAGCTGTTTCACACTCACTCACTCTCGCTCTCTCTGTCTCTCGCGCTCTGTCTGTCTTTGGCACAGTCTCTCACTGACTGCGCTCTCTCTCTCTCGCTTTGCCCCACTGCTGTTAATCATAATTTTAAATTTACAATTATCGTTTGTTTTGATTTTGTGCTTTCAATTTGCGAGCGCGCGCGATTTGCGCTCAGGTTTTTTGTCTTCTTTTTCTTTTTTCTTTTTTGGTATTTGCTTTGCGCTTGCTTGTTGTTTCTTTTTGTTACTTATTGCTGCCGCTGCTTGGAACTTTTTTTTTGGGCTGCGCGCCGTGCGCGTTTTCGCCGCAGTCGAAATTCGTCGTCGCCAGAGTTCGCCTCGTATTTTACGTTTTCTACGTTTGGCGTATTGAGAATTTCTATACGTACTTACTCACTTATATATTGTGTTTGTGTGTTTTGTTTTTAACCGACAGAAATTGTGTTTAGTGTGCGATGTGAACGTGAAGATATATGTGCCGCAGCGTATATACCCACATACCTATTAATATACACATACATTTGTATGTGTATACGTGCAAATGTACATATAAATAAATAAATACGTTAAATTGACTCGAAATTGTAATTTGACAACACACACAGAAATTGTTTGTTGTTGTTGTCATCGGCGTCGTGTGTCGATTTCAAATTCAAAACGCTGAGCTCATTGTTTTCGAGAGACGCCTTTAAACTGGCTAATTAGCATAAAAAAGCATTATAAATACATACATCAAACGAAACGTTTCGATTCGATTCCTATGCCCATAATCCAAAGCTGTGAAAATTACAAATAATCGTTATTATTTCTAAATACATACATGCATATATAAGTATAGATCTGAACAGCTGCTGTTGTTATTGGCATTATTGATAGCAACTAATCTACGTCTGCAGGTCTTTTAAATACAAGTGTGTTTTTTGCGTATTTGTTCAGTATAAGAAATCCATTGCTTGTCTTTTCGATTAACGTCACTCGCATTTCGGTGACACATTTATGAACTGTATCGCCTGTTCTTATCGGCGCTAAACAACAACTACAACAACAATAGCAATAACAATAATACCACACAAATAATCCTGAATATATACAAAACGACGCACAAAACGCTGCAAAATTAATTACAACTCATAAATATAATTTGTGTTTAGATAGAGAGCACAGTGCTGGTGCTCACGTGCCTCTAATTACGACTACTTACGTTTTTATTTAATCACAAACTTGACGTCCCCCACCTTCATAAACGCCACCCCAACGTATTTCGTAGTATTGTGATAACTATTCGCGTTATTGGTATTTGAAACGTTTGCGAATCTGCCTGGGCATCATTTTCCTAGCTGTGATTATTTTACAAATTTATGCGCCAGTTTCATGTTATGGAACTTTCAATGGACACCAAAAAAACTAAAAGGTAACACACAGCTATAGTCTAAGCTATATCCATTAAAATGTCGAAACTAACTGACAATTAAGTTTAATATCTGTGCGCGCGTAAAAGTTCTCCAAATTTATATTTTATGTCTGTTGATGGCCTATTTTCGGCTAGAGCGTATTTCCTAAATGCTTTATCACTTTGACTAAAAGCAAAATCAATAAAATTCGAAATCAATTCTTAGGAATTCTTAGCGCTTTTAAATAATTTTCGTTTTCCAGTTTAACAGTTCGTTTATTTGCATTTGTTGTATAACAAACTCAACAACAACACAACTCCTAAACAAATCATAAATTTCAACAACAATGGTCTACAAATTATACAGAAATATTTTTCCACAAATTACTTTTCGCTGCTGCTTCTTAACATTCACATTTTTCCAAAAAAAAATAAAAATATTGCGCATTGGGAACAAAAGTACAAAATATTTTTGCCACTGCTGCAGTTTTTCAGCTTTCAGCCCACTGAAATTGGATGAGAGCATCAGAGGCAGGGAACTGAGATCAAGAGGAGAGATTCGTGTTGGTCGTCTAGATGTTGTTGTTGTAGTTGTAGTTGTTTGTTAAATGACACATCCATGGCGCATTTATGACAAGAATTTCAGTCGTTTTTCCATTCCGTTTGCTTACTTTCGCTTCGGAGGAGGCTTTTTTCTTCTTTGGGATCCGAGCGTGTTAATACGTTATTAATAATATACACAAACAAATGGGAGAATCTGTCTTTGCTGTCGGCTTTTGGATTTTATATTTTTAACGCCATTTTTCCATCTTTTCTGCGCATTAGGCTCTACCCTGTGTTTTTGGTAAATATGTAAAGGGTTTGTGAAACTCAACTATAATGACGACTATAGCTTTTAATCCTATATCAAAAACTATTTGTGTTTGTCTTTAGGTCTTAACTATCAGTTTTTCATACAGTTTGTGAATCTCAAATATTATTTCGGCTATTCTTTTCTATATATTAAAAACTAGCAGCGATTTTGCGACTTTGTGTTTGTATTTAGGTCTGAATTTCTGATTCTCAAATATAATTACGACTATAGTTTTTTATCCTTTATCAAAAACTATATATTTTATCTTTAGGTGTGAACTATCAGTTTTGCATACAGTTTATGAATCTGAAATATAATTATATCAAAAACTATCTTAACTTAGTGCTTGTCTTTAGGTCTTAACTATCAGTTATTCATTCATTGAAAATTTTGATATACATATCAATTAATTTAATTAAAGATAACATTGACTTTATAATATGCATATAGTTAAACAAATGAGAGGCCTTACAGGGTATTAGCTAGTCGCTCTCAAGTGCATCATGTCTGGTTTGTTTCTTCCCAGCTTTCATGTGCGCTACATGTTTAGATAAATGACGAACCAAAAATAAAGGCTACCTTTTATTGCATTTGGAACCAGAGAAAATCGAATTTTCATTTATTTTTCGAATATTTTGCGCAATTTTCATGACAGCTTGGGCAGCCTTATATGTATGTATGTATACATACATATGTATATAAGAAATACTCTCTACATAGCTGTCTCTTTTAAACTTTATCAATTATTCAGTGACAGCGATACCTTTTGCCCTGAACTTCGACTGTGACCTTTGAGTGCCGTTCGGGTCCTTGATTGTCCTGTGGAACAGCTGACGGGGTCGTGTGTCGGCATTGGAAAATGTTGGATATGCCTGCCTGTGCATATCCGTTTTACCCCATCTGCCATCTAGCATTTACCATTTACCATTTACCATTTATTATTTATTATTTATATTACTTTTAGCTTTATGTAATTCAAAGGTTTTGTTCAGTTGTTGTTTGTGTTTGTGTTGTTCCTTTAATGACAGCTTAAGGACAACAGCCATGCTAGGATTGCACTTGAGGCCAGGCTGTTGTATTTTATTTGTACTAAGAGCTCAAAGCTATTGATTGATTTAGGCTGTTAGAGGTCATCAGTACTTGACTTATACGATCTAACATCAAATACAAATTGTATAAATAGCAATGACAGTGTAATTATGGTCAAATTATAGATAAATGGTTTGTTTGGGTGGAACTTTTATATGTTAATATTATTTACCTACAATTTGAATGCAGAAAAGAAACAACATCGCAAACTATGCTATACAAGAAATTAACAAAAGGTTGTGAATTGCAAACAATAACATTTCATTGAATCTCTAATAGCTTTATATTTATTTCTCAATTATCAAATATAATCCTTATTAGATTTGTATTAAAATCTTCCATTATTAGGCATGTTTAAAGTCATCAACTTTATTGTTTGGAGCGGCTTTTCAATTTTATGACCTTTTTTTAGACAGAATATTTCTATAACTGTAATAATTTGATATGTAGTCACTTTGATCATGCTATATTCAAGAAACAAAACAAAATTGTTTGCAAATTCAAATTTCGATTGATGATTCTTCTTCAATCAAACAGTTATTCGATTCAATTTCGTGTTGCTCAATTCCCCGAATATCTAAATGAATATTTTGTAACAAACATGAACTTCAGCTGAATTTCAACGCGTATGTGGAAAAAAGAATCTTGTGATACTCGGAATTATCCATTCTAATCAAATGATTGAGGGCTTGTGTGTAATAAATTTGTGAAATTGGCTTTTCACTCGAACTGGTTATCATAAAGCATGTTTGCGATGCGTTCCAAGGCGCCAAGATAAAGATAGATGCATGTGTATTTCCTATAAGTGTTTGTTATGCGGAAGAGCAACAAGCTACAAGACTTGTTTGTCATAGAGATTGACAGATTGACGGATTGAGGGATTGATGGTGGGTGATTGGGGGTGCCGTCATCATCAATCGAAGTAAACAAACAATCTGCAGAGAAGCAACTGTTTTCCGATTTATTTTTGCCAGACATGCGATATGGCGATAATGAATTCATGTTCTATGCATCGTTAACATTTCTTAATTAAGATACAGCGAATGTGTATGGCAAATGGCAAATGGCAAATGAGGAAATGGACTTTTAACGATAACGAAACGGCATGACACAAAAGTCTAAAGGGTGTAGTATTGTATTGTTTTGCCATATGTACATTTAGATACATTTTAGTGTCGCATAACACACCCTCGAAATACATACAAACATTATGTTGCTGCTGCTGCTGCTGATGAGATAATAATATTTTCTATTTGCAGATTTGATTTGCAAGGCGCGCGTGTTAACTTAAAATAAACTTGGGTAAAAAATAAACTCTCTATAGAGTTAACAATTTTTACAAACATGCATATATAGACATACATGAGCTTTGTTACTGCTAAACGGGGAACGTTGTGAATCACTTTTGTAGATACATTTTTAGTCACACACATACATATATTTCTGCGTATTGATAAGATACAAAATCCATTTACAACTCTGATGTGTTTTGCTTTTGTTTTTGTTTTGTTCATAGGCACAAATCAAAACCCAAATGAGCAGCAACACGTGAGCGAGGCGGCCACAGTTGTTGTTGCTGCTGCTGCAACGGCGCTTGGCTCACCGTCAGCAGCGACCAGTCCCAGTACAACAACAACAACAACAATAGCAACAGCATTAGTAACTGGAGCAACAACAACAGCACCAGCAACAACAGCAGCAGCAGTAAGCGGCACAGCTGTCAATACCACGCCCACAAAGAGTCCACAGCGCAGCGTTTACCACGAAGATGGTTATCAGGCGAGCGGCGATAGCGCTGATAACGAGCCAGCGCCGCAGCTGGATCAAGCGAATGGTTCGCCTGGGCAGCGTCATTCCATAAACACTGGCGAGTACACCTCAACGCCCAAGCTGGGCCGCATTGGACTGAATGGAGCAGCAGCGTCGTCTGTGTCTGCAACGGCTTCAGCCAACGCCAGTGGCACCACATCGCCCATCAATTATCAAATACTTGGCGAGGAATACCCTTACAGCATAGAGTATGAATTGCAGCCACACAATCAATACCAACAGCAACAGCAGCAGCAGCAACAGCAGCAGCAACAACAGCAGCAACAACAGCAACAACAGCAACAGCTGCTGACTAATCAGGAACTATCGGGTGCTGTTCAAGCAACGGCCACCATTAGCTATCGTCAGAGCTACGCCTCACCGCCGGCTACCTTGCCGCCTCTGATCATACCGCAGCGGCAGTCGCTGCTGCCTTGGGGCACCCACTCGCGCAGCTCCATCATCAACGTGCTGCCCAGCTATACGCAGGCCGAGATGCATGCCTTGGCGGCGAGTGTGGCCAGCGTTGAGCTGACGGCGCCGCGACCCGGTGAGATTGTCATGCGCAATCTGTTTAGCGATTTCACGGCGCAGGCGGAGAAGAAAATCGAACTGGTCATGCTGGAGAGCGCCGATAAGAATCTGTCCAAGCTGCTGCAACGCGGCGAGGATCAGCAATTTGATCAGCTGCTGTCGGCGCTCGGTTCGGTGGCGGAGCATTGTCTGCCCTCGCTGCTGCACACGCTGCTCGCCTGGCATCGCCGTCAGCTGTCCGACATGGAGATTAAGAATGATCTGAAGAAACCGGTGACGGGCAGCGGCGTACAGACGGGGAACAAGACCAGTGTGGATCTGGACTTTCAGCTGCAGCGTCGCGAGGCGGCTGTGGAGTTTATATTCTGTCTGGCGCTAATTGAGATACTCAAGCAGCTGCCGTTCCATCCGGGCCATGAGGATCTGGTGCGCAGCATCGAGAATCTGGCCTTTAAGCACTTCAAGTACAAGGATGGCCTGCAGAATAATCCCAATGCGCACAACATACACATGATTGCCGATCTCTATGCGGAGGTGATTGGCGTGCTCGCCCAGAGCCGCTTTGCATCGGTGCGCAAGCGTTTCATGTTCGAGCTGAAGGAGCTGCGTGGCAAGGAGGCATCGCCAACGACAACGCAGAGCATCATCAGCCTGCTGATGGGCATGAAGTTCTTCCGGGTCAAAATGGTGCCCATTGAGGAGTTCGAGGCATCGTTTCAGTTCATGCACGAGTGTGGTCAGTACTTTTTAGAGGTGAAGGACAAGGATATCAAGCATGCACTGGCTGGACTATTTGTGGAGATCTTAGTGCCCGTTGCGGCGGTAAGTATATTGAGTTTACTAGCAGATATAAATACTAAAGTTTCACCCATCCTTTCGCAGGCCGTCAAAAATGAGGTGAACGTGCCGTGTGTAAAGAACTTTGTGGAGCTGCTGTATGTGCAAACGTTGGACGCTTCGACCAAGTCAAAGCATCGCCTGGCGCTCTTTCCACTGGTCACCTGCCTGTTGTGCGTCTCGCAGAAGGCCTTCTTTCTGACCAACTGGCACTACTTCCTCGCCATGTGCTTGAGCAATCTAAAGAATCGCGATGCGAAGATGAGTCGCGTAGCGCTGGAGTCACTCTATCGCCTGCTTTGGGTCTATATGATACGGATCAAGTGCGAATCCAATTCGGCCACACATTCGCGACTGCAGAGCATTGTCAATTCTCTGTTCCCCAAGTAAGTAATCTTCTAGTTGAATTCGACATCAATGACGCCCGTTTTTCACATTTGCTTTGCATTTTTGCAGGGGCTCCAAAGGTGTTGTGCCACGTGATACGCCGCTGAATATCTTTGTGAAGATCATACAGTTCATTGCCCAGGAACGTTTGGACTTTGCCATGCGCGAGATTGTCTACGATCTGCTGTGTGTGGGTCGCTCCATCAAGGTCATACTCAATCCGGAGCGCATGAGCATCGGCTTGCGTGCCTTTCTGGTCGTCGCCGACTCGCTGCAGCAAAAGGACGGCGAGCCACCAATGCCGCGCACAGTCCCCGTCCTGCCGTCGGGCAATACGCTGCGCGTGAAGAAGACGTATATCAATAAGATGCTGACGGATGATACGGCACGCAGCATTGGCATGTCCACATACTTTCCGCATGTGCGTCGCGTTTTTGTGGATATTTTACGGGCTCTGGACGTGCACTGCGGCAGGCCGCTGATGATGACAAACACACAGAATCAGAATAAGGAGCCCGATGAGATGCTGTCGGGTGAGCGCAAGCCGCGCATTGATCTGTTTCGGACGTGTGTGGCTGCTGTGCCCAGATTGATACCGGATACGATGACAGCACAGGAGCTGGTCGATCTGCTGTCACGCCTGACCGTGCACATGGACGAGGAGCTGCGCATACTGACGCATCAATCGCTGCAGACGCTGGTCATAGACTTTCCGGATTGGCGTCAGGATGTCGTGCACGGTTACACACAGTTTCTGGTGCGCGATGTCACCGACACCTATCCGCAATTGTTGGAGAACTGCACGCGCATCTTGTTTGTCTTCCTAAACATTTGGCGCTGCGCGATTAATGTCAATGGCGCCGCAGCCAGCAGCAGCAGCAGCAGCAGCGTACCGAATGCCCCAGGCGCTGGCCCCAATGCGTCCGCCCAGTCAAAGGTGCCCACGATCGGCACAGCTGTGGCACAAGCAACGCCTGTGGCGTCCGCAGCCACACCGCCTCCTCCGTCTGTCGCTGGCAAGGATGGCACAACGAGCAGCCAGCTGTCCAAGCAGCAGCATCTGAACACCGCCAGCAGCGCTGCATCCAGCATCACCACCTCGAGCGGCATGTCCAGCATTACGCAGCACACTGTGCTCAATATGGTGGCCAGTGATGTGGGCAAAAAGAATGAGATACCATTGGTCACCACGCTGCACTTTGTCGAGGGCTTTGCTCTGGTCTTGCTCTGCAATTATCGACCCTATTTGCGCAAGCTGGCCGCCATGATACTCAAGGAGGTGAAGAATCTGATGCGCGCTCTGGGCATACCCGAAACCGAACCGCCGCTCATCGATGTCATGGATCGCTGCTGTCCCCAGATTGTGGAGAAGTGCCTGCCACTGCTGCCCCAAGCGGAAAAGACGGCCATATTGAATGCCAATTGCATTGATCTGCAGTGGATAGCGGAGCGCAGCAGCGGCGTTTGGTTAGCCGGTCTTACAGATGGTAAGATTGACTTGTTTAACTAGCTATATATAAGCGGTGCAGAACCTACAGCGAGCTGTGCTAACTCAGTAGCTCTGTCAGCTGTGCACCGCTTAACTCTATGTGCGTAGAAAACTAAAACCTTTTGTACTTTCATCTTTAGACAACTCCAAGTCATCCACTTCGACGCTGAATCTATCGTCCAGCTCAACAGCTGCTGCTGCTGCTGCGGCGGCCGCCAGTGCCAGCTGTCCACAGCCAGCGTTTGATCCCTGGGCGAGCTGTCTCTTTGGGCTGCTGGAGCGTCAGCGTGTGCTGCAGCAATGCCCCTCGGCTGTGGCGCAGGCCTGGCCCATTTGCTATGCGCGCCTCAATGCGCTCTACAGTGTCATCGATCCCACGTAAGTCGAAATTGTGGGTACAATTACAAATGCTTAAGCAGTTGTTGATAACTTGATTCGCTTTTGGTTTTTGGCAGTCCCGTCAGCGATAATCGCGCCTCATTGCTGCGCGGCTCGGCGCCAACGAAGAAAATGCCCACCGAAAGCCAAAAGGATTCCTATATGCGTCTGTGGCGCAATCAGGTGGCCTGCGCCATGCGCCTGGTCCCACAAATACCCAGTGTTGCGGTGCGCTGTGCCTCGCCAGATTTGAGCTTGAGGTAAGTAGCAAGCAATTGCTGCAAAGTGGCAGAGCAACACTCCCATTGAATCACATACTTCAGCACATTTTCGTCAAGTGTATGCGTTTCTGTGTCAAATTAAACATTTCATAAGTTCTGTTTGCTTAACATCTTTGCATTCGATTTAAATTAGCACACGTGTGTCTGCCCCTAAATCCCAATGCCTTCTGTGTTTATCTATGTATATACATATATCCTCTCTCTTGCTGCTGGCAAATCCATTTCTATGTTGGTTCGACATTTCGTTTTAGTTTTGTGTCTTGGTTATTTGTTTCTAGCTAAGTTGTGATTGCACGCAACTGTCGAACTGTCTGTTTGTCATGTGTAATCACAGTAACCTGCATCTCCACACGTCTCATCCTACACACACACGCACACACACACACACAAGCACACACACACAAGCATACACATACACACGCACGTTTGTATAAATATAATCACTGTGTGTTAAATGAAAAAAAGCAATTCAATTGGCTAAAAATCGAATCAAATCAAATAAGGACATGCATTCAAAAGCTAATAATAAATAATAAATAATTGAATTGATATTCTAATTTTACATAAAGTCAATTAAAATTCATAAAAAAAGTAAACCATAAGCCTGTTTTACAACTCTCTGTTAGTGTCCGTAATTAGCATTTACGAATTTCATGTTTCATTTGAACTTTCATGTAGCGACTGAAATTTGCATAATATGAATCGTAATTGTCAATGTAGTTGTGGCGTATCCAAAACAAACATTAAAATCAATGCAGTACACACACACACACACAATCACACACACACACGCACACACACACGCACAACCAGATTTGTTTTGTTAGCTGTGTGTTTATTATTGCGAGCTGTGAGAATTGATGTTTTGTTTGAAATGTAAATTGCAATTTCAAGCGCCCAGAATTGCTTTTCGATTAGATGCCTTTCCTGCGAATATGCAAATGATGTAAACGCTTTGATTGGCCAATGGCAAAACAGCTCTAGAAAATGTTGTAAAGGGCTCAAGTTAATATTTGAATCGATATTAATATACAATTTGTGATTTGCTTTAAATATATTAAATTTTTCAAGCATGTAATAGCTTTTTCTCTTCTCGGAAACGGAATTTCGATTATACTCTTTTTCGAAGAAAATAGTATATTCACTTTGTGCTGAAGTGTGTAATGCATAGAAGGAAGCCTCAGAGATTTCCAAAATTTACCTCCAGTATGCTTAGAATGACAAAACAAAATGTGCGTTTGTCTGTCTGTCTGTCTGTCTGTATGTATGGAAACTAGTCCCTCATTTTTTGAGCTTTCGCGATAAAACTTTGCACATATACTCATTATTCAATTGGACAGAACATTAGTTGGAACCGTCCAGATTGGACCACTATATAGTGGGCTGCCATACAACTGGAAGTCGGACTTGGCCATATATCCCATGTGTTCAAAGTTATCGCCTTCAATTTCCTTGTACACTTGAACATTCTTATAACTCATCAAAATTTAAAATTGCAAAACGATTCAGTCATAAATAGCGAAGATATGCGTCAGTTTTGTCAAGTTTATGACAGTTCAAAGTCTTCAAATGGCATTCATAGTGAAATCTATCCATATATTCGAAAAGAGTATAAAATCTTCGTCAGATTATCCTTCCCCACTTGTTCTTAATTCACTAACATAAAGTATTTAACTGATTGGGTATCTTTATGACATATTTTAATAAAGTCAACGCTAGTTATTCTAGGAAACACTAAAAGCACAAAGAAATATGAACGTATATCTAGGGAATTATAAAAAAAATGCCCATATATTTATGTTTGTGACGATTCGGTGTTTTGAATTGCAATTATTTCAGCTGCATTCGCAGTTTTTGCTATTCAAAGTTATCAATCATTTGTTGTTATGCATTCATTCTTATTGCCATTGCAACAAAACTTGATCAAGTTTGCCATTGTCCACTGTGCACCACATCAATTTCATCCAATACGGGTACGCAATTTCATTTGTGTATTTATCGCATGAATGTCAAATGTCAACGGTAATAGGGAAATGTCAATTACAAACATGCAGTACACACTCACACACGATCCACACACGATCCACACATGGTACATTTTGCATACATTTTGAGTTAACAAGCGGCTAAGCAGTGCGAATGATCAAAGAACGCCATCAAAATGTCATTTTCGCCAAGCTCAATTATTTAATCGTTACTGTTCTATACACATATGTGTGTATTACCTATATATATATATATATACATATATGGATTGTAATTTATAGTTTACAAGATCAATCGGACTCACGTTCGCTATCCGATTCCTTGGACAATATACCGTCAAATGTCTTTGGGCCCGAGGGAATTGTGACACGTTTCACGCTGCCGCTCTCCTACGGACGCAAAGAGGCGCGCCAGAAACGACTTGGGTAAAGCTAACCAAAACACCAAACTCCAAACTCCAAACGAAACCAAAAACCAAACCAAACCAAACCAAACCAATCCAAACCACTATAAAGCCGCCCCACAAGTGGCGGCATAATTAATCAACATAATTGTACTCCAATTACTTTTAATGTGGCTTTTATAGCTGAACGCGTGAATGTTTATGTGTGTGTGTGTGTGTGTGTATCTATGTGTAATTTTTGGCATGCAAGTTGATGCTTTAGTGCTTGTAGCATAAATGTTAAGTCTTTTCATTTATCTTAGTGTGTGTACAGACAATTTTTTACAAGTACAGTGCACGCTCGATAACATGACCTAATTAAAGCCAAGGCAGTTCACGTTAACAATAGTGTTCACATTTTCGATTGGCAGAAAAGTATAAAGTGAATACATATTTACACAGTTAAATTCACGTTTTATTGCTGTTTTGCTTATATGATTTTTCTATTAATTAAAATACAATATATTCTCGGTACATTTATATCATTTTAAACGACGCTTACTCTCAATCAATGTTTTGGTTTTTCCTAGCTCACTATTAGGGGAATTCCCATCCTCAGAATTATTGGAGCTCAATGCAAACATTGCTCACCTTGTTCACGTTTTAGAATAGTCAATGCAAGCCAGAACTTGTTCACGCTTTAAACTGTTTACGTTATCGAGCGTGCACTGTATCTCTAAACTCCATTTTGCTTGAATTAGGCTTAGAATATGTATTTTTGGCAACAATTTGATTTAATTGCTATTTTTAATTGAGCTTGCACAAATTATGAAAGCTTTTAAAGTCTAGAAATGTCTTTTATGATTTATAGTTTTTATACTCTGATACCGAAGGTACTCATAGTATATTGGTTTTGTCGAATGTCCGTCAGGCCGTCCGTCTGTCCGTCTGTCCGTCTGTCTGTCTGGATGAACGCGCGTATTTCCGAAACGATATTAGATAGACTCTTGAAATCTTTTGCGTTATGATTATAGCTATCTGCTTCAGATCAAGTTTATTCCAAATTTATGCCACGCCCACTGGGAGGCTGGCAAATCGATTACATGTCGATACACCTCAAATCACAAATCGATTAAACGTGAATAACTCCCACAATTTTGAAGCTAGAGTAATCAAATTTGGTAGGTATATTGCTGGTGACCTCCCGAAAAAATTGGATCCTAGGTTAATCGGCCACGCCCATTATTACGCCCACCAGCCCCCCCTCCAAAATTAATTTGAAATGCTTATATCTCCCGCAGTTTTAGAGCGCTAAAGTCACCATATTTGTAATATATATTACTGGTGACGTCCTCTACAGATTACAGAAACAAAATTTTGACCACGCCCACTCCCGCCCCCGTAATCGCGAAAATCGATATACATGAATGCACAATTCGATAACACGTGTATATTTCCCGCAATTTTGAAGCTAGAGTCCCCAAATTTGGAATTTAGACTAGGGCTGACCAGCCCAAAAGATTGCGTCCTGGATTTTCCGGCCACGCCCACTAGAACGCCCCCCAGCCACCCCGCCCCCACGAAACACGGAAGCCTATATCTCGCACAGTTTAAGAGCTAGGGCCACCAAACTTTGAGGGTAGACTTCTGGTCAAGTCCTCTAAAGATCGGACAAAAAATTTTGGGGCCACGCCCCCGCCCGCCCCCAAAAATCGCGAAAATGTATATCTTCCACAGTTTTAGAGCTAGAGTCACCAAAATTGGAGGATAGACTTATTGTCAGCCCCCTAAAGATCGGCAAAAAAATTTGGGGCCACGCCCCCTCTTGCCCCCAAAAATCGCGAAAATGTATATCAACTTCCACAGTTTTAGAGCTAGAGTCAAGAAATTTGTAAGATAGACTTCTTGTCACTCCCTCTAAAGATCGGCCAAATTTTTTGGGGCCACGCCCCCTCCCGCCCCCAAAAATCGCGAAAGCTTATATCTTCCACAGTTTTAAGCTAGAGTCACCAAAATTGGTAGATAGACTTCTGGTCACCCCCTCTTAAGATCGACCATGCCCCTCCCGTTCCCAAAAACTTGGAATGCCGATTTCGGGTCACCCAAACACCAGCAAAAATTTTCTGTTCACTTGCTTTCAGCTGTTCTTAAAATGGTATCAGAGTATTACGCAGTCGGCTCCGCCCGACTGCAACGTTCTCACTTGTTTTTTTTTAATGCATACAAATTTTTGCCATAAGTGTTTTGAAATTTTATTAAAGTTGCACACAATTTGTTGTGTCTTCAATTGCTAATTAATACCAATACCATATTTATAGGCATTTTTTGTTTTCTTTGGAAACTAATATTGTGTGTCTGTTTGTGCTGCGTGTGCTGCCCCCTTTTTTATTGCTATTTCGGGTACGCTAATGTGAAAAATATTGAAAAATCATTATAAGTGAAGTTTATTTATTTAACGTACGACGCGTTGAGCCGCAAGCGCCCACAGCACGATTGCCGTTTGTCACGCCTGCTTGCTTTAACAATAGTATGTATATAGATATACAAACATATATTTTTTTGTACTGAGAAATTTGTTCCTTTTCTTGGGAAAAAAATGAAGCTTTTTTAATTGAAATGTGCGCTTTTAATATTTATAATGTTAGCATAAATAAAATTGCTGGCATGCAGCTACAAATAGAATGATGAGTGAGTCCCGAGTGAACTTAACCTGTGTCAATAGCTGTTTGACATAATTTAAAGGTTAAAGCAGTATTCACAGACACAGGACTTGGACGCACAGCGAAAGAGCGATACTAAAATGCGCGACCGTAAATTGTCTTTTATAGCTCATCGCCAGATTCCCTGAACGCGGATCGCAGCGACAAATCAGCCATGGGCAGCGCCTCGCCACAGGCACTGTACAAACTGGTTGTGCCCCTGCTGCGCTGTGAAGCCATCGATGTTAGGGATGCCGCTTGTCAATGCGCTGGGCATGATAAATCACGATGCGCTCAAGTAAGCGGACTAAAGTTCACTTTCATGCTTTCAGCTAACCACTTTTCACTTGTCACTTTCGCAGGGATCTAATGGAGGAGCTGGTCGTCTACATACGCGAGGCAGTTGATCGCAAACAGGAGAATATGCGGCGACGACGTCGCCGTGATGCACTGCGTCTGCAGGTGGTGCGTGTCCTGGAGAAGATTGCCGAAAATGGCACATTTGGTGTTAGGTAAGTGTTCGTGCATCGCATAAATCTCACCTGTAAGTGCACTTGCTCACGCTAAATTCCGTTTACAGCACCTGCGTGCTGGAGCGCGATACGATGTCGCTGCATCCGACATTTGTGGAGTACATTGAGGGCGCCATGGCCTATCTAATGGCCGAAACGGACAAGGATAATCTCAGCATACGCGAGGTCAAGGCGCACTTTTGCAACTTTATACGCAAAATGATAAAGAACTTTTCACGTACGTTTCAATATGCATATATCTTATATATCTTTTTCACAATATCTACTTGCAGTGGAATCCTGCGCTACGTTGCTGTCGCGCGATTTGAAGCGTAATCTGTTCAATTTATTTGCCACTTGGTGTGGCAGCTTCTCCAAGCCGCTCAGCATAAGCTCACAGATTGGCCAAACCCTCGAGGAGGAGAAGCTGCAATTTAGCGCTTTGCAGGTAAGAGTCGTAACAGGCGTTGCCATTAATCCTTAATGCATGCTCGTGTCCTGCAGGCCATGTCCGCTTTGCTCTGCTGCGGTCACATATTTTACACGCCGCATCTGCAAGACGATGGCATCATATACAAATGGCTGGATCTGCTGCTCACCTCCAAGGATGAAAAGGTAACTAACACATCGGATATAAATTGTTGCAATTGCTTTGACCATATCCTACTTTTGTGTTGCAGATTTATCAGCTGGCTCGCGATACGGTTGTACTGCTGCTGGAATCGAATCCGGATATGGGACAACTGCTCGAATGGGTCATCGATCGTTGTTATACATCGACGCCACGTGAGGCAGATGCTTGCTTTTTGGCTTTGGCCTCGATCTTCAGTGCCAAGTAAGTGATTCACTCGGCAGCTTAATGTGTTAACGCATTAGTCGCCCAGCCCCACCCCAACCGATTGCTACTCTACTGTGGCGAACGTGCTCCATTTACAAATAAGCTCATTAAACGTGTATCCTGTCTTTGGCTCGGTTTGCATGTGTCTGTGTGTGTGTTTGTAGAGCGCTTAAGTAGCGCCTCACGTGTCTGGGCATAGATCCGCTTTAAATTTACGACCTTCAACATACAATATGTGTTATTCAATGCATGCATATGGTATTTATGTATATATGTATATGTATATGTATATATGTGTATATCCTTGCCAACCCAATTGTGCCCAGTGGAGCGCAATCGGGGTGCACTTTGTTATTCATGTGTACTGTGTGTTAGTGTGTGACTCAGGAACTGTTGCCCGTATATTATATTGCATTCCAAACAGGCGACGAAAGTAAAAACATTGTTAAACAGCTCACTTTAAGACTTGAAGTTGCAGTTTTCAGCAAATTTAGCCTTCTATCGATAACTGCAACTCTTTTAAACTATTTGTCGCCTTCAAACTTATTTGTGTGTATAAATTATGCAAAAGTCCTTGCCTCAGCAGAGTACTTTAAACTTCAAATGTAATAGCTGGAAGCTTATATCAGCAACAGTCTTTTAACTATCATTAGTTTATTACTTACACTATTAAATATTGAAGAAAATTAAAGCTGCATTTGTTATATTTTCAAAGCTTGTGCTATTTAGAGCACTTACACATGTATTAATATTTTTAAGCCTGTAAAACTGCATTGAACACTTTTTTTGTCACCTGGCCATATTTCGTGCAGCTCTTTGTATAGTTTTATCTACTGTATGTGCTCTGTTGTTGCATGTGGCACATTGCTACTTGCTACCGCATGCTGCATGCTGCAATCTGTTGCATTTTTTGATGCCTCACATTTTGTGTGTGCAACAGCTGTTGTGTTCCTTTTGCGTGTCACTGCCATATACAAATAAATTCATTTTTATGCTTCGCTGCAATTTGCAGCTGCCATACTTAATGTTGATTTACTGCAGCAGCAGCAGCGCCATAAGGCCTGCATTTCGACAGTTAGCCAAACAAAACTTTAAGTCACTTCTAAACTCAAACTGTTTGCGGTTTTCTAAACATCAGACTGTTATATATATTGTTTTTTCCAACATTTGACATCAGTCCACAACCGAACATTGATTGAGTAGCGCATGTGGCCAGAACTTGTTTTGTATTTTGTTTGTCCAAATCCCCCTCAAAATAAACGTCGGATAGCATTTTAGTCACTTGCTATGCAAAACAGCCAATACAGTTCCAATTAGCTGCAAATTACCAATCAATTGGCACTCGAAAAGCGCTTTTTTTTCGCTTTATCCTTTCGATGCCACAACAAATTATAAAATACCAGAAAAAACACCTGTCCGCCCCCCCACATACACACAAATGCAGAGCTCTTTTAAAACCGAAACGTTTTCATGAGAACTGCATGTATTTATTAGATTGGGTTTCTACAATCGAAAAAGGTCACAAGATCCAATAAATGTGGCTCAGTTTTCCTTGAATTTTCCTGTACGCATAGTTGCCCCTATTAGATTTCTCATTTGCATAACTTTGGCAAAATTAAAATCCTCTGGCTTTAGTTTAAATCTTGGTTTATTTGCGAAGACAAACTTTTGAGCAGTTGCGCATAGCCAAGTATGACTGTCGCTAAGTTGTGCAAATTCATTCAATTTGTTTATGTGCCAAAAGAGGTAGTCGACAAAGTGTAGCATACTTTATTGCGCTTACATTTGGTATGCAAATCGAGTATCGATTGCCATGAATGGATTCTGTTTTGGTTTGTTGGCTCTTTTGGCTGCTGCTGACAGGTGTTTGCCCGCTGCCCGTGTACGAATTGCGATAAATCCGTGTGTCGATGATGCTTGATGCGATTGCCATTTAATTGGCAAATTTGTTGGCTGTTAATTTGAAGGGGGCCTCCTTAAAGTAAGCTGCTCGCGAGTTGAGTTTATGTTTATGTTATGTGTGTGGCACAAGCTCTAAGCCCCTAAGCCGCAAAAACCGCAGCTCAGTTAACTTTTTACTTAAACAAAGTCCTTAAGCGCATAAAACCCATTAACCTGTTGTGTGTTTTTGTTCCGTTCTCTCACTCTCTTCACAGGGAGTATCCTTGCGACCATTATACATCCGTTATAACAGTGACGCTGCTGATGACGGGCTGCCCCCGGGTGGAGGTGCATGCAACCGCCCTCCAGCTGCTGCAGATACTGGACAAACGCTTCTTTGGCAGCGTCGTCGGCACACTTCACAGCGACAGCGAAAAAGGTATGAACTGAACTCTATATACACAATAATTCAGCTAAACAACTTGAATAAACTTTCAATGCGTATACGTTTAAGCGCCTTTGCAATAATGACTTTCTATTTATAAGCCAGACAAACTTTAAATATACACAAAGTAGTGTTGTGGTTTTCGTGTTGCGCTTGGTAAACTTCATTATACAGTTGCCTGAATGCAGCTTACAATTTCCTTCAATATTGGGCCAAATAGTTCTGCTTTGGGAGGGTCTTAAAATGTTGGTAATTCAATTGAAAGTTGCGCTTCTGCTTGAGCATCTTCTATGTTGGGCGAATTTCCAATAGATATGTGCAGCTGCAAGTAAAGGATGCAATATCTAGATAATTAACTTTCTTTTTGCCCTTTTCAAGATGTTTGAAAGGGCATTCTCTAGCCGAGCACTCGTTGGTAGCTTTAGCTACGTCTTCAGTTTAATAATTGGCATAAGTTTTCAACATTTCTATATGCTGTATAGCTTTTGGCATTTGATCAATACTTTGAGTGGCAAAAACATTTAATTTGTATTAAACCATTGTTGCTACGCCTGTTTTTTTTTTGGCCTGCCTATTGAAAATCTTATATCATAATGCATAAGCAGCTTTCGACTGAATTTTAGAAGCCCACATACAATTATCTGCTTCACTAGCTGTCTGTAGGTGTAGGTGTGTGTGTGTGTGTGTGTGTGTCAGTGTGTGTGTGCGTACGGCAATTTGATTGAATTGAATTTAATTTTCTGCGTAAGCGCGAGGGAATTTTCGTCCTCAGGACAGCAGCCAGACAGGAGCCACTTGCCTGCATAATTTCATGGCAATTTGTTATGCACAATGCTCGCTGGGCCATTAAAGTTGAAAATCGCGCAAAAAAGCTCGGTCAACACAACTAAAAACAAAATGAAAAGAAAATGCAAAAAGAATAATTGGTAAGCATAAAGCACATAAATCAAAGTTGATGCCCATAGTGTGTATATATATATATCTTTATATTTGTGTATATATGGCAAATCAACATTAATTCGCCACGATAATTAGCAGCAAATTGTGTAAACGTGGGCCTGAGGCGTCTATTTTCGGCACAAGTCGATTGTTTGGTATATATACACACATATATTTTATGTTGTTGTACCTTAAAGTTGGCCAATTGGGCTCGTTGTGGCTTAGAAGTAAGTCCGTTCTCCTGGTCAAGTTCTGGCTTTTGTGCTAAGCAGCTTAACTTTTGTTATTGTTATTGACTTCACGGCCCTTGGACAAATTGTTCAGATAGCCCATTACTTTTGACCAGCTTTAAATTACTGTTGCAGTCCGCTCGGTTTTGTTTAACTTCGGTCAATGACAGATAACAAATAATATCACTGCCTCAAGCCATTGAAATAATGCAACAATCATTTCTAATTAGATAAATGCAATTAGACAGTTCTTTGTGGTTTGTGGCGATTGAAAAACTAATTATGTTGTCCACTGAACAGATTGAATATTTATTACATACATATATATATAATATATTTGTTAAGCACTAATTAATTGAATGTAGCCCAATGCGTTAGTTTTGTTTGCATTTGTGTATAACATTTAATAAGTACACAAGTACTTGTTTTTTTTTTGTATTATAATAATGTCAATTAAAATCAATTAGTGCTGACTAAGCTTAAGCATGATTTAAGCATAATTAGTATCACTTATGTGGGCTTAAGTGCTTTGCTAAAGTGTTGGAAAAATTCGTTTTACAGTGTTGGTTAATATAATATGCTGGGAAAACAAATATCTTTTTTTTGTCTATCAAGTTTAATTGAAGTTTTTACTTTGTTTTTTTTTCTTTTTATGCGCTGTGACAGCGTTTCAATTTAACTATCTTTACCTGCTCTCTTTTCTTTTTCTTTATTTTGGCTATAGCAACATCACAAACAGTTTTCTATTTAGCTTACAAAAAACGAAGCTATTGGATTTCCTTTTGGATTTTTCTTTGCCCTTTTTCTTATACAATTAAAACACGAATATCTTAAGTTACTCAAGTTTGTACTTCTTTGTGTTGTGCGGAATGCAATTTGTGCGCTGGCAATCCTTACTTGAGTGGATGCAGCTCATGCATCTCATTCCAGCAATGCTGCGTCATCATGCGTCTTCTAGTCGAGGTGCCCGTATTGCGGCAATACTCGGAAACTGTCGATGAAGAGGAAGAGGAAGAACAAATCAGCGTGAATAGTGTTGGAAAATGCTTTGATGCAAAAACTCATTAAGAGGCGTCGCCTTTACCTTTCCTGTACGAGTGTTTAAGCAATGCGGCATATTACAAATATACTTTTGTTTAGCATTGCATTTAGAGTACATTTAGCAAAAATTAATTACTAACGCACAGTTCTGCATCATTAAATAAGTTAAGTGCTTGGCAAATTATATGGCAATTTAATATGATTTAAATTCAAATTTAAAGCTAATGTAAACAAGCAAAACGTCACAAATCCTCATCTGAATACATGTCATGCAAATTTCCGTTTACCAGCGAAATTAGTTATTATTGAATTACTTAAAGTGCAAATCACGACCACAAAATGAGATATTATTCACGGCATATTAACGTTCTATGCTTTTGCCTTTATTTTCCATTTCAGAGTTCGAGCCCAACTTTGACCTTTTTTTTTAATAATTTACGGCCATTGCTGTTGGTCCTTATTTACCTGGTCGACGGACGCGATTTCAATTTAGATTTAGTATTTGCATTAGCTGAAAAGCAGGCCACAATTTGCCCATTCATTTTTTCATGCCAAAGGACCTTTACAAATGAGCTGGCTTTATCAGCACAATGCAGATGTCTGACTACTAATTTTGCTCAAGCTTTAACATATAATTTACGCTTTTTTCGTGCAGGCAATTGCTTAACCGCAATTCACTCAAAACATAGCATACATTTGGGCGTGGCCCTAATTTGTTCATTCAATTGGCAAATTGCATATAAATTAGTGGACGCGACTGTGGTCAATTAACAATTGCTTTAGAAATCAATTTAAATGTCTCTTAAATATGAACAGAAATACGATAGTAAAAAACGAATGAAAAATTCCATTTAAAAAAAACCTATATACGAATATAAATATATCTCCTGGAATTTGCTATGAAGTGCAAAAATGCGCTTATTAATTAGTTCGTTTGAAATATAGGTTTATTCATTAATTTTATTTATTTACCGTTGACTGGTGACAGTCGACACAGAAAAACTAAATTGAAATTATAAAAAAATATATAAAATATAAAGTATACGATAAGTTAACAGTTTTAATAATAATTTAAAAATATATTTCATTGGCGCTGTCAGCAAGCGTAATATTTTAACGGATGTTTGCTGCCATTATTTTGGCATATTGCATTCTAGACAATCTGTGCCAATCAATCAAGCACACACACACACACACCACCACACCTACACCTACTCTGTCTGAAACACGATAAACAACTACCTGGGTGTGTTATTGTGGAAATTTTCACAGATGCTCAAATATATGCATGCATATATATTTTTAATGTTTTTTTTTCATTGTAGTATGCCAAAGTTCTTCTGCTGCTGTTGTCAGAAACAAAAGCCGTGTACCAAAATGAAAATGAAAATTGTCACAAGCAAATATAATGCAAAAAGGGTTTTCTTGAAGCCGGCCCAACGGCTGTTTTGTTGTCTCTACGCCTGCCTTTAATTAATTTATTTTAAAGCCAATTATACAGAGTCTTAAATTTCTGTAGTTGACTGAAGATGATATCATCAACGTACGCATAAATCAAAATTCGCGCTTCGCTTTTCAAAAAGATTTCGGTTAACCTTTCTATTTCTGTGCGCAAGATTAATGATGACGCTGCCAGCTCTGACTGTCCTTGATGTGTTAGCTTATTCTCATTGTGTGGTCCCGGCTGAATTATTAAGTAAATTATATGGCCAAACAACAAAGGCACCCAAAATTGTTGGCCATGGAATAAAAGTCAAACACTCAGGCAGCGAGTGAATCTAAGTGGAATAAGCTTAATTTATAAGCAGCGCTATATATAGTATATATTTATAGCTATATCTATGCTTTATAGATATGTACACAAGCACGTTTTTTGGTAGCTTTAATGGACAAACAGATGTCAGATTGACTTGGCCGGCTGGCAGGCATACAGGCAACATATTGCCGCCAGGATATGTGTGTTGGCTGAGTGCTCCCGAGGCGTTGGCAATATTCAATGGGGCCAATAGACAAAACCGGTAATGAGCAGGCCCTGTGCGCTAGCGCACACATTGCATTCAGCGCACGTTTCCCATGGCGTATGAGCAATGTTTGAGCAAATCTAACAAAACGTGCATGTGCGTCTGTGTTAGTGAACTATAGCGAATGCTCTAGCCAATCAAATTCGTGATTAACTGCTGCTGCTGCGCGATTGCAACTTTTGCCGGGTAAACAGTCATTAAATTTGCCACCCACGCTCTTTTGTTCATTGCGGAAATTAAAATGCTACGGAGTGTTTGAAATTTGAGCTGTATTGGCAATTGCAAGTGTCGTATTTTAATTAGTTTCAAAGCAAAATTATGCAATTAGTGCCCAAGGTGCTGCGTTGCTAGTTTAACTAAAGTTGTGCCCCGAAATACATTTACACACAGCTAATGAGTTTTTTAATTAGCATCGTTACTGTAAATCATACATTATACAATCAATATGCTGTCAGTGCATAAGAAAAATGGCGTCGTAGGCAGAAAATCTTAGAATATATTCGACCCGACTTCCTGGAAATTGTATAATTAAATTGTTGGGCCCCTCATTAAGGCAATATTCATCAGCTGTTCGGAATTTAAGATTTAATGGATCAGCAAAGTGCGCATCAAAAGACAAGCGGACACCTTGCTAAACCTATTAGCTTGACCTCACTTGCACCCAGGGCGCCTATCTAATCGAATCGCAACTAAGCTGTTGGTCTTAACTGCCAACTGCGTACATCCTTAAGTGATTAGCACAGGAAGGATTGGGTAGAGTTTCAGTCTCTCTCAATATTTGCGCCGCAATTGCAAATGTTTTCCATCTGTTTCTGTCCGTTGTTAATCCTGCAAAATACAACACTACAGTTGGTGACTAACTAAACAGTTTTTGCAGCAGTTGTTGACGGACTAACGTACCTCGTAATCCTTGAGCGGCAGACAACTAAAACGAAGCTCTGCAGCTTATTTACTTAGCACGTAAAAAATGTCGAGATATTCTCACACACAAACATAAATGTATAAAAAAGCATGCTTCACCGAAAGCCGAGCCAAGCCTGAAGAGGGGTACAATTTTTAATAATTGCGTTGGCTGTGACAATGGCAACGCTAATTTCATTTGATGTATGCGCCCACGCCGACGCCCATGCCACGCCCATTCGCTGCCGCCCCCGCCTGCTCTGTCACACCTCTCGTATACGTACTGGCAGTCAATATTTGTGTGCAACACACATAAACCTTGCGACGACTGTTTTGATCCTTTTAACCTTGGTCGCATAACTGGCAGCAACCTTTATGCCAGTGGTTGCTCTTTGTTGCTATCGTCAGCGCTTAACATTTGATTTAATTTGATTTAAATTTTACAAAAGTGCTACCCACTTGCATTTAGTTTCTTTCCACTTGCTTCTTTGTACTAAAAAGTATATGCTGCTCTTTAGCTTTTACAGCTTTCACATAACAATATACATTTTTAATCAAATCTCGTTTTAACGACTGACACCTCAAATTTTGGTCTTAATAAATAATGCGCCTGGGCAAATGCGATATCAAATCGTAAAAACTAGCGCTGTGCTCTTAAATTTAAATATTTAAATGTTTTCCAAACTCTGATTTCTTTGTCTTTTCGTTCTGAGTAATTGCGCATAAAACTAGAAAATGTTTTTCGAAAGTCAACACACTGCTGAATGGCTGTAGAAGCCTTTGGCACTGTGCAGCACTTTTGATTCCGTATGCTAAACAATTTGTTGTTGCTGTCTGGAAAATGGAAAACCTTTAGTTCCATTGTACCTTCTTCCCTTGAGATACCAAATCTTAAAATGTCGTTCAACTTGACAAGCTGCTTGCATTGTCTGCTAATCATAATTAACTTTAAGCATTTATTATTTTAAAGCTTATAGAAAACCATATGGCTTATAGCCTACTTAAGATTTAATCTAGTAATAATTTGAAAAATGTGATTTTATAAGCCTATTATTTTACGATGTGATTACAGTCTTAATATATATATATATATGTGCGTATAAAGTCTTTTTTGCCAGATGACACTTAACCAGTTTTGTGCTGCTCTCATTTTGCTGTTTTGTTATTTATACTCTTTTCGAAGAAAATAGTATATTAAGTTTGTCCTGAAGTTTGTAACGCATAGAAGGAAGCGTCGGAGACCCCAAAAAGTTACTGCCAGTATGCTTAGAATGACAATACAAATTGATCTAGCCATGTCCGTCTGTCTGTCTGTCTGTCTGTCTGTCTGTCTGTCTGTCTGTCTGTCTGTCTGTCTGTCTGTCTGTCTGTCTGTCTGTCTGTATGTCTGTATGTATGCAAACTAGTCCCTCAGTTTTTGAGCTATCGCGATAAAACTTTGCACAGACACTTATTATTCCAGGGGACAGCACATTGGTCGGAGCCGGCCAGATCGGATCACTATATCTTATAGCTGCCATACAACTCAAAGTCGGTTTTGGCCATATATCCCATGCTTTAGAATCTATCGCAATGAAACTTTGCACTGATACTTATTATTCAAAAAGACATCACATTGGTTGGAGCCGGCTGGATCGGATCACTATATCTTATAGCTGCCATACAACTCGAAGTCGGTTTTGGCCATATATCCCATGTTCTTAAAGCTATCGCGATACAACTTTGCACAGATACCTATTATTCAAAGAGACATCACATTGGTTGGAGCCGGCCGGATCGGATCACTATATCTTATAATTGCCATACAACTGGCAATGAATTAAATATTCTTAGAACAAAAAAAAACAAAATACGCGACAAAACGATATTGTACAGCTTATGAAATTTCAGTGGTGCAGTTGGCAGAGTGAAAATTGCCTATAGGTTCGAAAAGAGTATAAAATCTTCGGCACGCCGAAGATAATCCTTCCCCACTTGTTTCTTATTGCAGCTGTTCAAGTTTTGTATTGTTTGCCTTGTGAAGCCTTTTGGCATTTCAAGTTAATTATTTGTGCGTTTCGCGTAATGAAATTTTCATTTGTGTGTGCATTTACTCAGTCGTGACGGTTGGGAAATTTCTTAAGTATTTTCGCGCTTTCTTACCTGTCACTTGAGTGATGCCCTCCCGCTGAGCCGATGAGACGCGCCGGAAAATGCTCAGCACTGCTTTGCTGTGTAAAACAGGCGACAAAAAAAAAAACACATATAATTATGCTTAAAAGCTTTTCAAGTCAGAGCTGCAGTATAGTATATATGACAATAAAATACGCTATACACAAATCATATAAACATTTACATATATGCTATATGCAAGTACTTACCGAAAATTTTGTCCGCTAACGCAATAAAGTACAAAATTGATGCCGAAATTTGTTATGAAGAACGCATTGAATATATACTGCAGCACAATTGTCGTATTTTGCGTTTTCGACGTTTGTGTCTATGTGTGTGGAATGGAAAATAGATGCCATTAGATGCTTGAATGCATAATATCAATAACTTATTGCACTGCTATTTATAAATGTGAAGCTAGCTTATAAACAACTTATGTTTGCCTTTGATAGTATGTCTCATTACTATTCTGCTACCATGATTACATGTGCCTTGATAACCTGTTGAGCCCATTTCGACATTTCCAGTCTGTTGCCCAGTCGGCAAACCCTTCCGCTCAATTAATTTCCTGTCGCAATCAATGTTCAATGTGCCCAAACCAAATTTGCCATTTATCCATCCGCTCCAGTGTCAGGACCTGCTGACAGGCGCATCCAAAATCGAAATGTAAAACCCAATATACGAGCCACACTTGAGCCACATTGAACATTTCAACATGTTCGACATGTGAAATTTTGCTGAAATTTTGTGCAAATACGCATCCAATCGTGCAGAGCTGTGCAAAATCGACTATTAAATCGCACATGTTACAGCCTACTCTGGCTTTAGTCATGCGTATTTAAGATTGATTTACAAATAGTACTACACATAAGTATATTATGTGCTCAGCTCTTCAAAATGAGCTTTGTGTAGTTAAATGTTGTAAAGTGTGCTTAAATGCGGCCTGCCTTTGGTTTCTTTGTTTGTTTGTTTGTTTGCATTTAAATGCCAAATTTTGTTACGATCCAACGGTGTCAAGAGTACACAAACTAATTAATGCTTAATTATATGGCAAAGGCACGCAAGCACAATGCGAGTTGGCTCCTTTCTGCCCCTCACGGTCAAATCCTTTTGCTTGGATACCTCCTACGCATGTTTCACATATGCATTAGGCTTGTTAAGCTGACTTGGCTATAAGCTGTATTGAGTTCCATCATTGTATAATCAGTATTCATGGTGAATTATGTTGAAATATTTATTTATATGAATTGTCATGGATTAAACTGCGATTCTTTTGCTTTGGCCATTCATTGAACTATATTTTGATACTCTTCTCGAAGCAAATAGTATATTACTTATGTGCTGAAGTGTGTAAGGCATAGAAGGAAGCGTCAGAGACCCCCAATAATTATCTTCAGTATGCTTAGAATGACAAAACAAAATGTCCGTCTGTCTGTCTTTCTGTATGTCTGCAAACTAGTCCCTCAGTTTTTGAGCTATCGCGATGAAACTTTGCACAAAGACTTATTATTCAAAGGGACTGCAGATTGGTTGGAACCGGTCGGATCGGACCACTATATCTTATAGCTGCTATACAAGTGGAAGTCGGTTTTGGCTTTATATCCGATCTGTTCAAAGTTAACGCCTTCCATTTCCGTTTACACTTGAACATCGTTACAACTCATCAATGTTTAAAATTTCAAATCAATTGAGTTATAAATAGCAAAGATATACGTCATTAAATATTTTGAAAGAACATCAAATTTTTTCAAGGTGCGAAAAGAGTATAAAATCTTCGGTACGTTGATCCTGCATCACTTTCTCTGTGAATACATATATTGAGCTCTGTATAATATAATCCAGCACATTTTCCAAGTCTATCTATGTACTCTTTGCAAAAACATCTCTCGCTTTTGATAGTCTTGTCAAATGTTGGACCTATGTCAACTAAACTCTAATCAAGGTATTTCCTTAACTTTGTGACACTAGAAGACCACAATTATCACCACATTCACACTCAAAAGATGCTATGATTGCCATATTGTATTTTAGTTAAGATATTCTCGCTCGTGCAGCTATAAATAGTCAGGGTCTTTGTCTCTTATCTCCTAGCTGATTTTGCGGCACAGTTGGCATCTGTAAATATTGTTAATTAGTTGTCGCTGCTGCTGCTGTTGTCCAGGCAATAATAAAACTTTGTTCATTCCACCATAGGTTAATGAAAAATGCGTAATCATGTGGGGGCTGATGGTTTTTGTTTTTGTTGTTGTTTTTATTTGTGCATCACTAAACACTTGTGGTCAGTGGCTTGATTTGCTATTCTTATGCTGTCAGCTTTAATTAAGCTTGGATCATAATTTCTGGTGTTTCAAATCATTTTAGCACCAAATTTAATACACTTTTAGCGCTGCCCACGTGGCGTATGCGCAATTTCAGTTTAGTAATTTTGTAATGCATATATTAAGCAGAGATGAACGCGGCCTGTGTGGCCTGTCTTTTGTCAAGCACGAATATGGCATTTCACGCTGTGTTATATAATGCGAAATACAGCTTTAAGCACGCTTTTGGTCATGTATTTGTGTGATATGCAATATAAATGTTAATGCTTTAAAAAACACTGCTTGAAAGTAAATGGAACTTACCTCCAAATAGGTCTCGATGCGCAACAAGCAGCTGGGCAAGTTGAGGCAGACAAAAACCGTTGAGACAATGAGCAGCATTTTGGTGACCTTCAATTGTGATGAGTTTTGCACCTTGCGACGTCCTGCAAAATATAAATGAGTCAAGTCGGGTGTCAAGTTTATGATGGCATATGCGCTTTGCATTCAGCTACCAAATTGCGAAATTATTTAAGTTAGTTGGGGGGCAAAAGTTGAAAGTCGCAAAGTTGCCAAGTTGCCAGTTGGTGGCAAGTTGGCAACTCTTAAGTAGTTTACACTTACACGCTGCTTTGCACGTTCTCATATGTTGCACGTTGCTAATTGTTGGCATTTAGTGTGCGCGCCAAAGTTGGCAGCTAATGGCTTAAGGAAAGTTGTCAACAAAAAGTGCGGGGTGTGCAACAAGCTGTCATTTAGTTTGAAGTGAGCTGCTTACATTAAGTCGCCTCAATTGGCCACACAACTAACTGTCGCTGAAATTGTACCTGCAGTTAGCTCACCTGGTTTCTGTGCAATCTCGCACAGGTGTTGCGATCTGGCATCGTGTTGCTCGTTGGTTTGCCTTGAGACACTGTTGTGTCCGCTTGGATGTGTGCCCGTTGACTTTTGACGCTTGAGTGATGCTGAAATGCGATATGTGGCACTTGCAGCGGCGCCATTTGCTGCCATGTTAGTCATCTGAGGCTTCCTGCTTGAATACAAGCATATACAAATGGACGTGATTAGATGCAGATTGCACGAATGCATAATGCAGCTTGACTATTGGCTATTGTAATCCGAAATCAAATCAGCATTATAGCATAGACGAGCTGCATTTGCCCATTAATCTACTCACATCTTGTGCATTGTTAGTGTGCGTCGAACAGTGGCAAATTTCCAAACCGTGCAGCCGGTGCAGGTATTCAGTACAGTGATGGTTGTAAAGGGCACCGCATACACAACAATCGAGTCCCAGTAGTTGAATAAGGCCAGTTGTTCCTGGAATCAAAATACATACATACAGCAAATTCAGTTATATATGTAGCTTGGCTCTTGGCTTTCGTTATTAATCGGATTAGATGCGACAACAACGTGGCGTATGCGTAATCCACTTTCGGTAGTACTCTAGTACTAGAAATAAATTGCGTTATTGGCTGCCTTTTCAAAACTGAATCAGGTGCACAGTGCGTTCCAGTAAATAAAGCAAGGTTTATTTTTTTGGCTCCTGCAGATTTCAGACAAGAGTTGAAAACGTTTTTTTTAGCGAACACGTTGAGGAGTATAGATTGGACATGCAATTAAACCACTTTGTAAAGTGGCAATAGTTGATTATTTAATTAAATTCCTAAATAGTTGCACTATATTCGTATATACATTTGTATACCCTGTATCCAATTGAATTTGTTGTTAAATCTATATGTTCTTCTTATGAATTCCATACAATAGATTTAAGGAGTATTTGACACGTGCACCACTATTCGATTGCAACACTTTTAGCTTTTACGTTATGGGTGTATTCCTAGAAGGCAGCTGGCAATCCCAGCTAAAAGCAATTTTAAATACACCACAGAACACCGTTTTTTTTTCTACTACAGTTTTGCCAGTGCTAGCCTTTTCGCAGTAAAAAACACTCTTTTTCCTGCACTCTATTTTCACAGCTTATGTTGTTTGTTGCTATTTGCAGATAGTTGCTGTACGGTTTTCAGAAATATCATCTTAGCACAGTCTGAACTTCTTCAGTTTGTATAATTAACTGAATTTAAAAGCCACACAGTTCACGTTAAAATATATAAACAAAGAATTCCAACAATGTTAAGAACTGTGGAAGCAATTGGAAGCAATTACCATGAATAGAAATGCGCCACTGAACATTCAGGATTATTTTCCATTCGTAGCGCTAGTTAAAATCTGAATTTATTGCTGTCTGAGCGCAGAAAGTGCGAATTGTATAAAATATGCAGTTAAGTAGCATAATTAAATGGCAATTCAGAATATTGCGAAATTCGCACGAAATAATGGATTCATATTACATTTTATTTGCTGTGGGCTTGCATTAAGTTATTAAGACTATATTAAAATATCAGTGAATTTATGTTTCTTGGGTAATTTACTTTAACCTTCACACTTTCAATAAGTTTAAAGTACTCAAAGCAATTTGCTTCCTTTTTCCAATGTAAACACCTTAAAAATATGACCCAAAATCAATTGAATGCTGTCAGAAAAGTAAGCAAAAATGCAATTCAATTTTATTTTCATGCATAAGTTTTAATATTTTGATTACTTTTGGGCGCCGTGTCGACTTGATCAAAGCGTAAAAGCTTCTAAATTTTCAATCAATTGTACACTGAGTTGCTTATTAAGTTA
This sequence comes from Drosophila flavopinicola, assembly GCA_035042425.1. Taxonomy (NCBI): domain Eukaryota; kingdom Metazoa; phylum Arthropoda; class Insecta; order Diptera; family Drosophilidae; genus Drosophila; species Drosophila flavopinicola. Next base: position 696,212 of record JAWNLL010000452.1, on the reverse strand, counting down.
AATACATGCCATATGTTGAAATATCAGTTATTGGAAGCTAGTACTAGTATTAAATTGCATAACTTATGTAGCAGCACACATTTGCGATTACAGAGCATATCTTGATTATACACTCATCAAAGGGCACAAGATGTCAGTTATGCAATGCAGCGTTGACAAAACTCGACAGTTCCTTAGAGCACAGCCTCGTCTCAATTTCAATTTGTATCTGCTGCTGCTTGAATGCTTCTCACATCCATATGACAGTCAATTAAAGAGGCTGTTGACCAGCTGCTGCTGCTGCTAAATTGCTGACTATGTGCGTGCCGACATTGACTAGATTCAGTTTTAATCAGACTCTGCAATAAGCTTAACTATCTGATAGTCAGCTGTAGCCTTGTGAGTGATTTTCTTCAGTTAAGTTGATTGATTTAGTTAGCCTTATTCACATTCACATTGCCTGTATTTTATATACACAAACTATATTGGATTCGAGAGATTTGAATAATTGAATTTGAATAATTGCTTTAAATATTTTGTAATAATTTACAATTTAAGCTGTTTCATTTATGACAACAAGCAACCATCTTAGATGCCAACACAAATTTCTAATTTAAGCTTGTGTCCTGCTCAATGCTTCTATTCATATTTCATTGCCCAGCTGTTAATGCGGATAATTAAAGCATTCTCATGCACTGGCATCCAAATGTACATCTAATTCAATTTATATATATGTATTATGTATTTATGTCCTTGGCACATGGCTAATTTTCTGGGTAATTTGTTCGTTCAGCGAATAAGTTACTTAAGCGTTAACAGCTCCATTCAACACGCACAATGGAGCGTCATATAAAATAAAAAATTAAATAAGAAATAAAAAATGTACTCGCTTCGCTTATTTACAAATTTATACATAGTCCCAGCTACTTTTCAATATTGTTTACCGTTGTGTCAATACAGAAAAGAACGAAAAAGAACCCACGCTCAGCCATCGATCTGAGGCAACCTCAAATAATTTGCAACAATGTGGCAAATGCGAAACGCCCCAAAAAAAGAAGCGCTTTGCCCTTACCTACCAGCTGATACTGTAAATATGGGCGCATCACTCATACGACACGTGTTCGCCCCGCACCAAAAAATGCCACTGTTGTGTGTGTGTTCGCTATTATTTTTCGCTGCTGATTGAATTTGAATGTCTCAGATGCACATATTGTACTTGAAAATACACAAAAAAGAAAAGAATCGGTACTCTATCATCTTGATGGGCGCGTCTTTGTTGCCAACTTCAAGCTTCATTTGTTGCCGCGGCCAATTTGGCTAATAGATGCGATCGCTGTTGGACATGCTTCATTCTCTCTGTCTCTCTCTCTTTGCTTTGCAGTTTGACATTTTGTGCCTTGTTTGATTTGCACTGTCTGGAAAATTAGCATTGAATTTCAGTTGCCCCAATCTCCCCTCTTAACATAAAACGAAATGCAAACAGAAATTCGAGATTTAACGAACACCTAGCGAAATTGTCACTAGGCCGGGACCTTTTCGCTTTTGGAGCGCGTGGCCATTCAATAGGACACGCCCAAAACCAATGCCAGGATGGGATGGAATGGAATGGGATGGGCTGGGTTGGACACATTTAAGGTTGGCGTCGGTTGTCATTGTTTGGTTTTCTGTTTTTGCGATGCGGTCAGGAACACAAAATATTTGCCTTGGTTTTACTTGCGTTCCTTGTACAGCGCGTTTGGATACCCTATAAGGAGAAGGAGAAGGAGAAGGGCGGCAGGGACGCGTCAAAAGGTGTGTGACATTTGTAAAAGAGTATTTAAAAGCTATCCATTAGCTTTGCAACTATCCCAGCCAATTACTTAGGAATTAGCAATAGTATAGACATAGTCAGACTTAAGTCATGAACTACTGTTGGCAATAACTGTAATTACCAGCTATCTAATCGGTATTTCTCAGCTTAAACACTTGCTGACTTTCTACAGGGTATTCATTGAGGCATCGCTTTGGCTTTTGTCCTGCCTATTGTCATTCCATGACATGCTGCTGCGTTTTGTGCCACATTTCCACTGCTAATTTGTTGGTTCGCCTAATAAATTGTCAATTTGACCCTAACTTACTCAGCAGTTGGCTGAACTGAAACTGTGCGTTTGATTAATTGGCAATGTTTACCAAATGCTATTATTATTGTGTTAATTTTTTCCGTTGTGCATTGTCTTCCCTTTTTTTGTTTTTTTGTTTTTTTGTTCGTAGTACGTGTTTTACGCATTAGCCTTAGGCTTAGCTTGTTCACAATTGATGTACTTTGTGGCATTCTTATGTGTTAATTGGCAAAACGCAAAGGGCCAAGCCGAGTCCTTTATTAAAGCTTCACACAAAAGCCAACTTTAAGAGCGTTGGCTGTCGGATGAACTTTAGTTTTTGCTTCTACAAGTTGAGCAGCAATTGAGGCGCTTGTCTGCGGCAAAAAAGGATTTTTCCAGTTTCCACTTAAGGTTGAAATGTGGGCAGATAAAGGGCAACGATTGAGGTTTCACATAATGAGCGGAAATGTTTGGCATACGAAACGAAAGGAAAGAAAATCGTTTGATAAGTGCTATGTCGATTTATCGAAGTGTGTCCTAAACTTGGTTTTTATATCCTTTTTACAAGAGATTGTGTAAAAAAAGGTGGCAAAATCAAGCAACTGGGCTTTAATAAATTATAAATAGTTTTAATCAGCAAAAACAGCTGTGCCTCGAATATATTGAATATCTAGGTGCTTTAATATATAGAGAACCAATCGTGTTTTATGCAAATTTTTTGTATTTCTCTGCCCTACACGAATGCAAATAGAGAAAAGCAAATTGGTGTGGACTGTTAGGCAATTTAAGAAATTTGAATAGCAGCAGCCGGAGGTGGAACAATTGCCCAAAACTGTTTTTGTCACATTTCTGTTTGATTTTTGTTCTTAGGTTATGAGTGAGCGAATTCGTAGAAATTCCATAGTATGGGCACAAAAAACGAAGTGCCGAAGGAATTTAGAAAATGTGTGTAGAATAGAGAACACAATAGGTTGTAGCAAGTAGAGTAGTCTGTGCTTTTGTGGTAACCTTTTGTGACAGTCTTTTGTTACTCACTTGCAACGTTTGTGCCACTATTCTGCTGCTGCTGTTCGTTGGTATTGGCAACCCATTAAAAGTGCCAGACGAAGGATGCCAAGCTAAAGGACACCAGTTTTGGAATTACAAATATGCAACAGACACGACTCGCATGCTTGATGTGTGTGTGTGTGCATGTGAATGCGGGCAACGAGGCGGAGGGTTGCTATCGCATTACGCATACGCCATGTGGCCGTGTTAAATATGGTTATATGCCTGAAATTACTCACCTTGTACGTGGTGTTCAAATCACAAATGGTATCATTCAATTTGGGACTGTAGACAGGCTTGGCCATCAGTATATAGGGCACACAATGCACACAGCCGGCAAATGTGAGGCCAAGCAGCACTATTTTGGCACGTCGGACAGTGCACATGATTTGCCGCTTGAGCGGATACATGACAGCGATGAAGCGCTCCACGGTGAATGCGACCACAAACCACACCGAACAGAAGCTGGCCAAATAGCTGATGAATGTGAAGAACTGACAGAAGTAGTTCTGATTGTAAATGTTCACATTGAGAAAGTTGAGCCACTGCATGAATAGGCCACAGAGAAAACACGTATCGCTGATGGCCAATGCGGCCAAATAGACGCTCGATGATAACTTGCGCAGCTTTGTCATGAAGAAGACAAATACGGATAGGATGTTGCCAATGCTGCCCGTCAGACAAATGATGGGCACATAGTATCGATTCACACAGTCGCTGATGAGGAATGCAATTCGCAGCATCTCCTCATCCTCAACGGACATGTACTCCAGTTCTGCGCTGCCATTTCTGCTGCTCTCGCTGCTCATATTGTTGAATGCTGTTGTCGTTGCTGTTGTTGTAGCCGCTGCTGATATGTCCTGGCTTGTGTCTGACATTGCTGTCGCTGAGGTTGCTTCGAAGGGATTAGCCATAATTGCGTTTGTCCTGCGGTCGGTCGACGCACGCTCAATGCCACATCTAACTGACAATTTGTTTCGCTACATTTGTCCGGCGGCCAGTTTATTGCTTCTTCTGCCTTAGCAGTTTTCTCATTCTTCAGCTGACTGCTCTGACAAATTTTTGTACTTTGTCGCAGTACTTGATATTGTTCTATTCTGCTCAAAGTTATCCAAGCACAGCCAAGAACTAAAGCACAGCGCAAATTAAAAATATATCAAATCTAATTAGCTGCATTTCCCGTTGCACTTAAAACAAATAAGAAACTGAAAGTTGCTTCATTAAACTCAGTACTCAAGTACTGCCACAATTACAATTTCTAGCTGAGCGCAAGGTAAAAACTTTTCGACACTTCAAATTTTGTCCACTTTAATTTAAGCTGCATTAAAAGTTTGTCATCTGAATCTTACAAGTTTTTAAGTTTGAAGTCTTTGCAAAGAACTTTTTTTTTGAGCGCTGTTTAAATTAAGTGAACAGCAATTTTTGTATATTTTAATGCAGTAGAAGCTTTTACAACTGCGGCGTGAACTAAAATTTAAATTATCCGCATTCTTATGATCGCTGCTTTCAAAACACAAAACTCAGCAAATGGTATATACATTTTTTCTTATCTTTTTCCAAAATATGAAATACAAGTTGTTCGTTTCCACTTTAATGAGTCTGTTAATTCCCAAGCCACAGCTAAATCAACGCTGAAAACTTCTGTAAATATTTCCTCGAATTTATATTTGTTGTGATTTTAAGATTTTTGATTAAATATTATTTCACACGCACTGAAATTGGACAAGTGCACGGAAAAAGTTTTGATAATTTCGTTAACTTTGTGGAACTTTCTTGTGTGTTTTCTTCTCAATATCCACAAGTAATCAAAAACTTGTCCAATATATATTGGTCAATTAAATGCTCGATAGCTGACTTTGAAGTTTACCGTCGGCGTGTTAAACTCCGTGGCTTGTGTTAGTTGTTGCTGCTGCTACTTGAGCAGGACCTGTAGCCTGCAGGACAATACGCGCGTAACTAAGCCGAGACAATGGCCACGATGCGCCTTTATAAACAATTCCGAGTGCTTCGGCCGCCATTGGAAGGCGCCAAAAACGCCGCCGGAGCTTTTTAGCCGAGAAAGCTGGCGTCGGCGCATTGCCAAATGGCGCCGTTTCATTCATTGAATCAACAGGTGACAAGGTCAGGGTTAGAGCGACAGCAACAAGTGTGTGCGGCTCCAGCCTTTAGCCTACCCTAGGAGGAGCCTGCTCTAGACAATGCTCTAAGTGGGGGCAGCTATTGTTGTCATTGTTGTTGTGACTCTGCTGACATAGTTGGTAGTAAACAGAAAGAAGGCAGGCATTGCGCCTTCCAGCGCCGGTTAAAAGCTCTTAGACTATTGGAAGTACTAAGTTGCAGTTGCTCGTGGCCCTCAGTTGTTGCCGAGCGCTCAGCCGTGTTAGAACCAACCAAAAAAATGACCGCAAATAATGCAACTGGTTCGTTTTCATTCTATTATCACATTACTATACGTACTTTTGCGGTTACTTAACGTACTTTCTTCTATTTGCAGAGGATGACAAAGTGGGCACTCTGGATGTCCTGCTGAGCAGCGCCTATTGTCGTTCGCAGCGTTTCCTTTCCAAGCAGCTGGCCCAGCTGCGTCCTGAACTAACCATGTCCATTTTTTCGGGTGAGTGCCGCTTAAGCTTAAACACTTGTCATCATATAGTTGAGCTGCCGTTTTAATCCTTTGTCCTTGCAGAGATAACGCATCGCTTTCAGAGCGCCCGCGAGGATGTGCGCGCCTTGCTGTTGCAGTGCCTGCTGCCCTGGCTGCAGAACATGGAGCTGGTCGCCACTAGCGTCCCACCCGCCACGCCCCTCTCCTATATTATGGTAATGTACTAGCTGTGCAAATCCACAAATAGTTTAAGCTTGTGGCATTTATTTAGCAGACGCATTTTAACATTTCTCTCTCTCACAGTACTTTCCGGATTCGGGCACACGTGGACGTCGTGAGGGTACCGGCTCAACAGAGGCCACCGAAATGATACTGAATAATCTATTTTACATAACAGCGAAGGTAGAAAGGCGTCAACTTATGTAACTTGAATAACTCCTTGTTGTCTCAACAGTTTTCGGATGCACATCCGCGCGATATTGAGGAACTGTGGGGCACATTGTGTCAGTTCTGGCCGAACAATCTAAAGGTCATCCTACGCTATTTGGTCATCATGAGCGGCATGGCACCCACCGAACTGCTGCCATACGTAAGTGCCCGACTTCTGCGTCGCTTTAATCCGTTATTTCAGCTATTGAAGTTGAGTGCTTGCAGGCTAAACGTGTGGCGCTCTATCTGGCGCGCAGCTGCCCGGATCGTCTGCTGGACGAGCTAATGGCCGAGCTGCAAACGGTGGAGACACTCAACTGCCTCATCGAACGCACTGAAACGCCACCGTTCTATAGGCTAACCAGCATGCGAAAGGCTTCCAGCCACAGTGCCGATGGTGAGTCACAGCTGGCGTTTAATGGGATTACACGGTATTTACTTCGTTGATTGACAGGTCAAGCGGTGGGCGGCATTAATGATTCGCGCACACAGGATCTGACCGTGGAGAAGGGCACCATACACACCAAGCGACACAGCGGCGAGGATCCCATTAAAATTGGGCAAGTATTTGGCTTTTGTATAACCTGAGATCTGTCACTAATGAGTTTTCTGCCCCGCTTCAGCACCTGCAAGTCGGACAGTGGAATACGCGCCTATACCCAGGCAGCTGCTGCTGCTGCCGCCGCTGCTGTCACGCCCATTACGGGCGGCAGTCGTCCGCCACGTGGCGCTGACAAAATACGCGCTGCATCGGGTCCGTCGATATTGCCGCGTCCGGAGGATATACTAATCAACGATCCGGAACTGCGACAGGAGGAGAATGTGGAGTTGCGCAACACAGCGGAGGGGCCAACAAATGCCCATCCTCATCCGCTGCCCATGCCCGAATACGGTGGCTACTTTGCACCGCTGACCGAGTTTCTGCCCGATGTCAGTTTGCCCATCAGCGGTTTTCATCGGTAAGTTGTAAATTATTTCGCTAATTGCTGGTTGATAAGTGTATTTTGATATGATGTATTCCATTAAGAATAGCAAGTGAATTAGTAGGAGCCACTGGCTTGTTGTATTATTGCTTCTATCCAAGGCAAGTGGCTGGCCACATTAGTGAAGCCCACTGGGTGGCCGGCAGTGCAGCCGCCTGGCGAAAAGAAGGAGACCACACCAACCAATGTGGGATTCTCGTAGGTAACCAGTGGGCCGCCTGAGTCGCTGGCACAGGGAGAACGGCCACCTGGTGTCCTTGCACATATCATTCCTTCAGTGAGAGTACCATAAAATCTAGTGCATGAATCGCTGCTCATGATCTCTAGATCGACGCACTGCAGCAATTGGGCAAGCTGGCCATTGGCCTGTTCACCCCAGCCGCAAACAGCTGCCCACTTCTCGTTAATTAAATTCGATTTGTACATAGAAATTGCCTCTTGATACTGTGCGACTAAATTGGCCTTGCCTCTTGGTGGAGCCGTAGTGTATCTCGACAAAGTCCGTAGTCAGGCATTTTGCGGCGGTTAGCACAAAGTTCTTTGCCACGATGGCACCACCGCATAATTTGGTTTCACTGCTGCCGTACGTTCCCAGCACTAGACTGACCACATAGGGAGCTTTGCCCTCGTAGGCGGTATCGCCATTGGCTATGATGTTGTCCGGATCGCCTGACTCCGTCGTCTCATTGCCACTGACAAGTGCAAAAGCCAGATATAAGAGTACTACCAACAATTTCATGCTTAGTTCCAAAGTTGAATGGGAATTAACTCGAATGGTTCCTTATATAGTTGTCGCCCCCAACTAATTATTTCTTTCGTAACTAATTGTTTGGCCTGAGGTTACAGTGTAATATGCAAAAAACTTAAGATAATTAATGGTTGCAACCATTAGCAATCTGTGTGTAAACGATTCTCATGAAAAACGCTTTATTTGGCCTTCAAAACTCTAGGATATAATTATTATCTCATAATTATCTAGCGTTAGATTGTCAAGAAACGAAATGCTTTTTATTTTGGTATATTTATTTAATGTCTACTAATAACAGTATTTTCTGGGAGTATTTAAGTGGAAAATTGATCCAACACTAGTTGCAAGGATTTGTGAAAACCCAATCAGAACAAAAATTAAGATTAGTGAGTAAATAAGGAAGAGAGGACTCTGAATACAGTATAGGTTACTCGAAAGGGTTATAATTGTTAGTAATATGCTACTCCTGAGTTTTCACGTATCCAGTCCAAGTGGGCAGTGACACGTGTGAAACCAGCTGGAGCACCGGTCATGCAACCTGCAGCCGAAACAAAAGATGTGATGCCAACCAAAATGGGATCATCGTGTGTAACTAATGGACCACCAGAGTCGCCACCACAGGTGGACTTGCCATCCGGCGTTCGAACACACAATATGCCTTCGGGTAGATCGCCATAGGATCTGGAGCACTCTTCGTTGCTCATAATCTGCAGATCGACGCACTGCAGCCAATCGGCAAGTTGACCATTGGCCTGTCCGCCCCATCCGCAGGCTACTGTCCACCAGTTCTCAAAGTGTTCGTTTTGTTGATTGATGTTGGGCAAGTTCACCTTGTTGACCAGTGATGTGAAGTCTACGTGGGGAGTGCGGATCAGGCCGATATCGTTGCCGTTCGTATCGGGCCACAGATGGTGACGAATGTAGTCAGTGTTGCCTTGATGATTAAGTTGACCATTTCCTCTCCAGTTGAGATAATGAATCTCCACATAGTCACCGGATAGGCAATGAGCAGCGGTCAGGACCCAGGTGTCGGCAATGATGGATCCACCACATATAATAATAATATTACTGCCTTCAGTTCTGAACATCAGGCTGACAATGTAGGGAGCTTTGCCCTCTTCAGCTGGATACCCATTGGTTATACGTTCATCGCCTTTTCCCTTGTGCCGGGAAACAGTCGTGTTCTCATTTCCATTTGCAGAGGCAAAAGCCAATGCCAACAATACGTATAGCACTTTCATGTTCAAGTCACAAGTGAATCTGAATGGTTTCAGGTTGGCTTTTATACTATTGGTATTCCTTGTGTGGATTGATTCTTTATCAGTGGAAGTAAGATAGAAATAGCAGTGTATAATGCAATTAAGAATGCTTAATGCAATTACGAGTTCGTCATCTGATAATCTAATAATCAGTTAAGAATGACTTTTAATGGTTATGTTTCTCAAGAAGCTAATTGCGTCAAATTTAAAAAACCCGGAAGAGTAGAAAAGCTTTGTTGTAAGCAAATTTTATTTTGGTTCTAAAAGACCAATATCTGACTCCTTTTATATAGAAACTCTGTTTGAAAAAGAACCAAATTTGTATTGCTTTTGAAAAAGTCCAAGAATATGTAAATAGTATGCTTCTTTATTGGCTGTTTCATATTTTGAGCTTAGTAGTCAACTTAGTAGTATACTCCAGACTTCTGACGTATCCAGTCCAGGTGGGCGGTCACACGAGTGAAACCAGCTGGCTGCCCGGCCATGCAGCCGGCAGCCGAGCCGAAAGATGTGATTCCAAGCAACATGGAACCATTGGGTGTAACCAATGGGCCACCATAGTCACCACCGCAACTGGACCTGCCACCCGGTGTCCGCGCACACAAAATGCCTGTGGGTAGGCTGCCATAGGCTTCAGAGCACTCATTGTTGCTCATGATCTGCAGATCGACGCACTGCAGCCAGTCAGAGTTTTGACCATTGGCCTGGACGCCCCAGCCGCAGGCGACTGCCCAGCGGTTCACAAAGCTGAGGTGCCGTTGGTTGAGTCTGGGCAACTTCATCTTTTTGACCAATGATGTGAAGGCAACGTGGGGAGTGCGGATCAGGCCGATATCGTTGCCGTTGGTATTGGGCCAGAGATGGTGCCGTATGAAGTCATTGTTGTAAACCCGATGACTGTGTCGACCGTTTCCCCTCCAGTTGGAGCCATAATGAATGTCCACAAAGTCGGTCGTTAGACAATGGGCAGCTGTCAGGACCCAGTTGTGGCCAATAACAGTGCCACCTCCTATTGCAAAACTGTTGCTGTCGTTAGTTCCTAGCAGCAGGCTGACAATGTAGGGAGCTTTGCCCTCGTAAGCAGCATAGCCATTGGTTATAATATTATCAGGTTCTTCGTGACCCAGAGAAACAGTTGTGCTCTCATTGCCATTTGCAGAGGCAAAAATCAATGCCCAATATACTAAGAACACTCTCATGCTTAAGTTGCAAGCTGGATGCGAACTGTTTCTGGTTCGACCTTATATAGTTAGTTTCCCGTCTTTGACTTGCTTGCTTAACGACATTTTAAAAGTCATTTTGAGTAAAAGTAAGATAAGTAATAGTATTATTAATGTCTTAAGACATTAGCAATGTAGTTAAGAATGGTATTTAGAGGTTATGTTTTCCAATGATGTATTGGTTACGTTAGCCCGTTTTGTATCCAACTCATTTTAACCCTTATTTTTGGCTATTTGTTTTTGTCTTTAACTATTTCCTCTTTTATTAAATCTTTTATTATTTTCATTTTAATGCTACGACTTTATATAGAATGCAACTAGAATTAGTTTTATTTCATTGGAAAATGTTCGTGTATGCTATTTATAATTTTATTTAAAGAATTAGGCTTTAGAATAGCAGAAGATCAGGGCTTGTATGACGTATCCAGTCCAGATGCAGAGGCAATACCCGAATCTAAAAGTAGGTTCAACACTTTCATGTTTAAAGATACGTGACAAAGTGAACCGTTTTGGGTGGAACTATTTATATCGGTTTCTTCAACTAATGAGGTTTTTCGCTAATAATGTATGTAAAATATCATTACTATGCAACAAAGGAAGATATTACTAATACAATGCTTCAAGACATTAGCTATTCCAAAAGATAATTAGGAACAAAATATTTGTTTGTCTATCGTTAAATATTATGGCAACAACAATATCACTCTCAAGATTTTGAAGGAAAGTCTTTGTGCATTCAATATTGATCTGTAGTAAACTTTAAATATAGGAAAGGAACAACAATGATTTTTTAGGAATGCTTCTTTATTGGTTATTTCATGTATTAAACGAATATACGGATTAGTAGTATGCAACTCCAGAATTCTGACGTATCCAGTCCAAGTGGGCAGTCACGCGAGTGAAACCAGCTGGATGACCTGCTGTGCAGCCTGCACCCGATACGAAAGATGTGATTCCAACCAAGATGGAACCATCGTGTGTTACCAATGGGCCACCAGAGTCGCCACCACAGGTGGATTTTCCACCTGGCGTTCGAACACACAATATGCCTTCGGGTAGACTGCCATAGGCTCGGGAGCACTCATCGTTGCTCGTAATCTGCAGATCGACGCACTGCAGCCAATCGGCAAGTTTACCATTGGCCTGTCCGCCCCATCCGCAGGCCACTGCCCACCAGTTCTCGAAGTGTTCGTTCCGTTGGTTGAATTTGGGCAAGTTCACCTTGTTGACCAGTGTTGTGAAGGCAACGTAGGGTGTGCGGATCAGGCCGATATCGTTGCCGTTGGTATTGGGCCAGAGATGGTGACGAATATAGTTGTCTTTACGCACTCGATGACTGTATTGACCATTTGTTCTCCAGTTGGATCCGTAGTGAATGTCCACATAGTCCGTGGTCAGGCAATGCGCAGCTGTCAGGACCCAGTAGTTGCCAATGATGATACCACCTCCTATTGCAGCACTATTGGAACCGTCCGTTCTTATCAGCAGGCTGACAATGTAGGGAGCTTTGCCCTCGTAAGCTGCATATCCATTGGTTATAATGTTCTCGGGATCTTCCTCGATCCTCGGGGCAACAGTCGAATTCTGATTGTCACTAGCCGAGGCAAATGCCAAAGACAGAAGCAATAATAACACTTTCATGCTGAAGTTGCTGGTTAAACTTCAACTGTTTGAGGGGCGACCTTATATAGTGGCAAACTTAAACTTCTTAGGCTCATTTATCATAATTTACGATAGCTAATAGTAATACGTAAAACTACTTAAGATACTTAATGTTCAAAGACATTAACTATGCAAATTAAATACGAGGGGTGTGTTTTCTACTCTTGCCTTAAAATACAAAAGGGTTCTTTTCACCTATTGAAGTAATCAGTAAATGGTTTGTGGATGTAATTTCTATCAAACTCTAAGCTAATGTTTTTTGCATAATTTTGTTTATAAATGCCCTTCCAATCCAAATGATTATGAATTTAGTATAAACTAAGTAAATGGAATCGTAGTTCTCGTAAGTGCTGGAGGAGAAGAGAACGGAATTGATTGGATTTATATTATCCATGATATATTATTCACTTCCCAACACTGGCTCGTACTGTCATGTTTTACGTCTCTTCTTAATTTTTTGTAAAAATTGAAAAAAGTTTTAATTCATTGAACAAGAGAGTCTGCATTCACTGTGAACGGTCGTGACGCGCATGATCTAGCTGGGCACCGCGTAAAACGGTGTCGGCAAAAGTGCGGTAAAAAACTAATTAAGCAGTGCGCAAAAACTGCGTGCACTGCCCATTGGGCAATATACTGCCCCTCAACATGCGCGTAGCCGCACAAGAGGGACCGACGTGCCGCGTTGTGTAAAGTTCTAAATAATCACAATCTGCATTAGGTGTGCTTATTCTGCACGGAAATCTATTTTTAGACACTGCTAGCGGTGTCGGTAACACGCGAGAAAACAAAAATCGTAAGCGAAGCAAGCTTTTGTCGAGTGGGCAAGACCACTGCCCTCGCTTTGCGCGAGCAGCAAACGAGGGACAAGAAAAACTGTATCTTATCAGCAAATAATTTCTTGATGCTGGGCAAATTTTGTGAATTGCCCAAATATGGAAGGAGACTCACCTGATCACCGCCAGCTTATTGATAAGCTGCCTGAGCTTGAAAATATGAGGAAAATAGCTGGTGCACCTGCACAACTGCGTGCCAGCTTGGTCGAAGACCTAAATAATGCAATTGGTACGCCTAAATATAATAGTAGCTTGATCGCAACGACTACAAGCACTATTACTACAAGTACATTAACTTTTTCAAGTGGAAACTGTCAATCAAAGTACTCAATTGCAAATACCATAACTGGCAGCATATGCTCTATACCAAACATATCGAACGCTGAAGTCTCTAATTCAAGCGTTGCCAATAAATTACATCAAACAACGGATTGTACATTTCAGATGCCGATGGTCTCTCTTTGTCTAAAACGAAAAAGGGCTGACAAAGCCTCAAAAACAATTAAGAAACTGCACACCCATTTAGTCGAAAAAAATCACGCAATCAATGGCCGTCAAAGTAAAACACCTGCTACCACCTCTCCGGTAGCACTTCAAAATAATCGCTACGCAGCGCTAGCTGAAGAAGCTGATTTGCTCATGGATTTGGACGATGATCAAGATGCAGAAGTAGAAGCCAGCGTAGTTGGCAACGAACAGCACACAAGCAAAATGCCTAAGCCTCCAGCTATCTGCGTGCCGCAAGTTAACAAAATGAACAAACTTGAAGAGGCACTTAATTCTGTGATTCCATCTGATGAATATGACATTCGCACATCCAGATTTGGGGTCTCGCGTATATATGCAAAAGACTCCAAAGTTTTTCGAGCAGTTGTCGATATGCTGACAAAACAAAATTGTGAATTTTGGCACCATCAGTTGAGAGAGGATACTCCGTTCAGATTAGTCGTACGAGACATTCATCCAAATGTATCTAAACAGTTAATAGAGCGCACGTTCACTGACAAGGGCTACACAGTCATAAACATCTATTGCCCCAGAAAGCCAGACTGGCGCAATATTCAAATCAATGAGGAGGATGACCAGGACATAAATGACATGAAAACAAGACAGAACATGTTTTACGTAAATCTAAAAAAGACACCTAATGTTGTAGAGGCACTTAAGATTACTCAAATTGGAAGGCACAGGGTAACAGTGACGAAGGCAAAGCGCAGTAAAGATTTGGTGCAATGCTATAGATGCCAAGATTTCGGACATACTAGGAATTACTGCCTTAAAAAGCCAGTCTGTGGCAAATGCTCTGGTGACCACGGCACTAGTTCCTGTCAGCTCTCATTGCCTGACACTAATACGTGCGCAAACTGTGGAGACGATCACATCTCAAGCTTCAAGGGTTGCAAAGTCAGAGTTGAGCTCGAAAAAAAGCTCAAGCCGGCATCACGGCTTCCAAAGGATGGCCACCCGCGCTCTGGCAATAAAACCAACAGCTCCAATGTGAATAGAATGGGTGAATTCATCCCACATGCCGCTGTCAAGAACGGGTTTTCTTATGCTGACATGGCAAGGCAAAATACTAATTTAAACGGACCAGCCAAACAAAAGGACAGAGGCCCAAATAACTTCACAGAAAATGGATTCAGCGATAAGTTCAGTAGCCTGGAAAAAGCAAAAAGTGATAGAAATTCCAGAATGGATCAAATGTACAAGCTCATTCAGGAAGCGATGGACGCAAACAGGGCTTTCCGGGAGCTTATACAGCATTTCATCACAAAATGAATACCTCATCTATAAAAATCGGATTATGGAACGCGCGAGGTCTGGCTAGCAGCACGAATGAGCTGAGGCTATTCCTTGATGCTAACGCAGTTGATGTCATGTTAATAACGGAGACGCACTGTTGCTCTCAAGATAAAATATACTTGCCAGGATACATTATATATCATGCCCATCACCCTAGTGGCAGCCGAAAAGGTGGTTCGGCCGTTATCATCCGTTCTGGTATCGCACAGTCACAAAACGCACCAATTTTGCGCGGCGACATACAAGTCGCAAGTGCAACTCTACAAACTAATAGTGGAAACGTCACAATTGCCGCATTATACCTGCCTCCGAAAGAGCCATGGACAAAGGACGGCTTTGTAAACATAATAAACTCCCTGGGATCCAGATTCATAGCCGGTGGCGACTTCAACGCTAAACATCCATGGTGGGGCAACACCAGAACGTGCACACGAGGCAAGCGACTGCAAGAAGCAGTAGCCAGTAGCACTTGTCAAGTTCTAGCCACCGGAGACCCAACATTCTACTCATACAACACCCAGCTCACGCCGACAGCGTTGGATTTCTTCTTGTACAAGGGTATTGCCTCGAACAAACTTTCAGTCGATAGACTTTTCGATCTTACATCTGATCATTTACCAATAATGGCTACATTGCACCACTCACCCCAATATAACCCCCGCAGAGACCGGTTGCTCCCACCTAGATCTTCTGTTGAAGTCTTCAGAGCGGAACTGGACTGCAGAATAAACTTGAACACTGAAATACACGGTCCAGAGGATGTTGAGGATGCGATTTCACTGCTCACGAGCAACATAAAATACGCAGCAGCAAAAGCTTCCCCGAGGACCCCACTAATTTCAAGCCAACACCACATGATACAGTTACCGCCCGTCGCTGCTGCTCTTCTTTGCATGAAAAGAAGGGTACGAAAAGAGTACGCCAGAACAGGAGACACTCGCGTGTGGAGTATTTATAAAAGACTGGCAAATCGCCTCCAAAAGGTTCTCGCGAGAAGCAGACAACACCAAATAGACGATATGCTGGACAACGCAGGCCCTAACGCAGACTTCAACTACTCGCTTTGGAAATTAACAAGCCGTTTCAAAAGACAAGCTACTGCAAAAAGCCCATTAAAGGATCCGAGTGGAGGATGGTGTTATACCAGTCAGCAGAAAGCCGAGATCTTCGCTAGCAATCTAGAGAACAGATTTCAACCACTAAGCCTGACATCGGATTATATGCAAAGGCATGTTCAAAATACAATTGATACACCTTATCAAATGGCTCCACCTGCACAGCCGGTCACGCTGCAAACGTGACTCTGCAAATTAGGAATCTGAAGGTCAAAAAGTCGCCGGGTGACGACCGTTTGGACAACCGCACTATTAAGCTGTTGCCACTTAAAGCTTTGCTGTATATAGTGCTGATCTTTAACAGCAGCTTAAGACTAGGGTACTTTCCAAAAATTTGGAGGTCAGCGCTGATTACGATGATCCCCAAGCCAGGAAAGCAGCTTACTGAAGTTGATGCGTACAGACCTATCAGTCTTCTCCCTGCAATGTCAAAAATGTTTGAAAGGATTATCCTGGACCGGATCATGCAGTTAGAGGGTGTGGCACAGGCTATCCCAAAATGGCAGTTTGGCTTTCAGAAACGTCATGGAACCCCTGAACAGCTTCACCGTGTGGTCAACTTTTCCCTGGAAGCCATGGATCAAAAAGAGTATGCTGTAGCCGTGTTCATGGACATCCAGCAAGCTTTCGACAGGGTGTGGCACGCTGGCCTCCGTTGCAAGCTAAAGAACTTACTAACACCGCAGCTCTCCGAGATAGTTGGCAGCTTCCTGGAAGAGAGATCATTTTGCGTTGTTGTAGACGGCAAAATATCATCTAGAAGACCGATATGCGCTGGAGTACCACAAGGCAGTGTCTTAGGTCCCACTCTCTACACTATATACACTGCAGACATGCCAACACCCCAGTGTGTAACTGCTGTAGAAGCGAACGACGTGCTCTTAGCCACATACGCTGACGACACGGCCGTGCTAACTCGGAGTCGACTGATCGGCACTGCGGCAAGTGCGATGCAGGAGTACATTAACAGCTTCACAGAATGGGCTTCTAAGTGGAACATTGGCATTAACATCAGTAAATGTGCAAGCGTTACGTTTACCAACAGAAGAGGCACTTGTCCAGTCATATCAATGCTAGGCTCACCTCTACAACAAAAGCCGGCCTATAAGTACCTTGGTGTAGTCTTGGACAAAAGGCTTACATTCAATAGACACACAACCATGGTTCAGCAAACGCTCCGTTGCAAAGCAGAAAAAATGTCGTGGCTCCTATCGGCCAACAACAAGCTCTCGCTATCTAATAAGGTAGCCATCTACAAATGCGTCCTAAGCCCAATCTGGAAATATGGCTGCAGGTGTATGGCATCGCTGCAAAGTGCCATATAAACAAGATTCGTGTGACCCAGAGCAAGTTCCTTAGGAGAATCTGCAAAGCTCCATGGTACATGCGCACGAGGGACATTGAAAGAGACTTAAATGTCCCTAAAGTTGGCGATGTCATGAACCAACTCGCATCAAATTACCTGCAACGCCTTGGTGGTCACCCTAATGCACTCGCCAGAAGACTAACGAGAAAGCCAAGAAAGAGAAGACTTAAAAGGTGCCATCCACTGGACCTTCCTAATAGATTCCTTTAAAATTCAAATTTTGTAAATAGTGTAAATACTGTAAATAGCATAAGTTTGTCCATGTATGTAACATAAGTTCATACCTTTTTTTTTTTGTTTGTAAAGTAAAACAAGATTAAGTTGCCACAAAAGGTAACAGAAAGCCTGTTTAATAAAATATGTTAAAAAAAAAAAAAAAAAAAAAAAAATGATATATTATTTCTGAACCCCTCAAATTTTATTATGACTGTGTATTAAGAAGTCAGTACGTTTGTGCCTTAAATCTAGATACAAAGTATCTACTCAGTCGAGCACTCTTAGCTGCAAAATGGATTACTGATTCTGAAGGATATTTTCAGAGTGTCCCATATAATAAAATTTAAATTATTGTGGAAATAGCATTAAGTAAACATGTAAATTGTTTGCAACTAAAAATTTATTTGATGTATTCAGCTTAAATATATAGGTTGTGGGCTTGGATTCATAGGTTTATAGTTTGCATCAAGGATTAGGCACTGAAATAGTACAAGAACAGAGTTTATGTTGCAATGCCGGTGTGTCCACGTATCCAATCCAGATGGCTGGTGACACGTGCAAATCCAGCCGGATCTCCAGCGGTGCATCCCCTGACTGATACAAATTGACTGACGCCAATCAGGATTGGATTGCCCTGTGTCACTAGCGGTCCGCCGGAGTCGCCGGAGCAAATGGATCTGCCGCCCGGAGTGCTAATGCACAGAATTTGGCTCTGGATTGTGTTTGTGCCAAATGTCCTGGCACATTGGGCATTGGATATAACCACCGAATCGACACACTGCAGATTTTGGGGTGTAGTCGTTGCAGTTGTCTGTCCCCAGCCGCAAGCCGTTGTCCTTTGGTTAACGTACTGATTACTGCGATTGGCAGAAGAACGGCAGCGGCACCCTGTTGATGCGGTTGGTGAAAGTAACGTGTGGGGTGCGAATCAGGGCGATGTCATCTCTGGGATGGTTGATGATATTGCTGCCGCTAACGGTGTGTGTAATCGAACCCTGGGAACGTCTGTTCGAGCCGTAGTAGACGGTCACCGTATTGTAGGGCTTCGAACAATGCGAAGCGGTTACGACCCATGTATTGCCAATTATTGAGCCACCGCACCACGAACCCACATTGCTATTGGTATTGCGAAAAGCCAGAAAAACAATGTACGGCGCTTTGCCCTCAGGTGCTGTATAGCCATTGGTGATGATATTCTCCGGCTCCAGCTCTTCAACGGTCCGCAAAGTAGTCGCATGGGCAAAGGCCACTGCCAGCAAAAGAATGGTAACCAACACTTTCATATTGATGGAACAACTTATGGCAACTTGGAGACGAGCAACAGCTTATATAGTTGCTCAAACGATGATTGGGCTCAGTATAATTTAAAGATAGTCTAATTAGCTGCAGTCACATGACTACGGTCAAAACACATGTTTAACAAGTTGGGCGTGCCGAAGATCTTACACTCTTTTCGAACCTTTAGGCAATTTTCACTCTGCCAACTGCACTGAAATTTCATATGCGGTAAAAAATTGTTTTATCGAGTGGCATTTTTGTTTTGTTCTATGAATTGATATCAAATGAATTTAAATTTTTCTTTTCAAATATTAAATTCAAGCTATTTTCTATTTGAAAAAAAATATTTGTACGGAAGAATAAGAAAAAAATGAATATAATTGATCAGTCGCCGCTGAGAACGAATCCGGGATCTTTTGTTTGCCAGCGCGTCAGCTTACCCCTTATGCCAAAAGCCTTTTTGATGTTCGCTTGAAGAGCAGATTGTTAAAAACTTACTTCCGCTTGATTTTGTTTGCTCATATGCACCTGTTCTTTCTAAATATTTAATGACGCATATCTTCGCTATTTATGACTAAATAGTTTTGCAATTTTACCCATTGATAAGTTATAAGGATGTTCAAGTGTACAAGGAAATTAAAAACCATTACTTTGAAAACATCGGATTTATGTCCAAAACCGACTTCCAGTTGTATGGCAGCTATAAGATATAGTGGTCCGATCCGGCCGTTTCCGACCAATGTGCTGTCCCTTTGAATAATAATTCTCTGGGCAAAGTTTTATCGTGATAGCTCAAAAACTGAGGGACAAGTAATAAAAAGAGGTTCGCTTTGGTATATATATTAATGTTAAACTATTTTTAAGTTACAAATATAGTTGAACTATTGTAGTAAGAATATATTTTGAATATTATTCTTATGTGTATCAGTCTGTAATTACAATTATGTTTGATGATTGTATTCAAATAAATGAGAATATAAAACAAAAATGTTTTCATGTTATTTTGAAGTATTGAGGTTGAGGCTATGCAAATTTGAAGACTTTTGAAAAACTTAAGCGCTCGTAACTAGGGTATTTGATGTCGTATCCTTGAAATATATACTAGGCTATACTTCTGAAAGGATACTTTTTGATTTGAGAGCAAAAACTAATTTGACAAAATGTCCTTTCACATGTCCTTTTTATGATGCCAATCGATAGTCCTGATCCTTACGAGCCCTGCAAGGTATTTCATTCGAAAGTCGCATTTCATTTGGCTGAGCTATGCAGGTTTGAAAGTTTTGCAAGAATTTCAAGGATCGATAGTCCTGCTCCTTACGAACTCAAAAAGCTATACCATTCTAAGATCAGAATCTATTTGGCCGAGATATTAATATCCTAAATGTGAAATCGGCCAATGAGGTTTTCCAGCTGCCATACCAGATAATTTATTGCGTGCGGTTGTCAGAATGCGTCCAAGTTTCGAGCAAAGGCAGATTTCGTCTGTTTCGCCGGTCGAGGTACCAGGCGCACAGAAATCAGCAGCAAGCAACCTTGAAAATGCAGAAAATAAAAACCCATTGCATACTTTTGAATATAAAGTATTGCATACTTTTAGGTGCTACTTTTAATTCAAAGCAGCATGCAGATTATATTTTCAAGGTTGCTTGCTGCTGATTTCTGTGCGCCTGGTACCTCGACCAACGAAACAGACGAAATTTGCCTTTGCTCGAAACTTGGACGCATTCTGACAACCGCACGCAAGAAATTGGATAATTTGGTCACTCCGTTTGATTCCCAAATACAGACAAGTTTTATGTTTTGAGTAATGCATTTATTTGTAAATCGTTTGATATCAAATATTAACAACATATATGCTTAGTTAGTTTAGGTTTAAAAATCAGTTGTACAGATCATAAAAATATAACTATATATATATATTATATGTGAATAATATGTATAAAATGGCAACTGTTAGCGAAATATATATCAAATGGAGCCATTGTTCATCGCCTGCTGCACATTCCTGGTGGAGACGAGCCTGATGGTCAGTGATGTCATTCAGATTCTGCATTGTTGCACGTCTGGCCTTGGAGCAAAGTTACCACCCGAACCAACTGATCGCTCTGTGGCAGCTATAAGCATATTTTGGTCATTATTCTCTGAAAGAAAATAAAGCAAAATTAGAAATAGTCAAGTGGGGATTTTATTAGACTTACGGCATCCACTTCGACGTTCCGTTTGAGATCCTTCTGCACGTATCGCACGTATATCATTACTTTCCTACTAAGGAACTATCAGAACTGGAGTAGTTTTTCATTTATCTCCCTGTCCTCTCTTGCAGCTGCAACGTGGCAGTGATGCTGCTCACGGATATTGTTGTGGATGGCATACCTGGCATCGATTGGACGCTGCACTTGCCGCTTATGCTGCACATCTTGTTCCTCGGCTTGGATCACACGCGCATCATTGTGCGGGAGCATTGCAAGCAGCTGTGCGTCAATTTACTGATCGTCCTGGCCGAGCACAATGATCATCTGACAGTGGCGCGCATTCTGTTGAACAGCGAGACCAGTAAACTGGACTTGGGGCTGACTGTGCCGGCGCTGCCCGTCATTGACAACAACTTTACGGAGCTGCATCAGCAGTTCGACAGCTATCTACTGCATGTCAGTCCACAGGCGGCTGCCTATGCGCTGCAGCACAATCTGTCCAGCTCGACGATAATTGCGGCCCACTCGACCAATCAGCAGATGCTGGCCCATAATATGCAGCAGTTGCCGCCTGTGCAGGGCATAATGACAGCAGCGGGACTGGCTGCCACGCCCGCTGCACTGCAGATCAATCCGAATAATACGGAGAACTCGGAGGTGCCGCTGATCCATGCGGATGAGCATGCACCACCGCAGCCGGGTCCCAGCATGCCCATTGCGCATGTGATCAAGAGTTTGCTCAAGTTCCTCGCCCACGACACCTGCCAGCCGCTCTGGAACTACGAGGACATCACGGCCAAGGTCTGGGCAGTGAAGTCGGCGGAGCAGCTGAGCTGCTTCCTCAAGCACATGGTGAAGGTGTTTGCCGATAGCTATCCACAGGCGCGCATTGCCGAGCGCTGGGCGCAAACTGCTCTGCAGCTGGGCCTGTCCTGCTCCTCGCGCCACTATGCCGGACGCTGCCTGCAAATCTTTCGCGCTCTCAATGTGCCCATCAATTCGCGCATGCTGTCGGACATCCTGTCCCGACTGGTGGAGACGGTCGCCGAGCAGGGCGAGGACATGCAGGGCTATGTGACGGAGTTGCTGCTCACACTGGAGGCGGCCGTTGACAGTTTGGACTCCGATTTTCGGCCATTGGATGTAATGAAGGACATTTTCAAGAGCACACCCAATCTGAACAACAAGGATGGCGGCCCCAATTCCATACTGCCCGGCAAGAAGTCACCGTCGGGCATGACACCGCAGTCCTCAAACTACTCGATACCCAGCCATGGACGCAGCACCAGCTACTCGGTGTCCTATTGCGTCCGCAAGGCCAACAACTCGCCCTGCGACAAGCAAGTGGAGCTGCGCAATCGTGCCTCCGGCATCGAGCTGGAGCGCAGCGTCGTCAGCAAGTTCGGCGTCGGTGGAGTCGGCGTCGGCGCTGGCTCCGCTCTGTCCCGTTCGCGCAGCGCCCAGAGCCTGAAGATGCTGGGCGATACGGCCACGCAGGATGACAAGATGACCATATTGGCGCAGCTGTTCTGGCTGTCAGTGTCGCTGCTCGAATCGGACTATGAGCACGAGTTCATGCTGGCGTTGCGCTTGCTAACCCGAGTGCTCCATCGCCTGCCGCTGGATCGTCCCGATGCGCGCGACAAAGTGGAGAAGCTGCAACAGCAGATCAAATGGACAGCCTATCCGGGAGTGCATGCGCTGCTGCTCAAGGTGGGTTTATTTTAATTTAATAACTTGTATACTTGAAAATAACTAATCAATACAATTTCCTGCTTTCAGGGCTGCACCCACAGTGCCACCTATGAGCCGACCATCACGCTGCTGTCCCAGTTCGCACCGCTACTCACGCTGCCCGTCTGTGATCCGACACAGAGCTGTGCTTTTCCCATGAACGTGATTGCCCTGCTGCCGTATATGCTGCTGCATTACGAGGATGCCAATGAGATTTGCATACGCAGTGCCGAGAATATTGCGCATGTGTCCACAGAGCTGGGCGCCAAACTGGAGAATCTGGGCACTGTGATGACCCTGTACAGTCGCAAGACATTCTGCAAGGAATCGTTCCAGTGGACCAAGTGTGTGGTCAAGTATCTGCACGACACCTACGCGCACATGGGTCTCCACATGCTGGCCTTCCTCATCGAGGTGCTGGAGAAGGGGCCGCAGCAGGTGCAGGTGCCGGTGCTGAATGTCATCCACTGCATGCTGCACTATGTGGATCTATCGGCACCGCAGGCACAGACCATCAATGCGGATCTGTTGCGTGCCATTGGGAAATATTTGGATGTAAGTTTGGGATAAGTTCGTTCTCTTAAGCGACTAGCTGCTAATCGCCATTTACTTTTGCAGACTGTCAACTGGAAGGACTCGTTGAAGATACTAAAACTGATTGTCACACGCAGCTCATCGCTACAGGTGGTGCCGCCAAGCGATGGCAGCAGTGCCGGCTTATCGTTCTCCTTCTATGGCGCATATCCGGACTCGGATATGTTCTGTAAAAAGGAACTGGCCGGCCGCACCATGGAGTTCACCTTCGATGTCTCACAGACGCCACTAATCGGCCGTCGCATACTGCTCAAAACGGAGGAGCCCGCTGCTGGCGGTGCTGCCTCCGCCACGGGCAGCTCCTCGCTCAACTCGACGCTGACCAATGCCACCACTGTGACCGTTGCGCCTGCTCAGCAGGTCAGCGCACAGCTGCAGCAGCAACGCGCCCACAGCAATGTGGCTGCGATTGCCGCCTCCGCCGTCGCTGTCCAGCAGCATCAGCAGCAACAGCAGCAGCAGCAGCAACAACACACAGTTGGTCTTGGCAGCATTGTTGGCACACCCAATTCGCCGAGGCGCAGCGCCAGCTTGTCGCCGGCGGATACTGTGCCGCTGAGCGGCTGGAAGCGTCCCTGGATGTCGCAGTGTCGGGTGCGCGAGTGTCTGGTGAATCTGCTGACCACATGCGGGCAGCGAGTCGGTCTGCCCAAGTCGCCATCGGTAAGTTGCTGGTCGCGCTGCTCTGCGGTGCGGGGTGGACAGTTTGTCAGCTTGTACATTAGCAAGGTGCATGCTTTGAGCTCCCCTAGCGCTAGCTTTTTCAGCTCCTGCTTTCTCTAATATGGCCATCATCTATACGAAATTATTTATTTCTACTTCTTTTACTTTCATGTATAAAACAAAAAATCAAAAAAACGAAAAACAAAATGAAATTAATACAAAAATCAAACCAAAACCCAATATCAAACTAAAACTAACACGCCATTATATCATCATTAACAAACAACCCGAACCAAACCTAATTATAGGACGATTTCATAAACTCTATTTGCTCAAAGGTAAAGGAACATGTTTCTAACAGCCACGTGTAGCTTTGCTTTTGTTTACGTAATTTGTTTTGGCTCGTTTCATTTCATTTCATTTGTAGTACTGTACTTATACGCATCGCGCATTCGTTTCATTCCACATATTCCGTACGAAAGCACAGGTTGAGTTCCGTTTATCGTATTCGACTCGTGAAATGGAACACGTCCTGTTGCTCTGTTTCGTTCCATTGCTTTTGAATTTTTGCATGTGTGTTTCGTTTCAAACTGTACATTTCGATTTCTTATTTTAACACAATCAGTCTTTGAGCACCTCACTACTAACCGGATCGATTGCGACCAGACAAAGCGTAAGCTTTCCAGTCTATTATTCTTACTTAATATTTGTATATATTATTTTCTTCGATCAACTACTTCAGTGTTTACCTTGCATGCGGCTTTTGTTTATTGTTTACTAATCCCTTGTTTGTCTGCTAACCTGTAGGTCATCTTTAGCCAATCCTCGGATCTCATGGAGCGGCAGTCATCGGCCGCCTCGTCCACCGAGGAAACATCAGGGCCGCAGGGTGATCTTAGCAGCGGTTCACGTCGTGACGATGGCCAGCCCGATTTTACCGTATTCAAGGACTTTGATTTCTTGGAATACGAGGACAGCATTGCTGGCGAATCGACGGACAACTTCAATTGGGGTGTGCGTCGCCATCAGATGTTCGAGGGCGATGAGGATTGGTTGAACTGTGGCAGCGCCATTGGCGGATCCATCAAGGGCGGCCATTCATCGGCGCTGGAGGATAGCTTCAGCGATAAGACGCCCATTTTGAGCAAACGCAAGCGACAGACCGCTGACGATTCGTCCGATGAGGAGGCCGAATCGGAGTCACCACTGGACGATGATCATCGTCAGTCCTTCTTGAAGTCGATCTTTAGTGGCGCACCGCCTACATCCTTGAGCCTTCGCGAGCGACGTCGTCGCAATTCCGTATCACGCAGCGATACCAGCGGCTCAAGTGCTGGGGATTTGGGTGACATCACTCCATGCAATGCTTCTCCACATATGCAGGGCATCATTCGCTTTGGTGCCGCCGTGCGCGATGAGGCGGAGGAGAACTGGCGACGCCAGCTGCAGTCCATGCTGGTCAATCAGCCGTCGGCACACACGTCCGAGCTGCTGCTGCAGCTGTACCGGCTGATCAAAGAGTTGACCTTCAAGACGATCAGCATCTCCAAGGAGGCCAAGAAGTTCTTCACCGGCATTGGCTCCCAGCTGGGCAATCGCATCTCACTCTTTACGGATTTGCTGAGCTCGCGTGCTGATCCGCCGCGTGTGTGGTGCAGCGAGATGCAGACCACCACCCCAAAGCTATTCGAAACACTGCGATTTAATGTGCTGGAGGTGCAGGAGCATCTGGAGACGTTCTTCGATCGCAAGGATCAGGTATTGGAGGTGAGTACTCTAAATAAATGCCAATTTTCCAGCAGTTTTTAATTTGAGATTCTCGTTTGCAGTGCCTGGACGCAGTCAAAACATCCTGCAAATTGTCCCTATTCAATGAAGCAGATGTGGCTGCTTCGGGCTTGGAACTGCCCAGCAGCTCTAGCATTGCCTGCATGCCCTTCGATCCCGCTTCCACGGAGGTTGTCCTGGACTTGGGCCGCTCCTTGTATAAGCTAATGTTTCAGCTGCTGTTGCTGATAGAATCGAATCATAAAATATCCTCGAATGTGGTTAATCATTTTCGCATCAATGAAGACGTAAGTAATGATGTCCACTTGCGTCTTGCTTAGCTCTTAATTTTCCGCTTCTCTTACAGATGCATGACATATCCGATCTCTATGCCCTGGTGCGAGATGCTTTGGTGCGCTGCACCAGCGAGGCTGAGCTGGATTGTCTGGAATCGTCCACATCAACAGAGGGCGAGCACACTCCCACACCCTCGCCCGGCTTGCCCATGACACAGGAGGAGTTTGAGGCGTCGCTGCATGAGCACATCGACCTGCAGCGCTGGTCCAGCGCCATTTCCCATGTGCGTCAGTATCGACGCGTATCCACGCTGAGTGCAGGCGATCAGAGTTTGACCATCTTTAGCTATGGCAATTTGGACAGTCGCGTCAAGTTCGATGAGATGTCGATCATATTGAATGCCTATGCGCATAGCATTATGAAGGATCGCACGGGTAAGTAACGAAATTAAACTACTTGATTTCTACATATTTCTAACTATTTGTTTGACCAAGCAGAAGCCTTCATTGTATCCAAATCGGACTCGGAACTGTTTGAGGTCTATGCAATACTCTCGGAGAACTTGTATCACGTCTCCAGCGCTCTGACCAACATGGAAATCAATATGAAAAGCTACTCAATGGGCGCCGGCTCGAGCAATTTGCATCGCAGCGAGCAGGACATTGTGACAAATCTTTAAATATAGAGGAACTTTACATATGGCTAAGATTAGTGCAGGATTAAGCTCATTTTGATATGTAATCAAATTAGTTGTTAGTATTTAAGCAGCATTATAGGGCACTATCATTCAGTTGAGAGTTGATCAAGCATTATTGTGTATGAACACATGTGTTTTTAAGTACGATATAATTACATAATATACTTATATATTTAACACTTATCACAACTAGTTTTTATAATGTTAAAATAATGTCACAACGACAAAGATATAGAACAAAATGAGACACAGCTATTCGTCTGGCTCTTTGGAACATTGAACAAAACAACATCATGCAATATTTTTCTATAATAATAAAAATATTTAATTACAAAGTAGCATTTGTATTTTAACTGGAGTAAATAGAGCAAATTTTCATGTCGTTGTTGAACGTAGTATTTAGAAAGTCCTTAAGGTTAGTTGAACAGATTCTTGAGCGCGTTTCGTTGCTGCTTATTGTATTCGGCCAGCAGCTGCTTGGCACTATTTAATTCATTTAGCACTTGCTTGTTTTCCGGCAGCAACGAATGCGCATGCTTTAAGTCATTTATGGCCTCCTCATAGTTACGCATGGCTCGTTGCGCTTGTCCGCGTCTGTAGAACGCCTTGCTGCAGTTTGGATCCAAGCGAATCGCCTCCGAGCACTCGTGTTTGGCATACTTATAGTTGCCCAGCTTCAACTCCACCGCTGCCATATTGATGTTGTTCACCACGGAGAACTCATCCAATCTTCTCAGCTCCGAGTCTGCTTGTTGCTGGCGTTTCCCTTGCAGTCCGTCAAAGTTGCGGCGCAGCGTTGTGTAGTAACGATTCGCTTTGCGATATTTGGCACGAGCTTCATGGTAACGACTCAGCTGATAGAAGTGGTTGCCCGACTGTCGCACGCCCGTAAGCAGGTTAACAGCTGTATCGCACTAATATGCCAAAAACAAGATATAGACAATTAGCATATCACGATGACTTTACTAAATTTTCAACCTCACCGTTGGCCTATTAAATTTGCCAGTCCAATCTTGCGGATAGGGCGGCAACTTGTCTGTTGTGCCATCGCTGCATTCGATGGCCCAATCCTCGTCTGGCGTCAGCTCACCACAGTCGGTTATCGTGATGTCCGTCGTCGGAAGCGCTTCATCGTTGCAGTTCTGTTCCATCTCGGCAATAATGCCCAGACCGCGCAGTACGCGACCTACAACCACATTGCTGCCGTTGAGGTTCTCACAGCCAACGGCTGTGATAAAGAACTGTGAGTTGTTTGTATTTGGCTTGCCATAGTTGGACATGCTGACCACACCCTCCTCATTGTGCTGCGGGCAAGGCAAGAGTTTGTTTGCTATAGTTTTGTGCATTTGCTGCTGTTTCTGCTCAGTTAACCCACCGTCAGCTTGAAGTTCTCATCCTCGAAGAGGGGTCCATAGATGCTCTCACCGCTCGTGCCATCGTTGTTCACCAGATCACCACCTTGGACGGCAAACACCCGCTTGATCGTGTGGAAGTTCGTGCCCTTGTAGTGTAACGGCTTTCCCAGTTGGCCGATGCCACGTTCACCCGTGCATAGGGCACGGAAATTTTCCGCTGTCTTTGGCACAACATCCTTGCGCAGTTCAATTATCATGCGTCCCGCTGTGCAAATATTGTACACACAATAATGTCTAACTAGGTCAACAACAACAGCAGATTGTGGGCTGATCCACTTACCGCTTTCCTGGTCTATGCTGATATCAAAGTAGACTATCGGATTTGTTGACTTCACCGGCTGCAGCAATTGCTGATTATTTGCACTCATTTTGGTCATCAAGGCGTTGCCTTTAGTTACCCGCTCTTAGCTGTAACTTATAGTTGAGCGATTTGAAAACAGGTAAACAAATAAAATGCGATTTACATTACGACCGTGCTGCCCATCTGTTGCGTTTTCACTGCTCAGCAACAGCTGTTGGGGCTGCCAACTGCGCGCAAATATGTGCTAGCTGGAAACCGTTGATTTTTGAAATTGTCATTTACTGTAAAGACACTAAACACCTGTTGAACGTCTAGATTATATGTTCCCAGCACTTAAGTTTAACGACCTTGTATTCTGTTGCGCAGTTGCATTCCAGTTATAATTGCTATTTACAAGCAGCTCACAGAAATAAATCAATTAGTCTGTTATCCTTTCCATGTGCTTAAATTTTTAATGTTGGCATGTTACGCCTCATTACTATGCCTTCTTAAGCAAGAGTTGCACAATGTTCAAGCAATAAAGCAATTTGCCTGGCATCAACCATATAATTTACAACTAATTGAGCAAGGACCTACGTCATATTAAAAAAGGGGTATAAAAGCCGTACTTGGCCAGGCCATTATTAACAGTCAAAATTTTTCCTTACAAAATGAAGAACTTATTGGATCAGGAGCTAGAGCGAATTGATAGCTTAACCAAGCCGGGCTTGACTTGGGTGGAGTACAGCGCTTATGCACTGGGCGTTAACTTGGCTCCCAGAAAGCGTACTTCTTGGCCTTGCGGCTTGTGAGTGTTCTCTGATATCAAAGACTTTAAATATATAGCATTTTATTCCAGCTTACGCATCTTTGCACTGGTCGTAAACCTGAGCATTATATACAGCCTTCTTAAATTTATAATGGCCAACTATAAGGTGTCCTTTGAAGCTTACGTCGAGGTGTGGTTTGAGTGCAGCTTGCAGAATTTTACTATAAATTATTGTACTACCTTTAGGCAGTGCTACTAACCTTTCAGCTGTCAGTTGGTATGGTGAAAATGATGCATTTTCACAAATTTTTGGAGTCTTGTGGAGCGCTGGTGGAAGCCACAGAAACCGGCAATGTTCTAAAGGATTTGGGTCTCTTTGACTTGAGTGAGATTAACACTGTATTTAGACATCTTTATTATTTATCTTTGAGTCTTTCAGATTTGACAAACAAGCATGCGTTGTGTAAGACTTTGGGCTCAATATTGCGAAAAAGCTGGCGAGTCATCGATAGACAGGTTATGTTCTTTTTTAAGATCGTCTGCATGCCAGTGTTGTACTACACCATGCGACCCTATTTTCAATATATCTACGATTGCCATATAGTGCAGGATACATGCGAAATGACATTGAGTATGATTGGCATTATTGAACGAATGGGTTTCCTTATGTTTTATTTTTTCTAGCCTATCCCGCTATAGTGCCCTATATGCAGCTGGGTAAACATGAATACCCTTCTTATTGGGTGCGCTTCTTTCTGCTACAATCTGGTCCAGTTTGGTGCTTTTTTGGTAAGACTTAAGGTAAATAATATTTCGTGTTCTTAACTATATACAACTTTTGGCAGCTGTCTTCGGATTCAATAGCCTATTTGTGGTGCTTACCAATCACGAGGCTTGTCTTCTTGAGGTCCTGCGATATCTGGTGCAACACTCCACAAGCGATGCTGTGGTTCCTAAATCTTTCAGGGTGCAGTATTTACGCTGCTGCGCCAAACTTTTTGCCCGTATATCTAGGTAATACTGTTCCTATTTCAAGAAAGTTCTAAGATTTCATAGGTATATTTTACAGACATCATGCTCAAATTGAAAGTGTTTTCAAGTATATAATTCTCGTGCAATGTGTTATTAGCAGCATTTTGATCTGTATGTTGCTATATAAGATCAGCACCATACTGGTGAGTGTGCTTCCTTATAAATAATACATATTCTGATTGAGTTTTTCAATATTTCAGGAAGTTGGCTGGGTTTGGATGGGCATGATAATGGTCTATTTAGTAACCATTACTTTGGAAATCAGCTTATATAATGTCAATGCTCAGAAGGTTGAAACTCAGGTAAATCTATGAGGTTTTCTACACTCATGTATCAATTATATACTATTATAATTACAGAGTGAGCTGTTGTTTTTCGACTGGTACAATTGCGCCTGGTATAACGAATCTGCCGATTTCAAATTCATTATCAAACTAATGCTGCTCTTTTCGAGGCGTGCTTTTGTTCTCAGCGTTGGCGGCTTTACCAATTTATCACATGGATTTTTGGTACAGGTGAGCTGATAATATGAATTATTTTATTCACTGTACTTAACCATTCTTTAATGCGCAGGTATTTCGCGCTAGTGGAAACTTCTTTTTACTACTGCGTAATATGAATAACAAATAATCTTACTTTATACAAAATTACAACGTTGGAAAACTTTTATTTTAAGGTGAAATTCATAAGGCGACTTAAACACGAAAAAAATATTGTAATTGGCACATTAAACGTAGATGACAAATATGTTATAATAGAATAGATTGCAATATGGAATATGGAATATAACCATATGGGGGAGATATAGAAATGCAATTGATTTGGAGTTGTACACGGCACAGTTTTCAATATAGTATAATACAGTCGTCCATGGCTGGCTTGAATTTAAAGCACAATTGGCAGTTTAGAATTTGTTTCTTTCAATATTGGCATCATATTATAACGATAATCATATTAATATGTATACATATATGAACGATGCTTTAAAGCTTAACGTTTCGCAATGGTTTTTGTTTTTGTTTTTCTGGTTCTCGTTTTTATCGTTTTTTCTTCACTAAACAAAATATTTCAGCTAAAAGACTAAAATTACATAATTTCATTCAACGGCTACGGCTAATTCCGATTTGTTCGTCTCTCGCCTCGTACTTAGATGTTAACTGAAGTAGTTGGTAGTTGGTAGTGCACTTAGTTAGGGTCCGTATTATCTATGGTTCGAGGCGATTGCGCCTAAAGCAACCACCCGGCAGTGCGTCCGATATTAAACGTATATTATCCACCTCGGCGGATAGTTCCATCAGCTCTGAATCGTACTTGTCGATCAATTTCTTCTGTATGTTGCGCTGTTCCCGATACTTCTCAATGCGTCCAGTCAGATTCACGCGATTGATATCACTCTCGACAACACTGAGGCGATTTTCTGATATCGCAAGGAAATAGAAAGTGGCAGCTTGTGAATTTGAAGGTTTTTGCTTAACTTTCGAGATAAGCTTACCCAATTTATCCAAATCAGCTGTGTTGATGTCCTTCAAGTTCTCCAGCTCGTCCTTGATGGCCGAAAGCTCTCCATTGGCCTTTTCTATTTGCTTCTGTGCCTCCTGCGTGTCTGCCTTGGCCTGACCCACCTTGCGCTTGGCATCATCCACGAGATTATCATCTTGAGTCGAGCTCTCCTCCAGTTGGAAGATGTTCATTTCGGTCAGCTTGACGCGATGATTCAGCTGATCAGCCTCATCGCGCAGCTTGCGGGCATCGACCTTCGTCTCATTAGCCTTGCGGCGTATCAGCTCAGCATCCTGCAGGCACATGACAGCTGATTAGAGAGCTCACCTTAGCAGAAGTATCTAGTCTTACCTTGGAGGCCTGTTCGGCGTACTTCTCCTGTGCCTCCTGCGCATTGTTCTTGGCCTCGTTGGCGTTCTTATTGGCACCGTCCAGTGCCTCGCCCGCCTGCCTTATCAGACTGCCTGCATTCTCGATTTCCAGCTGAATGCTGGGCACCATCTCCAGTGCGAGGTTAGCCATCTCCGAGGATCGCTGCACATCGGACTGGAAGCCAGCCAAGGTGTTGTACGTGTTGTTGGCCTCCTTGAGTGTATTGTCACCCTGCTCCACTGCCTTGGTGGCCCTCTCATGGGCAGCCTTGGCGCGTTCCAACAGCTCAATGTCATCCTTCTTTTGTGCATCGGCGCTAAGAAATAACAAATATTGAATATAGGAACATCTCTTGGAATCGCATTAAATGACTCACCGCTGCAGCAGCACCTCGGCCAGGTCACGCTCCGTTTCGAAATCGGCAAAGACCTCACCATTGCCATCGGACAGTGCATTGATCTGCTTGAGCAGCTCATCGGCGCGCTCGTTCGCCTCGACGGCCTCCTTCTTCAACTTGACGATATCAATGTCCGGCTGCGTCTGGCGGTTCACATCGTTGAGCAGCGTGAGTGCAGCATCGTAGACCTCGTTGGCCTTGCGCAGCGCCTCCTTGGCGGTCTGGGCGACGGCACCGAGCGACTGCTTCACCTGGTTGAGCTCGGTGCGCACCTCGGAGCGCAGCTCCACGCTCACCTTCTGTTGCAGGTCGATGGCGTTCTTGGCCAGCAGATGGGCCTTCTCGACCGCATCCTTCGCATCCTTGGCATTCTTCAGATCGAACTGAGCCTCCGACTCGAGCCGATCGGCAATGGCGCGTGCCTCGCGCGATATGTCCGATATCTGCTGCGATTGCTCGCCGAACTCCACGGACTTGCCCTTGGCCTTGGCCAGCGCCTGGGCGCCCTCATCGTTAAGCAGATCCATGGCCTGCTTCAGCTCCTCCCTGGCATCGTGGATGATCTTGTGCAGTTGTGTGTAGTTGCTGCGCGCCTTGTCGATCTCTGAATTCGCATCCTGCTGCAGTGCATCGGCGCTGGCCAGATGATCGCGCATGCTGTCCAGTCGCTTGTGTAGATCGTTGATCACCTCCACATAAGTCTGGCCGCCGTCGCCCGAGCCGGAGCGTGCATCCTGCGCCAGTATGGCCACCTTCTCCTGCACCGCCTTCAGCTTGCCCTCGAACTCCTCATCGTTGGTCACGGGCGTGCGAGCGATCTCGTCCAGCGTCGCACTCAAATTGGCCAGCTTGGCGCGATGCTGATTGGCCGCCTCCTGCACCAGATTGTAGCAGTCCGGGCAGTCCACGCAGCCGCGATGGCGATCGTACTTGTTCTCCTTGCAGCGATCGCAGCGTCGCCCCTCCACGTTGTCGTTGCACGGACACTGGCCGCTCTGGTCGCACTGGAAGCCCTTCGAGCCGCTCTCATCGCACTCGCACGGATTGCAGCCGTCGCCGGAGAAGCCAAAGAAGAAGTTGGCGCACTGATCACAGCGCACGCCGACAACGCCCGGCTTGCAGTGGCACTGACCCGTATACCTGTCGCACGTGGAGTTGTAGCTGCCGACGGGATCGCACAGGCAGTTCTCGCAGCCATTGCCGGATCGTATGTTAAAGTAGCCCGGCTGGCACTCGCCGCAGTCGCGTCCAATCACATTCGGCTTGCACTGGCACTGGCCCGTCACCTGGTCGCAGCGTGAGATGCTCTGCTCGTCCTGCTCGGTGCCGGCGGCATAGCAGCTGCAACGATCGCACTTGCCATGCGGCAAGGCCAGCGGATCACCAAAGTGGCCGGGCAGGCACTGATCGCAGTGCTCGCCGGCGGTGCTGTGGATGCACTTGAGGCACTCACCCGTGGTGCGATTGCAGTTGCCCACCGCATTGGGATCCACATTGCCGTTACAGTCGCAGCTCTTGCATGTCTCCACCTGGCCGAGCAGACCCGTCGGATCTCCGTAGAAGCCATCGCTGCACTGCTCGCAGCGCGAGCCGAAGTAGCCCACCGGACACTCCGTGCAGATGACCGTATCGCCATTGATCTGCATACAGGCGCCATCATTGGGGCAGGGACAACGCTTGCAGTCGTAGGGTGTGCCGCCCAAGGCATTACCATAGTAGCCCTTGGCGCACTGATCGCAATTGTCGCCGTGCGTATTGTGCTGACAGATGCAGCTGCCCGTCTCCGAGTCACAGATGTCCGCATGGCCATGGCAGTCGCAGGGTATGCAAGGCATGAAGGGTCCACCACGTGCCGGGCTGTGGCGATAGCGGGGCGCACAGGACTCGCAGAATTGGCCCAGATAGCCCTCGGGGCAGGTGCACTGCTCAATCCAGGTGGCCGGCTGACCGGCAGCACCACGATGCGCCGTCTGCAGCTCCACATCATCGAGATTGGCCTCGCCCTGCACGGAGTACGTGGCTCTGATCTTAATCGCCGTCAGGTTGGAGAGTATGGAGAGGAAACCGCGTGGGGATTGGCTGGGCTGCCACTGGTAGTCGTGATGCTCGTGCAGCCGGAAAGTATACTCCCTGACGCCCTGGTCGGGTATGCCATTGCCCTGGGCGAAGATGGGCAGCGAGATTTTGCTGCCGGCGCCCTCGAGGATGACATCGCTGGCACTGCTGCTCGGTCCCACCTGACCCACCAGCTGCAGCTTGAAGCTCAGATCGCGATTGTACGAAGCACGCTGATCGCCCAGGAAGCGATCCGGCGCCTGGAAGTACACGTACTCATTGCCCTGAGCTGTGGTGCCAATGCTGCGACTATACTGATTGTACTTGATGTCCACATCGCGCCGATTCAGATCAATGGCGGTCCAGCGCTCCTTGTGCTTGTTGAAGCTGGAGGTGACGGAGACGACGGAGTAGCCCGGAGCCGTCTGGCACTCGGAGGTGTGGCCGTAGCAGAAGCAGGGTGTGCAGCCAAATCGATTGATCTTGTCCAGATTGAAGAAGCCCGGCTTGCATCTGTCCAGAGCAGGAATGACTTGCATGAACTGTGTGTGTTTACCTGATTAGCTTATTTGTACTCACTCATTGCAGCGCCTGCCCTCGACGTTCTCCTTGCAGTAGCAGATGCCGCTCTTGGCATCGCAGGCGGGCGTATTGTCATCCGAGCCGCGGGCATCGCAGCCGCAGGGCTGGCAGCCATGTGGCCCAAACTGGAAGTAGTTGTTGGCGCAGCGCTCGCACTTGTCGCCCGTAACGCCCGGCTTGCACTGGCACTTGCCCTGGCTGTTGCACTGCAGCGAGCGGGAGCCGACGGGATCGCAGTTGCAGTTCTCGCAGGAGACGCTGTCGCGCATGTAGAAGTTCTCCTTGCAGCGCTCACAGTTGGGCCCGTCGCGATTGTCGCGACAGTCCAGACAGTGGCCACCGTGTCCCGTCTGGTTGAACAGATTCGAGTCGAAGTAGCACTTGTCCGCAAAGCCATTACAGTTGCAAGCTGCAAGTAGACAAGTGGCAAGTTAAGAAGTGCATTTAAACATATATCATATCAGATGCTTTACAGTTGATGAGGTACCAGTGAGCGGCGGCGCTGGCAGCTATGCGATTCGTTTGCAGGGCATAGTCGTAGGACCAGCCGTAGGCTTGGATGCAGGCCACCAGGTGGACCAGTTGCAAGCACAGCCTCAACATGACTGACAATCGCTCAGCTAAACGCTAAACTCTAATGGTTAGCAGATGTGGCAGCTAACGGCACAAAGCAGTTTGTCCTTTTATAGCACATCAGGCACTATGGGACAAATGCTATTTATCAAGCAGCAGTAAGAGTCTGCAAAACTAATGCCAAATGCTTGTCGCTAGCCAAAAATATATATAATATTTCTAATTGTAGAACATTCTTAAGCAAATCTAATTTGCAACATGAAATGATTCTAATTGGCCAAAAATTCTATTATACCAAATAATGCATCTCAGTCCACTGTGCAGCACTGTAACCAGTTTTCAGCACATGCCGTTTGTCGTTGCCGTTTGCCTACCTTTGCACTCGTTCACATCCGTTGAGGTGGCCCTTTTCCATTTGACGTCATTGTAGAGCGGCAAGCAGCGATCGCAGTCGGGTCCATCCGTATTGTGGCGACACTCGCAGACCAGAGTGCGCTCCCCATGCATCCCGGTGCTGGCCACACACTTGCTGGCATGTCCATTGCACTTGCAGCGTGCTCCGACCGCAATATCGCTGATGGCATAGAAGTAGGACTTCAGGACCCGGGCATCGCCGAACAGCTCGTCACCGAAGGTATTCAGGCGATCCAGTGTGATGCGAATGTCAGTGGCTGTTACCCAATCCTGCAGCTCCAGACTGCGCTCGAAATTGATGCCGCTGGGCCGACCCTCCAGCGTGGAGAAGGCGATCTCACCATCGCGGAGAGGAGAGATGTCGCTGTACTCGCTGGTGCAGAGAGCATGTGCCTCGCCCTCGCCCTTGCGAATGGCTCGGGAATCGGGTAGATAGTAGGTGTCCCGACAGGTGGCGCTGTAGAACTGGTAGGGTATCCAGGGGCCGGTCTCCGAGGTGCGCTTGTAAATCGTAAAGGACTCGGGCCGTGGCGAGCGGAACAGAATACGCACGTAAGTAATGTCGTAGGATTTACCTAGAATCGTTCAGATACTTATATATTATTTGAAATTATATCTCATAATTGAACTTACGCAAATGCAGCGTCAGATTCACATGGTTGGGATGCTGGATGCCCTCGAGCATCGTCTCCGACTGCCACCAGGTTGAGTTCTGTGGATCATGCAAGTCCGTCAGGAATGAGGGATTGTGATCTT
The DNA here is from genome assembly GCA_035042425.1 of Drosophila flavopinicola. Classification (NCBI taxonomy): domain Eukaryota; kingdom Metazoa; phylum Arthropoda; class Insecta; order Diptera; family Drosophilidae; genus Drosophila; species Drosophila flavopinicola. Next base: position 659,499 of record JAWNLL010000452.1, on the reverse strand, counting down.
CGTATCTAAAGGGATATCATATGAATTATTATAGGCGAGCAGTATATGGAGTTGTAGTTTAGAATTTACCTGCAGAATGCGCAGTTTTTCAGATTCGGATTCATAGTCTGCATGCAGAAGTGATTTTCTCCCTGCTCTCCGCAAGTATTTGTCGCCTTGATTTGAATTTGGTAGGCAGCATTGATGAACTCCGGCAAGCATTTCTAAATGGGTATTAAAAAAGTATGTTATAGCGTGGGTTTGAGAAATGTCTGTCTGTATGTATGTATACTAGTCCCTCAGTTTTTGAGCAACCTCGATAAAACTTTGCACCGCGACTTATTATTCAAAGGGACAGCAGATTGGTAGGAACCAGCCGGATCGGAAAACTATATCTTATAGCTGCCATACAACTCGAAATCTGTTTTGGCCATATATCCCATGTTTTTAAAACTGTCGTCATCAGTTTCGTTGTACACTTGAACATTCTTAAAACTCATCAATGTTTATATTGTGATGATTATGATTTCTGCTCCTCAACACTTTTTGAGTGTTCTCAAATAATTCATTCTTATCTGATCCCTGATTATATTTAAACGAGTTTCTTTCCTATGAACAATTTTGAAAAATTCCTCTTCCAGACATCGGTAAGAGAAAGTAAGAGACTTAAGAGCTGAGTCCAAAGAGCGTTGTAGTGTAAATGAGCGGTGTCCATTTATATTGTGTCTTTATTGTTCAATTAGTTTGCATGTCTCCACTTAAGTGAACGCCCAGCAGATCTATTGACCCACCAAAACGAAGCGCGTGCCTGGCTAATTTCAATTCACTTCAATTCAATTGCGTGACTGTCAACTATAATTTGCGTGTAGAGAAGTAGCTGCGTCTTCACTTACCTGCGGTCGGTTATAGGGATCGTAGCACTCCAGAGCCGGCATAAATGTTGTGCCTCGCAGCTCGTGTCCTCCGGCGGAGTTGATGGGCTGGCGTTGTGCTCCAAGAGCTGCAGACGCACAGCTGCAGAGCAGGACTCCGGCCAGCAGGAGACGCGCCACGGAGGAGCCTTCGCTTGGACTCCGCCTGTTGCGCTTCATCTTTGGGACTTTGGGTGCTCAACTGGTTTGTGTGTGTGTTTGTGCTTTACAGACTAATGATGGATTACACTAGATTGTGGTTTTTGAACACCTCTTCGAGTATTTTCAATATATTTGGGTGGGTGGTTGTTTTTAGTTGGGTATTTTTTGTTCACTGTCACAGTTTAAAGCATAATTGCACTTGAGTTAAAAGGCATCAGCGATGGTGGCTGGTTCTGGAGCGGCTTCACTCGCTGCAACATGTGGAAGATACATATTTAATAAGCTAATGCCGCACACATAAATATAACTATAATTTTGGTAGCACTTTCGATGGAAATTCACAAACTAAAAAAAACATCTGTTGCACATATTGTTTGGGATACACAAAAAGCATCGCAGTTTTTTTTTTGTTGTTGCGTGGTTTTAATTAGTTTGGTCTCGCCGGGTCCAAAAGCTGACTAATAAAAACAAACTCTGCTGTCCGGTCAGTCAATAATAAGTTGCACGATCTGTCTGTGAGTTCATTGAAGCTGCGACGGCTCTTTCGGCACTTTGTGTATACAAAACAAAACCAAAGCCAAAAAAAAGAACAGCAAATGAAAATTTTAAATAACAACAAAAGGCAGTAAGCAAAGACATAAATAAACAAAGCACACAAAATACGCGCTGGAAACGAACTCAAGCATTGCCCACAAAATTTGTGTTTCCGACAATACATACTATATGTATGTACAAACTGTATGCAGTGACCCCACCTTCGCCCCACCTCAGCAGCACCACCCTAGAACGGTTTTTATACTCTGATACCGAAGGTACTCATAGTTAGTATATTGGTTTTGTCGAATGTCCGTCAGGCCGTCCGTCTGTCCGTCTGTCTGTCTGGATGAACGCGCGTATTTCCGAAACGATATTAGATAGACTCTTGAAATCTTTTGCGTTATGATTATAGCTATCTGCTTCAGATCAAGTTTATTCCAAATTTATGCCACGCCCACTGGGAGGCTGGCAAATCGATAACATGTCGATACACCTCAAATCACAAATCGATTAAACGTGAATAACTCCCACAATTTTGAAGCTAGAGTAATCAAATTTGGTAGGTATATTGCTGGTGACCTCCCGAAAAAATTGATCCTAGGTTAATCGGCCACGCCCATTATTACGCCCACCAGCCCCCCCTCCAAAATTAATTTGAAATGCTTATATCTCCCGCAGTTTTAAAGCTAAAGTCACCATATTTGGAATATATATTACTGGTGACGTCCTCTACAGATTACAGAAACAAAATTTCGACCACGCCCACTCCCGCCCCCGTAATCGCGAAAATCGATATACATGAATGCACAATTCGATAACACGTGTATATTTCCCGCAATTTTGAAGCTAGAGTCCCCAAATTTGGAATTTAGACTAGGGCCGACCAGCCCAAAAGATTGCGTCCTGGATTTTCCGGCCACGCCCACTAGAACGCCCCCAGCCACCCCGCCCCCACGAAACACGGAAGCCTATATCTCGCACAGCTTAAGAGCTAGGGCCACCAAACTTTGAGGGTAGACTTCTGGCCAAGTCCTCTAAAGATCGGACAAAAAATTTTGGGGCCACGCCCCCGCCCGCCCCCAAAAATCGCGAAAATGTATATCTTCCACAGTTTTAAAGCTAGAGTCACCAAAATTGGAGGATAGACTTATTGTCAGCCCCCCTAAAGATCGGCAAAAAATTTTGGGGCCCCGCCCCCTCCCGCCCCCAAAAATCGCGAAAATTTATATCTTTCACAGTTTCAGAGCTAGAGTCATTAAACTTGGAAGATAGAATTCTGGTCAGCCCCTCTAAATATCGGTAAAAAAAAATTTGGGGCCACGCCCCCTCCCGCCCCCAAAAATCGCGAAAATGTATATCTTCCACAGTTTTAGAGCTAGAGTCAAGAAATTTGTAAGATAGACTTCTTGTCACTCCCTCTAAAGATCGGCCAAATTTTTTGGGGCCACGCCCCCTCCCGCCCCCCAAAAATCGCGAAAGCTTATATCTTCCACAGTTTTAGAGCTAGAGTCACCAAAATTGGTAGATAGACTTCTGGTCACCCCTCTTAAGATCGACCATGCCCCTTCCGTTCCCAAAAACTTGGAATGCCGATTTCGGGTCACCCAAACACCAGCAAAAATTTTCTGTTCACTTGCTTTCAGCTGTTCTTAAAATGGTATCAGAGTATTACGCAGTCGGCTCCGCCCGACTGCAACGTTCTCACTTGTTGTAGCTGCTCTAGCCTCTGTGTGAAACTTGAAATTATTCCAAACGATGATTTCATCTACTTACTCCGCCATATAGCACATGCTCACATGTACATATATTTAGATACATATCTGGACAAGCGGAAAGCTTTGCAATTATTTAAGTTGGGCAAAAAAATGTGCAGGCTATTTAAGAACTTGATTAAGGAATTTGCAGTGCAGTTTGGTTGCATTTACTTTATTCTTAGCCAAGGTTAGATTCATTTAAGACAGCGCATCTCGCAGATGCTTAAGTAACTTTTTGTGTTCCACTAATTAGCACAACATACACAGCAAATTGAGTCTATTTACTTAGTGGAGATTCAAGATGATATCACTAAATATATTTAGCTAAGCCGTTTTTAGTGGTAGAAAAGATAAGTTCAGTCAGTCAGACTGTAAAGTAAAGCAAATCTGCCTTAATACTGTTAACTTTTTATTGATAAAAAGTGCAAGAGGGACTTACAACAAATGTATGAAGTGGAATTTACAAGAAATTACCAGTTTACATGAGTCAGATACTGGATGAGCAGCATGAGAACAAGAATAAGATTATAATTCTTGAATGGAAATATTTGCAGTTTTCTATATACTTTTAGTGTAGTTTCAATAGTTCATTTGTAGCATTCCAAGAGTTTCCATTTGATAACTAACTCTTTCTTCTGTATACCATATATAATTTTTTCTCATGGGTAAACACAATTTCGTCGCACTCTCTTGGACAGAACTGTTGATTGTTTGCACAAAATAATTAATTTATTTTTATCAATTTTTAATTATAGCTCAGAGAATGTGTACCCCTCTAGCACAGCACTTTTGAACTCTTGTTTCGATTTATGTTGTGGCTTATCAGCAGCAGTCTCACACACATTTGTATTAAAACACACAAAAACTGTTTCATTTCGAAACCGAATTAAGCACAAGAAAATCTTTAAGACTGTCGCCGGGGCAACATTTGATACACTTGCCTGCGATGTGTTTGTGCGCAGTGTGTGGAACCCTTTAGGAATGAGTTCAGCTGAGGCCAAGACTCACATACATACGTATAAACACACATAACACACACATATAGTCAGTCATATAGAGATATTCTTTATACTTATATATAGCACGAATGAACATCCGCTCCATTCAGATTTCAATTGTTGAGCTGCTGCTGCTGCTGCTGCTGTTGAAGCGCCTGCTGCGATACGCGCCTATGAACACGAGTTCCTTTTGCGATAAGAATTTGGGGCTACGAACTAGCGCGCATACTTAGTGCGAGCGATATGGTTACCATACTATACTATACTCCAAGCGTGAACTGAATGGAATCGAGATTCCGATTGTAACTCTAACTGAGACTGGGAACGAGACTGAGACACAGCACTTTGTAGTTGTTGTTTTGTTTAACGGCGTTTTTGTTTGCACCTTTTGGTATTTATCTTTATTGAAGCGTTTGTTTTTATCAACTGCTTCACTACAGACTCTCACGCACTCAAACAAACACACACACACACACACACACACGCACACACACTGACAGGCAGGTAGAGGAAAACCAAAACGAACTCACTCAAAAGAAACTGCACACTCGTGTCTACGCGCTCAGATACTTTTACGAAACTTTAGTCTTTTTTTGTTTTTGGTTGCGATGCACAGGGCACAACAACAACAACAACAACAGCAGCAACAGCAACAAATACTGCGTTATTTTCGTTTATTTATGGCTTATTTTTGTTGTAGATACTTGTTTTGTTGTTGGTCTGCTGCAAACACATGCTGCATCTGATAGACATATTTTTAAGGGTTTTCCAAAACAGATCTTTGTGGTTCGTTTATAAATAGTTTGCATGCTGCATGTAAGAAATCATATTCCACGGCAACTGCAACTGCAACTGCAACTGCACATGTGTTTAATTGCATTTGTCATCGCATTTGCTTTCATTTCGAGTTTATTTCATGTACTTTGCACACACCTTCTCGCTTTTCTGCTGAGTCGGTCAATGTTTGACAATTTTGTAGTTGCTCTGTTTCATTTATGAAGTACATTTTATTGTCGTTTCTTTTTTTTTTTAGTTGTTGTAATTGTATCACTACACTGAAGGCAAGAACCTTTTGAGTAAACAGTTCGTCATACGCCGTCTGCCACAGAGCCACACACAGGCACACACACACACACACACACATACACTTACATGCACACGACAAGATACTTTTTTATCTTGAGGTTTTCTTTATGTCGTCTGGCTGCGCCTGGCCAAGCAAACAACAACAACAAAACAACCAACAACACACACACACACAGCGCGACACAGCCGAAAAAGTCAGAAACGGAAGAGTTCCAGATGAAAACGTTAAGACTCCTCCACACAGGCCAAAGCACACTGCAGACAGCAGACAGCAGAAAGCACACACAAGCTCGATGTCAACGTTGGCGCACTTACTCCGCACAGAACACCACAGGCAACCGCTAACGAGGACGTCCAATGCTCAACTGACTCTACAGCGGAATGCGGCGCAACCGCTCAGCTCACTCTCGCTGAGTGAAACTCTATGCTCTGCTCTCGTATCTCTATCTGTGTCTGTGTCTCTATATATGTGTATGAGTGCGCGATCGTTGTTGTTGCTTCTTCGGCTCTTGGGCACTCGCCGAGCTTCTTGGTTTGAATTTGGGCTGGCCTGAGCTTAGCCGGGCAACTATGTAGTTGAAATTGGAGGGCGATCGCTTTGCAGATTTATGAATTGATGTTTAATTGTGTTTGTCTTCGTCTTTCGTCAGCTCTTGGGTTTCAGGCCGAATTCCAAAAATGAATGATGACAATTTTGTTGGCATTGGCAAATATTTGCGGCAGTTACCATCATATCTAGACATGAGGAATTGTGTTTATCTGTCAGACATATGTATGTATATATGCTGCTATTTGAGAACTTAATGCGCCCACGACTCAGTGCTCGGACGGAGGAGGCTGTGCTCTCCGATCTACTTTCCGAGTTATGTAGTTGCTTACAGAGCTAGCAGGTTATCGCTGCGCAACTGATAAGAGTTCGTTGTACGAAAAAGCATAAGCACTTTCAGTTTCATTGACTAAAATGTGTCTTTAAACTATGCTATGTCGAAGTGAAATTTAGTTCATGTCAAAAGTTCTGCTGGCTCAAATGCAATACAAGTAATTTATGTATCTTACTTGGCTTATTCCAGGATGTACTAGAAAATATATTATTTACTCCTTTAGCTGTCAATTCTATAGTCAAACAACGATTTCTTTCACTTTATACTTCAAGTTTTAAGCGGAAAGCTAAATAACGGATTGTCATATGCAAATTTGCTCCTAATATATTCACAATACACGTTTAGTAAATACTTCAACCCATCTACGATATGGGTTTGTGTCCGCAATTAAGCTTCTTGCATGCATTCGATACACGTTTAGTAAATACTTCAATCCATCTACGATATGGGCTTGTGTCCGCAATTAAGCTTCTTGCATGCTCACCAAAAAGCTGAATGCTATAGCACCTTGTGAAACGCTTTACTTAAATTTGAGTGCTTTAGTTTTGATTTCTCATTGTCAACAGTTATTCTGTCAATATTCATGTTTATTCTTCTCTATATACTTTTAGTATTCATTTGTCAATATATTAATTGTTCATAAAATGCAATTAAGTCGATTAAAATTGAATTATTTTGCAAAATATATGAAATGGGAAGCAAACTATTTTATTCAATATTATTCGGTTAGACAGATTAGGTTTTGTCAAAAAGTTGTTGACAACAAGTTCGACTGGATTGCGAGTAGACTAAACAAATTTATGTAGTTAAGAAGACACTCTGGCGATTAGGGTATGCTGGAGAGTTACGGAATTACTTCTACTGTTCATCGTTATCCTCAATGTTGATCTTGATGATATTGACTGTGGGTCCTGGTGAGTCGCTGCGCTCTGGAAGTCCATTAACTGGGGCAACTGCTACTGCATCCGATGGCTCCACGATGCACTCATCGCTGCCGGTGGTGCTGATGGTAATCGTTGGTATATTGTCTGACCAAATGGAACTTTGCGAGTCCTCTCTCATGGCGCGACGCCGCTGGGAAGCTCTGCGTTTGGGGAAGGTTATGGGACCGGGCAGATCCAGTTCCTCCAGATCATCCATGGTTGCCAAAGTGGGCGTTGAAGCGGAACCAGCAGGCGGTACTGGTGGCTTCACACCTGGACGATTTGCCGAGGAGGATGTGCTGCTGCCAAAGTGCAGCGGACCGCTCGGCGTTGGCGACTCCGGCTCCGGTGTGGGCGGCATTTCCAGAGCAGTGGCGCTCGAATTACTCGACAGTAGAGAGGGCGGCGGTGGTGGTGTATAAGCCAAATAAGTGGGCGTGGTTGGACCTGGCGACTCGTCCGAGCCCTGCTCCACATCATCCTTCTTCAGATTGACTGCCTCACGCACCAGAGCCAGTAGCGAACCAATTTTCTTGCGTCCTTGGCGCGACAGCGCCGCCAGCTTCTCGGCATTCACCTGGCGCTGACTCTGCGACTGGCTGGGCGTGGGTGATGCCAGCGGATGCGACTCACTGCCACTGGCCACCTCGCTGCTTAGGTGATCGGCAGCAGGCGCCTGTGGAATTTCACCCGACTTGTTCCTCTCCAGACTCTTGTCGTCAAACTTGAACACCTCGGGCTCGGGCTTGGCAGCCACATTGCTGCCCTTTGACCGGTGCTTGCGGAACTTAAACTTGCCCAGACCAATGCTGTCGAGGGTGCCGCCCTCTTTTGGCAGCGGCGGCAACTGCTTGAATGGCCGCTCCTGCTCTTCATCATGCTCCGGTGGCTTCTTCTCGTCCACGATGTGAAAGTGGCTCTCGGGTGTCGGCGGTTCCGCAGTCATGGCGGCAGGCGGCTGTGGTTCCGGTTCCGGCGTTGTCGGCTTCGACTGCTCCTCCTTGTCCCGTTTGCGACGCAGCAAACTGGCGCGTCGTTCGCTGACAATGCGAGAGTTTGTCTCCGGATCATGTTCGCTGGCCGGGTCGTTGTGTGCCAGCTGCTGCTGCTGTTGCTTGTGCTTGTCCCTTTTATCTCTAAAGCTCTCCCTGTCCTTTCTCTCATGTTTCTCGACTTTGAAGCGGCTCTTGGGATGCGGCTCCTTAACGGGAAAGTTGCCACCGCCAGGGCCAGTGCCAGTGCCTGGACTGGTGCCTCCTCCGCCCACGGCTGCATTTGCTGCCGCAATCGAACCTGAACGGGCCCGCTCCTGCTTGGCAATCTGCACGATGTCCACAAGCGACGGCTTCCGAGTGCGGCGTATTTGCTGCAGACGCGATAAACCAAAGCGCTTCTCCTTGGGCTCCTCGTCGTGCGGCAGGGAGTCCTGGTGCTCAGTGTCCGTGTCATCGTCATCGCGCCGCACAAACGAGTCCTCATCTGAGGTGGCCGAGCCCTTGCGCAGCGCCTTCTTCATGATGCGTGAGATGAGCTCTGACGGAGTGCACAGAGCTTGCAAATTGTGCTGTGAGAAATTTCGGAGGGGTGGCTACTCACCTTTCCTGGCCTGATTCTTGTACTCCTCAGTGTCGAAATCCGGCGGCTGTGTGGGCGTCACGGGGGAGGATGCCTCAAGCACCTTGCGCCAGCGATTTGTCAGCGTGGTGGCCGTTGGTTCCGCCTGCTTAACCTCTGGTACTTTGAAAATCTTTTTGCGCTCCTCCTCGCGCTCCTTCTGCAGCTGTGTGCGCAGATCCTGATTAGCCTCGCGTAGCGCCCCCGTCAACGATATCAGATAGTAGATGATGAGTATGAGTAGCAGCAGCAGCGGTATAACGGTGCTCGAGGATGTCAGATAGTCCAGAGGTTCATGCAGTTGCCTGAAACGGAAATGAGTTGAGCTATATGAAATATGTCAGTTATTATTTGTACTCACTTGGGCAGCGCGTTTCTGGTGGTAACTGTTATGAACTCGGCGATACGATTGTATTCGGAGAAGGGTCCACAGTGCCAGGAGGGACGCAGCCAGACAATCGCATAGCCCACGGGCAGCACACAGAGAAAGAGCATTGTCAGCAGCAGCGATAAATAGAAATTGTTCGACTTGGAGGCTCTAAAGAATATATTGCTTTAAAGCATACACAAATGAAGTTCAGTAATGCTCACTTGAAGACCACCTCGTGGGGCACATTGCATGTGAGGACTATCCATGATCTGAAGTACATCATAATCATCAATTTGACCAGGTTGATTAGCACCAGACCGGGCGAAAAGAATATGCCCATCCACACCTGGCCCTGGTTATTAATCAATGTCAGGATGTTCTCGGCTATCTTGAAGTCGCCATACTACATGGCACACGCCACAAAAACAAAGCGTTCCATTAGTCACAAGTTGGGAGTTGCCAGCTGCAATAAGGTTGCAGTTGGGTGTATGTGTATGTATGTGTATCTCACCTGTGGAAACGTTTTCTCCATGTCCCAGCACCAGTTTTGATTGACATAGCGCACAAATAGCGCACGCAGGAAGTCGATGCACAGCGGCGCCACAATGGACATCAGCTAGAGGGGATAGGGGATTGGCGGAGATAGGAGAGAAAGCATTTTGTAATGAAGTGGCCTGGTCACTGCTTAAAACTCGCCACACGTAATGCAGTGCCTTGTCCTGTCCTGTCCTGTCCTGTCTTGTCTTGTCCTGTGTTGTCCTGTTTTGGCTGCTGGCCATGTAGTTGGAGCCATGTTTATGGCTGATTTGCTCGCCACAACGGCTATCTGACCAAAAACCCATTCATTCTCTAAACCGAAATTCATGCACGAACACGTGCCCCAGTTTCTAACATGGCCTTAACTCGATATAATGTAAAGCTGAACATTTTGTTATGCATAAGGCATAAATGCGCTTAACCGAAGGCTCTTAACTTGTTTAATTTATGTGCCCAAATCGTTTAATAGAGATTATGTACGCCATGTTGACTTGACAACAACAACCACAAGAATCTGCACTTAATCAAATCGTGTGTCCTTTTTTCTGTTGTTGGCTGCCTCGTCCTAAGCTTTTTACATGTTCGCCAGCCAAAAAGTAGGCTCCAAAGTGTCGACCGTCTGACCCTGAAAACTTGCTTGCTGGATGCCCATGAATTTGTTGGCGATTAGCCGTAAAGTTCACAATCGAATCCTTGGCCAATCGACACCCATTCAACAAAAGCAAAAACTTGGGAAATCGATGCCAAAAGTTCAAAAATGTTTCTTATGCAAATGCAAATGGCTATTGATATAAATTTCTGGCCAGACAGCAAATGCCCAAATGCCAGCTGTGTGCTTTGGCCAAAAAGACTCTAGAGTGCGATTATTATGATAAAATACTTTTGATACTCTGTTTGACAAGGGACAAAGTGTACATTGCGTTGACTGAAAGTCGAACCGACTGTCTGTTTTGATTTTTATTTGCCAATAAGTTTGGAATCCTTAAAATGGAAACAGAGTATCTAGCAGTCTGGAGCTACTCCGCTTCCTACTTTTTTCTCTTCCTGTTTCTGTCCTTATTTCTTTTCTGCATTTGTTGCTTTTTGCTGTGGCCCTAGACGCAGCCAAAAATTTGATTTCTGTGCATGAAAAGCGGAAAATACATTTTTTTCCGTTAAGTATTTTCCGCACAATTTAGCTAAACGGGATTTTATGCTAGGGCGATGTGTTGTGGTTGTTGTTGTTATTATTTTAAGTTTAAATGGATTTTTGATAAGTGCGCAAAGGCAGCTGTTTATCAGGCAGGAAACGAAACATTTGACTTGGCTCAAAAGGAAATTGATAGCTACTCAAGATGATGATAAATTTGCGTTTAAACTGTGGGTACTTAAGGCGGCGAAGACTGCTCCCTTTTTGGGGCACTGCTTACCCCATCAAAGACGATGACCTTCGACAGCTCCTGACCGAGCGATGTCTCCCAGCACATGGTCGTCAGGTTCATTTGGATTTGCTTGAGTGTCAGCTGCACCTCCTTGAGGCGCATCACTTGTCGCTCCAGCGGTGTCTTCATCGCAGTCGTTGGCTGCTTGACTTCACCACTGAGTGTGGTGTCGAGGCCATCGGGTGTGCTGCTGCCGCCAAAGATATCCTCGCCCTCCTTCGGACACACGGTTATCACACAATAGTCCATGTCGTCGTTGTCATAGTAAACGGTGCTGCCTATATCGGCTATATCCTCGAAGCCTATAAAATAAGGCGTAACGGTGGCTCCATTGCGATCTGTGTATTCGTATTCTTCAGTGGTGGTGGTGCTGCTGATACTGCTGCTGCTGATCTCGGGACTGCTTGTCTCTGTGCTGTAGTTGTCCGTTGTTGTTGTGGGCTCCTCTGTGGTTGTTGTTGCTCTTGTAGTTGGCTGCTCTGTGGTGGTGCTTGTGCTGGTGGTGGTAGCTCTGCTGCGTCCCCCACGCACTTGACTTAGCAGTCGGTTCCACTCTTCTTCGCTTAGTATACGCTTTGGTGGTCGATAAGTGGTTGTTGTTGTTGTTGGTGGTGTTGCTCTGTAGGGTGGTCTATATGGTGGGCTATATATAGGCCTGCTGGGTGGATTGTTCGCTCTTGCTGTCGGCTCTGTGGTGTCTCTTGTATCGTTGCGATGCCGACGACTGTATTTGCTAGTATGCCAAATTGGTGGCTCATCCACTGCTCTTTTTCTGCGCGTATTTACTGGTTGCTCATCCACTTGCGCCAGAACCTGAGCAAGTGGATCATCTGATTCCTCTGTCGTTGCCTGATCATCGTTGTCGTCACCTGTCCCAGAGAGTTCAGCGCCCTCAAAGTAATCCACATAGTTGAAGTAGCTGTCATTGCCAGGCGCCGCTGTTGTGGTGGTGCTTGAGGAGCCCAATTGTGGCTCATCGCTGCCATAATCATAGGCAGGCTCCTCATCGGTGGTAAATGGTGCCTCCGTGGTTGTTGTTGTGGTTGTGGATTTGGTTGTGGTTTCAGCTGTGCTCATTGTTGTTGTGGGTAATGTTGTTGCGGCTGTTGTTGTCGTTCTTTCAGTGCTTGTTGTTGTTGGCGGTAAGGTAGTCCAAGGCGTTGTTGTCGTAATTGTTGTGGATTCAGTTGTTGTTGTTGGTGGTAAGGTCGACCAGGTGGTTGTTGTGGTTTCTGTAGTGCTTGGCGTTGTTGTTGTTGGCAGCACCGTGGTCGTTGTCAAATTGAGCAACAACAATGTGGTTGCTATATTCTTCGAACTGATGTATATCCGTCTGGGTTTTGAGCATTTCAGAGTTATATTATAGCACTTCAGCCGCTGCCAGGTGGATATCAATGCACCCGCCGCGGTGCTGGAGAAGATGGCATCTGTGCTGCCTGCACCACCGCCGGCCCAGGGCGAAGTCGTTGACAGGTCATCGAAGAGTCCGTCCGAGGTGCTGTCACTGTAGAGAGGCGTTGTGGTTGTCATCGCACGCAGCGCCTCGATGGAGCTCATCAGACTGTGCAGCTCCTGCGTGTTGGTCTCATTCTGCAGCTTCATCCTTTGCAGTGATTTATCCTTGCTGTTGATCTTGTAGATGAAGGAGAACATGAGCGAATACAAATTCAACATGTTGAGTATCATGATGCTGCGGGATAGAGTAAAGAGGTTAGTTGGTGGTTTCTGATGCTTTGCTCTCCTCTTGCTTACCGTGCTAATTGCAGACGCAACTGTTGCCTGGGATGCCAGTTCTCGAACAAGCCCAATGCCTCGAAAATCATGGGCAGAAAGAAGGAGAGCAGCGTCATGGTCACATTGACCGCATTGCGGCTTAGCCAATTATCGTGTTTGGCCAAATCCTCGGAACTAGTTAGAATAGACAGCTATAATGAAGTGCTTTGTGGCTTAGAGGCGAACGGCCGACTTACTGATTCACCAGCAGCACAACTGTGGCACCCGATAATCCCAGTAAGCCCATGACCAAAATGTTCACCAGTATTCTTTGCAGGATGACGCGCCAGCTTTTGTGAATAGGACTCCAATTATAAGACTGCAATTGGCGCTGATTTCAGCAGCACTTACTTGCGATTATCCTTCTTCTTTTCCGCTTCCTCGAGCAGTGCCTCCTTAAAGCCAACGACAACAGATGCAATGCGATTATGTGCCGTCTCCGCGTGTCCTGTGTGGGTGCAAAGCTGCTGTAATAACAGGACACACGTCTGCTGATGTTGTTGCTACTGCCACTTACCAATCATAAAGTCCCAGCCGGTAAAGAGCTTCCACGAGAAGACGCACTCATCATCCTTTGAGGAAAGTTTCGAGTTGCGCGAGTTCTCCGCCATTCTGCCACACAAAGCAAAATAGATGAAAGAGACAGAAAAGTTGTTTGTTGCATTAGCTGCTGCTGCTGGCACAGCTTACAACACATAATTGGCGCTCAAATCCAGGCAACGACTATTGCCACATAAATATGAGTACAATTCACGCATGCCGCGCACGTGCCCCAAACGTGTGGCAGGCAGGCAGTACAAGTGGCAAGGTCAGCTTGCTGGCACCCACGCTGTTGACATTGCTACTTTGTTCAATTACGAAATCAACATAATGCCGACAAAGCCATTAAACGAAAACAAGCGTAGACACTCCCTGCCCCACCTGACCCTACAACAAAACTCCCTGCCACTGTCCCTACCCCCTGTTCCTGCCTCCTGCCACAGCGTGTCTCGTGCCTGGCTGCGTGCGTGCGTAAATCATAATGGCCAAGTTGTTCCCGATAGGCGAAAAAGTTCTTTTTGCTTCTTTCGTTTTCTTGCCGTTGGCAACGGGCACACCCCAGAGCCAAAGATTTGTATTATTTAATCAGCGCGACGTTCGGTTTAATTAATTAACGACCATTTTTGGCATTTAGTTTGCTTTTGTGGCTTCGACGTCCAGAGATTTAATGAAGTGTCCGCCACCCCCAAACCACAATCCACTACCGCCCACTCCCGCCCCAACCCTTCACTCATCACTCACTTTCGCAGTGTGGCCACAAAGCTGTAGATATACACCAGGACGGCGGTAAGAAAATAAGCCAAAGGCAGCTTATAGCCGGATGTGCTGATGCCGGATGTGCTCGAGTAGTAACTAGGAGCCGGAAGGAAGACAACAAAATCAAGACACACAATTAACCAAGGAGCTAAGCAACTTTCTTCATTTGCCTGCAATACATGCATTGCGCTGGATCAACTCACCCATAGAACATGGGCGAATACTTCAAGTAGCCCTCGAATTCCCAGAATGTAAAAAGATTACCGGCCACTTTGTATTCCGGTTCGGACATGCGTTTGCGCGGATCCGTTTCATCGTGTTTGGTGGCAAAGTACTGAAACGAAATATGCAATGATATATGAGTAATAAGAATTTGCAACCAGCAGCCATATTCCGAATTCCAAAATCCCATTAATTTCATCGAAATTTGCAAAGTTAATAAGAGACAAAATACAATGTGCTGTGAAATTGATGAGTAAATGATGTACAGAACATTGTTAAGTCATTTATATTGTACTCACCTCCGGTCCAATAACAAAGGCAACGAGCGGTATGGCAATCATAATGTTGACCCACATGAGCCAGCGCAGGAATGTAAAGTAGGAGGCGACTCCGGAGCCGAAATGCGATTCGATTTCCTTAATACGCAGCTCCCAGGGTATGAGCACTGTGAGAAAACTGGCGGTCTCACGTTTCCAATGGCGCCAGCGCTGCCAGAGAGAGAGAGAGAGAGGGAGAGCATGAGTTATGCATGAATCCTACGGCTTTGGACCCGGTTTTGACTTTACCCGGTCGGAGTCAAGTTCGTATTTTAATTGGTTTTCATGCAGCTTCACACATACAAAAAAAGTGCTTGCACAATGTCCACAAGTACAGTGAATTGTGGAGCTCTTGATTTATTTATGGTCCATAAATTCCGTAAACATAAATATACGCCGGACACTTGGCAGGCTACGCCCAGACTGTATGGGAATTGTGAGAATTGTGCTTGCATTTCCGCTTTGGCGCAAAGTGTTTGCTCAAGTCGAAGTCGAGCCGTAATTGCAGTGTGTGTGTTTGCTGTGGTGTTGAAAGATTTCACTTACCGCCGCCATTAAAATTTTAAACCTCGCCCACAAATCTCTCGTGCTGCGTGACATGGCGAAGCGCTCCTGCAGCGCGCCCTCGTGGCGTGCCACATACGTTTTCGCCTGTCAACATCATTAAAAAAGCGTCAGGCAGCAACAAAATAATAAACAGGGCGAGAAGAGATTGACACATGAAATCGAAATATATTTGCCCTCAATTTAATGGCCCACTAGCTAAGGCAAAGGCGTGAAATGAAACACGCCTCAGCTTTGGCCCAGTTGTGGAGTTAGTGCCTACCTGGCGCACCAGCTTGAGTTTCTTGCGTATGGGCCATGGCTGTAATTTGACCGACTGTATGACCTCCTTGTGTAGGCGTATATTCTCAAAGATTTGCTCCTGCGTGGACTCCTGATTGGTGCCCTCCTCTGCAACGACAGCAGCGAAAGCAAAATAAACATTACACATACGTCAAGTTGACCACGTGCCACTAAATGGGCGCACGTAGCTAAAGAAATTACTACACACACACACACACACACTCGCACACGCACACACATTGATTAGCCACTGGAGGCTAGTAAGTTGAGCGAAATCTTTGAAACAGTTATTGAAGTGCTTGCCTGAGCTTGTCGTATAAACACTGGAGCGTCGCCGCTCCACACTATCCAGCACGTGATCCATGGGACTCGATGCTCGTCGCGAATTGCGACTGCCACGTTTGCCTCTATAGCCACGCACACTGGCACGTCTTTGCATTATCGCCGATACGGAAATGGAGTAGTCCTCCTCATCATCGACATCAACGGCGCCATTTTGCTGCTGCTGCTGTTCGTTGTGGAATTCCTGCGTTGGCTCCTGCTGCTGTTGCTGGTTGTTGCTGTTGTTATAGGCGCTATTTTCAGCGTCGCTGCTTTGGTTTTGTGTGTGCAAATCTGTGCAGTTGGTTAGGGAAATGGTAATGTGTGGAAATTGTGTGAAATTATTGCAATTACGAAGTGGAATTGTTAGTGACGGCTACCGTTTAGTTCATACGATCTGTTATCGTCCTGTGAAGCAGTCCTTTGTGATTGGCATTAGGGGGGGAGGGGATAAACCGAAATTTTAACCTAATTCGCTGAATTCCTTTTCGGCTATTCACTTACCTCCTGCCCTTTTGTCCTCGGTAATATTCTCGGCGCTCGTCGCGGCTACTCTGCATTTGCCAGCCGCCTTTATCCCAATCGCATGGCGGTGCCCACGTTACGGATAATTGGTGTGGAGACGTAACGCCCGAGTTGTTCTAAGAATTGTTGAATTTCAATTAGATGTGCCTAACGCGCCTAAAGCAGACCAACAGCTTCTTCTTGTATATATATTTGCTTAGTAAATATATATTTAAATCACACACATATGTATTTACTTTCTTTAAATTGTATAATACTTTTTGCCCATCACTATAGTTCTTATAACATAATTATTAAGTCTTAAATCTTCAAGAACTCTTTGTCGACTTGGTGGCACCAAATTTGATTTAAAATATATTCTTGTTTGTTGTGCCGTCGTAACGCTTTGGAGCAGACCTATGCGCAGACTGAACGGCTTAGCGAGCTGGTCAGACCAGCCAAGCCGCAGGCACACACAGGACATCAAAAGGACAACGCGACACACACAAACCGACAACATACATACAAAGGCAGGTGGAAGAGCGAGTGAGCGCGCAAAGTTAAATTTTTTCTAATAATGAATGAATATGAATGAAGCGCAGAGACCCAAACCGAACCCCACCCATGCACAGCAGACTTATCAAAGCCAAAACGTGCCCAAAACGCATACACAGACACAAAGGCACACACAACACACACACAAGCATACCTATCTAAGAACGTTAAGGAATTTACATAGACACGAGCAGCGGCATTGAGGTAGGAATGGGAGGAAGGGGCAGGGGGTAGCTGACCACTCGTTGACTTCCTCGCCCAGTTGAAACGAAGACGAATGAGCGTTAAAATCGCCAGCGGCATGTGATAACAACGCCGGGCGTAACCAGTTGGCCAAACCAAGGAGTCAGGCAACCAGCCAGCCAGCCAGCCAGCCAGCCAGGACATCGAATGTTCATTTAGATGGTCGACAAGGCGCTGTGTTGGTATGTGTGTGTGTGTGTGTGTGCGTGTGTGTGTGCCAGGATTGAGTCACGTTGTATTCTTGGCCAGGCTAGCCAACTGGCCTGGCATGTAAATGAAAATCAAACATGCAAGGGTTGATAAAGAAAATCGCAAATTACAAAAGCAACAAACACACATACACACACACACTCGCACACACACAGAGTGTGCTGCTTTTGGACGCGCCCACTATTGAAATATGTTTTCATATAACTTTTAGCGCTTTTTTAGCCGTGTGCCGTGTTTCGCTTTCGCTTTCAGCTTTTTGGTTTCGCTTTTAACCAGATTTCACTAGCCTTTCACTTTCGGACTGTCCTTTTAGTTAAATGAAGTTCGGCCCGCCGCGGCTTTTTAATTAACGTCCAAATTTATCTGTGCGTGTTGTGTACACCTCCTCCCAAACTGAAAATCATGTCGCACGTGTAGCATAATTTGCTGGGCTTTTATGGTTTTATGGGTTCATTAGCCGCTGTGACGGCTGCAACGCTGTCTCCCCGAACCTTAACAGATGTTCTCTTGTGTAACACAGACATGCTGACCCAAATGCCACACCCACAACACCCACAACGCCCGCAACACACACTCAAGTGTTAGTTTAAGTGGTTTTCCATGTTCGATTGCAGTTTTTGAGGTGCTCATCATAAATCCAGCGGCCAAACATGGGCAACGCCCGAGGCAATGCAATATATTTGGTATATGGCTGTGACCCCAATACAACGGAATTTGGGTTAGTCGCTGCGTATAGCAAATTAATTTTACAAAGAACTCATCGAATTAATTTAAGCGGCAAGCGCTGCTTTCACTCTTCTGCAGCTTTAAGGGTTGTCCTTTGCCAGCGGCCCGTTTCACTCTGTGCTCCAGAATGGAGGAGCTGCAACTGTCGGAGGTGCTGGCCACATGCAAGCGCACCTCTTTCGCCGAGCCGGAGCTCTCCTCGATCCTGGAGCGTCGGCATGCTTGGCCCCTGTTACGCTTTGACGATGCCAGCGATTTGGCTAGTGGACTCTTGTCTTCCTTCGCACTGGCCAGATTATTGTGTATGATCTGACGAGCGAACTGGGCTAGCACTTCATGCTTGAGGTGCTTGCCCCTAAGTGGTCCATGGCGACAATGCGCGCGTATCCAGCGACGCACATCGCGACAGGCCACGTAGATGCTGCTCCTCTCGGCCATATGCCGCGGCGTATCCATTAGGAAGCCCAGTTCATTGAGTTCGCCAAAGCCGAGATCAAAAATGTTTCCGCCCAGCCGCTTTGGTTTGGGTCCATCATTGGTCTGGTACTTCATGGGACCCACCGCCACCAATGGCTCCAATCGTTCCGCACAAAAGCGACGATCCTCCGCCGTGCAGTATTTCCACTTCTCAAAACTCAATTCATCCTGTTTCAATGTGAACTCCACCGGCAGGTCATCGCTGAATTTCATTTGCTTTATATGTGTCAGCTCTCCGTGCCGATGCACCACACTGAAGGACATACAGTAAGGATGTGGCAAGTCCATCGTTCCGTTGCCGTGGAAGCGACTATTCCAGAACTGTCCCGAGTACTTGGTGCCGTCTGGATACACATAGGTCCCATAGTCCTGCATGCCCAGCTTATTGAACTTTCCAGTGAAACTAGAGCCAGTGAGAAACTTGACAGAGTCCGATTTCGGCAAGACATTTTTCTTTGCTAATTGGAAATGCATTTTTTTTTGTTTATTTACTAATATTTTATGTGGTGTTATGTATTTACAAAAATAAAAGTATAAATGTCACTATAAACAAGAAATGCTTTCAACAGACTACTTAAAAACACGTTTCTTGTCAAAACATGAACAAAAGAGACTCGGGTGGTTTGAAAGTCATTTCTAGGGACTTGGAAGCCTTAACGAATTGTGAGAATTGTTATAGATGTCAAACCATGATAAAAACTGCCTCGGAAACGAAAATCGTATTAGTTTTGACAAAGTTTTGGAAGTTTTAGGTGTTCGAAAGGCATTTCCATCAACTCTATAAACATTATTTTGGGTTGTGTTTAGTAGAAAATCGAAAATTCTAAAATTAAATGCAGAATTCTTATAAATGAGAAACCATGATAAAAACTGTTTCAGCTCTGATAAAGTTATGGGAGTTTTAGGGGTTTGAAAGGCATATGGACTATAGATACAAATACAAATGATAACTTTAAATCCATTGTTTTTGTGGCATCTTTATATTTAACTACTGCAATTCGACAGCATTTAATGGTCTATAAGCAGACAGTAAATCATTTAAAACTCATTTGTGCTTTACTTAAATTTGTGTCAAATATTTGTTTCAAAGATGGAATGCATTTGCGGATCTATAACTCGAAAACAGAACGAGTAATATCGACAAAGCTCGCTGGACGCTTCATATTCGATTGGACCACTTGCAAACTGTCGGTGGCCTTCTTCAGGATCATATTGCATGCTGAGTCATAGAGAGGCTTGACATTCGTGTGCAGCGACACCTCCGATTTACTCTTTGATAGGGTGCGTGTTGCCCCAGAGTCGGCATCGAGGGCCTCCGAGCTGCTGGTCCACTGGCGAGCTCTATCGGCTGTTGGCATTGCAGCACCAGAACGACTCCATAGCAATTCAAGTTTGTCCAGACGCTCCTGCTCCTTCTGGTAATGCGCTCGCAGGCACAGCTCAGTGGGAGTTGCTGTTTGGAATGAAGGGCGTTTAAATAGAGGATGATGCTGCTCCTCCTGCTGCTGCTCGGCCGTTTTCTGTTCTTCTTCCTTGGTCTGCTTCTTGCACAGCTTGGGAAAGTAGCGACCGTGTTTCAACTCCTTGTTGGGTGCATAGACGGTTATTTCGCCCAATTGGCCAATCTCTGTCTGCATATTGTTGTTGATGATCTGCCGGCAAAGGTGGGGCAGCGGCTCCGTGACATTCTCAGTTGTCTCCCCACGACAATGACGCAATATCCAGCTCTTCTCCTGTGGACAGCAGACGTAGACCGTCTTGGAGAGCGGCGGCTGCCTCTCGAACATCCAGCCCGTCTCGGCATTGAAGAGTCCCTCCTCCACATCGTAGCACTTGTGCGGCACATTGCGTGCTATCAAACTGCTTGTCAGATAGGCCGTGGGTCCAACCGGCTGCGTGCCATAAAAACGCTCCGATTGATAGCGGCGATCGTTGGGCGTCAGATAGTCCCAATCATCGCAGATGAGGCGGTCGCCCTGGAAGGTGCCACGCACATGCAGGCCGTCGTTGAACCACATGTCCTCAATGCTCACCAGTTTTCCCATATTGAACTCACCCTTGATTGAAAACTTGTAGGGCTGTGCCAGCTTCAGATTACCAAAGCCATGGAATTTGCCCTCCATGAACCTGCCGCGATACTCGCTGCCATCGGGATAACGATAGGTGCCAAAGCCATCCATCATCTGCACCGACTCATTCCAGGAGCCCTCAAAGCTGCTGCCCGTAAGGAAGCGCATCGAAGCTACGTCCATTTGATCAGCCGACATGGTCTTAAGGTTTCTCCCGTGTTTCTCAATTCGTATTTGTTTATTTGTAGCTCTGTGTCATGTGTTTATGTTTATGTTTATGTTTTATTTGACTCGTTTCTGATTTGACTTGGAACAGGACAACACAATTTTTTGACTGCTTTGTGCGACGAGCACTTGACCCACTTGTGGGCCAACCAACTGACGCCAGGTTTGCTGAGATTACACACACACATTAGCTTTATGACTTAATGAGTGTCTGCCTAGGCGTGGTCTCAACCTCCAGCTGTTTGTCTGGTCATTTAGCGCTTAACTTTATATACTCTATATACTTGCCTTGAAGTGGGCAAAAAACGGAATGTCATTAGCAGACTAAATAGCCTTTGTACGCTTGATCGTAATTTGTGTCTGTGTTATGTACATTTCTAGGTAATTTGAATTTAAACGTATCCATGACCAATGCTCAAGGATCTGACAATTTAAACTCTATGGAATCGCATCTAAGTAGGTTACAATGAGTATATTTATAGAACGATTTAGTTATAAGATATTCAAGTTAAGACCAGTCAGGATTGGAGCACACTTATGGAGAATTTGTAATTTTAGTATGAATATTTTTCTAGTTTTCGTCGAAATTTTGTCAAACTAAATACTTTATATTCATGATTCATAAATATTCATAAGTGTTGTGCTTACAGCATTTGCTTACCAACTTTAATATTTCTCAATTTAAGCTTAATGCCTCAGCTACTTAGGGCATAAAGACTTCGACTAAAAAATGTTTATTCTCTCCCGTATTTTATGGCCATTTGCCAGAAGAAAATAAACGATTTGATCTGCGAGTTTGTGAGTTTGTGAGTTGCCTCTGCAATGCAGCGCTTGACCAGGTGCTGGGGGTGATTATGGCTATTGGTTTTTATGGCTGCTGCGGCTGTGGCTGTGGCTATATAGAGTCGTTGCTGTTGCTGTTGCCGCAGCACGTGCCCTGGCCAAATCGTAAGCACTCCCTGGCGTACTGTAAATCATGCTCACTTACCTCACTGTTGGCGCCAGTGACAGTTGCGCTGCTGCTGCCACCGCCACCGCCACCGCCACCAGCATTAGCAGCACCAGCACCAGCAGCACCACTCACGCAACGAAAGTCAACGGAACCACCTGATGAACGCCGTGGTTTACTGATGTCCAGCCGCAGTATGCCCGGCTTGGGTCGACGCGGCTCGGCGGCTGGTGTGCTGCGCATGGAGTCGCTGGCGTCCAGCGCTGGCTCCACAAAATCACTCGAGTTGGTCTGCATGGTCACTGGCGAATTCACTGAGTGCCGCACCAAAACACGTCCGCTGTGCAGCGCCAACGCGAACGTACTATATCCATGTCCTGGCCAAGGAAGCAACAATTACGCGCCCAGTCGACAGCAGCAGCAGCAGCAGCAGCGCAAAATAAAATGTGAATGTGAATTAAACGCGTCGACTTTGGCTTTGGCGTTGGCGTTGAAGCCACGCAATAAATGTAAATGGCAATGTGAATGTGAATGTGAATGTGAATGACGTTGGCGCGGCGACAGCAGGAGCACAGGACACGCGGCACTTTCAACTGTTTCTTGTTGCTGTCACATAGCTCACATGCTGATGTTGTTAACTCTGCACACTGTGCGTGAGTCCTGTGTGTGTGAGTGTGTGTATCTGTTTGTGTGTGGACTTCCTGTTTTCAGGGTCGTCGCACTGCCTACACATTTACATGCCTTTTAGCTCTATATAATTATGTCCGCTGCCTGTGCCCCAAAAAGTGTCAAAAACAAAAATTACCCTAGCAAAAAAAGTGAAAATATCGCATGTCGCCTGTTTCATTTCTCATTTTCATACGCTCCATTAGTGCGCTTCTTTTGCTTTTAGTTGTGGCTCACGTTCCTAGTAATTATGACCACACACACACACACATACAGGTTACCTTGGGTTTGTTTTATAATTTTTCAATATGCGATATAGACGCCCAAACGCCCACACAACAGAGCTGCGAATGAGTGCGCTTGTTAGCTGCCAGCCAAGCCCACTTGCTGTGCCATGTCCCATGTCCTGTGTCCCATGTCCTGGCGCGTCCTGCTGATATGCAACGCTTGGCTCTATTACATGCGCAGCACGTTAAATTAATTGAACAGCAAAGTGTGCAACAACAAGCAGTTGCAGTAGCAACAACAACAACAATGCTCAACTGCATGTGCATTTTATTTTTATTATTCACTTTATTTTTGTGTAGAACTTAGTTAATACGATAAAATAGAATTAATCTAATATTAAATAGCTTTGCGAAATGCTCTTGGAATGTTCCGGTTGTACATAAGTAATGTCCAATGTGTGTATTTATGTGTGTGTGTATGTATTTATGTGTGTGCGTGTGTGCTCGCGCATGTTTTCTTTTTATGCTTAGTACAAATTTCAGTTTCAGTCTCAAAAATTGTTGCATAATTTAACTAAAACCATTACGTACATAATTTCTTTTGATCTCTCAATTTGTTCAAATTTGGTACTTAAATAAAAATAAATACCTAAATTCGTTAGGTAAATCGCCTGTTAATATAGACAGTGGGCGCATTTGTTAGAGCTCAATTCTGATTACTCATTAATTGTTTGTCTAACAAAGTCAGCTATCATTTAGAACAGAATTCTCTTCGAAATGCGCCCATTTTCGGATTTAATTATTAAATGTAACTTATTTTATTTAATTTGCAAAACTATCGAAGTGTGAGTGCAATGTAAGTCGCCCTAATTGCACTCAATCTTCAATCTGTTTGACCTATGTTGGGTATCTACCTGGCTTTTAGGTAACCAGCTTATGCCCTTAAGTCCACCAAAGCTGCGGTAATCACTTATACGTCACGTATGCCCTCAGCAATTCGGTTATGCTGTGAATTTATGGAGTTGCCGGAAATGCTTGCACACAAAACGGCGGCCACATAAAAGTAAAATCGATTTATGCATAAAATTTCTTGATGCTGAAAAATGTATGAATAGCAAACATTTGCATTTGAGCTGCTGCTTTCCCTATAAGCCAAACTGTGTGTGTGTGTGTATGTGTGTGGGTTTTGTGTTGTCCTTGTTGTTAGCTTGGTTTATTTACTTAAGCATACATTTTCAAGCAGGGCAGAGTCAGTCCACAAGGCAGCAGCAGCAGCAGCATTAACGTTGCTCCGCATTTCGAATTTTCCATTTCCAGTTTGCTCCATTTTGCGCTTTTTGCATGCTTTGTTTGCTTAGCTTAATAACCAGTTTTTCTCAAACATGAAAAGTTGGCCAAGTCAAGCAGCAATTGCGGCGCTTTTATTATGTTTCGTTTCGTTTCGTTTTTGTTTTTGTTTTCGTTTTGGTTTCGTTCGTGCAACGGTGCGTATGATAAATGTGCCCAGTTTGTCCACCTAATGAATTGCCCAACTGCTGCTTAGCTGCCTACCTGGCAGAGTCTGCATATGGATAAGAGTGTGTATGGATGTGTGTGTGTGTCTTATATGCGAAATACTTTTACTTAGTTTATTAATACTTAAATACACATTGAGCTTAAGCCTTATGGTCGCTAATTGACTTATGTCTGCGCTTATTCATAACATTCTGTTCTTGCTTGTATCTCCCTCTCTCCTCGTTTGTGTGTGTGGAAGTGTGTGAGTGTGTGTTCATGGCATTTCAATGAGCATGTCGTTGGTCGTCTTGGGTTAATTTGGTCATTTAGTCTATTGATTTTCATATTTGCTATCCTAGCGTATATAAGTAACTAGCTACTTGGCTCTAAAAAGCGCCATTACTTAGAGCTATGCTAAAAAACGCACTTAACAGCTAATAAACGCACACATTACGGGTGGCAGGGGAATCGGAGTGAAGGCGGTGGAGGCTGTGTAGGGGATGGTGGTATGGGTGGGGCTAAAATGTTGTCACTTTGCCCAAACGCATGCCAAGCAATTTACGACGTTTTTTGGCGCTTAACTTGGTCCAAATGGTGCTGCTGCCCTCGACGAGCAGAAATTCATCGCATAAATCATCCGTTTCCTTTACCATGCCGCCATAGAAATGATCCTCCTGGTACTTCTCAGAGCGCGAATCGCCGGAAACGAAGCCGCTTTCTGGCCGAGACAAGGAGGCGGTATGCCAGGGCAGCTGTTGAAACCAGCGGGCCACTTTCGCAGTCGACGAGAGCTGTGAAAATGAGTCGAGCATAAACAAAAAGTCAGTGTGTAAATTTATGCAAATGAGTTATGTGCGCAAATTGCTGTCCACCAACACCAAAGACTGCAAGAGAAAGAGAGAGAGAGAGAAAGGCGAAGAGAGACGGACAGACGGCGAGGGGAGTAGTAGAAGAAAAGTGAAAAACGGCGACACTGGTGTTGTTTTTTTGCCTGACTTTCTGCTTGCCATCGCTTTTCATTTATAACGCGAAATTTATGCACTGCCTGTTCGGCCGTTCATTATCCGACACGGCGTATGCGTAATATAAATGCGCCTCAGAGTATGCAGCAAGGTTTTGTTCATTGCTGGTGTAAGAGGTGTGCTGCGCATTTTTTCATTGCTGCTGGAAAACTCATTAGGAAAATTGTCCAGCGCTGCGTGAACTGACAATTATTAATGAACATAAGCATTATACATATATATAGATATTTGAAGAGTTTATATATGCTTTTTATTGCTGTCGCTTGTTGTTTGCATGTAATGTTGCTTGTAGCCTAAAGTTTTAATTCGTAAATACAATGCTATAATTTATATTTAACAGTTGCTGCAACTAATTTATGTTGTGTTTGTATTTGACATTTGTTAGCATAATAATAATAATAATAATAATATTTATTTGTTCTATATTTGGTTTTAACTAAGTTTTTGAGCAAACATTTCATTGGAAACATAACATTTACATTTACATTTACATAACAACAATTTACAAAATAGCCATTAACTTAATTGATTTTTAGAGCTTAACAACTATTTACTTTGACACTTTAAAGGGAGAGAAAATACTTGCGTTTTAATAAGTTATTTTACTTTAATTTAATATTATGATATGCTGCAGTTATAGTATTTGGTTTTACGTAACGCTTGACAAACACTTTGCAGGACTAGAACTTCGATCAACTTAAAATGCAAACTGTAAACAAGTTTTGCTCTAACATTTAATACTGTTACTCATACTCACTCACTCATTCACACACATTCACTCACTCTCATTCGGCTATTCTTAGGTGACTACTATGACTTAAAAGGTGGTCCAACTGCTGTTGGCCACTTGCTCCTCCTCTCATTTGGTGGTGTGCCTGGCCCAAGCGGTGCGCTGCACCTGGCTCATCATTTGGCTGCGATTGGGCACCTTCTCGCTGGTGCTGCGCGTTATAAAACTGGGCGTGGCCGATAGCTTCCGCTGATGACCCGCCTCGTCCGTGACGCGCAGCAGCACCGTATTGAAGCGGGTTTCCCTTGAATTGTTGTTACCATTGTTGTTGTTGTTGCTGTTAGTATTGCCATTACTCTGGCTGCTGCCGCCGGGACTCATATTGTTATTGCTGCTGCGCTGTCGCGGCGACGATGGCGAGTCGAGCGTGGAGGAGCTGCGACTGGTGTCCCTGGTGCTAGTGGAGCCGCCACAGGCCAAGCCGGCCAGATTGCCATTCGACACGGCCACCTTGAGCTGCTCCTCCAGATTGTTCAGATTCTGCTCAATGCTCAGGCGCAGATCATCGTTCAGCATGGAGCTGCCCGTAAACGAGTTGCGATTGAGTGTGCCCAGCGGCGATGGCGTCAAGTTGCCCGCATTGAGTCCACCCTGCGATGCCAGAAAGTTGAATGCACCGCCAGCATTGTTGTTGTTGGCCAGCGTTGAGGGTGTCGCTGGTGTACAGGACAGTGGATTCACAAAGAAGTAGGAGCTGTGCGGCGATGCCGTTGGCGTCTGCTGCTGCTGCGCCTGCGCCTGCGCTGCATTTGCATTCAGATTGAGCGCCTGCAGTCGATTCAGCAGCTCCTGGTTGACCTGAAACAGATCCTTGGAGAGCGCATCCTGCTGCTGCTGCTGCTGCAGCTGATTGCTGATGTTCTGCAGCTGGCTCATCGAGGGATACGTACTGCTGCCACTCGCTCCAGTGGATGTTAGAGGCGGCGGCGGCGTTGGCGGCGTCAGTTGCGCCTGTTGCTGCTGCTGCTGTTGTTGTTGCTGTGGCGTTGGCGTCGACGGCGACTGTTGCAGACTCTGCATATTCTGTAGGTTTTGGCTCTGCTGGTTGAGGCCGCTCAGCTGGTTGCTGAGCGAGGTCAGCTGCTGATTGATGTTGCCCAGATTGTTGATCTGCTGGTTAATAGTGGCCAGATTGTTGTTGTTGCTGGTCGCCTGTAGCAGCAACTGCAGTTGCGATTGCTGCTGCTGCTGCTGTTGCTGTTGGGAAAGGGTATCTCAAGTCATTAACACTGCAGCTTGGCTCGAAACAATGAACGACAACAACAACAAGAGGAACAACGAACAGCAAACAAGCAAAAACGTGCAAAAGAAAACGCAGCGGGCAGCAAAAGTAAAATAAACATGCAGAGGGCGTCAGGCTCCTAACATACTTATTTATTTATTTTTTTCCATTTTTGTGTGGGGGTTTTTAATAATGAAGGCAACCAAATTATGAAGGCATAAATCAAAGCGCAGTTTGTTTACAACAAATTGGGGCAAACAATATAAACTCTCAAATTAACTTGCCACATTCGGGGCGGGGGAATCACAATACTTATACTTATTTATATATGTTTATAGCACTTTGATATGCGGACTCACCTGGGGTGCCAAGCCAATGTTCGCTGAGGTCAGACCTGCGCTCTGCTGCTCGTTGTAGGCGCCCAGTGAGGCCAAATGCTCCAGCAGCTCCCGATTCTGTTGCAGCAGCTGCTGCGTGCGCGCCTAAGAGATTAGGAGAGAGAGAGAGAGAGAGGGGTTCAGTTTGAGTCTGAGTCGATGATTGGTTGCTCTGGACACTCACCTGCGCCTCGATGCGCGCATTTGTCTCCGAGATGAGCTGCTCGCGCACCAGCATCAATTGTCCCAGTGCCTGACGCGTCTGACCCGCCTGCGCCTCCAGCTGATCCTTTAGCTGCGTTATCTCAGTGCGCGGCGATGAGGGCGAACTGGGCGATTTGTCATCCACATCGCACTAGGGTAAGGAGTGGGTTAAATATAAGTAATGGTAAGAGCTGCTATATAAGGCTATACACACTATCGTTAAAGCTCTTAAAACAAAAAATTAATTCCAATGACGTGGTCTAGTTAAAAATCTACAAAAATAGAATCCTTAGAAATATTTATGTTTTCTAAGAAGTAATTATTCACTTTAATGCGCATGTTAAATGATTGTTCTGTTGTATACGAGTATAATTTGGTATTTATTATAAATATTTAAGAAAATTACTTTTAATTAGTCTCTTGCGTTAGCTCAATGATTTTTGTTAAAATTGTTATTTTTTTCAATTAAATCTATTTATAATAACTTTTTACATAGTCACGGTTTCATAAGCAACAAAAATCGTTTAAAATAAATTGGTTTTTAATGTTAGTTGCTTGTTTACACTTTTGTCTTGGTTAGGTAAACAAGAACATTGTTGTCTGGATATCAATTTATGGCTATGACCTAAACGAAACATTCGAATGGATTCTATTTTTTGCGCTTTTATGGCATTTGAATAGCCAATTGGCCATTATTTCATTTAATTTGCTGATAAGTATTTAATAAGTACACATGCGGCTAATTTGCTGGATTTGGATATGGATATGGTATTGGTATTGGGTATTGGGTATATTGGTATTTCACTTACCAGCAGGCTGGTCGATTTGCGTAGACTGGACTGCGTTGGTAGCAGCTCCAAGTGGTTCGGTCGCTGCGGCTGCGTGTGGTTCAAGTCGGGCGTTATGGCCAAGTGCTCTATAAATAAACACAAATGGGGTACAGATTTAGGGGCCAGCTGACAGAAGGCGCTGCATGTTGGCAAATGGAGCGTGTAAACTGGCCGAGCAAGCCCAAACCCCAAACCCCAAACCCCACTCAACCATTTGTCAAGGTCAGTGGACACCAGGCGTATACGCATTTGCTGGCTGAATGGAACACCTGCTGCTACAGCTTAATTTCCACTTAATTACAACAGCTTGATTTCAATATTTGTTTTGATTATGCTGCGTATAGAATAAATAATGATATAATTATCCGACCTATCCACACCACACACTTTGTATGCTGGCTGTTCAAGGGTCCTGCAAAGTTCAATGTTGTGTTTACTTTTAATCTTGATATCTGATTTGTATGGCAAATATTTCAATAATTTCGGGCCAGAAGAAAATTTGCAATTATTTTCTTAGCTTTTCAGCAGCACTGCGCGTGTAAATGGAAAAGTTGCCAGCGATTAAATTGTGAAAAATCGTAAATCTTTATATATATAGAGATCGTATGAAATATGTAGGCAATTTTGCATTAGCTTCACACCTGGGCACATGCTAATAACTACGGATTGTTTCACTTGAAATCATTTTCGAAATTCCACACAGCATGTAAATTAATTTGGCGCATTTAATTGTACATATAAAATTAGTTTATATCTCTCTCACATATTTGCCTCACTGCATTTTGGCTATTTTGAAAAGGATACGTACTATAACCAAATTAAAAAAAACATATGTTTGATTGCTATTTGTGTCCAGTGACTAATGGATTTTACAATCCAAATGACCTATTTAGCAACAAAGCGCAAAACACAAGTCTGTACATCTAAGTCAATTATTAAGATTTCTTTCAACAGCTGCATGAGATATGATTCATGGCCAAAAAGCATTGTCAGCACATAATAACTAATTACAATTATATATTATTTAAACGTATTGATGCAAACGTTTCCACGATTTAAAGAACTGTTTTTTTAAGATGATTCTGATCTAGCTTTTTCATTCATATTTTGAATCTCTTGCTTGTCTTAAAGCTTTTCTTGACAAGTTCGTGGAACAGTCACTTTGTCTAGACTTTGACTTGCTTAACTATCCTGACATCTGCGAATCTTTTATCATTGCTCAATCGCTCAACAATGAGACACAAAGGCAGCATCTGTTGTGCATAAGGCAGCCGCCAAGATAATATATATATTTATATATATACTTCATTTTTCATTTAAGTCAACAGACGCTGCTAAAGATATGAATATTAAAAATTACAAGACCATATAAAGTGAGCACATATGTACATATATCTAGTCTGCTATATAAACAAAAGTAAATAAATTATTTTTGGCACACGACTCGACCAAAAGACATGCCAAAATGCCAAATGCCGCCAATTCCTCAAGACACGCACACACATACACACACATAGACAGCACAACACGTGATTTGTGGGTGTTGATTGTAACCTGGCGACAAAGTTTCGGTTTTGTATTACAGCCTTAGTAACAGGCGGGCCCAAAATCAAGCAATCCATCCCAAATCCGCAGCTACTTAAGATACTTGACTTATTTCATACCTATTTTCCACGAATTTACTGTCGAATGATGTCTCTTGCTTGTTTTAGGCGAAATTTTGTAAAAGAATAAACCAAAATAATTGAAATATTTCCTTCTCCGCGTTTTATTTTTTTGGCATGTGTCTACGAGTTGGTGACGTCAAGTGCCATCGAAAAATGTGAAAAGCCGCTTTGAGCTGATTGAAAAATTTCGAGCAATACGTGGAAATTGCTTAACGCCCAGTGAAGTGTCTTCTTCATCTTGTTCAATATATTAATATATCAATATTTCAGTAAATTTGCATATTTCTTTCGCGTTTTTTGTTACGCTAATGAAAAAATGAAATTGCTTATTTCCCCATTGCCATTTGCCATTAATTGTTTATTAATTCTTGTTCAATTCTTTAATGTGCCATATTTAAATGTCAACATTCTACCCACTTGCCTGTCTGCTTGCCCCTTTCCCTTTTGTTGTTGTTGTTGTTGCCGCCTGTCGCTTGTAAAATGCAATATAAATGCAAATTTTGGTTGCCGCATTGAACTGAATTCAAAATTAAACAGCACGAGCAAATTTGCATTGAAATGCCAAACTGAATTGCAAAACTAATGCAGTCAGTTGTCCAGAGTGTCCAGACAGTCGCCCAGGTCCCGGCAGCTCACAAGTGGCCAGCCAGCCAGCCAGGCAGCCAGCATCGCAGTTGATGCTGGCATTTCCCAGGAAGCAGCCGGCGGTGCCGACAGCGAAAGCTTTTCATTTATTTATTGGCCCAGAGTCTGCAACAGCGAACGTACAACGACCCAACTCAGGCGGGGGTGTCGGGGTTCAACATTCGGTTTATCTTTCAAGTAATTGCATGTGCCATACACACAAGCACACACACACAAACACATACGGGCACACACTCACACTCACTTACCTTTCTTTGGCGTCTCGCTGGTGACAACGCCGCCATCGTCGCTGAGCTGCTGCTCGCTTATCTGCTCCACATCCAGCAGCTCCGACGATGAGACATCGGAGCGTTCGTCATTGGGCTCCAGGGAATTCTTATGAAGATTAAATTTGTGGCACACTTCAAAGGCTTGTCCGACGGTGCGCACAATGCGCATGGCCTGAGACTGCAAGGACAGGCAGAAGGGAGAGAACAGCAGGTTAGTGTCTTTATAGCACAACAACAATAATTATGTAGCAATTACGGCAGTCAAGTGCAGCCCCATGCAATTTAAATGTAGTGGCTGTCACTGCAAAACAAACAAAGCAAATTACGCATACGCCCCGTGGCGCTGTTGGCGCTGTTGGCGTACCCACCTCGGGATCGCTGGCGGCACTGCCGCAGGAAATTGCATTCTTTATGCGATTATTGCATAATGTATCACAGTCCAAGCCCTGCCCCAACTTGCTGGTGCGCTCCAGCGGCGAGCTGCGACGCCGCTGTCGCTCCTGCCGCTGCCGCTGCTCGCTGACCATGGCCGCCGACATGGCCACCACCACCGGGGAGAGACCCGCCTCGATGGGCTCGCGAAACGAGAGCTTCTTGCGTGGCTTGTCCGTCTTGGGTCGCTCCAGCAGCGACTTGCCGGCCAGCAGCGCCGCCTGCCCGCCACTGCCTCCGCTGCTCAGGCTGGAGCTGCTCGCCTGCTCGTAGTGCGAGTCGCTCAGGCTCTTGCGACGCTGCAGCGTGTGCCGCTGCTCGGAGCGCTGGTACAGCTGCTGGGCGCGACGCAGTGCCTCCGGCGAGGCCGCATAGTGCTCGCTGGGCAGCCGCTTGAACTTGAGACGCGCCTTCAGCACATCCCCGGCGCTGGAATGACTCGCCGGGTGCGGCGTCTTGTGCGCCTTGGCCACCGGCTGCTCCTTCTTTATGAGATAGACGGTGTTCTCCTCATCGTTGAACAGTATGTGCCGCGGCTTGTTGTCAATGTATGTGTCGTCCAGGAAGCGTTGCGGCTGCGAGCAGCTATTCGCATTCGCATTCGCATTCGTACGCGGCGACAGTTCGCTCTCCACGCAGCCAATCAGCTCGCGGATGTCCAGGCTCTTGTTGCGCGACAGCTGCTTCTGTTTGCGCTGCGCCTTCCTGGCCACGGATAGCGGCGACTGTGGCGGCTTCTCCTTCTGCAGCTTGTCCCCGACGAGCATGTCGCGAATGAGGCCGCCACCGCTGCGAAAGATGTTGCGATGGTAGTGCACCTCAGCGCTGGGCTCCGCCTCTGGTTTGCTGCATGTGGCAGAGGCGGCGGCAGCAGCAGCGGCAGCGGCAGCAGCAGCAGCAGCCTTGCTGCGACTGCGTGACCAGGGCAGAAAGTCAAAGGCCTTGGTAATGGGACTGCGTGGATTGCTTGATTCCAAGAGCTGCTGCTGCTGCTGCTGCTGGCGCTGCTTGTCGCGCTTCAGTGGGGGCGTGCCATTGGCGGCCATGGCTGCAGTCTTCTCGTGCTTCATGGCCTTGCGGTTGCGTTCAATGATCCGTTAACACCAAGGTCCACACACAAAACTTGGCTAACTTGGCTTGTCAACACTTTTGCTCGACTTTTGTTCGACTTTCACCTCGCACTCGCACACTTTTCGCACTTTTTGCACTTCTCGTCTGCTGCTAAGTTCAATGCTGTTCAATATTTGTTTTCAATAATAATCGGCGCCAATTAAGAGACTATTAATTTCATAATTGTTTAGCTGTCTGTGGGCTGTGGCTTTGGCTGTGGCTGTGGCGGCTCCTTGGCCCAGGTTGTTCACACACATTGCCATACGTGCCATTTTTCGCACCTACAGAGTTCAAGTGTTTTCTTATTTGTGTTATTTTTATTTTTGCGTAGTTTTTTTGACGGGCACAAAATACTGCATAACGTATATATAGCATATACAATTTATAGTATATGTATTGAATTATTTTCGTCGATTGCCTGCGGGCTCTCAATTTGTGTTTGCCTATTTGTAGTTGATACGAATACAAATATTTTAGTTATTTATTTAACATGTGCAGTTGTTCTTTTTTTGCTGTTTTCTGCTTTCAGTGTGAGTGAATTTCTGCCAGCTGCGTTGCGCTTGCATTCAATTTGATTCGTTTGCTACCCTCTGCTGACAGCCCCTAGAGCGCAAAAACTGTCAATCTTATGCGGGCTTTTGGGTTTGTTTTGGTTAATCATTGTCAGGCATCAGAAATCTAAAGTGAATGATTTGCATTTCTTGGAATATTCTGGCTTATGCTTGCTTGAGTTAGTTGTGTGCTAATGTGTTTTTGGGATGCGCGTGAATCAGCTGCTTGCATTTTTGACTGGCACGGAGACAACAATCTGAAGGTCCACATTTAAAAATAATTCAGATTACTAAGCGAACAACTTGAGATATTCTTTTTTCCTAAAGTATTGGCATGTTTAGTATAGAACATATTCCTGAACTTTTGTTTAACAGAAACTGTTGTTATAACGTAAGGAACTTTTTGATAATACATAAATCATATGAAATTTTCCTTAAATATATTTGCAAATTCCTATTGCTGAGTGTAGTCTGTGGTAAATCTATCCACTCATTTTGCATGTCCATCAATGTTAATTGTGCTGTTTGTTTTTTGAAAATTTCGCCAGCATATCGAGCACTTTGCAGGGCTACAACTGGCACATTAGCCGGCCGCTACAGCAACTTTAACGAGACATTAACGAGACATCAATTTGAAATATTTTGACAAGCGCGGACAGAATTGGTTTGCCAATACACAAACAAATTACAAAACGATGCGTACTTAAAAATTTGATTTATTTTTGTATTGCATTGCAAACATATAGAGATTTCGTTTTAATTATTAAGTAAACCAGCTCTCGAGTCGATTTCAGCATATGTATATGCACACACACAGAACATTCGTTTTTGCCCTTAGCACGCACAAAGCAAACATTGCGCATACGCTGCGTGTGCCGGCAAATTTGTCTAACGAAGTGGCAAAGGTGTCGATTGATTGTCTGTCCGCCTGTCTATTTAACTGTCTGTCTATTTGCTCGACTGCACACACAAAAGTCAATTCGTGCGCACTACGCTGACGCAATTGCTAATAAATCAAATCAAAAACTATAAAAAAAAGAAACAGAATCGAAACTCAGGTGAAGTGCTTTTGTTGTGTAGCCAATTGGCATTTGTTACAGCGCCGCTCAAAATGAAATCTTAAATAAATAACATTTGCATGCGTTTCGTGGAAAACTACTTCAAAATTTATGGCACAAACAACGTTAAAAAACTTGCCGTTAGACGGTTTTATGTCTCTTTTTGATTTTTTTTCATTTTCAGTTTACTTTTCTGCAAAAGCCAACAAACGGCCAGCTTATTTGTTTTTCCATCTTCTTTCTTTACCTCTGTCTGTCTGTCTGTCTGTTTATTTGCCAGTCATAAGGGAAAATTTTACAGAGAACCGTTTGCCCTGCGCCGCATATACAAATTGTGGTACGTAGCTTTTAATGCCGCATCTTTTTATTAACTTTGGCCAACAAACGCATGATTTTTATCGCCTTTTGTGCACAGCAGTTGCCACATGTTCACAGCGGCCATAAGTCGTGATACTGCGGCACTGCCACTGGCAGCCACAGGAACCACAAGCCGCAGCTGCAGTGATTGCCACACTCACACACACAAATACACACGCACAGTTGCCGCTGTTGCAGTTTGCGTTTTGTTGCAGGTGTGTGCTATAAATTTTACACGTGGTTTGCAACGGTTTCAACGGAAAATTCATTGGTTACTAATTAACTTTTCATTAGTCATGGCAAAGAGCGCATTTCAATTTTAATTTACTCTCCACCCCAAAACAACAAACAAACACGAAATACACACGTTTACTATATATACTTATTTATAATTCTACTTCAAGTGAGCTCCCTTACCCTCTGGCTACACGTTTGTTCGATTTTCGAAATACTTTAAAGCAGGCTATTAAAATAATGGATCTATTTTGGTTTAAATGCAAAAAAAAAAGTAGCAAAGCAAAAATCAACAGAATAATTGAAAATTTTCAACGATTGCGGCAGCCATTTTGGGGCAAAAGCTACAGCTTACAAAGACATGCGCAAATCTGATATATATATTTGGTTGTACAACTGTTCTGCTATATAGTTGTAGTAAATTTGCTGTCTATAAAAAGTGCAAAATGTATCTAACGTTTTACTTGCAGTTCTTTTGCCGCACAAACTTATAGAAGTTATTGCCTTAAGCAAGCAACTCTTTAAGCCAATCAATAATTTTAAATAATTGTATCGAATTTATATGTCTTTGCTGTTATTGTCTGTGGGCTGGTAATTTTCTTTGGTTTTTCCTAAGCAGCTAACAATTATAAATAAACGCCCGCAGAAGAATCATAAATATTTCATGCTATCACGTGTGTGCGTCTGATTGACCATCATATTATTTATTTATTTATTTATGCCGCATACTCTTTCGGCTACCTGTGGCGAACTCAGCTCATTAACTGTTCTTGCGTGGGCAGTTTGTAGATGATGGAAATTGAAAATGGAAATGGTTATGAAAATGAAAATGAAAATGTAGAGGATTGCGGCATTTTTATGGCACTAATATACATAAACAAGTTGCAAAGTGCGTCAGTTGGCAGGTTTTGTTTTTGTTAGTCCTAGGCGTAAAGGAATTGAACTCAAATGTGGGCATATTTGATTATAAGTACTTTTTAACAGCAACGGTTTGAGAACTTGTTTTTAATGCCGCTAATTCTAAGGTCACTGTAGATTTCTGATGTATATTTATATTTTTTTAATGGCACGTTTTTCGATTTTCGCTTGCAATTAATTTTCCAGCGCTTTGACAATTTTCATTTTTGATTTTCTGTTGTCTCCCCAAGGGAAAATTATCTTTGATTGTTGTTGTTGTTGTTACTGTTGTTGTTTGTGTTTCTTAACTGATTGGCCCGGCTGTTGGAAGCTACTCGATGGCGTCAGAGCGAGAGCCAATGACCAAACACTTTTGTAGCTTGCTGGTTTTTTGTTTTTGCTGGCGTCTGTTTCACAAATCTTTTTTTATTGTTGCCTGTTGATCTATGGACTGGCAGAATATTTTGCTTAACGCTTTTGACATGCCATTGCCTGAATTTATTTAATTAATTCTTGTGACATCTTCTCATATTTATAAATATATATAATTCACTAGTTGCTATATGGCAACTGGCAGAAATTTCTCTCACTCTCTTTCTCTCTCTTTATTTATTTTTATATTTTTGTTTTATTTTTACCAATATTGTTTTAGTTTTGTTTTTGCACTGCACTACACACACACATATGCAAATTGCATAATTCAGCACTTGCGACTTTGTTCTATATAGTATTAGTCTCTGATCGGGCAAACAACGCACGTCTGCAGCGGCACACCGTCGAGTGGGCACTGGACAAAGAGTCAGCCAACTGAGCGAGATCTGAGATCTCAGATCGGTAGCCGGCTAGTGGAGCTTTCTTTTTCTTATTGTTTTTGTGCTGGCCAAAAAGCTTTTGGCGCACTCAGCTGTTCAGCTGTTAACGCGCCTGTTTGTATTTGGGGCCGCTGGCAGCGACACGCTGCGTTTGTTTTGGTCTTTGGGCGGCGGCGGCCTGCTGGTTGGGCGGGCTGACATGGCATATGCGCGATGCTCGCTTGCAACTTGTGGCGCAGGTGATCAAGTGACGTCACTGCTTTGTGTTTCGCGGAAGTAAACAAAGGCGAACTTTTCAGTTTTCACTTCTTTTTGGCTGTGCGCACTGTGCGCGGCATTTATATTTGGTTCGTGCTGATTTGCTGGCTTTTCGCTTACGGCTGCTTAGCCATAAATCAAGCGCTTTCATCACTTTGTCTGCTGTTTATTTTGACGATCCTGATCCATAATACAAAGTGCAATTGCGTTGCAGTTTTGTGCTATTCCTGTATTGTTTATTGTCGTTGCCGTTAGATCGACGGCCTGCCTGCCTGCCTGCTAGCCTGACGCACGCAGCAGCAGCGTATACGGCGTATACGCAATATACCCACGAACACACGTGCCACATACGACATGTGTGCAAAATACCTGCCCCAGCCTGCCCTGCCCTGTTTGTTGCCCTGGGCCTGGCCTTAATTTAATGTGTCACTTGTCAGCCATTTCGACAGCCCGTGTCTGGCTGCTGTTGTGTGTCTGACATTTTTTAGCCCGAAATGCTCTGTTAATTGAA
The DNA here is from genome assembly GCA_035042425.1 of Drosophila flavopinicola. Lineage (NCBI taxonomy): Eukaryota > Metazoa > Arthropoda > Insecta > Diptera > Drosophilidae > Drosophila > Drosophila flavopinicola. The sequence goes on along the minus strand of JAWNLL010000452.1, from coordinate 621,960 downwards.
AAACTGTGTCGAAAATAGAAATGCCATCGGGCAGCAGCCGACACAGACTTGACATTGCCCCAAGCTAATGTTGAAGGCCAGAGAGATAGCATCGCATCTTCAACTGGTTGCTAAATGGACTGCAACTGACCGAAAATCGTAGCAAATGCATTTCAGCGGCAACCACAAAGTAAAAGCCATTTATTTATTTGGCAAATCGCGGTCAGAACTTGGACGGGATGGGGCTGACAGTGCGGTTGCCACGATTTTATTGGCCAATTCGAGTTGCGGTCGGTCGCTCAGACATTGGCCATAATACGGAAATGTAGCGGCACGCCTGGCGTTCAGCCTGACAGACAGTTGCGTTTTACATTAGCTAAGATCATTGCGAATTTAATGCTAAGTAATGCGCCTGTGGAAATGTGTCGGCTGTTTGGGGACACTGATGAATGATAATGGCTAAAAAGTGTCATTACCAATTGAGGATTAGCTTGATCAAACTGTTGTATGGCTGCTATTAAAATTTAGCTGTCAAGAATATGGCAATTTATACACAGCTGCATTTTTAAAGCACTCACATGTTTAATGTTGGCTTTTACTTGTTACAGTTAGTTTATGCTTCGGTCCTTTACTCTAAACATTTTCGATTGTCGCAACCAAATCCTGTTTTGTTGACCACACAATTTGAAGCTCATTAGCCATCAGTTAGTCATATACTATGTAGAGCACATCTAAGGCCCGCTTTTGCCTATGCATATCGCACTTATGTATTTGTTTGTTTTTCGCTTGTTTGCGTTTCAGGTTGTCCCAGCGCCGCCCCCAAAAACGAGACGAGAGGCGACGCTGGCGCTGGATGCCAGCCAAATTTGTGCATATGAGAACACATTTTGCAAAAACAGGACAGTCAAACTGTCATGTAGAAATGTGTTTAATTTTAGAACACACATATGCCATAATGAGGGGGGTGGGATGAGAGTGTGCTGTAGTAATTAAGTCGCATAGCGCGGTGCCCACAGCGGTTATTACAAGTACACATGTACAAATGGGAAACATTTTTGTGAAATCAAAATTCAATTTTGATGCGCCACTTATAATTTACAGGCAATGTAATTATATTCTATTATATATGATACATACGTACAAATAATAATATTTATTATTGGCTTACCTTTTTGTGACTTTTGAATACGGAACACTTGAACGTATCCGTGCTGGCATCGCGTGCAATGTAGCTGAATATTTTGAGATCGCTGCTGTCGTGGGACACATAAAATATTCTATAGATGGGATGATTGAGCAACTCGATTTCCTCGGGGTCATTGGTCCAATTCTTTTTCTACACACAGACAATAGCCAAATATCAATCAGTTGGTTGACTCGCAATACGATGGATGTGATTTGTACTTACTTTTCGACGACGTTTCTTGAGCACAACTCGAACGCCGTTAACCGATATTTGTATGGTAACTTTACGCTTCTTCAGATTCTGCACTTTGCACTCGTACTGTGGTGGAAGGAATATAAAGCAGAAAGGATAATGGTATAAATGTCACGTATATAAATAAAGCAGCAGAAGCCAAAGATGCTTCATCCTGATGCTCGAATTTTCAATTAACATTTGACTGCCTTGAAGGCACGCGGCTAATGGCAATACATGGCAATAACAAACGCCTGACAAAGCTAATACGCAAACACATACACATACTACGCATGTCGAACGCAAGTAATTCGGCATATTTAAGCCAGCTCACGCACGAACCAACAAAGGCAGACGATGTATGGAGCGTGGGGATGGGGGCGTGGCAGATAAGCAAGCCCGCCAGTTGCCATTTTTTGCCTTTAGCGTTGGCGCGACTGTGGCTTGTAACTGTAATCAAAGCACATGGCAATGACAGTGGCGCCAAGCCAAAAAAAAAATAAAGAATGATGCCTGCTTTTAGGCTGACAGTGGAAGCAAATATATAAAGGGCTGCGCCCTAAAAGTTTCTTTAATTGGCAGCCATCAAGTGTGCACAAGTTTTAGATGCGGGCTCTTGAGATCTGTTTGCTTTCTCTTCTATTTCAATTTGTTGAGGCAAAAACACACACAACAGGCAACGCTGCGTATGCGTAATATGTGATTTTGTAGATTACTCACCCGTATGCGACGCATAGCCTGCACAATTTCGGCTCTCGTGTTTGGACGCGGCACCTCCTCCCAGCCCACAAACTGCAATGAGAAGCGAGAGTCAGAGTTATTGTTATGTAAATTCCAAAGCAAGGAGAGAGAGACAGAAAGATGGAGAGAAAGAGATGGAGAGAGATAGAGAGAGAGAGTGTGAGTGAGTGAGAGAGAGAGAGAGAGAGAGAGCGAGAGAGAGAGAGAGAGAGAGAGAGAGTGAGAGAGAGAGTGAAAGAGTGAAAGAGTGGAGAGAGAGAGAGATAGATGGTGAGAGTATGAAGAGAGAGGGAGAGAGTATGAAGAGAGAGAGAGAGAGAGAGGGAGAGAGTGTGAAGAGAGAGAGAGAGGGTGACCGAGACAGTGAGAGAGAGAGTGAGAGAGAGAGTGAGAGAGTGAGAGATTGTAAGAGCAGGAGAGAGAGAGAGATAGAAAGAGAGAGAGGGAGAGTGAGGAGAGAGAGTGAGTGAGGAGAGTGAGAGAGTGAGGAGAGAGAGAGAGTGAGGAGAGAGAGTGAAAGTGATAGAGAGTGATAGAGAGTGAGAGATAGTCAGAGAAAGTAAGAAGAGTGACAGATAGAGAGAATGAGAGAGAGTGAGAGAAAGTGAGAGATAGTGAGAGAGAGAGAGATATAGGGAGTGAGAGAGAGAGAGAGTATGAACAAAGTGAAAGAGAGTATGAAGAGAAAGAGATAGTATGAGGACAGCCAGAGTATGAAGAGAGAGAGTATGTAGAAATATAGAGAGAGAGAGTAAGATAGACAGAGAGTATGAAGAGTTAAGAGAGAGATTTAAATAATGTCAGAGCAAAGTCAAAACACACACGCACACTCTGTTAAATCAGCACTAAAATACACCAGAAATGCTGCACCTCACTTGAATTCTTGAGAATCGAGTAGAAGGGCATGTATAGTTTAAACATACGTTTGTAACAATGTGCATGCAGAATAACATCAGCGCTGCAGCGACCCTCTGCTGATAACAGTAGCACAAATTTCTATCTGTTTTAATTATGATATCAACGCATTCATGAAGACAAATGTATTCCCAGACGGATAGACGGACAGATGGACAGACGGACTTGGCTCACAAATATTCCCTTCTGACTGTATCATGCAACTGCAAAACTTTATGATTTTAACCAATTTTTCAGGGGTATAGAGGGTGAAAACTCAAAATACATAGATTAAAGCTATGCCCACAGGCGCCAGACAATAAAACAGTTTAGCAGCTGGTCAAGTTTACACCCTGGGGCATTGTATTTAGGTTAAAAGACGCACGCTGTCCCATTTGATTTTTATATGTACGTGGATTTGGCCAACTTTTGGGGCTACTGCCAAAACAGCCTCGACACAGTCAGCGTGCAAATTAATTATTTTTAGTGTGCAAGTCTGCTAAATTTAAAACAAAGAGATGGGAAACGAAGTGCTGCCAACTGCTGAGCAGCGCTTTAAGACCCTTTAGGCCAGAGTGGAACAGGCCAACAAATGGTTAAGAGCGTCGTCGTTGACGTCATTGATTTCATTTTCATTTTCATTTCCATTTTGCATTGCATTTTATAGCCGTCTGTCTGTGTGCTTGGCACTTGAAGATTTTCCACTTGCATTTGCCAGAGAGCGTTTAATGGCCGCCTCTACACAATTTATGGTCAAATGCATTTATGCACAATGCGACAACCGCAAAACAAACAAAACAGAACAGAAACAGAAAAAAGCGAAATTATATTGCGAAATAAATTGCAATTTTCACGCGCAAATTATACGTTTGCGCCAAGGATAACGAGTGCGTAGATATGGACCTAGATTTAAGCATTTTATTACAGTGGGAACAACAATTTAAATGGTAAATGACATGGCCAAAGACAGCCACAGAGAGATAGAGTGATACACAAACGGGGATGGCCAGTCGCACTTCAATTGCCAGCGATAAAAATGTGCATAAAATGCCAGCCACGCCCCTAAGAACCGCAATAAAAACAAATATTTATGGGCTGGCTTAGTAGTGTCCGCGTGTCCTTGCTCCGAATATCCTTGTCACACTCCCCAACAATCTAAACCGTTTTGTGTCTCCTGTTAAGGCCAACGTATAAAAACTGCGCATTTCCCCGAAACAGAAGATGAATGTTTTGCCTGCTTATAATTATATATGTACATATATCGTAACTGGGCCGACGTGTGCCATATTCGTATGATCAACACATTAACACCCAGCAGCCCCTCAGCCCGACCTGCTCTTCTATCTCACCTGATTCCAGATGTCATGCTAAATATAGCAAAGCAAATGTTCAATATTTCAGAGAAAATAGATTTTGGCATATTGGCAGAATTAATAATAAATTGCCAAAAATGAAATGCTTTCAAGCCACCAATAAACATCTACACACACACTCACACATTTTCCATGTTACCCAAATAATGTTCAATTAATGTTGGGGGAAATTATGATTTTACACATAAGTTCATTAACATGGAACAATAATGCGTGTTTTTATTTATAGCTACATTAATGCGAGAACAAATTTGTTGAAAATCTTTGCAGCTAGTCATTAAATGTGTAGAAACAATGACTTAAAGCGTTAAAAAAGAGAAGTGAAGTGAAGATATATGTGGTCAATTTAAAAGAGTTTAAATTCAATAACTTTAACAATTTTTGACTGCTCGACTATTTCTGAAAATATGTTTTACAGCTTTACGATGAAGAGAAACTTAGTCCGTAAAATTCTTTTTATTCCAAGTATTTTTCGCTCAAAACTCTTCTATATTTACTAGCTTATACTAACCACTTGACTAGTAGTAAGAAGGCTTTTAAATGACATCATCGGTTCAGTTTTAGCAATGTTATGAGAGTTTAAAGTCTTCAAAGGGCATTTCTATGATACCAAAAACCACTTTACAAACTACAATGTTGGGATTTTTTGGCTTTAATTTTGAAATATGGGAAAAAGTGAAGTGTAAAATAAACTAGAAGAAACAACCATACACATATTGGGCTAAAGCTTTAAAATCGGTTTAGTTTTGGCAAAGTTATGTGAGTTTAAAGTCTTCAAAGTATATTTCTAGGGTGCGAAAACTAACTTTACAAGCTAAATTTTTTGTTCATTTTTGCCGGTTTTTTGGCCAAAAAATGAACCACCTCAGAATCGGGTTTCAAGTGGATTTTTATACTAATTATGACACCCACAATCGACTAAAAATAAAATTTCGCGATTCTATTTTTTGAAATCAAAAATTTTTCGAAAAATAGTAAGGGGGGAGTACATGCTTTTTTCGGAAAAAAGTAAAAAAAATGAAACTTTCAAAAATGGCTAAAACTTAAATGTAGAATAAATGTAGAGGAAAAACATTGAACAAAATGGCCTCAAACTTAAAAATCTGTTCAGTTTTGGCAAAGTTATGAGAGTTTAAAGTCTTCAAAGGGCATTTCTATGATACCCAAAACCACTTTACAAACTACAATGTTGGGATTGTTTGGCTTTAATTTTGAAATAGAGGAAAACTTAAATGTAGAACAAACTAGGAGGAACATCCATACACAAATTGGCCTTAAGCTTTAAAATCGGCTCAGAATTGGCAAAGTTATGTGAATTTAAAGTATATTTCTAGGGTACGAAAACTAAATTTACAAGCTAAATTTGTTGTTCATTTTTGCCGGTTTTTAGGCCAAAAAATGAACCACCTCAAAATCGGTTTTCAAGTGGATTTTTATACTAATTATGACACCCACAATCGATTAAAAATAAAACTTCAAGATTCTATTTTTTAAATAAAAATTTTTTCGAAAAATAGTAAGGGGGAGTACATGCTTTTTTTCGGAAAAAAGTAAAAAAAATTAAAATTTCAAAAATGGCTAGAATTTAAATGTAGAATAAATGTAGAGGAAAAACTAAGAACAAAATGGCCTTATACTTAAAAATCGGTACAGTCTTGGCAAAGTTATGAGAGTTTAAAGTCTTCAAAGGTCATTTTTATGATACCAAAAACCGTTTTACAAACTACAATTTTGGGTTTTTTTGGCTTTAATTTTGAAATATGGGAAAAAGTGAAGTGTAAAATAAACTAGAAGAAACAACCATACACATATTGGGCTATTCTAATTATGACACCCACAATCGACTAAAAATAAAATTTCGCGATTCTATTTTTTGAAATCAAAAATTTTTCGAAAAATAGTAAGGGGGGAGTACATGCTTTTTTCGGAAAAAAGTAAAAAAAATTAAACTTTCAAAAATGGCTAGAACTTAAATGTAGAATAAATGTAGAGGAAAAACTAAGAACAAAATGGCCTTATACTTAAAAATCGGTTCAGTTTTGGCAAAGTTATGAGAGTTTAAAGTCTTCTAAGGGCATTTCTATGATACCAGAAACCACTTTACAAACTAAAATGTTGGATTAATTGCTCAAATTTCGTGTCTCGATGAACTTTTATCACCTTTTTTCTGGAGTGCAGCGAGCTTTTATGGCAAAAGTTTTTGAAATATATTAATTTGCATTTAGTTAGCATTAAGACATCAAGTTGCTCGCTCCTTGTTCTCGCCGCAAACCGTCCAAGCCAAATCCATTTAAATAAAACGCTCTCAACACTTCACATCAACCAATATGAAAAGGAACTGCTGCGAGAAAAAAAAAGCAGGTGAGGGGGCAGAGGAGTGGAAGTAACTAGAAAAGGAGAGGAGAGTCGTCTCCCACAAATATTTAGATTGCATTAAATTCATGCAAACACAAAGGATAACGGATACAGCGCTTATCCTCTCTCTTCAGCTATACAAATCCTCGCGCAAATAAAAACCAGCTCAGCTTTTGCTCCACAATCCCCAACCTGCAACCTCCATCCCATCCAGCATCCAACTGCCCTTTCAGTTAGTTGCGCTGCTTTACATTTCTAGTGCTCCGTCTTTTTTATGCTTTAGCATCTATGGCTATTCGCATCCTTTTTTTCACTTAAAAAACGTTTCACTACAGCGAATGCTATGCAAATAGCTGCAGGACTTTGTGCGTCGCTTCGTTTAAATTCATTTGCTTTGATTAAAGCCCAAGCTGAAATGGCCAACTTTGGCATTAGGATAACTTTTTTATGGCCAGAGAAGCCTACGGCCGAATACGAAAAAGAAACCCAACGCAATTTTCATGGCTGAGTTCATAATTTAAGTAATAACAAATGTTTAAATCGTTTCGGGCCTCCTCCGCTCAGCAAATAGACTCGAAGACAATTTTGTGGGCGCATTATTTATATTGATTTTACGGACGGAAGAACAGGTATATATAGTTGATCCACCTTTTGTTTATTTAAGAATACAACTCACGTTCTTAATGCTTGGGCCCTTTTCGTTTTTCTATCAATTGGCTTAGAACAATTTTCTCGCAGCCAATCGTCTTTCAATGGAAATTCTATTTGTGGAATTATTGTTTATTTGCGTTCATTTAGCGTTTTGATGGAAATCATTTTAAAAGAAATATACAAAAACCTAAAGTCAAAAGCCAAACGGCTGCTGTCTGTCTGTTTGTCTGTCTGCTCCACTGTGACGTCAGCTGAAAAACTGCTGAAATCTGAAATTCTGATAAGATCCATGCAGCATTAATGTTAATGCCAATAAACTTGCACATTTGTCCAATTAAGCAGCGCTTTAAGCCTGCTAAAAGCCAGACTAATATCAAAATTGAATTAAATTCCAAGCCAAAGCTAAAACGTCAGCTGGGATGTGGTTGGATAGGAAGATTGGGGGGCTGGAATTTTGAAGGGGGCAGACAAGCAACAGACGGATGCGTAGGCGCGGCTCACATGATAACCCGCCGGGCAACGGCAAACAGATTAGAACAGCTTAGTTTGGTCCAGCAAAGCACCGCAAAAAATATACAAAAAACAAATTGAAAAAAATATTGAAAAAATCTCGCTGCATAAAAAGGATTTAGATTTGGTGTGGGTTTGGGTTTGGGTTCGGGTTTCGGTTACGGTTTCCGTTTCTATTGCTGTTTCGACTCGCCTCGGTCACGGCTAATGGCGCTGCAGGCCAAATGGACGAGCGCAATGGCATGGACAATGGGTAAAAGCAGCATTCAGTTTTATGTAAGCATTTTGCGTTGCTCTTTTCACTCGCTTTTCTATTTTCTACATTTTCTTCTCCAACAAAAAGTTGGTTTTGTTCGCCTTTAGCTGCTTTCCAACAATGTAAAACATTTGTTTGCCCAGATTTTGAACAGCGTTGAACACATAATTTTTTATGAAAGCAAGCTTATATATGTACTTCTGTCTATATACATATGTATGTATTTATATACATTTTTTTTGCCCTTTTTTGCATGGCTGGCGCCAGTTTTGCCGCAGGACTACAAATTGTTTGAGCTTACTTTAACTTTGCGAGCATATAAGACATCGACTTAACTTAATTTTAAAAAGAAGATTAAATTCAACATAAACTTCAAGGCAAGCAAGATCGGGTTATGAAACTTAAGCGGCAATTATTTTATACAAACAGAAGATGAAGACAGCTATAAAATCCTCTTTTGAAATATATATAGTATTTAATAATAAATAATAATATTTTTTTTTTTTTTTTTTTTAACATATTTTATTAAACAGGCTTTCTGTTACCTTTTGTGGCAACTTAATCTTGTTTTACTTTACAAACAAAAAAAAAAAGGTATGAACTTATGTTACATACATGGACAAACTTATGCTATTTACAGTATTTACACTATTTACAAAATTTGAATTTTAAAGGAATCTATTAGGAAGGTCCAAATAATATTTTAGGAACATTTTTTGGCTGTCAGTGTATTTGCTAGTCGTTATAGTAGCTTTTATTTACAGAAATGTTTTCCATGCTCATAGTTTGAATAGACAAAGTCTGGCCAGTGCTGCCAATGCAGATGCTTAACGAGCCAGTTATCAAAATGTTTCTGCATACTTTCAGGCGGCAACCGAAAATGCACAATAAGCGCAAAGAGAGCAAAGCTGGTCAACTGCTCTCTTTCAGTTGTGTATCAACAGCAACAACAACATCAATAAAGCATTTCACATGTGTGCAAAACATGAAAATTAATTAACGAAACGAAAATATAAATAAATAAAACAAGCACGAGCTCTTGTAAAATGTTAAATGTTCAAAAATAAAAAATAACAGCCAAAACCTGATAATTTGATAAAAGAAAAAAAATATTAGCATATATTGCCTTCTAGCTATTTACTTTTGTAAGCAGAGCTACATTTTGCGCTGTTAATTAAAACATTAGACACTTTGCGGTCAACGTGAAGCATTTTCAGCAGGCACTTAAATTTTCTCTTCATTATACTCTTTTCGAAGAAAATAGTATATTAAGTTTGTCCTGAAGTTTGTAACGCATAGAAGGAAGCGTCTGAGACCCCCAAAAAGTTACTGCCAATATGCTTATAAAAACAAAACAAATTGATCTAGCCATGTCCGTCTGTCTGTCTGTCTGTCTGTCTGTCTGTCTGTCTGTCTGTCTGTCTGTCTGTCTGTATGTATGCAAACTAGTCCCTCAGTTTTTGAGCTATCGCGATGCAACTTTGCACAGACACTTATTATTCAAGGGGACAGCACATTGGTCGGAGCCGGCCGGATCGGACCACTATATCTTATAGCTGCCATACACCTCAAAGTCGGTTTTGGCCATAAATCCGATGTTTTCAAAGCAATTGCCTTAAATTTCCTTGTACACTTGAACATCCTTATAACTCATCAATGGGTAAAATCGCAAATCGATTGAGTCATAAACAGCGAAGATATGCGTCATTAAATATTTTGAAAAAACAGGTGCATATGAGCAAACAAAGTCAAGCACAAGAAAGCTTTTGATAGTCTGAGCAAACAAAGTCAAGCGCAAGAAAGCTTTTGATAGTCTGCTCTTCAAGCAATTTTGTCAGCGATCATCAAAACGGCTTGTGGCGTAGTGGGTAAAGTTGCGAACTGGTGAGCGAGAGGTCCCGGGTTCGAAACCAGCGGCGACTGGTCATTTATTTTCATTTTTTTCTTATTCTTCTTTTCAAATATATAATAACTGTAATCAAATTCATTTGCTTTCAATGGCTTAGAACAAAAAACAATGCCACGCGAAAAAACAAAAGCTCAGTATAAATCGAGTTTGTTAGCGATTCTTAAAACTGCTTGGTGTAAGCAGTACAAAGCAAAACAAGAAAGCTTTTGACAGTCTGCTCTTCAAGGGATTTTGTCAGCGATCATCAAAACGGCTTGTGGCGTAGTGGGTAAAGTTGCGAACTGGTGAGCGAGAGGTCCCGGGTTCGAAACCAGCGGCGACTGGTCATTTATTTTCATTTTTTCTTATTCTTCTTTTCAAATATATAATAGCTGTAGTCAAATTCATTTATTTTCAATTTCCTAAATTGTTTCTAATTTTTTTTTTCATACATAAAGTAGCTTTAATAGAATAATTATAATTCAAAAGAAAAATTTAAATTCATTGGCAAAACCAATGCCACGCGAAAAAAAATATGGATCTCAAATTCTGAATATAAGCTCTCGTATGTTCAGATTAAGTTTTATGACAATTCAATTTCCGACAGCAGCCTTGAAAGGTATAAGAGCAACAGGCACAAAATTTGGTATGTATATTATGTAATGTAGTTTTCACTTTTTGGAAAAACTGAAACTTGTATATTGTTCAATTCGGTAGCACTTATGAATGCTAAGGGACGCGTCCACGAGCTACGGATAGTGAAACGTCCCTGTTTACATGAATACCTTTATATATTTTATTTTATATGTAGGGGTATATGTATGCGACATTAATATCTGCGAATTAAATAAGCAGTCACGGAAAAATAGTAAAAATTGCTTTAAGGTTCGAAAAGAGTATTTAATCTTCGGCACGCCGAAGATAATCCTTCTCCACTTGTTTTGCTTCGTTTTTTTCTTGTCTTCAGGTACTAAATGCGTTTGATGCCACGTTATTATAAATAATGTAATGGCAAACAACAACAACAACAACAGCAACTGAATAAGCACATTTTGGCGGTAAGGAAAAGTTGCGTTCAGCATCGAGTTTCGCATAATGAACGTTGCGGATCCTTCGCACTTAATGCCTTGAGTCATAAAAAATGCACAACGGAAAAACATTTAACAAATGAAAATCAACAGCGCAAAAGCTAAAAGTGACACGAGCTGCCTTCCCGCTCCAAGTCCTGCCCAGCAGCGCAGGAATTTCCGCTAATAATGTTAATTCCATTGCCACCAGCAACAACAGCCGCCCTCCCACCACAGATAATCAACGTGGCCAAACCATCCCACTGCTCCTCCTCCTTCTGCTTCTGCTCCTGCAACGACTGCGTCTCCTGCTTTTTGTTTAGCTTTCATCTTGAGTTTAGTTTTGTGCTGCGCTTCCTTCCTTCCTGCTAGTTGTTTTTGCCTTTGTTGCGCAACAACGCAAGTTGGCTTCCTGCAGCAGAAGCAGCAGCAGCAGGCAGAGGCAGAGGCAGCCACCTGCCTCTACACCCACTTTATATTATATTTCTGCTGCCAACTTAATGATAGCGCATAAAAGTTTTGCCAGCCATTTGCGGCTGACTTTTTATGCTGTGCATAACTTTAGGCGTTTTGCACTGCGTTTAATTTAAAACAATTATTTGCGCAGCTCGCTTTGACGGGGCTTCTTGGGCTGACTGGCTGGCTGACTGTAAGTGGCCCCCTTCATCAGCCGAGGGCTCCATACCGAAAAGATAATTTGGCAGCCTCAGCTAGAACAGCCAAACAGACACAAATCAACAGTTTGCCAGCCTCATTAGCTGCGGCCTAAACACAAAAACGCAGCTTGCATTTTTGCCCTGCTGGTTTGTTTTAGTTCAGGCTCAAATTACAGTTGAAATTGTTTGCGTTTACGCCCTAGTGCAATTATTTTGCGAGCCCAAAAACAGGCGAAGCAGCAAAGGCTACACACAATAATTTGATGGTAGTTTGCTGCAGTTGAATGGCCAGCCAGCGGGATGCAAAATGTATTTGCCCCAAACTAACTGCTAACAAATGTTGTTAAGTAGCGCAATAAATCAACTTGGCCAGAATCAGCACAGCTGGAGTTGGCTCTGTGCCTCATTTCCCCTTCCACTTCGCCTTTGAGTTGCCTTTTGCATGAACTTCAGTTAAGTGCAGGTTAAACTACACAATTGTATTTCAGGTGCAAGAGCTGTTAAGTTCTAGATTTGTATAGCAGCCAGTCGTTTTGTCTTGGGAGCCATTAAACGCCTGCCAGCACTTAAACCTTTTGGCTCATGAAACTTGCAGAGCCCCAAAAGGGCGTATCTTCTCAATAATTCTAAAAGCTTTCTACACTTTTCTACGCTTTTCCACAATTTGCATACAGTGCAACAGCAACAGCAACAGCAACAGCAACAGGTTAGCAGCAATTTGCCGCTTTGATTGACTTTGAGTCATAGACTTTATTTACATACAACTCCAAGCCGAGCCCCAACAGCTCAGCTCAGCACGTAATAAGCTGTTTCCGGCTGAGGAAAGTGAGACTCCAACTTTGACACACTTTGTACAGACATACATAACAATTACGACTTCACACTCACACTCATACTCACAGTCATAATAATAATAAGCGACTATAAAGCGGGAGAAGCGCGATAAGCAATCATAAAAGTTAGACAAACACACATAGACAATTGAGTTGTATTCGTTGCATTCTTTGTGTGTTCTTTGTTGTAACTTTCACTGGCTGTCTTCAGACTCGAGACTCTGGACTCCATTGGCTGCCCCACGTTCCCAGCCACAATTGTGAGCGTCAAGTTTTATTAGCGCTGCGACAAGGTTCAATGCACGCAACAAAGCATATCTGTGTATAAAGCATATTACGCCCATATCAAGTTATAAATCAAATTGTAAAGTTAAGTTTCATGGAAAGTAAAAGCTAATAACGGCTGCTGTCCAGCAGTGACCCACATTTTACCCTACGCACATTTAACTCGGATTCTTCTCGTTTTTGGATTGTGTGCATTATGCAAATGCAACTGGGAATGCAACAACAGCAACTTTGTATGAGAAGCTGTCGGGTTCAAATGCCACAGGGGATTACATACATATATATACATATATGAGATGCGGCAAGCTGGGGAATGTGGCACAGAGTGTGGCAGCGGGAGCTTAACGTGTTGCTCATGATGCTTATGGGGGCGTTGGTTTTTGATTAGATCAGAGCGCTGCCCGAAGACAATGCACTCGCTTTGTACCCTGCCCCAAATGTTCAGTGAAAGCTACGACAAAGCAATTAAAGTAGCTGAAAAACTTAGCTAAAATCAATAAATAAGGCTGGCTTGAACATTGGCCAAGGACTTGAGCTAAGTGCCTTGGAACTTGCACAAGGACCACCCGCAGCAGTAATACAAAAAGCGACAAAGCGCATAAAAGTTGAGTAGCCAGCAGCAGCAGCAACAACAACGAATGCTACAATAAACAAGCAGAAAATCAATTGAAGTACTTAAGCAAACAATGAGCGAAAAGCACTACAGACTACGAACTGTAATACAAAATGAACGCAAAGCCTAAGAGCACAAATATCCCACTCCCACTGCTCTCTCCTCTTCCGCTCAGGCAATGATTAAAGAACAGAGCCCAAAACAAGTGGCGTCTAATTTAGCACTGGGCGATTATTTAGATATCAGCAGCAGCAACAATGCCAATTACAACAACATTAAGCTGGCAGTTTTTTTAAAGCCCAAAAGAATGTGCGATGCAGAGATAGAGTGAAAGAGTGAGAGATAGAGAGAGAGAGAGAGAGAGAGAGAGAGAGAGACAGCACAGTAAAGTCGAGAGCAAACATTAATTAAAATAAATAAATTGCGTAGCAAACGGGGCGTATGAGCAACGCGGCAAACTAAACGACCGGAAGCATTTAATTAGCGGCTTTAATAATTCAATCAACATTGTCTGTGGCTGCTAGTTCATCACACCACACCATCCGCCCTCTATCTTGCTAGCTCTTCAATGAGCGTGTGTGTAATGTGAGCCGCTAAATTCTCTACAAATTTTACTTAATATTTGTGCATCAATTTCACACACAAGCGTTAATCAATTTTAAATGGCTACGATAAAAATGATTTAAATTGAATTCTGTGTGGTAGTTTTTTTTGGGACAGAGCACAAGTTCTGTAAGCCTGAGTAATGAGGCGCCTAATGTATTGAAACGAGCCTGCGGTTTCGATTGTTTACAGGGGGTTGTTAGCCTGGGGGTTGCCTTTTGCCTTTAGCCTGTTTTGTGGTTTTGTTTGCCCACTCAGCGGGTTGCCAGGCTGCAATGGGGCGCTGTTGTGTTTTGATGGTGGGTTTAATGAACTTTAGTTAATTATGCTTGGGGGTAGTTTTACGGGCTTAACTTACCCCCTAAGTGGGCTGACAATTGTCAAGGCCTTTGCTTACCTGCAATGAAAAGAAAGGTGTCGGAAATTAGTAAAAATATAATTCAAATCAATATTCTCTACATCTAAACCTCGACTGTTTGGATTGTTCTAAATATTAATATTTAATTGCAACGCTTTCACAAGAATAGCGAGCATTGTTAGAAATTTATCTCTTTATAATTAGCTACTTTAGTTATAGATTTTGATATATTTTCCGACACATTTGCCATGTTTTGCTTTCCCATGTCTCGATAGCTGGCTCACTGGCTGCGCTTTAAAGCGTTAAAATTGCGAATACCTGCGTGACGTAAATGGAAAAATGCATTGCAATAAATTTTGCAGGCAGACAAAGAGACAGCAGCAGTGGCAGCAACAACTGCAAATAGCCGCCGTTTCAGTTGGCAGAGTGTTTGCTGGAACTTGTCGCTGTTTAGTGAAAAAAACCACAGCAGGCCAGCAAAGCAAAGCAAAAACGAGGCTTGGCCAGATCCACAGTCAAAGCCAGAGTCAAAGCCAAAGCACTGACCATTGATGCCTGAGAACACACAGACGCACTCGATCGCCAAACGGACAAAATAGACAAACAGGAGAGACTCAGAGACAGACAGACATACAGACAGACAGACAGACAGACAGACAGACAGACGGACAGACGGACGGCTTAAAGTCATCAAAGCCAGCGCCAAATGTTGGCAATTGCGAAACTCAAATATGGCCATGTACGAGTTTGTTTGGCCCATTGGCTGGATTCGCAGCATCAGTTGTGCGTCTTGATGGCAATTTCCTTCACTCTAACTTTTACCTAACACACCCCTCTCTGTCTCTCTCTGTCTGTTTATCTGTGAACGTTACTGGACATGACAAGCTGCGATTTGATGTTGCTGCCAACTGCTGCCTGATCTGTACCTGGTCTTAACTATGTTTCTCTCTCAGTTGTTTTTTAGTTGTGCTAGGCTGCATTTCACTTTGCGTCGCTTAAAGGCGTTAGTGAAATTTTGCCACATTTAACACTCAAATGCAACGACAACAGTTTGGGGCAGCAGCAATTTGTAGTTTAGCCCGGGCTCATAGCCTAAATGACGGCATCCGGCGTGACAGCCGTGAGAGCTCATCGGCACAGAGATGAAGTAATTTCATGCAATTTGATATTGCAGCTAGAGTTAGATGCAAGGGGATGCAGCAACAGCAAAGCTCTAATTATATTCAATTTCAACTAGTTGCTAGCCACAAGAACAACTGCAAAAACTCATTTGGGCCAAAACGAAAGCAAACTGTTTTTGATTAGAGATCAACTCTGATGCTGCTGCTGCTGCTGCTGCTTATTGTTGTTGCTGATGCTGATGCTGATGCTATTGCTATTGTTGTTGTTCTTGCTTAAGTGGAACAAAGACTGCAACTGCGTTGGGGCTGGCAAGCGATGGCACAGTAAATATAATTACAAACGGCAGCTGGCACACATTTCGAACAAAGCAGCAGCAGCAGAAGTAAAAGCAACAGACACAGGCACAAAAATACAGGCACTGACACTAGGCAGCAGGATAATGCACACAGGACACGTGCAGCTTAAGCAATCGGCTTGTTAACGCACCTTACACACACACACACACACATACACACACACGCACATGCACACAGACATAAGCATGCGTATGCAGATTACCCATATGAATATGTTAAGTGAGAGATTGCAGGCGCACGTTGCGTATGAGCGATATGCAATCAGATTTACATGCCACGTGGCATGCGGCATGTGGTAAGCGCCGCTGTTACATTCTAATGGTTGACATCGTTGAAGTGCCGGCAGGTACAGGTACTCAAAGCGCAACTAATTGTGATTGACTGGAAAGCCCAGCGGTAAAGAAAGTTTGAAACAGCCAAAAATCTATGACAAATGGCCGACAGTTGTTGGCCTTATAGAGAAACAAAGAAATACAACGGGTATTTCATCAAATTACCGACAGCAGCTAAAGTTGTTCAAGTAAAGTCGTTGCAGGCTCTGCGCTGCCCAAAACAATAAACCAGCAGCAGCAGCAGCAGCAGGCGTGAAAAGCTTGGGCCATATATCTTTGTCACAGGGAAAAGTCATCGAAACTTTCGCTAAGCCAAAAACACATCAAATTTTAATGATGCCAGCAGGCATTTGTGATGAAATTCTTACAGCGAGTGTATTTCATAATGTGCCAATTATGCATAGGCTTTAATTAAATGGAAAAACATTTTGTTTTTCTGTTTTTATACCCTGAACCCATTAAAAATGGGTAAAAAGGGTATAATGAAGTTGTGCGAAAGTATGTAACAGGCATAAGGAAGCATCTCCGACCATATAAAGTATATATATTATTGATCAGTATCAACAGCCGAGTCGATCTAGCCATGTCCGTCTGTCTGTCCGTCTGTCCGTCTGTCCGTCTGTCCGTCTGACCGTCTGTCCGTCTGTCCGTCTGTCCGTCTGTCCGTCTGTCTGTCTGTATGAACACACAGATATCAGAGACTACAAGAGCTAGAGACTTCATATTTGGAACATAAGTTCTCCTAATCCCGGGACAGATCAAGTTTATTAAAATTTATCGATAGCTCGTCCCGTTCAAAAGTTATCGATAAATTTCGATTTCAGACCAGCGTTTTTTGGATATAACTTACAAGTTATAAGAGCTAGAGCCCCTAATTTGACATGTATTATCTCGAATAGCATACACATGAACAAATTTTTCACTTTTTGGATACCACCCCCCAAACCCCCCAAAAGTTAAAAAACGCATTTTTGAAGGTACGACCTTGCAATTTGGTTTGGTCACACATATTATCGACAATTGTTTGCC
The DNA here is from genome assembly GCA_035042425.1 of Drosophila flavopinicola. Lineage (NCBI taxonomy): Eukaryota > Metazoa > Arthropoda > Insecta > Diptera > Drosophilidae > Drosophila > Drosophila flavopinicola. Next base: position 604,642 of record JAWNLL010000452.1, on the reverse strand, counting down.
CCAAAAATTTCAATAAGATCGGACGATAAACACAGAAGTTATTTAAGATTTAACTTTCCATTATGTGGGGCTCAGCGAAAAGCAAGCTAACTGCTTAGACCGCTTGCACTGCTTGTACTGCTTGTACTGCAGCATGTGTGTGTTTAGATTAATATGAATGATTGTAAGGACTGGGTTCAGGGTATCTCGTAGTCGGGCACCGACTAGAGCACTCTTACTTGTTTTTTAATGGAAATCGATAGATGACACACCCAACACACACACAAACACACACACACACACAGCGTATGCTACACGTGCTGGCGGAAATGTTGGACAACATTTGTTTGGGTCATAAAAAGCAAATGCTCAGCATAAGAACTTCTTGCCACGCTTAATGACACGCAACGCAACGCAACGCGATGGCATTGAAATTTTAATAACAAATGGGTGTGGCAAAAGAACAGTTATACATAGCACAGTGAGACAAAAAGGCATGCATATGTGACAGTTTGCCACGGGGCGGATGAGTGATGTCGCTGAGTGCTTTATGCGACTTTCCCAAGTGAAAATCATAAGCTGAGAGATCAGGAAAACACACACAAAGCGAAACGAAACGAAACGAAAACCCAAACGAGGCCACGCACATTATATAGCAATTTGTGAGGTTGCAGCTGCCACAGTGGCAACAACAACAAAAAAACTGCGCTCGACTTTCGCACAAAAATTAAAGCAATTTGCTGATTGGCGGCCACTTTTTTTACTTGCCACACGCACTATTTCTATGTCAGTGGAGTGTGGTATGTGTGTGTGTACCCAATAAGGACATTTCAGCTATTGTTGTTTTCAATGTGTTGTATATTTTAGTTGTATTACTATATTGGATACCCTGTGGCCATGAAATACTTGATAGAGTTGTTCAAATGTCAAAGTACACTTTTCCAATTTAGCTAATGCCAATTCTTAGCACTGAAAGCCTTTGAATTAATACATATATTAGCTTGCAGCTTGAGCACAGGGTATCTTCTAGCCAAGCACTCTCGACTGGTTGTACTTGTGGCAAAGTCAATGTCAAGGTGTTGTCGAGGCGGCATTCGCCTTACGAATTCACGTATTTGCAATGAATGCATTTTTGCCATGCATTGTGAACATTGTTTATTTTTTGTTGTTGTAATTGCCGAAGCTGATTTGTTGATTTGTTGATTGTTTATTGCTGCTGCCGCTCATTAATAATTTATTGTACATACCAGCGCACGCTGTGAGTCACTATGAAAAACGCTCATTATTTTAATTATTTGTACCAAATTGCCAGCAAATTACGCCAAGCTGTATGGCATTTACCAACATTGGCCCCAAAATAGTAGAACTCTGTACTCGATAACAGTTTCAGCTGCAAAGTGCAACAAAGTTTCGCTACTAATTCAATTGTTCCGTAACATTGTAAGCTAAATTGTTTAAAAGCTACTGCAAAAAGCAGTTTCATTTAACGTTGGCAGTTTTTTAATTAAATTTTGTCAATCTATGTTGGGGGAGGAAATAAAAACCCAGCAACCCGCCTTTTCACCCCAGTTATTTATATATTCTGCTCGCTGCAGCCATTAAGAAATGTCTGTCTGTCTGTCTGTCCGTTCTTTTAATTGACAAAATTGATTAAAGTGTTACTTTACATTTGCGCCAACTGACATTTATCTTAATTGCCGCCTGGCCTGGAAGATGCTTCAAACAGCATGAGTTCTTAATTAAATAATGTCAATTCTTTGCTGTTTTAGACAGCTGACATTCGTGAAACTGGCATTCCAAATGAATTGAGAATTCGTTAATGAATGTTTTGTGGAAGTAGATGACACAAAAAGTTGATCAATTTCTAAAGATGTAACAAATGTATTAAGTGAGATGACGATTGAGAGACTCTTGTTTGTTTTTTAGAATTTTAAATGATGGCAATCGTGAATCGGAAACATATTGTTAAAGTCATTCCAAACGGCACATTATTATTATTTTGAACCAATTTCATTGGCCATCTTAAACGTGTCACAAACACAACTCCTCTCATCTACAACTGTCACACCAGTTGATCTCTCCCATCACATTTCTTTAGCTGCCCGGCCATGTGAAATTAAGCCCACCCGGAAATCATCGTCGTGTGTTCCACAATACATTTTCATGTCACTTTAAACATTGCTGTCCGCCTTTTACCACAATTTTCACGCAGCTCTTTTTATTTATAAAAAAAAAAATATATATATATATATGTGTGTGTGGAACATCAGAAAATGCTAAGCAAAATAATGATATAGTATGTTTATGAAAAACGCTGCATAAGGTAAAATCCCATGCCATGCTCGAAAATCCTTCAGTTTCGCGCGCTTCTGTTTATTATTTATTTATGTCTTGTGCCATTGAGCGACTGTTGACACGACAGGCACGCCCCCTCCATGTGTCACCTACTTGTCTTTTGGTCCACGCACACATTTCGCAAACAGTTTGTTGTTGTCATTTAAATAAAATTTAATGCGCGTTTTTTGTTGCGTCAAAGATAAATCCATTTTGTTTTTGTCTCTTTCATTTGTAAGCCATCAAATGTGATTTATGCGCTGGGGCAACTAAAAATCCAGTCCAGCATGGCGTATGCGCAATATTTCGACAATAGAATCAGCCTTGGACTGCCGCTACAGCTTCTACCACTTCCTTAGCCGTTTTGCAGCACTTGGCTTACAAATGTTCTTAGCCGCCTGAAGCACTTTAGAGTTTGGCCTTTGGCCTACAACCTGCCTCATTTCGAGTGCTTCCTGTGCAATTTCCACACACACGGACTGCAGTGCACTTGACACGTTTTGGCAGGGTCCAAATCGTGTGCTGATTCGCCAATGCCAATGCGACGGAAGGCAAAGAAACCTCTCAACTATGCTGCTTGTGCCTGGCAGTTTTAGAGACTGCAGCGAAATTATTGGCAGGTTTACTAGAAATGTGTGTGTGGGTGAATGGCGGCGCTTATTGACTTTACAAATGGAATTTGCTCAACCGCACTCAACTCATTTAACTAATCAAAAGCAATTTTAATCAAAGAAGTGCCACGCCCCAGGCTACGCAGATAACAGCGACCAAAGGGCCAAAAGCAATTAAAGCCACGTGCAAAACTTTTACTCAAGGTTAAGTAAAAGTTGCCTAGGTGCCGAGGGCCAAGGCAAAAGGTATTAAGCATCCACGATGGATGGCTGCTAGTTTGGTTTTTTTTTGGTTTTGTTTGGCTTAGCTAAAGATCAGAGCTGCGTATTTGCCTTTGCTTAGGCAGAGCTAACAGCAGCCAGCAAACAGCGACAAGTGGCTATGCCAAGGAGTCGAAGGCTGCCTGCTAAAGCAAACTTAATTAATAAACGGCAGACAAGTTGCTGCTGCTGCTGCTGCTGACGTTGTTGTTGTTGTTGTTGTTGTACATAGCTCGCCTGATTGCAGGCTCTGAGTGTCCTGTCGGGCATTTTGTGTGTGCGTGTGTGCAATGAATCGAAACTCATTAAAAGTTCCGCTGTGGTTTTGCTCGACTTCTTCCATGGCAGCTCGACAACAGCTGCCTAGCGGAAGTGGTGCACCCAATCATACATGCACACACACACCCAGCCACACAAACACACACGCACACACATACACTTACTCACTCACACGCGCCTTAAATATGTCAAGACACACATTGTGCTGACAAATAAATTTGAATAATTAAAAGGCGCACAAAGGAAACAGTTGTCCTTTTTGTGTGGGTGCAAGTGTGTGGTGTGTGTGTGCGTAAGTCTGGTGTTTGCCGCCAAGCTGTTGGTGCTCATTATGCTCACTGGCAAGAGCCATTTAAATGTGCTTCATTATTTTAATTCAGGCACTGACCCAGCCCCAAGGCACCAGAAGCACCCAAAAAACAAAAGCCAGACAAATAAAGCAGAAGATAAGCAGCTACCAAAGAGTAAAGCGAGTGAGAGTGGTGCAGAGGTGGGGTTGGGCGTTTGTACTGCCAAGATTATATCCAAGCAGGCGACAGCTTGACAAACTAATGGCCAACAATGAAGTGCCCAGAGCCGTTAGGGTCTAGGGACTGCAGGCAAACTAGATATGGCCAAAACAGCTACCAAGCCAACAAGAAGCTGGCCTAAAGTCACTCGCTTAGCTCATTAAAAAGCCAAAAAGAGAGAACAGCAAGTGTTTGCTTTCTTTTTTGTGTGTGTTAGCTCTACAAGTGCCAAAGTCAGAATTTTAATTTGGCACACGGAGAAAACACTAAAAACCAAAGGCAACAAGAGCGGCTGAAGGGGCCCTGGAGCGAAAAACATGGCCAAGATAGAGTTGAGTTGCTTAGTGGTCCTCCGCCCAGCCTCAGAGAGTATGTGTGTGTGTGTGTGTGTGTGTTTAAGTGGGTGTCTACATAATCATTTTCAAGTGCCCAACCAAAGCAGGAACCACCCAGACCCGCCCATTCTCACCACTTTCCTTGCAGCCAGCAACGTGATTAGCCAATTATGTTTGGGCCACTGTGAAAACATTTGGTTTGCAGCTTAACTGGCAAAAGTTTCAACTTCAAGCGACAGCTGACAAAATTTATTTAATTAAAATTTGCCAAAAATTTAAATATGTTTATATATATTAATGCAGAGCTCAAAATGCGACAAATAGCAAAATTGGGACGCAGGAACAACACACACACACACACACACACACACGCCTAGACAAGGATACGCACGCCCAGCTGCTTTACGCGTTATAAATTTTTACGTTTATATGATCCCGCTATTGTTTATGGCCGGGCCCATTTGCTATGGCTGAGCAAAAACTGCAAGTTGGCTGAAAATGCCTACAAAATAATGTCTGAATATTGAAATTGTTGCCCAAAAAGAAAATACGCAAACTAATTGGCAGCTAATTGGAAAGCTTTCAGCAGTCGCCAGAGCTCAAAGTGCGAATACACAAAAACATTGCGTATACGCCGAGTGGTTGGACCGCCGCCTTTTGATATTTGCCAATTAGGCGCCGATCGACGGCATTATTAATTTGCCTTTGGCTTTCAATTAAGCAATTAAGCGGCCAAAGACCATGACCACGCCCACACGCCCACACATTTGTGGGCGCAACTTTTAGTGAAAATTCTGTGAGCCGCAGCAAACAATAAGAGAGCGTAATGTGCATAAAAGTATCAAGAAAATTAGGCCATTTATGAGCTGGTTTTATTTTGGGGCTATGTGCGCTGCACGACGCGGTGTATGCGCAATTTTTCTTTTACATTTTACGATTGGCAAATGCCAAAATGCCAAACGCTTTATGCTAATTTTCACACACACATACACACACAGACAGTGGCAGCAGCGGGCAGCATCAAGTGGAAAACTTTCACAGTCTTTCGACTGTCTGACTTTCTGTCTGTCTGTCTGTCTGTCGAGAAATGTTTGTTTAGAATTCGGCCGGGCGTTATTTATGGCCCAATAACTTTTAACTTCACATGCGGCCCCCGGCATGCAAATTAGTTAGCCCATTTGCTCACTGGCCACGTAAAAAGTTCAAATAAGTTCAATTGAAAATGTTAAAGAGGCGTATATAACAAAACAACAAAAAAAACACCTCAATGCGCCTAATCCTGGCGGAGTGTCAATTAAATGGCATACAACAAGTGTTTCATTAATGTCCAACTAATTGACAGCAAAATCGACAATTAACTGGCACGACCAGTTTTATTGGTCCCACAACACAGTTTTGGGGGCGTTATTTTTTGCCTAATTTCCCAGTATGAGTTGCCAAAAAAAAATGTTTGAATTAATTTTTAAATATTTAAAAACATCAAACAACACAGCGGCTTGTGTTTGTCATCAAATCAGCTACGTTATTTATGTAGTGTATATATATATTTATATTTCAAGTTTTTGCTGCTCTTTGCTGTCAAGCATATCTCATTAATTTGCTGACAAAGACTTGACTATCTGCGTGTCCTCATAAGACTTATATAAACTCTCCTGTGAAAAGAGCTATAAAGAGCTGTGTATTGACCATTAAAGTCTCTCATTTCTTTAACGATTTCCAGGTAGACAACAACCACCCTATAAAGTAACATGAGCAGCTGTCCATGTCACTGGCGTCAATCAAGTTAGCCAGAGCCAACTATTATGATGAAAAAGAAATTGTGTTAAAAGGAAAAAGACCATAGGTTAATCAAAAATTATGTGTTTACTTTCACAAAAGTTGGAAAAACGATAAAAACGTTGCACGCATCAAGTAAATAGTTAATTAAATTGTAAAAATTGCAATAGTTGGTCGCGGCGACCCCAACAATGTCAGAGGTCGCGTTGCAGTTGCAGTTGCAGTCGCAGTGAATGGCTGCCCCATAATTGCACTTGACAGTGGCAGCCAAAGCAAACGACAAGAACTCCAAACAGCCAGCACAACTACAGTAGCTGACAGTCAAAGCAAATGCCACAAAGCGTGCGCTCCGATAAGAGGCACAGACAGAAAAAAAAACAAGCAAACGCCAAGTGCATGTGGCAGCAACAGCAAACTGCAGCTAACTGCAGCAACTGCAGCAAACTGCTGCAACTGCAACAGCCAACTGTGAAAGATTGCATAGCTAAGTGACTTCAATTGCATTCAATGCCTGTCGCTGATTAAACTGGGAGCTCAGCGCTCGGCGCTTTGATGACGGCTCACAGATAATTTTCAATTTTTCTTCTGTTTAGTTGTTTTTTTATGTTTCTCTCTCCTGCTATTTTGCTTATCCATAGTTTGAAACGTGAGCGGCAGTTAACGAGCTGCTTTTTGCTGCTACCCTTTAAGATTTGTGCATGGGCAAAATTGGCATGAAAAAAAAGATTGCAAACAATCGATTCTTGTCATTATAGACAAAAACGAAAAATTGCTGGTTTTATTTGCGGCAACAATTGTTTTATCTCCTACTGTTACCTAAACAAAGGGCAGGCTCAGTCAATGGCTAAAGTGGAACAGCATGTCTTGAGAGTTTGCTGATCTAACAGAAAGAGTTTCCCAAGAGAGCGGGCATGTTGTTAAGTCTAACAGAAAGGACACAAAAGTCAGTATAATCAAGTGTGGAAGGATTATCTTCGGCGCGCCGAAGATTTTATGCTCTTTACGAACCTTTCGGAAATTTTCACTCTGCCAACTGCACCAGCGAAATATTTAATGACGCATATCTTTGTTAATTATTACTCAGTCGATTTGAAATTTTAAGCATGGATGAGTTATATGGATGTTCAAGTGAAAAAGGAAATTTAAGGCGATAGCTTCAAAAACATGAGATATATGGCCAAAACTGACCTCGAGTTGTATGGCAGCTATAAGATATAGTGGACCGATTCGGCCGGTTCCAACCAATGTGCTGTACATCTGAATAATAAGTCTTTGTGCAAATATTCATCGCGATAGTTCAAAAACTGAGGGACTAGTTTGCATACATACAGCCAGACAGACAGACAGACGAACATGGCTAGATCAACCTGTTTTGTTATTCTAAGCAAAATGGCAGTGTCTTTTGGGGGTCTCAGAGGCTTCCTTCTATGCGTTGCATGCTTCAGCACAAACTTAATATACTTTTTTCTTCGAAAGAGTATAAAAATGTTCCCAAGAGAGTAGGCATGTTGTTAAGGACATAGAAGTCAGTGGTATATGTATAAGTAAAAGTTATTATAATAATAATATGAATTTCGATCGCCTGTAAAGCACTTATAGCTGATAAATTTGTTTTCGCAATTCCAATTACTTTCCACTTATGGCAAAGAGCGCTCTGAGGGTGTGTAATTTTTCGGTTTGGCCAACAGCATTTTGTTTGTTCTGCGCAGTTTGGTTTGCTGCTACTTGGCCAGGGCCAAGCCCAATATTGCAAACGGCAGCTGTCAGCGTCCATTTGGCAGCACGGGAGACAGCCTGAGAAAAGGGTAGAGAGCGGACTGCTAGGTTTGTCGGCTGTGGCAGTTGGGAGTGGGCCACATACGAGCAAACGTGCAGCAGCAGCTGGCGTTGCAACTTCCGCAAAGCTGCGCTTCGCTAGACACAAACAGCGGCTAAAGCAGCAAAAGCAGCAACAACAATAAGCACAATTTGCGTTTGCGTGCGTTACCCATTTGCCAAAACTGGAAGAGCTGCGTCCAAGTGGGTGAGAGTGGGTGAGTTGCCACCGTTGCGGTTTCATGCGCCTGCGCAACTAACTGAACTGACTCATTGCCCATTCGCACAGCTGCACAGCAGCCAGGTGAAAAGCGCCAGCCAATTTGTGTGGCAACCAGCACAAGACAGCAAATTGTGTAATAAGTAGTTAATAAATGAGCGTACTAGAGCATGTGCCGCATTTATGCCCCATTGAGCAATGGCAATCAAGTGAGTCATTAATGGCACAACAGATACTCCGAATGAGATACTCAATTCCTGATACCACATTCGTGCACACTTATGGCCACTAAATCCTTGACGACCAGCATTAATATCGCACTTGGCACACATTAAACGCCAGGACATTAGGTCATCGCTGAGATTGAAGATTGAAGCTGAAGGAATGAAGATTGATGGAATGAGATTGAAGCTGCAGGAGTGAAGCAAAGTTTGAGCAGCCCAATTCGATTTCCTTCCAACTTTCCCCAAAGAAACATTATTTAAATGCAAGTTTTTGTTTGTGCTTTCAATTTAGACTTAAACATTTAGCTCTTATTCACCCCTTGAGCCAATTTATTTATTTTACTTAACTTATGAGTTGGTAAAGTTCACAAAATCCAATTCAAATGCTTTTTGCACAAAATTGTAAGCTCACTTAACAGCGTATAAGCTGAATCGATTTTCATTTCATACATTGATTTATCAAATTAAAGAACTCTTTGACTGTGCACGCAAATAATGTTGCCAATAGCGAATGGCACCTGTACACAAGCTGTACAGCAACTGGGGGGACTGCAACAATGCCATAAAGAACTTTAGCTGATAATTGCAATGAATATGAAAATGATGCCCTTGGCACAGGCGGAATCCATTAAAGATAATCCGGCGTAATGTGCACAGCATTCGAACCACAAATATTTTATTGGCTATTATTATTATTATTTGTATTTGTATTTGTATTGTTAAGCAGAGATAGCAGACTGGAGCAGCGAAAGCGGAAGGGAGACAGCCAAAGAGATGAGTATGTATATATACATATATATATATGCATTTTTAAACAATAACAGCTTTTAATATGATGCACGAGTTGTTTGTTTACATGGAGGCCTGTGTTGTTGTTGTTATTGTTGGCTGATGCTTTTGGTAGCCGCAATTTTAATCAAGCGACTACAGACCGTTAAACAAATTGTTTGCCATGCCACGGCATGCGGTAAATGCAACAAAAGTGCTGTCCATAAAGATCTGGCTGCATTGCAGCGTGTTAATGTTTCGGCCATGTAAACCAGACAAATCTAAACACATTCGAAAATGGCGCACTGCCAATGACGAAAATTGTTGCCGGAAAATGTATGCATAGAAATCTATGGAGAGTGCAAATGTTTATCACAAAATTAACGAGCAAATTGAACTTTGGGCGAAAGGTTAAGCAAACACGTGAAAACCCGAAAGACGTTTGTGTGCGGAAATTGCAAATATGAAAATGCAAAATGGAAAATGGCAAATGGAAAAACGTCTTGAAGTCGAGTCGGCAGATGACAGGCAACTTCAACGGGCGCATAAAACTCAAAAGCCATTCTGACACGGACACATGCAAAGCATAGAGTCTGTTCGCTCTCTCTCCATCTGGCAGAAGGACACTTGAGTTTTTATTTGCATTTTATGACTCATTTTGTGCGCCTCCTTGTGCCACCCAGTTTGTGGCTGCCTGTGTCAGTTGTGGCTGATAAAAGCCAGGACCAGGGCCTTTGCACGGCGCATAATCCTTTTCGGGTTGTCCTTTTCGCAGCGGAGGCTGTACAAGTTGAACCAATAATTTATATAGCAAAGTGGGGTTTTCACGACTCTCAAACCACGAGAACAAAACGGCCAGATAATTGAAATTGATATATGAAGAGGCGGTTCTCTGTTGGGCAACGCTTTGTCCCTTTTTTGCCTTAAAGCAAACGAGCGCTGCTTAGACAAACAAAACAAAGCAACAGCAGCAGCAGTAGTAGCAGAGCGGAAACATTGCGTATACGCCACCGACAGCGCCACACACCATATGAAAATTCATAATTTTGCGTACGCGCACCAAATGGAAAATGGGTAAACACAACAAATGTGAAAAATTACACACACACTCTCACACACACAGAGGTAGAGAGACAGCACGTGGGTCGCTGGCAGATGAACGTCTGCGTTCGCTTTTTATATGTTTTTCAATATTTTCTTTATGCGCCATATTTTTTATGTGTTGTATATATTCTTGAAATATTCGTATGTTTTTTCTTTTTGCAGCCAATTGGAACAGATGCGTTTCACCTTCACCTTAATTCATATTATTATGTAAATATTAATTAATTTTGCAACACGCCATAATAATAGACAAAAATAAACACAACAGCATTATTTGATGCTCACAATATTCATAAATAAAAAAAACAAAGGCATTTTGTAATATGCCAACAACTGACAAAACAAATTGGATGAACCTGCGGGTGGCAAATCATTCAATCGAATTTATGCTTATGTCTGTATTCCAAGTACCATCAACATAAAAGTCGAGAATTTTACGGCAATGAGCGGAAATTGATTTCGGATCATAATAAATTGGCGTAAGTATCGAGGAATGTTGTTAAGGTGACACAAAGTAATGCCTCAAACAGCAAGAGCTTTAAAAGATATTGCTTTCGCTACAAATTTGTCATTTTAATACCAAATATTTTGTCTTAACGTAGCAATTTAAATAATATTTTAAGCTCGCTGCCAAAAGTCAAATAAATAAACTACACACGCATGAATAAAGCTGCACATAAATAAAACAAATAGACAGGCAAACTTTGCTAGTTGGAAAAACTTAAAGAATCAGAGAATCTACGACGAAAAACCAAACTTAAATAATTGATGAGCTGAGTGTGGAAATGCGCGTCAAAAGACGGAAACTGTGCGGGAAACATAAATCGAATCGAACTTAAGGGTCTTTTGAATAAATATTTGATAGAGCCAACACGAGCACGAACACACGAGCAAATCGCAGCAAAACCAAAAGTTAAGTATACGTCATGTTGCCAGGCAGACAAAAAAAAATAAGTAAGGAATAAAAAACACGGCGCCAGGCAAAGTGCGTGAGAGCAAATAATTTATACACCTTTTGAAAGATTTATGCGGCATGGCCCAGGCATGGCAAGGAGGCAGCTAACCAATTTTCCTATAGCGCGAAATCAAAGCGTGAAATTCAATTAATCTAAGCAGGCCAGAAAGTCTCGATGAAGGGAGATGGTGTGTTAGAGGGGAGGGAAGGGAGGAGGTGTCACGGATCAGCTTTAGCTGCGATTCCCAAATGTGTGTGAGAGCAAGATTTGTGCAGGCTATGGCATAAATATATTTATAAGTGGCGTCCTGTCCGATACTTCTCATAAATAATGCCGCCAATGACAGCAACACACACACACACACACATATGTATGACTCACACTCGTTATTTGAGCCTGCGATGCAGATGAATCAGTTAGGCTGACACAGCAAAAAAAAAACCAAAAACCCAGAAGAAAAGAACAACAAAAACTGTGCTGCAGGCAGACTTTAAAGCTGTTATCTGCCCGGCTTGTGTATCGTATTTGGGTTAGCCAGTCGAGCATATCGTATAGTAATGCTAACGGTACCCAACGACAACAACAACAAAGACAGCAACGAAGCACAAACAAAACGAGCAAACTGAAAAAGCATAACAAAGGTGCAAAACTTTGTGTATTTCTTGTTTGCATTTATGGAATATGCAAATAACAAACAGCACAAAGAGTGCACATGTGAGGCTATAGTTTGGGCCACGCCTACCGCCCCCCCCCCACGCCTTCAAGTGCCACTGCCAAATGCAAATTGTTTAGCTGTTGTTGTTGTTGTTGCTGTCGCGTGGGCTTCGCTGCAATTTGGCGTTGGCAACTGAGAGTGCATTTAATTGCAACATTGCAACTGCAACTGCAACTGCAACTGCATTTGCAACTACATCAACAACATCCAAGTGCAATGTCTCCTACGTACAAAGAAATTATGCAAAATGCTAAGGCAAAAGCCATTCGCCTTTCCTGTGCCAATGCTCAATGCGACTAATGTCAAGCGCTTTGCATACAAAGTGTGACTTGAGCACAAAAGGCACCAAAGACTCCAGTCAAAGCTCATTGCACCCAGTAGCAGCGATAATAATAACAAATCTATAAGGGCTATGGGAAACTTGCATATCCATATAGTTAAGCAGACAAAATAGGTTCATTGGCTTTCTCGAGTTTGTTCAGAGTTTTGCTTAGCTCTGTCGCTAATAAAATCAATACAAGCTAATGCCGCTGCTCCCTGAAGGTCTCTGGAAGGTGCTTGTCTCTTTCCTGGAAGGCAGAGCATTTGCTGTCGAATACAGAGATGCCCGGTCCGGAATGCGTCCTATTCGGGCTGGTGTACCTCAGGGTAGTATTCTTGGACCAATACTATACACTGTATTTACGGCGGATCTTCCCATCCTCAATACACCCGGATCATTGACGGCAACATATGCTGACGACACAGCTTTCCTAGCTTCTAGCAGTTACTCAACGACTGCCTCCAGACGTGTCCAAGGATTCCTAGATGAGTTCGAGTGCTGGGCCTCGCGATGGAATATAGAGCCGAATATTGAAAAAACCCAACACGCCACGTTTGCACTCCGGCCTGGGCGCTCACGTCGGCTTTATCTAGATGGTAAGAGAATCGCGCACACTGATAACATCACTTATTTGGGAGTGACCCTGGACAGGCGCCTCACATGGAGCAGCCATATTAAAAAAGCATGTGGAACAGTGAACAAAAAACTGGGGAAATTGGACTGGCTTCTCAGACCAGGGAGTGGTCTTTCCCTAAGAGCCAAAGTACGGTTATTTAAGACCATTATACTGCCAACGTTAAATTGGGGTATCACTTGCTGGGGGACTGCATGTGACACTACCCTAAGAAGAGTTCAAGCTACAATAACAAAGTCTTTGCGCCGCATGACCAATATTCAGTGGCATCATTACGTCAAAAATGAGACTATCCTCAACGACCTTCAAATACCAACGGTGTGTGAGGCCATAAGTAAAAGCTCCAACCGGTATCGCGCACGTTTGTTAGACCACTCTAACCGCCTGGCTAGACAACTCGCAAGACCGGCGAGACATAGGCGTCTGAAGCGCAAGCACCCGTCGGACCTCTGGATCCTTGGCCGATCGCGGAACGGCCGGCTTCTTTAGAAAATTATAGCAATATTATTATAGCATACCCGTGCTGATAACAGCGTCATCTCCCCACTGAGATGGGTTTTTAAAGTTCAAAGTTATATCGGCCTGGAAATAGGGTAAACACCCTATGTAGCTTGCCAAATAAAAAAAAAAAAAAAAAAAAAAAATAAAATCAAATGAAATCAAAGAGCTTCATCTAACCAAAAACATCCCATAACAATAGCAACAACAAGAACTGTATAGAGAATATGAGCTTGGCACGCAAACAATTTTCACGCATTGCACAAATATAATAATAAAGAGCCAACACACACACAGTAAAAGACCGAAAAAACAAAAACTAAACAAATGCGCTTGCTGAATAATTGAATGCGAGCACACACACACACACACACACACACACACATACCAAGGGGAATATGGAAAATTTGTTTACCATTTTCCCCCTTTCAAAACAAAACAACAACAACGTTTGTCAGGCAATGTGACAGTTGACTAACTCGTTGAATGTTCAAAATAACGAAAAACTCCCCAATGCTTCCGTCAGCAACAGCAGCAATAACAACAATTCAATAGCAAAAATATGTAATTGCATTTATAAATTGGTAATAATTGTTTATTTTTGGTCACAAACGTGCAGCTACCGCTTGCAACAATGAATTGAAAATTGCAAAAAAAAAAAATAAAAATAAATAAAATATACAGGTTGGATATATCTATTACAAAAATGTTAAACGGATATGTATGTGGCGAAAACAGAGAGAGAGAGAGAGAGAGAAACAGAATTTCACTCTTGTGTTTCGGTCGGCAACAACAAGCGTACGAGTACGAGGGTTGCCACACCTATTCCAAAATGCCAACTTAAAAGACAAGCCGACTACAATGATCTGCGTATGCCAGAACCACTTGGGAATTAGTATGCGGCATGAGTGTTACACGTTGTACAAGAATATCAAATAATATAATAAGCTATTAGTCATATACATATTACATTATCAATGAATCATATTTAGAAAATTGAAACAGAATCTAGATTTTGACGCATTTATCTACTTTTGATTTAACAAAAAAAGCTAAAAACTTATTTATAACGAATTCAATACTTTAGATATTTGAAAAAGTAAGAATTTCTTGAAATTCATTTAATACTCGAATTAATAAGGAGAATCCTTGCCACAAATGTTGGAAGAATGCTTTAATTTTGTTATTGATATCCCCAGAACTTAACGTAATTTTAACTTTATATCTTTAATTTAATATTTTAAATTTTATGTAAATTTTGTATATACCTCTAAATGTTTTTTAATTTTATATAAATTTCTTTGTGTCGACTAAATAATAAATAAAAATTAAAAGATAATACTATTCCTAAAAGATATTAAAGAAATATTGAATTTCACTATATGTACATTTATATATATTATGAAATCGGACTCACCTTTGCCTGAAACGTGATGCCATTAAAGAATGCCTGCTCGGCATGGAGTGGTACACGCAAATCCTGATCGTCCTGCACCAGATCGTACGGTGTCGATGGCATTCTCAGATAGTTCAATAGCACCGATTCGGACCACTTGTAGTATCATGAAATTGTTTTCATTTTCCTCGTGCTACGCCTGTGCAGCTGATGGCGCAGTTGCCATAAAAAGCCACTTGGACGACGCTTCCCTTGGCTCTGATGGCTCTGTTGGCTCGGCTGGCTCGGTTGGTGCGGCAACTGCTCTTGGCTAATACTTTGGCTCATGCAAATTGTGTGGAGCGGCGAGCGCGCTGTGATTGATTTGTTATGTTTTTTTCCTCCTCCTTACTCTTCTGCTGCTGTGTTGGCCCCTTATTCCTGCTTCTAGCTCTCCGCTCTGTGCAGCCAGTCCAGTGAGCGTTTGCTTAATCTCAATTTATGAGCTTGCGGTCTCGTCTCTGTAGCTAGCAAATTGAATTGCGTCAGTTGGCTGGTTGCTGTGCGATTTGCTGTGAGATTGGCGCGATTCCTTAGGTTTTTGCGTTTTATTATGAAATCTGCCCATTCACTGCCAATTTGCGCTGAAAGCAGAAAAAACACAACGTATATACATATACATACATTAATGTAGAAAACGCCAGAAAGCCAATAAACGCTGGCTAATATCATCATGTAATCAAATGCGTCTAAGCGCTACAACTTTTTTTGTCTATTAAAGTGAATCACTCGCCAACTTTCGAACTTTAATATATTGAGTCAGCAAATCAAGTGTCGAGTTCATTGGAATCATGCTAATTTGCCACTGCTTGAATCACAAACGTCGTGGTCGCTGGTTGTTTTAGCTGCTCTTCGTTGTTGCTGTCTCTCTATCTCTATCACACTCACTCTGTGTCTCTCTTTCTCTTTCTATAGAGGTGAGGTGATGAGAAGGCGCACCTACGCGCACGTGCCGACAAGGCGTTGTTTTTGATAAAACAGAAAAACATTTATAATAATAATAATAGCTTGTAAAGCACGTTGACTTTTGTGTACCATACATATGCTCATGGTTCTATAAGGAAATGTCGGCGTATTTCATTGAAACCAGCAATCAATGGCTCTTATAGCCAATTAAAAATGTGAGTAGACTGTGGCATAGTTAATAAAGAGTATATGATAATTATAAGCCTGTTTACAGGGTATGTGCGAGCTCAGCTTGCTTTACCAGCACATTTGATTCTATATTGCTTAGTCTATTCTTAGTCCTACTGTTACCAATCTTTCTAATAATTTAAGCGCTCTCCTACAGGGCATCTTGCAGTCAAGCTCTCACTATTAGATCCAACTTGTCTATAGATGGGCCTCTCAATGTGGTTCTCAGTAAAATCCCCCTTTCTGTTTACTTTCAATTGCTCTGTCAAATTTCATCAGCTCTTGTCGGCTGATTTTAATGAACTCAGCTAAAACTCAAACTGAAACTTTATGTCAACAGCTGTGGATTTTTTCCTCGTTTTTCGTTTTTGTTTTTGTTTTCGTTTTCGTTTTCTATCTGATTTTGTCAGCGGCCTTTGTCTCTGCATCTGAGTCGCAGGCTGGCTCCTACTCTAACCCAGCTACTGCATCTCGCTGTGCCTCGGAGACAGGCCAAAGGGTCATGGACGTTTAAGCTTGTAAATGACAGCAACAACAACAACAAGTCCCCACTGTGGTTCTCCTTAGCGCTGAGTCTCAATCTTCGTCTGCGTCTTCATCTTCGTCTGCTTCTCCAATTGCCGTCTTCAAGTGATTCCGAGTTTAACGAACAACAACAAAAAATGCGGCGTTAGCTTTTAAAAGGCTAAAACAAAAGTTATGCCAGAAATGCTCGAATATCTCTTTGTCATTATGGTTTGTATCTCTGTCTTGTTTTTTCATTGCGCTTTGTGTGGCTCACATTAACTTATCAATTTGGGCAACGATTCAGTTAAGTTCGGATTGCAGGCAGCTGAGACTGAGACCCAGCCAAATGGAGGGCACTGGGTTGAGCAGTTGACACTTTTTGGGGCGTAACATAAATCAGCTAAGCTTGTGCCGAGGTCAGTGTGTTATCAGGGGCGGATTAATGGCGCACATTCCGCAAAAAAACAACATGAGACCGACCAACAACTTGAACTTTAAATCTGGAAGCGGGAAGTTGCCTGCCCAAGCCTTTGTCTAGTGCTCCCACAAGCAATGCGCAAAGTTCAATGCCTGCTTGCTTGCCTTCGCCCACATTCATATATCATACATAAGTGGTGCTCCTCTAAAGGTAGCTGCAGCAGCGCCATTTTGTGTCCGCACCAAGGTTCAAGTACCTCCAACAAGACAAGGCAAGACCCAGCGACCAAAGCACGCGGCGCATGCGTCGTTGCAAGGCATACTAAAAGCATATTGCTAGAAAAGTGCCTCACATTGCACCCGCTGTTGTCAGGTAGTAAGCAGAAGAAGCAGGAGGAGAAGGAGAAGGTGAAGGAGGAGGGAACAAAGTGGCAGAGAACGGTATGCATTACCCAGCCCAGTCGTTGCCTCCCTTTGCACAGAACTTTGCTCAGAACTTTCTTCACTCACTTCTCGGCTACGCACGTTCGTAGTCTACACTTGGCCAAATTTATGAGCTGCCATAGCTTTCAATTTACTTGAGAATTCTTTTATGTTTATGCAAGAGTCAACGAGTAAAATTTTTAATTAGTATTTATGGGATAACGAAAAGACTCATTTAGTTTTCTCTCGTAGTCATAATACTGATTTGTTTTCTATGCACACGTTTTCTCTGAGTGTGTGTTTTGTTCTTGCTGCTGCACGCCTATCTACTGTGGCTTTCGTATTGCGCTTTGTCTTGTGCTTCGCCTCGCTTCGTTTCGTTTCGTTTGATTCCGTTTCGTTTCTTTTCGTTTCTTTTCGTTTCGTTCTTCGCCCGCACTATCAATAAAGCTGCTGCGCCTGCGCGCTGTACAACAACAGCAAAAACAGCAACAGCACAACAACACAACAACAAACACAATGGAAAAACTCGTATCGCATGCAAGTGAATGACTTGGCAAAGCTGACGACGTGCTTCCAAGAAGCGTTCAGCGCTGGACTCAGAGAGCCGCAGACTTGGGACTTGGTCTCTTGGCGTCAGCAGCTGAAACCGGTCTTTGGCTGGAGTCGAAGTCAAAGTCTTGGTAACTTACACGCTCACTTCCTTTCCGGTTCTTGCTGCACTGCACGCCTCTCTCTCCCTCTCTCCCTGCCCCTCTCTCTCTCTCTCTTCTCTCCACACACTCCAGCTGCAGTCAGCTGCAATTTGTGCTTTGCAGTCTTACAAGTTGCTTTTTCTGCTTCTTTGTGCTTTTTTTTTGCGTTTTGCATTTTGATATTTGATTTCTTGTAATTACGTAGCCAGCAATCAAGCGAATCGACGCTTTCGAGCTTTTGTCAGCTGCGAGACTGCAAAATATTTCTGCGCCGTGCCGCGTGCACTTGCCACTTGCCACAAAGCTGCCATTGCAGTTTCATGCAGTATTATGCAAGTCGCAAAAAACGATAAAAAGAAAATAAATAATAAAACCGAAACTGGTCGCCAGTTTGGAGCTCGGGATCTGTATTGCTGCTGTTATTTTCGGTTGTAATACTATTTTCGAAGAAAATAGTATATTAAGTTTGTGCTGAAGTTTGTAACGCATAGAAGGAAGCGTCGGAGACCCCCAAAAGTTACTGCCAGTATGCTTAGAATGACAAAACAAATTGATCTAGCCATGTCCGTCTGTCTGTCTGTCTGTCTGTATGTATGCAAACTAGTCCCTCAGTTTTTGAGCTATCGTTATAAAACTTTGCACAGAGACTTATTATTCAAAGGGACAGCACATTGGTCGGAACCGGCCGGATCGGACCACTATATCTTATAGCTGCCATACAAATGGAAGTCGGTTTTGGCCATAAGTCCCATGTTTTCAAAGCTATCGCAATGAAACTTTGCACAGATACATATTATTAAAACATAGATCACATTGATTGGAGCCGGCCGGATCGGATCACTGTATCTTAATCTTATTAATTTTTACAGATGAAAGTGCTGCAGTTAGCAGAGTGAAAATTGTTTAAAGGTTCGAAAAGAGTATAAAATCTTCGGCACGCCGAAGCTAATCCTTTCCCACTTGTTTTTTTTTCGTTTTTCCAAAATTGCTCACATTTTTTCGTTTTGAACATTGTTGTTTTCGGCAATGCGGAAAACTTGAAAGCGAAATTTGCTAAGCATCGATTGTTGTTGTTGCTGATGTTGCTGTTGTTGTTTCTCTGCCAAATAAACACATAAACAACAATGATGGCAACAATCTGCAGATCTAGGCAGCTGCGCCAGCTGCGATGACTCCCTCAGCCGCTCATCTCACAACATCTCTGGCCCCCCTCTCTCTGGCAACAATCTTGTTTTCGATTTCAAACGCAATTGCTAAGAGGCAGCGCTGCCTGTCTGCCAATCGCAACATGTTGCACAGTCAGTTGTGGCTGATGTGCAGATAGTGAGAGAACCTTTTGGCCGCAAGATTCCTTCTGCGATCGGCAGCAGACGTTGGCCATTTGGCGCATTGTCTCGCCAGCCAATGTCGCTTTGCCTTTATATTTATGAGCAGACAGGCCAGACAGGCAAACAGAGAGCAACAAAAGCAACGAGTCGCGCTGGCAGGCAGGTCGATGCAAAAGTTTTTGCCTGGCTGGCCAGAATGTATCTATAAGATACATGCTATGCGCGTATGTGTTACGCGCCTATAAATAGCGCCAAAGTGAGCAGCATTCTAAAGCAATCGACGCCCCCCCTTAAGGCAGCTAGACTGAGCGAGAGATATACAGACAGAGAGAGAAAGAGAGAGAGAGAGAGGGCAGAACAACAACAACTAAATGTCTATACTCGTACCTACATGAAATACTTTGGGGGCTAATACACACAACACACAAACATAAATCTTTTGTGAAACAAAAAGCGATTGCCAAATAAAAGTTTTAGCCGCCAGTTTTGACTTCGAAAATTTCGGATATATTTTCCACCCAAATCGATGTGAGTTTGTAATCGCACAAAAAGTATCTAGCAGTTACAAATCGTTAGCAAATGCCTAGAACTAACCTTGAAAGTTCAGTTCATTTAGCATAAGTCGTGAGTGCTTAAGATTTTCCAGCTGCAGAAGTATTGTGTAGCTTAAATAAATGAAACTCCGGCACAAAGCGGAGACTAAAACAATATTAATGATTGTGAGCGCCGCCGATTGGTCAGTTATCAGCAATTTTGTCATTGCACTGAACTTTAGCGTTGATTATATTAGCTCCCATACGCAGCCCATGGGCAACTGCACTAAAGTAGCTGAGTGCGTGTGTGTATCTGTATCTTGCAGATGCATTTACTGAATGAGACTAAAGACTGCTTGAGAGACCCAATTCGAAATTGTTGTTGCTGCTGTTTGCTGTCATATTTTATAAAAATAATAAACACAACGCTGACGAGCAGCGGCTGCTGTCTTCATTTTTTGGCACACAAATTCGCTTATACACAAAGCGACTCGTCTCATTGTATCTGTATCTCTGTATCTGTATCTGTATCTGCATCTGCAGTATATATATGCATGGCAAAATGTATCTAGAACGCGTCGCGTAATCACTTTTTTTCAGCTGCATTGCAATTTATGCCGCTTATGTTGGAAATTATGCGGAACTTTCAATTTCTATGCGCAATTTGCGTGGGGTGCTTGAGTTCTTCTGGCACTGCGGCATATTCTACATACCTTCCTCTGTCTGTCTCTCTGTCTGAGCTTGCTTTTGTTTCACAGTTATCACACACACTCACACACACACACACACACACAGGTGATGAGTCGCAGCAACTCGGATTACACGCTTTCAGCTGTTGCTGTTGCTGTCTCTCCTT
Source organism: Drosophila flavopinicola (assembly GCA_035042425.1). Classification (NCBI taxonomy): domain Eukaryota; kingdom Metazoa; phylum Arthropoda; class Insecta; order Diptera; family Drosophilidae; genus Drosophila; species Drosophila flavopinicola. The sequence continues at coordinate 583,974 of JAWNLL010000452.1, read as the reverse complement.
TTGACTTTGCGGTTATTTTTGTTTTTATTTTTTTATGTTATTTGCCTTTTTTCAAAAATTTAACTGCCAATTCTGGGAAGCCGACACGACGCGTTCTTTTTTGTCTGCTGTTTTGTTTTTTTTAGCTGAATGTTAATAAATACATAGAACGTTGACCAAATGGCGCCGACTTGTTGCTATGTTTGTGGCTAAAGTTCGGTTTTTTTTTTTGTGTTTTGGGTTTTGTTTTGTTTTGTTTGCTAAGCGACGGCAAGTTTTATGAATATTTAATAAATTTTCGCCAGTATTTTGTGTGTCTGTAACGCGTGCATACAAATGATGTTGAGCCGGGGCGTGTGAAACGGAAATGACTGGCTTTTGGGATACTGTTTTGGGTTTAAGAGCTAAGAACTCAACTTTCGACACGAATAATTTGCTAATGGGCGCGACACGAGTTGCGACAAATCCAGCAGCACTTGGGCCAATAACAATCAAACATACAGCACACCAGAGACAGTTACTTAGAAACACAGAGCTACTCAGATACTTAGGGTTGTGTTAACTTTATTTATTGATGTCTTACTTTATTTATTTTGAATTTTTTGCTCTTTGAGGAAGCGTTTGCTTGGCGGAATCGAAATTTGAACGGCTTATTATGTGTGGGAAACCGGTATGCAAAAAGCTGCCAATTTTTGATTTCGTTATATTCGCAATTGGACGCACAAACGACGCGCCACAAAATTCGCGCTGCCCGTTAACCGTTAAGCGTGGAGCGTTGCGTATACGCCTGGCCTGCACACAATGAACGCCGAACAAGAACTGAAACGCGTCGTCTCCACTCGCTGTCGCATGGCGGCCCAAGCAGCAGCAGCAGCAGCCACAGCACATTTACAGGGTGCCACAAAACCAGTTTGCGTCTAGCGTCAGCGCTCTCTTACGCAGCCGAAGAGCGCGTTAGCGAGAGAGAGAGCGCTTGCTGTGGGTCGCTCGGGTCGCGCTCTGTGCTGTCGAAAAGCGAAAGCGACTGGCCAATCAGCGACGGGCAAATACACGTGCTTGGCTTTTGGCCCAAGCGTGGCGGCGTTTCTCTGTTTTGGTTTTCTTGCTGGGCACAAAACAAAAACAACTTGGCGCGAGAGTTCTTTCGGCCGGACTGTGCTCTTAGCCCCACGCTCGAGACTTGTTTTGAGACTTGTCAAGCATTGTCTTGGAACAATTGAGTGTTTAATTTAAGTGTTTGGGTTTGTTTAAACAATTTACTTACCATACACGTTTTTTCAGCTGCTCAGTCGCGTGTTGCGGTTTATAGTCCAGACTTAATAATGATACCTGAAATTCGTGTCATAAATTACGGATATAATTATGATAGGCACACATTTAGTACGGCATATGAATTAGGCAGTTCTTTTAAATGCTAAGCAGAGCTGTTTAGACTTAGAAATTACTTTGAAAAGTTAAAATATAATATTATTGCTACTAGTTCGTTGTTTGATTATACGAAATGTGTAATCGTGTAAATTATTTGCTGGGAATTGAGTTTTTTATTTAAATGTTTATGTGTTTGAATAGAGACAAACTTTAAATAACTTTCACTTAATATTCATTTTTTCATTAAATTAATAGAATAATCTCTTGAAATCCAATGAACATTGAAATTGAGTATTTTAAATGCCAAGCAGAGCTGTTAAAGCTTAGTAAAAAATTTTGAAAAGTATTAAAAATAGTATTGTTACTGGTTGTTTCTTTGATTATACTAAATGTGTAATTGTGTAAACTATTTTCTAAATAGAGACAAACTTTAAACAACTTTCCCACAAAATTTTGAGTTTTTCATTGAATTTGTAGAATAATCTCTTGAAATCCAATGAATATCGAAATTGACTATTTAAATGCTCAGCAGAGCTGTTAAAGCTTAGAAAAAACTTTGATTTGTATAAAAAATAGTATTGTTACTGCTTGTTTACAAGTACATTGTTTGATTATACTAAATGTGTAATCGTGTAAATTATTTTCGGGAAATAAAACTTTTCATTTCTAAATGAAATGCCAAATGTAAATGAATAGAGACAAGCTTTAAACAACTTTCCCCCAATATTCAGTGCATTTCATTGAATTGGTCGAATAATCTCTTGAAATCCAATGAATATCGAAATTGAGTATTCAAACAGATGTGCTCGCCATAGTTGACCCAAATCAACGCTGACTAAAGGTTAGCCCAAAACATTCCGTAAATAACCAAATATGAAACTGCCTTTCAGCTGCCACAATTCGGAATATACATATATACATATATTCACTCCGGCTTTTATGCCAACAGCAGTACAGACAGACAGACGGACAGACAGACAGCTCACTCACAAAGCTACACTAGTATTCACGAATATTCACGAATATTCACGCATAACTCAGCCTTCTCTATGCCACACATCATTTGTATGCTTGTGTGTGTGTGCGAGAAGTGGGAGGTGGAGGCGTGGCAAGTCGGGGGCGGCGTGGCAAGGAGTATTCATGAGAAGTATGCAAAAGCTATGCGAGACCGGCAACAAAATATACAAAAAAAAGGATGACAAACCGTGCAAAACTCAGATAGGATGCGCCATGACAACAGGCAGACAGACAGCAACTAGATGGACCGCAGAATGATAGATATGACGACAAATGAAAGGAGCCGTTGCTATTAAAGAATAAAGTGCTGTATGCTGTATTCTGTGAAATGGTAAACAGTTTGCGGTCGGCTCTCGTCTAAAATTGGCTAAAATTCCAATCGAACGGTTTGCGCAAATATTTGCTGCTCTTTAATTGAACTCTCAGCAAACCGCCGAGAAGGACAACAGCAGCAGCTGGAAACAACGAGCAGCACTTTCAACTTGCAAGCCAAATTAAAAACCAATGTGCAAAAAACTTCAAATGGCTGTCGCGTCGCTTGACAAACATCGCTAAAATCCTGCTACCAACTTTTACTGGCTGGTCACTTTTTTAATTAAAAAATGCCGGCACGAAGGCGCACGCAAACTTGAATTGGCAAACAGTTTAACAGCTTAAAAGCAAACTTTTTTGTGTGCTTGAAAAGCAAGCGAAATTGTGTGCATATCTGTTGGTAAATATACATACGGCCAGCGACTTTAAAATCTTTAGCCGGAATGCGGGCCTCGAAATCCGTTCAATCATGGCCTCTAACGAGTGCGTGCCCCAAAAGAAAACTTCTGTGCTTTGTCATTTTTACTTAACACATTGTCAGAGGAAGAAAGCGGGAAAGTCCTTGAAGATCCTTACTTAGCAGTAGGCAACAGCCCTTCGACGATGTAGTCGCTTGCCAAGTGGCTGGCAAACTTTTTCTCGATTTTGCTTACCTCCGGCAAACTTTGTCGATTGTTGTGCGAGTGTGTGTGTGTGTGTGTGCCTGTGTGTGGGTGTGCTTCTGTGTGTTTACATGAGTGCCTTTCTGCCTGTATTAAGTTGCCACTCCGGCTGTAAGACTTTAAAGCCTCAGTCAAATCAATTAATAACTTGGCGCGTGCTTAATATACAAAGTACAGCCGGCGCCTAAAAGCATGCAGCAGAAGTCGTTATTTAATGCATAAATTATATAAATTATATGAGACTCATCTGACATTAACATTTACTGGAGCACATGTGTCGGCATTAAAGCTGAAAGCGCTCCGGATATAATTTGATAAGCCCACTCACCCAGCAGGCAGCTGCTGATAAAAACCAATAAATTTATTGTCAGTGTTTGGCTTTGTAGCTGCTGCTGTTACTTTCATCCATGCTTCGTTAAATCTGCGTTAATTTATGTGGGCGTGGCCTTGGGGGCTATGTGCAAATGACACACAAAATGACTTTGATAAACACAATTGTCTAGCAAAGACAAAGACAAAGAAAGCTGCGCCAAATTAAAATGTACGCTTCAACGCATCAGCTCGAGGACACGCGGCTTTAAGTCGCCAACTTTTCGTCAGGCAGGCAGTCGCTGGTAAAATCAATCAGCAAAGCAAATAAATACAATTAATGTAACATTGCGCATACGCCACATTGCACAGTCGACGTGGCAAAGGCAAGCAAGCCAGCCAGCCAGCTTCTCTCATCGTCCTGTCGTTGTCGTCCTTGCTGCCGTCCTTGTTGCCGTGCCTTGGCATAAATTATGCTCGCGACAATTCTTTGCAATTTTATGCATGTCAATGCGGTGCACAACATTCACCAGTTGCGAGGGGCAACCAAGAGCAGAAAGCCCTTTTTGTAAATGCAAACACAACAGGTAAGCAAAAGGCACAATTCAGACAGCACAACTAACAGATACCCTAAACTGTGAAAGTACTAAGAATAGTTGTTAATTGGGCCTATCAGACAATATCAAATTCACATTCAGTTTATTATAATTGACAACGTTATTATATGCATATATATATACTGATTCCAACACTGTCTACAAGCCAACATACCCCAGTCTTCACTCGTTTTTTCAGGTATTTTAACATATTCCGAGCAACTGACTCACCTGCATTTCCCATGGCGACCGAGATGTGAATAAAATAATATCAAATATGCACTGACGTGTAAATTAATGCGTGAGTCTCTTCAAATGGCATTAAAGTATGAAATGCTATGAATATGAGTACGAGTATGAGTACGAGTATGAGTATGAGTATGTGCATATGAATACTCATGCCTATTTACATAGCTTGTGCTTGTGCCTTGGCCTCCAAATTAACATGTCTAATTGAAGGAGCTGCAAAAAAGCAAAACGAACTGAAAAAGAAAGAAAAATACATGTGCAAAATGTTGAAAATTCCCAGAGACATTTTCATATCGAACGCCATCCACTTTTCACAAGTGCCACAAAGTTGTTGAAAAGTTCTGCAGTGCTTAACTGCTTCGCTACCCAATGGAAAAAGAGCAGCAGTAAAAAGTGGATATTTCATGAGTGCAATTAAATATGTTACACAGATTAACAGCTTAAAATATTCATAAAGTTTTTAAATGCCAGTTGAGATATGTTGCGCATTAAAACCAATTGGCTGCACATTAAACTGTAAACTGTAAAATAATGCAGCCGAAATGCAGCTGCAAAGGAAGCCAAGCTGATGCTGATTGTTTACCTAATTAATTGTCTATAAATATTTAAGCAGCTGTGGTAAATTTACCACAATAAACGGAGTCATGTTCATTGATATTATGATAATATTAGAAATTTATATATGTATAAGAGCTTACATTGTCAACACAATAAATACCAGTTAAGTGTAATGACAGCTGTTAAATTTAAATGTTATTTTGAAATTTATATTTCATAACGAAAGTAAACAAGTGGGAAAGGATTATCTTCGGCGTGGCGTAGATTTTGTACTCTTTTCGAACCTTTAGACAATTTTCACTCTTCCAACTGCAGCACTTTCATATGCTGTAAAGATTCGTTTTATTTATCGATGTACTGTAATCAATGTACTGTAATTTTGAATAATAAGTATCTGTGCAAAGTTTAATCGCGATAGCTTTGAAAACATGGGATTTATGGCCAAAACTGACTTTCAGTTGTGTAGCAGCTTTAAGATGTAGTGGTCCGATCCGGCCGTTTCCTACCAAGGTGCTGTTCCTTTGAATAATAAGTATCTGTGCAAAGTTTTATCTCGATAGTTCAAAAACTGACGGACTAGTTTGCATACATACAGACAGACAGACGGACAGACATGGCTAGATCAATTTGTTTTGTCGTACTAAGCATACAGGCAGTAACTTTTTGGGGTCTTCGACGTTTCCTTCAGCACAAACTTAATAAACTATTTTCTTCGAAAAGAGTACAAAAGCTCTTAGGACCGCTTATAGTTTAAAACTTACGCTTAAATAAATATGTTCTGTCGTACTCAAGCGTATTAGCTTTAGCATTGTCTAAATTACATGCCACAATACACAGAAATTATTAGAAATTATTAGCATTAATCCGAAATTCATATGGTCTATGCTGTCACAGCCACAATTACCGAAATCATAATAATAAATAGCTTTAAATAGCTCAATTAAAGCTGTAAAACTGTGTATATGGAACTGTAAATGAGTATTCGACCATTAGCCACATAGCACTTGCAAACATTTCAAACGGCCGCTAATTAGCCGCGATTCGAGAGATAAGTCACAGGTCAGCAGAGCTAAGGGCAACCACCAAAACAGACGAACAGACAGCCACAACATGTGGCTAGCAGTGGTTCTATCCCTGCTCCGACTGCTGCTGCTCACCGATGTGAGCCGGGCACTAACTGTGCGGGCAGCACTGGAACGCAGCTACCAGGAGCAGCGCTACGATACGCTCCTGTTGCTGCGCCACAGCAGACAGCTGCAGTGCACCCAAATGGAGCAAGTGGCGGCTGCTGGCACTTGGCCCGTGCTACGCCTCAATAGCGATGCTGACTTCTATCTGAAGAGCAGCCAAAGCACGGAGATGATGGCAATGCTCTGTCTGAGTGGTAACATTGAGATGGACACGCAGATGTGGCAGTCATTGGCACAGAATCTGCACAACATGCGTTATGTGCGACTGTTGCTGCTGCTGCAGCAGGAGCAGCCTTTGGATCAGCTGATGAAAGACTTGTATAACATGACGTATCATCTGCGCTTTCCTCATGTGGTGCTGCTGCTGCCCGAGGGCAGCGCCCATCAACTGCAGCCATACGAACAGGATCTCTGGCTACCGCTCCAGCCGAACAGCAGTGCTCCGATCTTTGCCAGACAGGACAACTTTCATCTCTTTCCAGCTAAGGCACTGCCAGATCAAGTGCCGCCCAGTTCCATGGTGTTCAGAGATGCCAGGACAGGTGAGCTGCGCATGACGGGCTTTATGGCCAAGCTGATTCTGGAGTTTGCCCAGGCGCACAACATCTCGCTGCAGTGGCAACGTCACGTAGTCGTCGGGGATCGCATGTCCTTGATAGTCCTGCGCAACATGACGCTCAACGGCACCCTGAGCATGCCGATGACTCTTTGCGGCTACGAGCTGCCCAACAAGTCGGGCTACTACACGTATCCCGTGGTGCAATCCGTGTGGCTCATAGTGGTGCCCTGTGCCCAGGAGATACCCACCGCTGAGGTTTACCTTTTGGTCTGCAGTTGCAAAACACTGGCCGTCCTTTTGGCCAGCTACTGCATTTTTACTCTACTGCAGGGCGGCTTTAGCTGGCTGCTGATCGAGCAGAAGTTGGACTGGACGAAACTGGTGTTCAATGAGCGCATGCTCTCGGGCATTATTGGACAGCCTTCCCAGCTATTCGACCACTCGATGAACAGCATTCGGCTGGGCCATGCCCAATTGTTTCTATTGGGCCTGATTGTCAGCACTCTGTTTGCGGCCCAGTTGAAGACGCTGCTGACCAAGCGACCCAGGGAACGTATGGTCTCTAATCTTCTGGAGCTTCGCGACTCTCAGCTGAGTATTTACTTTTCCGAAGGCGAAAAGTTCTATCTAAGCCTCAACCCAAAAGAGCACGTCCTTGCACCCATCAAATCAAAGATCACCTTTCTGGAGACCACTGACTTTCACCGGCAGCGCATGATGTTTAACAAATCGAAGGCATTCTCCATGACCTCCATAGAGTGGGCATTCATCAACGGGCAACAGGAGCTATTCCAGCATTCCGTGCTCTGCTTTCAACCCGGCCTGGCCTTTCGCTCCACACTGCTCGCCTCCTTGCCACTGCAGGCGAACTCCATTTTTGCAGAGCCAATGGATGCATTTGTCCATCGCGTTCACGATTCGGGTCTATTGGAGTACTGGAAGCAGCAATCCTTCCGGGAAATTACTGCACTAGGCGAACTCAGGCTCACGGATCCATATCCATATGAGCCTTTTCATGACTTCAAGGTGGGCGATTTGTTTTGGGTCTGGTTCAGCTGGGCCTCAGGTTTATCCTTGGCATTTATAGCCTTCTTGTGCGAACTAGCTGTACATCGCATGACAAATGAAACTTAAAATGAAATATGAAATTGAAATATTTCATTTAATTTAACATATATTATTGATGGAAAAATAAACAATGATGACAACTCAAATATGCATTTTGATTTTCGCAGCTCATTAAAAGCTTTGTTTAATTATATTTGACTGAGTTCATATATGATCATAATCATATTAGTCATATTATTATAAATCAATTTTTTTGCCAGTCAACTCTGAACTAAATCGATTTTTAACTAGCTGCATTTAAATGTTGAGATATCTGTGAATATTAATTTGGCTGTACATCAACTTTTGGGGATTTAACGACATAGTTGTAAAAATAGCAAATATAATGATAAATATATGCATATATAGTATTCTTTTTCTATTATTAGGAATGACTATATGAATGGAGGTAGAAAATTACGTATACGCAATATCAGGCTCTGTAAAGGTCTGCATTTTGCTGTGATTCAAAAAGTGTACTCTATACTACAGTAAACACATTTGTGCCATAACTGCTCGTTGGTGTTGGCCAGCCCAAAAGTGTCCCTGAACAGTTGGTAAAGTTGACATAAATCAAACATTTTGCTAGCGGATTACTTTCAGAGTGTCAGCTGATACCGTTACGGCTGCTGTTGACATGGTTTAAATGTTGTCAGGCCATTTTGTTGGTTTAGTTTTGTTGTTTCCTTTTCGGTGGGGGGTGGCTCACTCAATCATCGATGGGCCCAAACCAGACAGCCAGTCAGCCATCCAGCAAGGATCCAGATAATTGACGTTTACGTTGTCAGAGCAGCGTTTTTCTTTTAAAATGTTGATACGGCCAGACATGAAAAGTTGGTCGGATTTGCTGGTTATTGCAATTTAACGCGTATTTTAGAAAGAGGAAGAGCCTGCCACACGGCCGCATCGACAGCTGTGCCACCGATGCCATTGAGGGGCGTTTATGGCAAATCGATGCTCCAATTGGCACTTTAAGCGCCTTTCGCTGTCATCCGGGCCCCATAGGGAAATTCAATTTCATTTTCATTTGCCCTGCAGCAGAGTGCAGCTTCGTTCTGGCACAGACAAAAGGTTTGCCGGCGGCGGATCGAATTAAACACGGTCCAAGGCCCGGAGACCGGCTAGAAGCCTCTTTCTTTCACTCATTTATCGATTTTCGTTATATTTATTCAACCATATTAACTATTTATTAAGCCTTCTTTCCACAGCAACTGTACATTAGTTTTTACTTTCCACTGGTTGTTAGTACCAAAAAAAGACTGGATTTTATACTCGCCAGATGGCAATGGCATAAACCTGAAGAACTCATCTTTAAACACCAGGTCCCTCACAATTATATCATGCTGCAACAAACAGAAAATTAATGGTTATATTCCACATTATATTCAACTCTTAACTCACATTAAATGGACACGAGTGATTCACGTTCGAATTTTCGGCCATAGCATCAAACATTATCTTTTGGAACGATAAGCTCGGGTTCGATATAGCCATAAACTTACAAAAATCATGAGTCTGGTTGAACATAAATGGACGAAACCCACTGAATTTTCGCCAAAGACTCAAATTGACCTGCAATTTATGATGATACTATGTATTAACGCGACCAGAAACTCAAACTACAAACCTTTCCATTAGTAATGGGCCCTTGGAGCAGCTTCGCCTGAAAATTCAAGCCCACAATTCCGCGTCCTAGCACTTTAAGATTGCATTCCGTAATGTTACAATACGAGGGATCCAAAATCTCGCACTCGACGTTAGTAAAGCGGGTCACCGGGACCGACAATCCTCCAGAAACAAGGAATACCAACGAAAAAAAAGTCAACATCATCAGAGAGCTAATAGAATATAGCCGAGATCAACCATTCGACTTTGTATTTTAATACCCAAATGAATGTGTACGAATGCATCAAATCAATATTATCGCAAACTTTTTTGTTTGTAATGAATTAGCTCATCTAACCCATTCCTACCCAGCCATTATATAATAATTATAATTGTTCCACGAATTTGAAAAGCAGACAGTTTGATTGTATGTGACAACTAAATACGATAAATGATTAATAAAAACACACCTGCTTGCATCTGAAATTAACAAATTTGAGTTATCTTTGCCTTCAACTACTTGACAAAACTTTATTGCACATGAACTAAAATGAATTTACAAAGAGGACTGCTCTAGTCGGGACTGACCGACTAGCAGATACCTTGAACCCAGTCCAAGCTTGCATTAATACCTACACATATACTGCAAGCAGTGCAATCAGTTTAAGCAGTTGGCTTGCTTCAAACACTATGGAAAGTTAGATCTTAAAAAACTTCTGTGTTTATTGTCCGATCTTTGTGAAATTTCAAGGACATAAAATTGGCTATGTGTGTTTTGAAATTTTGTGGGGTGGAGACGGGGGTAGACTTTTATGGTATGACCCAAAAACGATAGTCAGTAATCGAAATATATCGATAACTGGTGAACTTGTTTAACTTGTTGAAACTTGTTGAAACTTGATATGTCCCGGGACAATGATAACTTATATTCGAAATATGAAGTGTCTAGCTCTTCGAGTCTCTGATAAAAAAGGTTTGTTGGCGGCGGATCGAATTAAACATGGGCCAAGGCCCAAAGCCCGGCTAGAAGCCTATTTCTTTCATTCACTTATCGATTTTCGTAATATTTATTCATCAATATTAACTATTTATTAAACTTCTTTCCACAGCAATTGTACATTAGATTTTACTTTCCACTGGTTGTTAGTACCAAAAAAAGACTGGATTTTATACTCGCCAGATGGCAATGGCATAAACCTGAAGAACTCATCTTTAAACACCAGGCCCCTCACAATTATATCATGCTGCAACAAACAGAAAATAAATGTTTATATTTTACATTATTTGTAGCACTTTACTCACATCAAAAGGACACGAGTGATTCACGTTCGATTTCTCGACCATAGCATCAAACAATATCTTCTGGAACGATAAACTTGGGTTCGGTGTCGCCATAAACTTACAAAAATCATGGGTCTGGTTAAACATAAATGGGCGAAACCCACTGAATTTTCGCCAAAGACTCAGATTGATCTGCAATATATGATGATACTGCGTATTAAGGAGATCGGAAACTCAAACTACAAACCTTAGCATTAGTAACGGGCCCTTTGAGCAGCTTTGCCTGAAAATTCAAGCCAACAATCCCGCGTCCTAGCACTTTAAGATTGCATTCCGTAATGTTACAATACGAGGGATCCAAAATCTCGCACTCGACGTTAGTAAAGCGGGCCACCGGGACCGAGAGTCCTCCAGCAACAAGGAATAACAACGAATAAAAAGTCCACATCGTCAGTGAGCTAGCAGAATACAACCGAGATTAACCATTCGACTGGTTGTTTTAATACCCAAATGAATGTGTACAAATCTATAAAATCAATATTATAGCAAACTTTTTTGTTTGTAATGGATTAGCTCATCTAACCTATTCTTACTCAGCCATTATATAATAATTATAATTGAATTTGAACAGCAGACAGTTATATTGTATGTGCCAACTAAATACAATAGCCCTATCATATATCGCGGAATCCAATGATTAATACAAAAAAACAGCTTGAATCTGAAATTAACATTAACGAATTTCAATTAAACATCATTCATATTTGCTTGCAACTACCTGAAAAAACTTTAAAAACTAAGACGTAAGAGTGCTCCAGTCAGGACTGACAAACTAGGAGATACCCTGAACCCGACCTACACGTACATACAAAACATATACTGCAAGCAGTGCAAGCAGCTTAAGCAGTTAGCTTGCTTCTTTACAGAACCCAACACTATGGAAAGATAGATCTTAAAAAACTTCTGTGTTTATTGTCCGATTTTTGTGAAATTTCACGGACATCAAATTGGCTATAATATGTGTTTTTTGAAGTTTTAGGGGAATGGAGAGGGTAGACTTTTATGCTATGACCCAAAAACGCTATTCTGAAATCAAAATATATCGAAACCTGTTAAGGAAAAGTTATCGATAAAATGAAACAAACTTGATATTACCCGGGACTATGATAACTTATATTCCAAATATGAAGTGTCTAGCTCTTTGAGTCTCTGATAAAAAAGGTTTGTTGGCGGCGGATCGAATTAAACACTGTACAAGGCCCAGAGCCCGGCTAGAAGCCTATTTCTTTCAATCATTTATCGATTTTAGGTATATTATGTTTATTCAACCATATCAACTATTTATTTAACGTTCTTTCCACAGCAATTGTACACTGTAATTTACTTTCCACTGGTTGTTAGTACCCATAATAGCCTGGATTTTATACTCGCCAGATGGCAATGGCATAAACCTGAAGAACTCATCTTTAAACACCAAGTCCCTCACAATTATATCATGCTGCAACAAACAGAAAATTAATGTTTATATTTTCCATTATTTTTAGCACTTAACTCACATCAAAAGGACACGAGTGATTCACGTTCGATTTCTCGACCATAGCATCAAACAATATCTTCTGGAACGATAAACTTGGGTTCGGTGTAGCCATAAACTTACAAAAATCATAGGTTTGGTTGAACATAAATGGGCGAAACCCACTGAACTTTCGCCAAAGACTCAAATTGACCTGCAATTTATAATGATACTGTGTATTAACGCGATCAGAAACTCAAACTACAAACCTTTCCATTAGTAAAGGGCCCTTTGAGCAGCTTCGCCTGAAAGTTCAAGCCCACTATTCCGCGTCCTAGCACTTTAAGATTGCATTCCGTAATGTTACAATACGAGGGATCCAACACATCGCAGTCTATGTTGGTAAAGCGGGCCACCGTGGCCGAGAGTCCTCCAGTAACAAGGAATAACAACGAATAAAAAGTCCACATCATCAGAGAGCTAGCAGAATATAACCGAGATTAACCATTCGACTGGTTGTTTTAATACCCAAATGAATGTGTACGAATGCATCAAATCAATATTATAGCCAATGGATTAGCTCATCTAACCTATTATAACCCAGCCATTATTTAATAATTATAATTGAATTTTAACAGTTGTATGTGCCAACTAAATACGATATTCAATTAATAAAAAAAAAACCAACTTGAATCTGAGATTAACATTAACAAATTGAAATTAAACATGAGTTATAATTGCTTTTAGCTACATGCCAAAACTTTGAAGTTATGGTTCAAAAACGCTGGTCTGAAATCTAAATTTAGCGATAACTTTTCAACCGGAAGAGTTATCGATAAAATGAGATAAACTTTATCTGACCAGGGACTAAGAGAACTTATATTCCAAATATTAAGTCTCTAGCTCTTATAGTCTCTGATATTCATAGAGACTGACAGACGGACAAACATGGCTAGATCGACTTGGCTGTTGATACTAATCAAGAATGGTTGGAGATGCATCCTTTTGCCTGTAACATACTTTTTCACAACATTATTATAAACTTTTAACCCATTTTTGATGGGCTCAGGGTATACAAACTAAAAAGAGCCAATATAACCGACATTGTCTGTCAGCCGGCAATACAAACTAACTATTGTGATCATGCGGGACAGTAATTTATAATTCCAAATAATACATATCAGACAAACATTAAAAAAACATTTGGGACAGCGCATTAGCTTATACAAATATGTGTTTATATATTATAACTTAGTATAACCTTTCCATATGGTAACTTTATTTTCTTGCGAAATGTGTCTCGCTTTAACAATTAGTCATGTTTACCAGCATCCCTATATAGTATTTGATTAGGCTAAATAAGTTGCTTCAAAGAAACGATTAAGGGTTAAATGATTGCCCATATTCCAGAATATCAAAGCGAATTGTACTTCCTTTAACTGCTTATTATATCTTCTGTACGTGATATATGCACACCAATAATTGTTTTCCAATCATTGTCGGTAGAGGCCATCACCTGTATTTTATACTGTCCCGACGGCAAAGGCAACATCGAAAAATATTCTTCTTTGAATACCAAGTCGCGTACAATTATATCATGCTGAAATATACACCTATTAGGTAAACTTATTTGACAATTCTGTTATTTTGGACTCACATCATATGGGCACGTGTGATTTAAGTTCGATTTATCGGCTAGGGCATCCATGAATATCTTGTCAAACGATAATTTCACATTGGTCTTGGCCATATACTTACAATAATCAAAGGTCGAATTAAACATGAATGGACGATATCCATTGAATTTGCGCCAAAGACTGAGATTTATCTAAAATATAAGAGTGTTGTATAGAATTTGTGACTCTAAATCTGTTTACATACCTTAGCATTGGCGAAGGGTCCTTGATTCAATGTCGCATGTACATACAAGGCCACAATACCACGACCCAGTATTTTCAGATTGCATTGCTTGAAGGTAGCGTAGGAGGGATCCAACATTTTACACTCGACGTTTGTAAAGCGGGTCACAGTACTGGGAAATCCTCCTCTGACCAGCAGAAGAAGCACAAATAGAATCCACATCGTCCAACAGCTCGCAGCACACAGTATAAATAGCACACAGACCTTTTAAATTCAAAAATAAACTATTTTTGTGATATACCCAGATAAAGTTTATTAAAACATTTGAAAGCGTTGAATCGGATAAATGGTTTTACGTTCTGCGTGAGTTGACTGGCTAATGACATCGAACATTTTACTATCATAAGCTAAAAGAAACTTTAGTGATGTTAATTCCTACAATGACTAAATAACTTTACTGCCCATTCGAAAAACATTGTATTTTTCATACCGTGAACCCATTCAAAATGGGTATAATGAAGTTGTGCTAAAGTATGTAACAGGCATAAAGTATTTTCTGTGAAACACAAGCTAATATAAGGCATTGATAGTCCTTGTTAATGTGTTGAAAAACACCTAAAACTCCAAAAACTTTGTCTAAACTTATCCGATTTTCGATTCCGAAGCAGTTTTGATCATGGCTCGTGCTCCTTTTTGAAAGTAAGCAATTGGAATTATCCTATCCTATACGTACAATAATCAAAGGTCGATCGTCAACATAAATGGACGATATGAGATTTACCTATCAAATATGAAAGTGTTGTATATCAATTGTGACTCAAAAACTGTTTACATACCTTGGCATTGGTGAAGGGTCCTTGATTCAACGTCGCTTGAAAGTAGCATAGGAGGGATCCAACATTTAATACTCGATGTTTGTAGAGCGGGACACAGTACTTGGCAATTCTCCTCCGATCAGCAGAAGAAGCATAAATGGAATCCACATCGTCCAACAGATCGCAAAACACAATAGAGATTCAAGCTACTCAAAAGCAAAATGAACTATTCATTCAGTTAAAGATAATTAAAACATTTAAAAGCACGGAACTGGCTCTTCGAACAATTTTGTTAAATTGTTTTACGTTTTGAGTGAGTTAACGAGCTAATAACATTGAATACTTCGTCTAAACCACAAATAATGATGAAAGGAGAAAAATTTTATTAAAATCGGCCATCAATCAATTTATTTAAATAGTCTTGACCCAACTTAACAATGCTTTTTATAGAAAGACTCGACATTTTATATTTTACTATGTTTTCAATAGATCTTCTTTACGCGAAAAGTGCACATTGATATTTGTAATCCATATATTTCTGATCGCGACCATCACCTGAAATTTATACTGTCCAGACGGTAAAGGCATAAGCTTGAAATGCTCTTCCGTATATACCATATCACGCACAATTATATCATGCTTAAATGCACAAATTAGTATAAAGAATAATATTGAAATGTTAACTCACATTATAGGGACAGGAGTGAGTCAAGTTCGACGTTTTTGATATGGATTCTATGAATATTTTTGAAACGATAATGTTGGGCTCGGATTAGCCATAAACTTGCAAAAATCGAAGGTCGTGTTGAACATATATGGACGATACCCATTGTATTTGCGCAAAGACTAAGATTTACCTTGAATTTACAAAGCATATAAATAGTAGTAGTGTCTTAATTAATTCATAACTATTTACCTTAATATTATTAAGTCCTCCAGTATGCATTGTGAAATATATATTCAAGCTGACAATGCCGCGACCCATTATTTTCAGTTCACATTCCTTGTAAGTACCAAAGACAGGATCCAACAAATCGCACTCTACGTTCGTATAGCGAGTTACAGTCGATGAAATCACTCCAGTGAGCAGCAAAGAGAGCGTAAATGGAAGCCTCATTTTCATTTTGTTCTGTTGGCTAGTGAAATACTTGAGCGATTAAACTAAGCGCCCAATCAAAACGTGAAAAGTTACATTCAACATAATATTTGTTTATTTAACTACATTTTCAAACAATTATCCGGCCAATTATTGACCGATTTTATAATGCAACAAAACGTTTAGCGTAGTTTGTTTTCTACTCTGATACTGAATGTATCTGTCCTTCTGCATGAACGCACGTATTTTCGAAACTATTGAAGTTAGAGAAGTTCTGGTCAATCCCTCTAGAGATTGAAACAACAATTTTGGGGCTTATTTAACACATAAAAGAACGATACCTATTATATTTGGCCTAATCAATGTATATATCATAAATAAATACACAAAGTTTTTAATTATACGTGCAAAAAGCCTCGGCTTCAATTATAGATACGTTTGAACATTTAGAAAGGATCAGTTAAAGTGAAAATAAATTTTTTATAAGCCAACCTAAAACAGTTCACTAATATATCGAAATATCGAACTGCTAGCTCGCACGTGAGCTGAACCACTTGCGGATCAGGGCTGAACCATTGCTTGGATTCTGAGCTGAACAATTTTGCAACGCTGTTAATAATATTAATATTTTATACATTATTCAGTAAAATTCATTTTAATATTGACATTTGCTTAAGATGGCAACGCTTGATCTCAACTATCCGTTTAAGCTATTCGACATTTATCCAGCATCCCTATATAGTATTTTTAAGTCTAATTAAGTTGTTTTGTATGAAACAATAAAGGTTTACAGGATTGACCAAAATCGGAAACTAGTTGAGGATTTCCATTTCCAAGCAAATTGTCACTAAATACTGGGCAGTTGTCATAATATTATCTGCTTATTAAATCTTCTGTACGTGATAGATGCACACCAATAACTGTTTTCCAATCATTGTCGGTCGAGGCCATCACCTGTATTTTATACTGTCCCGACGGCAAAGGCAACATCGAAAAATATTCTTCTTTCAATACCAATTCGCGTACAATTATATCATGCTGAAATAAATACCCATTAGTTAATTTAACATTAATTAATCATTTTGCTATTCTGGTATTTTGGACTCACCTTATATGGGCACGTGTGATTTAAATTCGATTTATCGGCTAGGACATCCATGAGTAACTTGGGAAACGACAATTTCACATTGGACTTGGCCATAAACTTACAATAATCAAAGGTCGAATTGAACATAAATGGACGATATCCATTGAATTGGCGCCAAAGACTGAGATTTACCTACAAAATATTAGAGTGTTGTATAGAATTTGTGACTCTAAATCTGTTTACATACCTTAGCATTGGCGAAGGGTCCTTGATTCAATGTCGCATGTACATACAAGGCCACAATACCACGGCCCAGTATTTTCAGATTACATTGCTTGAAGGTAGCGTAGGAGGGATCCAACATTTTACACTCGACGTTTGTAAAGCGGGTGACAGTACTTGGAAATCCTCCTCTGACCAGCAGAAGAAGCACAAGTAGAATCCGCATCGTCCAACAGCTCGTAACCCACAATAGCGATTCAAACATGCAGGAAACAATTTATTGCGAAATAGCCAGATAAAGTTTATAGAATCAGCTCATCAAACAATTTTGTTAAATATACGTTTTGAGTGAGTTGACGAGCTAATAACATCGAATACTTCGTCAAAACCACAAATAATAATGAATGCAGAAAAATGGTATTAAAATCGGCCGATTTGGCTCATCAATTGATTTATTTAAATAGACTTAGCCCCACTTTACAAAGCTTTTTATGGTAAGCTAGTCGGAATTTTATGGACTATGTTTTCATTAGATCTTCCTTACGCGAAAAGTGAACATTGATATTTGTAATCCATATATTTCTGATCGCGACCATCACCTGAAATTTATACTGTCCAGACGGTAAGGGCAAAAATTTGAAATCTTCTTCCGAGCATACCATATCACGCACAATTGCATCATGCTTAAATGTACAAATTAATATAAAAAATAGTATTTAAGTGTTTTTAAAATGGTAGCTCACATTGTAGGGACAGGAGTGATTTAAGTTCGACGATTTAGATATGGATCCCATGAATATCTTTGGAAACGATAATTTTGAGTTCGTATTAGCCATAAACTTGCAATAATCGAAGGTCGTGTTGAACATAAATGGACGATACCCATTGTATTTGCGCCAAAGACTAAGATTTACCTTGAATTTATAAAGCATATACATATTAGTAGTGTCGTTATTAATGCATAATTATATACCTTAATACTATTAAGTCCTCCTTTATTGAATTTGATATATATATTCAAGCCGACAATGCCGCGACCCATTATTTTCAGTTCACATTCCTTGTAAGTACCAAAGGCTGGATCCAACATATCGCACTCTAAGTTTGTAAAGCGATTTACTGTGGACGAAATCACTCCAGTGAGCAGCAAAGAGAGCGTAAGTAGAAGCTTCATGTTCTGTCAGCTAGCGAAATACTTGAGCGATTAAGTTAAATTCAAAACAATACTTGTTTATATAAATACATTTTTTACAATTATCCGTCCAATTATTGACCAATTTTATAATGCAACAGATCGCTTAGGGTAGGAAAGAACACACAGTTTTTATACTCTGATACCAAAGTTATTCAAAATACATTGAGTTTGTGCAATGTCCTTCAGTATTTCCGAAACTTTGAAAGTAAGAGATTTGAAACTAAGACTGCTATACTTGTTGTTACCTGCTTCAGATAAGGTGTGTTCCAATTTTGTGCCATGCCCACTGGGACCCTGGCAAATCGATAACATGTCGATACACCTCAAAGCACAAATCGATAAGACCTGAATATTTCCCACAAGTTTTGAGGCGAGGTGTTGACCTGCCCGCTTCCTAGCTCTTGAGCTCTTAAGCTCACCAAACTTGGATGGTAGACTTCAAACCAACCCCTCTAAGGCCTCGCCCACTAATGTTTTCGCCCATAATACCGCTATTCCTACAATGGTATCAGAGTAATACGCAGTCGTTAATTTTATATTTTATAACTTATTCATAATCTAGCAGAAATCAAAGGTCTTATTAAACGAAAATAAACGCTACCCAATAAATTTCTCCCTATCAGTTAATCTATGATAAATAAATACGCAATTATACGTAAAATAAGCCACGGCTTCAATTATAGTTGCTGCATTATTAAAACAAAATAAAACTGCTTTATGTTGCCTACTTTTGTGCGCTGCGCCAATTGTTTATTTATGATTCACTAAATAATCTGCACGAAAGTTATATGCAGTTTAGGTTTGGCTTAAAGTATCTCTAACATAGATATGAATATTGATATTTACTTTCCAATGGTTATTTGTGGCCGCCATGAACTGAATTTTATACTGACCGGACGGCACTGGCACAAATCGAACAAATTCTTCCTTAAATATCAACTCGCGCACTATTATAGCATGCTAAAAATAAAGAGTACATATAATATACAAATATTTGACAATTCGGTAACACTGAACTCACCTCATAGGGACACGAGTGGTTTATATTCGATCTCTCGGAGACGGCATCAAAAACAATTTTCGTAAACGATAATTTGTTCTCGGAGTTGGCCATAAACTTACAAAAGTCAATGGTGGTGTTAAACAGAAAAGGTCGATATCCATTATATTTGCGCCATAGACTTAGGTTTACCTAAACTTAACAAATCTGTATCATAATACCTTCGAAATATGAATTGTAATTACATACCTTAGCATTATTAAATGGTCCCTTATTTAATTTCGCATAAATATTCAAGGCCACGATACCACGTCCCATTATTTTGAGATTACATTGCTTGAAAGTGGCATAGGAGGGATCCAACAGTTCACACTCCACGTTTGTGAAGCGAGTGGCAGTATCCGAGAGTCCTCTGGCAACCAGCATTAGGAGCGTAAATACGACATCGACTGTCAGCTTGACAAACATTTTAACGATTAAACTTTGCGCCCAGACGAAATTGGCATAAAATTGAAAAATAATTAAAGATTAATCAGATAAATGTGTAAATTATAGAACATTGCCTTCAAAAGTATTATAATTGTTTAATAACTTAACTGAAAACTGACTGAATTTGACCTAAAATTATTGATTTCAATTATTTTGCACAACATTTTAAGATTGAATCACAACAAAAGGGCAGCAAAAAATAGCAATGGGACCCATTTCGTTTAACTACTCGCCAAACTTTTATTTGCTTAACTAAAATAACTCTTTTAAATATAATGGCGTAATCCCAAACAATGAGAGTGATTAAAACAGATCAATATCATAGCAGCATTTATATGAGAAACATTAGCTCATCGAACGATTACTTTAAACGATTTTCGGACTAATGACTGCCCGAGATTCGCATCCATTATGGCACAAACATTGTGGCTGACAGTACGGTACGGTTGGAATCGCTCTATAAAACGGCAGCCAGAGAGCCAGTGAAGCCACATTAGCCACAATATGCAGATAACTAGCTGAAAATGCAAATTCGCCGCTGCCACGCCCAAAATGAGATGTGTTATCAACTATGCCTTTTGCCCAACGCATTTGTGGTGCGGTGTTGCACTAATTGAACTCGCTGCATTGCTAATTGGCAACCAAATGCGCAAATGTATGACCCACAGACAAAGAGAGACAGCCAGAGAGTGAGAGCGAGAGAGAGAGAGAGGCAGTTACCCCCTTGCTGTTAGTCGAGTCGCATTAGCAAATCGTAGTTGGAAAATTGCTTGTCGACTGCGCTAAAATGTCCATTTAAGAGATAATAATTTATAGAATTTAATAGGCTTTCAGTAAGTTTAGTGTAGTCTTATTAAGTTACCTTGATATCTTCTTTTAGTAGTATATATATTTTTATAGTTGTTTTCCAATGCTTGTCGGTTGCCGCACTAATCTGAATCATATACTCGCCGGACGGCAGTGGTAAGAACTTCATGAAATCTTGCTCAAATATCAAATTTCGCACAATTATATCATGCTGTAATACATATATATAAGCATATCAATCCACTAACCATCTTACATGTAAGTCCCTACTCACATCATATGGGCACGAGTGATTTATGTTCGTGTATCCTGCCATGGCATCAAGGACGATCTTTTGAAACGATAATTGACGACTGGTTTCAGCCATAAACTTACAAAAATCGAACGTACTGTTGAACATAAATGGCCGATATCCACTATACTTGCGCCAAAGACTGAGATTTACCTAAAAATTGTGTAAAGCTTTAACATATTAATTGATTTTAGAATAAGAACCAAATACCTTGGCATTATTAAAGGGTCCTTTAAGTAACATCGCATGTATATTCAATGCCACAATGCCTCGGCCTACCACTTTCAAATTGCACTGCTTGTAGGTAGTATACGAGGGATCCAGGACAATGCACTTTAAATTTGAAAAACGGGTGGTAGGATCGGAGAGGCCTTCACTGGCCAGCAACAATAACAGAAATGGAAGCCGCATCGTTTGTCTGCTAACGAAACACTTTTGCGACTAACCTGATCTGTAAATGCGAAATGACAAACAATTGCAATAATGCCAGCAATTAACCATGATTAAACGGATTTTAGCATTTAAATGACAAATTTGCAGTTAAAACACTGCCGTTATGATAAGTGTGTTTTTTACATTTGTTCTATAATTATTTATCGATATTTGTTTTTGAGTTATTGGTACTAGGAGAAACCTGCAGCTTAGACTCGCCGGACAACATTCGCAGATACCTGATATGCTATATATGTATGTTATCGACACAATCCTTTATCAGATATATTTTGTATTCCTATATATATATGCGTTACTGATTCAAACTCGATTTCACGGCTATTGCATCAAACACATGATAATTCTGGATTCTTTTTCGACATTTACTTACAAAAGTCGAAGGTATTGTTCATCACAAATGAGATCTATCTGAAATTTTTGTCGTTTGCTCCTTACTAGAACTCTTGTATTCTATTTACTCACTTTAGCATTGTTGAAGAGACCTTGTTTCAATATCGCATCTAATACATCGCAGTAAACAGGGTAGCTGTGGCCGAGATTCCTCCGGTAGCCAAAAGTAGGACAACCAAATGATCTCCACATCGTAAGATAACTGTTAAATCATAAGCGAATAACTCTGAAATGAAAGCTTTTGAATCAAAACAATTATTTTTGCTTGACAAAAATCAACTAGTTTGAATTACCAGCGTAACTATATGATATTTTGTTTGTATCGTTATATGTTATAAGTATGTCAAGCATAAATATGTTAAAATATTTCTAACCTTTATACCTGAAATTGAGATGAGTATATTATTTCAAATATGTATTCTTTTTTTAACACTTTTACATATCATGAAACTATGTACCAAGTCACCTTTAAAACATCATTCTCATGAAAGATTTAAAGAACACTTCAAAATTTCGCCAGGCAGAATACGTCAGTACTGAATACAGGGTATCTCCTGATTACGCACACTTTACTATAACTTACAGGGTCATTATCCAAATAATAGCTTAAGTTATATTTGGTAATGTTTTTAATAATACACATATAGTATATAAGTATTTAATTGAACCACTGTCAACTGCCTTAAGCTATTAAATAAGTTACGTAATTAAATGAATAAACAAAATGGTTGATGGGCTAATGATCAAGTGTTTGCTGAATCATTTCATAGACACATTCCATAGCTCATGGGATCAGGAACTTAAAGATACATTTAAAATTAACCAGAACTGGGCAAAGCTTTGGTCAAGGTTGAAAGTTTTGGCTAGAGCAAATTTCATCATGTGTTGCAGAGTTGCAGTTGCAGTTGCAGTTGGTTGAAGTTATTTGTGCCATTTCTCAGTTGCTCAGTTTGTGTGGCTTATGTGGCAAGCAGTTGTGCCACAAGTTGCACAAGTTGTAAGCCGAAAAACAAAAGTTCTAGCTGAGGTTTTTGCATTTCAAATCATGAGCAAACTTTTTGCTTTAAAGCAGCTGGGCGTGGCAGTGTGGTGTGTGTGTGTGTGTGTGTGTGTGTGTGTGTGTGTGTGTGTGTGTGTGTGTGTGTGTGTGCTTGCCGTTGATTAGGATTCAGTTATTTGCATTTCTTTATGCAAATTTTGTAGCATACACAAAAATTGCCCAGCAACAAAAATAACATAAATTATGCAGCATATTTTTGAACGCAGTCGACCGGAATTTGTTAGCTAATTTTTGGGTAGCCTGGACATTAATTTTTAAGTAATTAGTCGCGTGAATTTTGATATGACATAATTTAGCGGCCAGCCTGTCGTTTGCATAATTTTGCAAATAACTGAAAACAGGAGAAAAGGTCCTGCGGCAACCTGAAAATAAATTGCCACTGCGCTAATTATGACTGAGATTAAGCGACAGAAACTTTGCCCACACCCAAGCTTAAATAATGACTGAGCTATAAAAACAAGCTTAGGCACAACACCTTTCGAAAATCGCTTCAGAGCGCCTCTGTATTAGGCAAAATATCGGAAACTCAATCAAAAACTTTGTCTACTAAGCTGTGGCAAACTTGTTGCCAGCTACTGTGTAAAGTGTGTGTGTGTGCGTTGTTTGCATAATCAGGCAACTTAGTTGCCATTATTAACAAGTTTTCGTTATGCAAATGAGCGTTGAACATCAACACAACACAACAGCACTGCAAAACAAGTAAGAGTGCTCTAGTCGGGAGTGCCCGACTAGGAGATACCCTGAACCCAGTCCTTACAATCATTCGTACTACTCTAAACTCACACATGCTGCAGTGCAAGCAGTACAAGCAGTGCCAGCGGTTTAAGCAGTTAGCTTGCTCTTTCGCTGAGCCCCACACAATGGAAATTTAAATCTTAAATAACTTCTGTGTTTATTGTCCGATCATATTGAAATTTTTGGGCAAGCAATTGTCGATAATATGTGTTACCAAACCAAATTGCAAGGTCGTACCTTCAAAAATGGGTTTTTTTTACTTTTTGGGGGTTTGGGGGCTGGTATCCAAAAAGTGAAATATTTGTTACATGTGTATGCTATTCGAGATTATACATGTCAAATTAGGGGCCTCTAGCTCTTATAACTTGTAAGTTATATGTTATCCAAAAAACGCTGGTATGAAATCGAAATTTATCGATAACTTTTGAACGGGACGAGCTATCGATAAATTTTAATAAACTTGATCTGTCCCGGGATTAGGAGAACTTATATTCCAAATATGAAGTTTCTAGCTCTTGTAGTCTCTGATATCCGCGTGTTCATACAGACGGACGGACAGACAGACAGACGGACATGGCTAAATCGACTCGGCTATTGATACTGATCAATAATATATATACTTTATATGGTCGGAGATGCTTCCTTATGCCTGTTACATACATTTGCACAAAACCATAATACCCTTTTTACCCATTTTTAATGGGTTCAGGGTATAATGAATGAATAATGCTCAGAACAGAACTTTTGATGCTACAAAACGAAACTTTACCCTAACTGAAAGTACTATAATGCAGTTCTGAAATCAAAAAGGGGATAATAAACTGTATCAAATAGT
The DNA here is from genome assembly GCA_035042425.1 of Drosophila flavopinicola. Taxonomy (NCBI): domain Eukaryota; kingdom Metazoa; phylum Arthropoda; class Insecta; order Diptera; family Drosophilidae; genus Drosophila; species Drosophila flavopinicola. The sequence continues at coordinate 559,333 of JAWNLL010000452.1, read as the reverse complement.
TTAAATAGGAATTAGGAGATCTAGCTTAGCAAACTTAAGCTTACTTGCTCAATAAATTATCTAATCTTCCATAATCCACAGATTTATTACGGAGTATAATCTTTTAACAACAATTTGTCGCAAGCGGAGTTTTAAAATTAAAGTTAAATACAAATAAAAGAAGTAATCATTTAGAAAAATATGTGCTTTAAGCAGTGATTTACTCAAGGGCATCAAAAATTTGTGCCTTCTTAGTTGAAAGTGAGTTTAAACTTTTATCTCACGTCAGGCTGATTGAAAATGCATAACTAAATAAAATTGATGAATGTTTAAGTGACAGGCGGCAGAGTCAGTTGCCATTTGCCTTTTGTTGGGCTAACAAATGATGTGGGTGTGTTTTCCTTGCCTTAAGACCCAATGCAGCTCAATCTCAATCAATTTGACGGCCAAGAGTAGAGCGGAATACCCAAGAGATTACGCTTGAGCTTGGCTTTCATAACTTGCCGCAATTACAGTGCCCCCAACACGCAACGTTCGCTGTATGTGTGTGTGTGACCTTCAAAGCAGCCCCATTGATTTGTCAATGGCTTCTCCCGCCCGTTCCGATGCCTTGTCATAAATCAATCCAAGCGAAATTTTAGCCAAAGCATTAAAAGCATTACAAAAAGCGCAATTTTTTCCGAGCCGCGTATGCTGTCATGTCTTTGTCATGTTGAACAAAAGCGAGTTGCCAGCGGCCACGTTACGTATACGCCCCCGATAGGCACGCATGCAAAGGACATCTGGGCAAATGAATGGAACGGCAAACCCAAGGCAATCTATTGTCTGCTTGGAAGCGACTCTGTGTCTGTATGTGTGTGTGTGCGTGTGTGTGTGTGTGTGTGGTTGTCTTGCTTAGCACAGTTTCGCTATGTGTGGACTTTGCATGTTCGCCTTAAGCACTTGCCTGGCATTTGATTGTTTTCCATGTAGCCAGCAACGCCTGCTAAATCCTTATACATGCCAAGTAACTAAGTATATTTATCTTGCTCATTTATATGCATTCGCCCAGTGGCCACATCGAATATATATAGCACGTCTGTATATATATCAGAATATATATCGTTTTTGTTGATTGTGTGCTGCAGCTCAAACAAAAAGAAGTGTGGACTAAGCAGTTGTCGGACGCTTAAGTTGTTGTTTGTGGCTCTTTAAGCTATGCTCTTAAGTTTGTCAAGGTATTGGGTTCCACATGTGGCATGCAACACGTACCACATGCAGCAGCAACCACAGCCCAGAAACCAGCTTCATTTCGGTTTCGTTCACAAAACTAGTTTGACAGCTCTCAGCTCTCTGTTGAGATGCAATAGATACGAGAGCATAAAGCAATAAGAATTCTCCAACTTTTTGTTGCCTTCCTTTTGCTGAATTGGCCAAAGTTCATTGCCATGAGATTAGTGCAGCAAGGGGGGTAACAAGTAGAAGCACAGCAATGAAAGTGAAGATGCAAAATAGTTGAAGAACAGGTCTCGATTCTGCACATAGTTGGCATACTTCCCCAGCAGACTTCATCAGCAAAAAAAGACTTTGCTCGCAAATAAAAATCAATGGTGCGAATTTAATAAAAGACTAGAACAGCAGACAAAAAGTGATTGTGTCACATACGATGCGATATATGCTGCACACAATAAAATGATATGTGGCGTCAAATAGTTGTTGGCAATTGCACAAAGTGCACCGGGGGAGAATCTAAAACATTGAAACATTGACATTTAGAAATGCTTTCAATGCACATGACCGAACATCAATTACACATTCGCAGCTAACAAAACGAGACAGCCAAATGGCGCTATTCCATTTGGCATTTTGGCATTTGTGCATGTAGGCAGCGAAAACTTATAATAGATGTGTTTTTAGATGCAAAATGGCAAAAGTTGTTGTTGACATCGAAATGAATATAAATTTCAATTTGTTTGATTTCAGCTGAAATATTAAATAGAGCTTAAATTGGGTTTTTGGTAGATAAACGTGATACATAAATATTTGCTGATTTTATAGGGCAATTGAATTTGCAATTAAATTTTTTTAAGTTTCAACTTATAGCTTGTAGTTATAATAATTGAATTTCTATGGGTATTGAATTTATTTTTCATTTTTTTAGCGTTTTATTTAAGAACTGACAAGTAGTAAATTTTAACTTGTGTGACTTGACCGGAAGTGTTTTAGTTATAGCTAAGGTTGTTTTGGTACAAGTAGGTTAAACATTTTGATACTGGGGTAGGTCTAGGGGATGCACTCTCTGGAGTCTGCTTTTGGTGTTGGTATTATCCAGCATGCCTATGGCTAGATTGTTGCTGTGCTGTTGGAGCCTTCTTAGTTATATGTAACTGCTTTTGCCTATCTCTTCACAAACCCAAGGGAACTTAAGAATTGAATACTTGACAACTATACTGTCTAAGAATATTTTCGATTTATTCAATGTTTTCTGTACATCTACTTTATATATCTACTTTATAGCATTTGAATTCTTGACAATGATCCTGTCTACTTTAGATACTTTAGATTTATTCAATGTTTTCGTATATCTACTTTGTATATTAACTTTATAGCAGTTGAATTCTTGAGAATGATCCTGTCTACTTTAGATACTTTAGATTTATTCAATGTATTCTGTATCTACTTTGTACATCTACTTTATAGCAGTTGAATTCTAGAGAATGATCCTGTCTACTTTAGATACTTTAGATTTATTCAATGTTTTCTGTATATCTACTTTGTATATCTACTTTATAAGTAATTGAATTCTTGACAACCTCCTCCTCCTGTCTAAGTATATTTTAGATTTATTCAATGTTTTTTATGCATCTACTTTATGCTCATGCTCTATACAACGCTGTCTTTCATTTCCTGAGCACGCACCACATTAGCCGAAAATAAATTCGCTTTTTATCTGATACAATTTATTCACATGCAGCTGGCATGTTCTTATGTTCTGGTATGTCCTAGTTATATTTGGTGCTTCGAAATGCATTTCGCTTTCCACAGCTTGCACAACATTAACCGCATCATTACGTTTGCATTCATTGCGCAACGTGACATTTCAATTGGCCCAAGTCGGGTCGAAAGTGCGCGCCAAGACTACATAAATCTGCAGCGGATCTGCCCGCTAACCGCTCCCCTAAGTACAATGCCGCACACACACACATGGGAAATGCACTGGGCACGTACAACAAAAACTCCGCCGTAAAATGTTGGCAAACTAGCGACGAGGGCAACGCTAAAAAGTGTAAGAAAATCACCAACTAAATGGCTGCTGGGGCTAGAGGTTGGGGGTGGGGCTTGGGGCTTGGTCACCCCATGCACATTTCGCAACTTAAAGCCACAAAAGCCACACACGCACACCAACTGCTCGCATACACACACACACATACACACACACAATAAGACGGCGTCTTCATCACCGCCATTGTTGTTAATTTTGCAAGGCTGGCTGGCAGCTTTGCGCCGGAAACGGAAACTAGCGGCACTCGGCTGTCGCGGCAACGTCCCGGCTAATGTGTCGGCTTGTACATGTGTGTGTGTGTGTGTGCCCTGTCTCAGTTTCTCTCCCTGTGTGTGTGTGTGCGATATTTACAGTTGAGTTATGAGCGCACATAAATAAAATGTCGTTTGCAATGGCAGCGCGACAAAATGGCTGCTAAAATTTCCGCTGCTCACAGTTCGGGAAATTACCTGAACTGCGTCGTTGACACGAAATTGAGCCAGCAAAATGTCAAGGCATAAGAATTCTTCTTTAGATGCCCCAGCCCCCCCTCCCAAAACCGAATTGAATTAAATAACAGTTAAGAGGCAAGAACTCAATCAAACTTGCGAGCTGTTTAAAGCTGATAAAGTCAAACAGACAGAAGTTACAAAAAAAGGGGCCGTTTTCCTTTGTTGTAGCTACAATATAAAATATTTACATTTGTTTGTCAGTTTTTAAGTGTTTCGTCATCGGATGGTGTGTATTCAATTTGCTTTTAATCCCTTTTGGGGGCTCTGGTTATACAATATTTATACGCACTCATGACATGCATATTTAAAATAGCTGACTTTGAACCTTTTTTGAATTGATTTTTGGCAAGATTGTTTTTGATTTGAATAAGAAAATAGCCATTCGAATGGCTAGAGAGAAAGACAAGCAGACGAACAATTCGCTGCTAAAATATGCATACGGAAATTTAAGGCAAAAGCCACAAAGCTATTTGAAAGTTATTTACATTGCATTTGTGCACTTTGGTAAGTCTAAACTATTCATCTGCCCCCACCGCATGTAATACAAATGTTTTAGTTTGCCGCTGGGGCAGCTGAGTCAGGAACTGAGTCCGTAATCCAAGGCGCGGGGTCAGCAACTGGAGCCATTTGAAGCGACAGCCCAACTGCAATGTATTTATTTATTTGTTTCTTGCTTTGCCATTTTCAATTTACGCTTACAATAATTCAGCAAACGTGGAAACGGACAGCTATAAATTCGACTCGGTAAACACGCAAGCAAACAAAACCCAAATGGAAACCAAAAACGAGAACAAAAACATACTATACTGTGTTGGCCCAGAGAGAGAGAGAAGAGCGATTTATATGGCAACAAACGATTTACTTTCACGACGTATAAATACGAATTCGTATAAAACAAGGAAGAACAATCTGAAATGGATGCGATATGACGTAGACTATTTACACTTCTCAATATATTTATTTTTAAATTTGTTTATATAATTCTTAGCAATTCAACCAAAGTAATTGTATTTTATTTTTTTAGCATATCTGCACAAGCTAAGCTACTTTTCTGTTATTTATACCAATTATATACTTTATATTATTTAATAAACTGGTAACAAAGTAATTGTATTTTATTTTTTAGCATATCTGCAAAACTTGAACAACTTTTCTTTACTGTCATTTTTATGAATTGTATAAAAAGATTATATCAATTTTTCCTTTTTTGATATTTATCTCAATTATATAAATATATTATAGAATTTACAACATTTTTACAATTTTACTTTTTTGATATATTTATCAATTTTATAAATATATTATATATTTTATATGAAATACATCCGTCGATTAAATACACTTTTAAATATATTTAATGAGCTGCTACCAAAGTAATTGAATTTTTTTTTTAACATATGTGCAAAAGCTGAACAACTTTTCTTTCCTTGTATTAACATTTATCAATTGTATAAATATAATATATACCTTAACAAAATATATATCTCAGCTCAAAACGAAAGGGTAAATGGTCTTGAAATATATTTGAAGGATTTGGCAAATGCCTGCCTCAAAAATGTGTTACAAATTGCATAACTGAACCAAATAAGCCACAGCAAGGGCAAACAAATTCCCAATGTATAAAATGTAAACTTTTTATTTCTGTGTAACACACAGGGCAATTTATGTTATGCCATTTTCAACTCGAAAACATAAAATATGCCATGAATTGCGGAAAGGGGGGGATGGGGGAATGGGAGGGATTGGAGGGATGCTTCCGGTTTTGGGGTCAGTGTAAAACAAATGCCGACAAGTGCAATTAAGTATAAAAGGTGGCCAGAGGAGTGAAGTGCGGCTAAGTGGTTGTAATGCCAGCAAATGGCAATGTGAGTGCGGTCAGTTGCTTCAGTTTCAGCTTTAGCTCGCTGCCAACTGGCAACTGAAACCAACTACAAGTACAACTACAACTACAATTGTGGGTGTGGCAGTGGGCGGGCTGAGCGTGAGTCACGCGACATTTTCCAACTGGCGGTGCCTCAATTTGTACGCTCTTAACGCTCACTATTGGCATTTACCATGAAATTGATGATTTGATGACTTTTATCGCTGCGGTGAATCAATTGAATGTTATTTAAATGAATGAGTGCCAATAGATAAACGGCAAATTACATCAATAGTTGAAAGCATGCATATGTGGGTAGTACTACAAGCCCATATTCTATGAGTAGGGCAAGTGAATTTTATATTTAAGTATCTACTTGGTTGAATGAAGAGCAAAAATACTAATTAACAGCAGATATTTAATGGGTAAGCCACAAAACTAATCCTAAAAGATTCAGTTTCTCATTGGTGGAAACTTAAAAGTCAGCTTTACACTTTTGTCTCTTTTTCACACATTAAAAAGTCTTATTAAGCATATTAATCTATATAAGCCAGTTTATTCATCCTCATGTATTAAGCATGGAAGAGTGCTCTAGTCGGGAGTGCCCGACTAGGAGATACCCTGAACCCAGTTCTTACATTCATTTAGACTGACCTATCAGTGTACATACATACAGACACACACATGATGCAAGCAGTGCAAGCAGTTTAAGCAGTTAGCTTGCTTCTGCCTGAAATCGAAATATATCGATAACTCTTGAACGGGACAAGCTATCGATAAAATGAGATGCTGCCTTATGCCCGTTACATACTCTTGCACAACCCCACTCAACTTTATACAGGGTATAAAAAGGTTTAAACTGAATTAGCTTACTGCTATTTATTAATCCCATTTTCTCTATACATAGTAGTATGAGTTCTGTATTCATTCATAAATTTCAATTCAGCTGCACGAATAAACTTTTGCCATATGCCAAGTTATAAGCAAGCATTTATGTATGCTTAAATAAGCATAAGAGAAGCTCTGGTTTATGGCGTCTGTCAGTAAACACATCTGAAACTATTGTCGCATAATAGTTAAATTTTAGCATGCATAAAAGTTTGTTGCGTCGTTTCCTTGTCGCTCTGAAATGAATTTATGTCATTGGCACTTCATTTTGGAGCGCGCCAAATACGAAAACCCAATGCAAAGTGAAGCTGGGGGCAACCCGACCCAAAACTCGAACCGCAAGTCGGCAAGTTTTGTGTCTGACATTAAATTAATTTGTTGCCTACAACTTTGGACGTTCAAATAGTACCCCCGAGTAGCAATCGTAGTGCAGCAGCAGCAGCAGCAGCAAAAACTTGTTAAAGATGAAAATAACAAGAAAACTTTTAAATCATTCGCAGTGCCAGCAACAGCAACAACAGCAACAACAACGCCCAACTTATGGCCAAGTGAGAAACAAAAGCGGTAGTAGAATTGTGGGCTGTTCGGCTTGTTTGCCTTATATGAGCACTGAATGACACAACAAAGAAGCCGAACTTGCAGCTAGTTACGTTGCCTGCGTGGAGTGTCAAGGACATGTTTTGTTTGCCTCCGGACAAGTGCCGAGTATCCGAGCGCACAGCTGTGCTTAAATCTTGGCCGTAATAGGCAACGCTCGGGGAGTTTGTGTTGCGACCGTATTTTTTCTTGCCACGCCCCATTAGGCAACTCGCAACACACACACACACACATCTCACCCAAAGTGTGTGTTGCAACAATTTGCGGATCATTTGTTGTATCCCAATCCCACTCCCCTCTCTCTTTCACTCTTTTCTGCCACTTTCTCTCTGTGCGCTGCGGAACAACTTCATTAAGTGCTCATCCCGCTGCAATTGAGTAAACGAATTACGTATCTGGTTCCGGTTCTAACAAAATGTGATTAGACTGCAGCTGGCAGCAGCTAAAATACACTCACAGTTGTACATACCTCTCGCTCTCTCTCTTGTTTTCAGCTGGTCCATCCGGTCAGAGCTATAAACCGTTTTACGAACAAATTTTATAAGCTACAAACTGAGCTTGTTAAACGATTTAAGCAGCCGGCCGGCTGGCAGGATGTCAGTCAAAAAGGACGCCGCTGTCTGGCCGGCAATACGCTGTGACATGCACTTAAATCAATTTACGTCCCAGTGCAGAGTTCGTAAACTTGCCACATTTTGAGGCAGCTGCACTAAAAGTCGCCGTCGTCGTCCTCGGCCTCGTCACAACCTCTTAAATCGTGCACATCGCCATCGAAATGTCGTTTCTGGCTGCTGCTGCTGCTACTTCTACTAGAAGCTACTGCAGCAGTAAATTAAATTTGGCCCATAATAGAGTACAAACGTACAACATACCCGAACTGCAGCTGTGTGCTAAACTTTGCATATTTTCAGTAACACACTCAAACGCCTCTCCACATATCCTCCTATGCAGTGGCTGCCAATTTTGTCTGCTGCTTGCTGCTGCAAGGGAGAATACTCTAGTGGCGACTGTTGAGCTTGTTTAAGACATCAAAATCTGTGTGGCGACATTTAATAGACCTCTTCAATATGATAGAGGAAGAGAGAGAGAGGAGTGAGAGAGAGAGAGTGAGAGAGAGAGTGAGAGAGAGAGAGAGAGAGAGAGAGAGCGAAGGATAGAGAGAAAGAGAGAGAGAGTGGGAGAGAGAGTAGTTGGAGGAAACGCAAGAGAGATAGAATAGCAAGAGAAAAGGATAGATCGAGAGAGACGGAGATAGACTAGTAAAGAGAACGATAAATCGAGAGAGAGGACTAATTCAGAGACAGAGAGATGAAGGTGAGGATATTCAGGGAGAGAGAGAGAGAGGGGAGAAATACAGAAAGAAAAACAGAAAGAGAGAGAAAGAGAGAGAGCGAGGTATAGAGAGAAAGAGAGAGAGAGATAGTAGTCAGAGGAAACGCAAGAGAGAAGGATAGATCGAGAAAAAGAGAGAGAGAGAGAAGCAGATAGATACACTAATAAGAGAGAACGATCAGTCGAGAGAGACGACTTGTGCAGAGACAGAGAGAAGAATGAGATAGGATATTCAGAGAGGGAGAGAGAGTGAGTTTATTAATAAGATAGGGGAGAGCAGAGATTCACTTTACTATATAAACAACACACAACACTAACATGAACACACTACTAAAACTACCAAAGTCTGCAGACCTTACTTGCATTCTTGAGAATCGCATAGAAGAGCGACAGTTTACATGCGTTATTTTCAAATAATGATGTAAGCATCATTTTCGTCTGATTAAATGTCTGTAGCTCATACAGCGTCAAACGCATATGGCAATATTATTTACTTGCCCCACTAATTTCAAACATTATAAATTTTCACATTCGGATGTTGACTTCTTCTCAAAATTAAATAAATAATTCAGAATCTTAATATCATTAAATTTCGAAATTAATTCCCTGCTTTGAATTTTTAATGAGCATAAGATATCAAATCGGTTGCCCAACTAACGCCAGCTTTGTTGTCTGTGCATTTGCATGCCAGCCGACGCACATAAGTAGACTACATTATTTGCAGTGAGTCGTCCTGGCAGCTGTACTGCCCTGCGTCCTGTCCTGTGCTGTCCTTCAACTATGCTGCTTTGGGTCAGCTGCATGCAAATAATGAATATTATCCAGCTTGCTTAACATTGCTTGTGTGCTCGCTTGAATCACAGTCGCCCCTTCCTGGCACTTCCTGCTCCTGCTCCTGCTGCTGATGCTGCTCCTGCTGCTGCGCTCTCTTCGCATTGTTCACACTTCTTGCTCATAGCTGTCACACGTTATCCTATTGCCTGCAGCTGGCAAGAATTTCCAGAGCCGACTTTTGTCTGTTGTGTACATTGTGGCGCCAGTGCTCTGCCATGCAGCACATGCAGCTCATCTAGTTCCTGTCATTCTTCGTCCTGCCTAGCTGGCTCTTAAACCTTTTACACATGTTCAGCTCCTGCATCCGGCCCAGCACTTTTAATTATGGCCGGAATTTTCATTTCATTTCTGTTGTCACTGCTACATGCACAGATTTTCTGAAGTGCTCGCTATGTGTGTGTGTGTGTGTGAGTATTGATTAATGCATATCCTTTGGGCTCTCCCACACGCTCCATCATCAATTAAATTGGCGTTAATTTAATCAGCCAAATGCGTGCAACCATTTACGGCCGATTAGTGTCATTGTTTTTGGATTGATGCGCGCGAGAGGCCTGCTCACAGCTGATTAATTACACGAGGACACCTCAGCTTACGGCTCAACTCTGCCCGAGGAGCAGCTGCTACTGGGTGCTACAGCTCAGCGCTAAGCTTGCCATGCGCACATTACGCATACGCACCGCTGCACACTTGGACCCAGCCAAAAGATTGATGACAGTTCGCTGTGGGGCAGCGCTCAGCAATTTGATTGATGCTCAGCACAGCTCAGCTCAGCTCAGCTCCTTGGCTCCAACTCTTCCACTAAGCTACAGCCTTTAGCTAGTTGTGCATCAATTTTAATCATGTCCAGCTTGTTGATTGTTTCTGTTTCACACGATAGATAAGTATGCCACAAAATGTGTGACGCAGATGCGTATAAAGTAAATATAGAATATTCCTGGACGTCATTAGGCATTAGATAAAAAGATGTACTCTGAGTTTAGCTATAATCTATGCATACATATAAAAGATGCGTTTGAGGCATAAATAGCGAAGATACGCTTCATTATATATTTTTAAAGGCACAGGTGTATAAGAGTAAATATAGCCAAGTAATAGTTTTCAACTGGCTTCACTTCAATCAAGATTGTCAGCGGTGTGCTGCTCAAAATGCATAATTATTATAAAAATTGCTTCAAATATAGATGCAGATCTTATATAAAACCCAAATCAGGATCAAAACTGCCTCGGAATCGAAAATTGGATAAGTTTTGAAAATGTTATGGTAGTTTTAGTTGATGGCAAGACATTTCTAAGGACTATCTATGCAGTATATTGACTTGTGTTTAATAGAATATCGAAAATTCGATATTGCTTAAAATATAAATGCAGAATTATGTATTTAAGATGCCAAACCATGATCATGATGTTTTGACAAAGCTATGGTGTTTTCTTAGGTGTTTGAAAGGCATAAGCATAAGCATAAAATATAAGCTAGTGAAATCTGTCCAAATATACGCAAAGAGTATAAAATCTTCAGCACGCCGAATATATTCTTCCCCCACAAAGTTTTTTCTTGATTTTTCACCAGCTCGTTTCGGTTTTTAATTTGCTTACGCACTAACAGTTTGGATAGCCTGCACGTAGTGCTGTTCTCTACCGCCCCGCCCCACCCTGCCACGCCCCCCTTTTGGCTTGTCTCGTTAGCCGAGCGTTCGTTTTGAATGCGGCGCACGTTGCAAGCATCTTGGCTGGCATTTGTCGCAACTATTTTAGTGACAGGCTGTGCAGCAATTCGCGCAAATTGTGTAGAATTCTAATGCGCTTAAAGCTGTCAAAATTCGCGCCAAGGCGCAGGCTTTTTAATTAGAGCAGCAAACTTTTTGCGGTGGGGGCGAAGCAGCTGCTTAAAATGTGTGCACGCTTTAATGTGTCTGGCAGCCGGGCAAGGACTCTAAAGGATCTCTCGCTCTTGTGTATGCCAGTCACGCGGCGTCTTTCAAACTTGGCATTAAATTTCAAATGAAATTGCTGCTGTCTGCAATGCGATACTTACAACACACACACACACACACACACACCCACAGAGCTGCTGAGTATGTGTTGAAAAAAATCAGCGCCTGGCAACATTTGTCCACATCACGTATACGTTACGTTGTCGTACAGCGTCTGCGAAACTACACAAGCGAAGAAAAACTTGTCAATTTGATACGCTGCCTGCAATTGTGTCAGTGTCAGCGTCAGTTGACGACTTAAAGTTGCTCTTTAAGCCGTAGCTTTAAGTTGCGAGCACAAATATAACGCATACGCCACGTGCTGCATATGAAAAGTCATAAAAATAAACATCAAATGTAACATATAAATAAAAATATAAATATACGCTAAGGACAGTAAAGACTCATGCATAAATCTCTTTAAAGTAAATCAGCTGCCGCAAAACACATTCCAAAAGTCGCATAAAGCGAAGTTCGCAAAAGACTGACTCAACCTATATAAATAACGCAGCATATGCAGGATAATAACCTAATACGTTGCTCCTGCCACAGTGGCTGTCAAAATAAATACAATAAGAGCACAAATCCGCCCCAACACAGTTTCCTACCTGAACAACAGGAACATCATCTTCGTTGCGGCAGCTGCTAAAATGTTTGTCAAGGTGCAAATTCAATAAAAATAAAAAGTTGAGAGAAAAACCAGGACCAGGACCAGGACCAGGACCCTCGCCGCACGGATGCTGCTTGAGCTTTGGCATTTGCTGTCACACAAAGTCAACAAACTTGCACGACCTTATCGAGTCGTTGTCACGCCCCTGCCATTGATGGGCGTGTCATTTAGTTTCGACAGTACGAAATTATTAAAATTTGGCCTTTGGGTGACATCAAGAAATAAAACAGGAAGTCCTAGCTAGCTGTGAAGTGGCGACAAATGTAATACCCTATATTAAATTGATAGCTGATTTGAAATGAAAACTTACTTGAGCGAATGTTAAACAGGTCATGGTGAAATTTAAGAACATTTAATAGGCCATATGAGCAGAAGATTCAAGTTTTTATGCAATACTAAATATATATAGCAATAACCGAATCTTAGCAGCTCAGCAGCAAAAGAGAAACTCAAAAGCTCACACATTGATTTATAGGATATACTAATTCGAACCAAACTCAATGGCCATATAAAAATACTTTGCGCAAGGGTATTATAAAAAGTCACAACGCGATGGCTGCTTTCGAAAACTTTTCATTGGTCGGACAATATTATGACAATAATACGCACACACACGCAGACAGGAAACAAATAGCCAAACTTGTGGCAGCAGAAGAACAAAGGAGGCGGCAGATGCAGGAAGATGCTGTAAAAGCGGGCGACACAAGTTTTATCTTTACGCTTGGAAGGCGCTTGCGGCATCCCAAGTCGAAAACAAAGCCAAGGCAACAAAGTAAATTCCACGGCAATGAAGTGTAAAAATAACAAAAGCTGCTACGGTCCTGCTGCTGGTTGTGTGGTTCTGGTTCTGGTTCTGGTTCTAGTCCTGGCACTCACCTGGCTGCTGGTCCTGCTGCCGCTCCTGCTCCTGCTAGTTGGAATTTAATTTCACAACAATAGCTTGAGCAGCCCCTTGTTGCCGCCCCATCCCCGGCCGCAACTTGACCAAAAACTTTCGGTTTAAATATTTCCTTTTAAAGCCATTGGAGAATGTTTGTGTCGCTTTTGGTCCTTGGCTTTGCCTTTTAACGCACATTAAGTCGGAATGTGTCCTGCTGTTGCCAGTTGGCATTTGCCAGCTTTCAGTTGCTTTGGCGGCCATTCCTTATGGCCATTTCGACTTTTTATTGACTCGCTCCGCGTGACTTCTCTGCTCTTCCTCTTTCCACCACTTTTGTCACGTGTGTCCCTAAATATTCCATGCAGGACTCTTGCCGTCTTTTATTTTGTTTGTTTGCAATTGTTTGACTCGTTGTTTTCACTAATTAGAGGTCCCACGTGTGTGTGTTTGTGTGTGTGCCAATTAAAATTGTTTGCTATTTGCACGTGCCTCTTTAAATGCAATTAAATGCGTTTAATTAGTTTTAACGACTGCCATTTTGCACTGGAATTTGTCGCCTAATGGCAATTTTAATGCGCTACGCCGGCTGCACATTTCAAATACCCGCTGGCATTGTTAAATTACCAAGAATTTCGATTATTTGCATACCCTGTAGAGTGAAGCGGATATATTTGTCTGCATACATTACTTGCAGCTTAATTAAGAAGCAGTTGAATGCATCTCAATTGCTTTCTTCTTACCCAAATCAATAGTATAAGTCGGCTTGATCTAAATTGAAGTAACATTCAAATATATCAGTTACTTTAGCACTTGAAATTTGGCAAAAGTAAGTAAACAGCGACCGATTCGATTTTCACTTATTACATCCTAATGGGCTGCTTAGAGTCAATTTGAACAGTTCTGTTTGTGGTTCTAATGGCTCACTTGTGTCTAGCAGCACTCACGCTCCAAGCACCGAAGAACAATTCAATTTTCTTGTATGTCAAGTCAAATCAATTTCTCATGTGCTTTTACTCTATTCTGTTTGCGCCCCTTCACATCCGGCACCAACACTTCCCCCTCTCCCCCTTCTTAGCTGTCAACTGTGCCAGCTATGTCCTGATCTGATCCAAGCCAGCCCGGCTTGACTATGTTGCAAGTGTATGTCATGTTTGTTTGTTGGCTTGTGTCAAGTGCCTCATATGTTTGTCATATATACAAACACATACGAGTATATAGATTGCTAACACTATCTGTCTGTTTCCCACTTTTGTGTGGTCTATCATGTCTCTCACTCTCACTCTCACTCTTTCTTGATCTTTGAGTTGGCATTCACTGGTAATTACAAAATATTGTGATTCTAAATGTTGACTACATTTCTACAAATTTGTAAGAAAAAGGATAAAGCAGTAAGGATATACAATCAATTTTCAGAAAATCTTGTATCTTGAATATAATGAATAAGCCATGATTTTCAAAAGGAATGCCAATATGATTATGCTTTATACATTTATATACATATGTTTATGTAAATATATATGTATATATGTGTTTAATACACAAAATCTAACGTTTTAACATTAATCATCTACTTAGTTTCGTTTACATACATATTTTGTATATTTATCTGCTTTTGATATTGATGTTTATTACATTTTATTAAGCAAATAAAAGTATTTTGCTATATTTGCAGCATTACTAATCAACAACACGTAGTCATTAAATGGAAGCGAGAAAAACTAACTCAATTAACATGCTTGTCTAAGCACACACACGCACACACTCAAGCACACACACGCACACACACACACACACACAGTCGAAATTGAACTTACTGAAGTCGGTCGCGTCCAAAAATCGCTCCGGCAGTTTTAAAGTTTCTTTCCGAGTTTTTCCGTGCTACCTGTTTTATAAACAAAGTCGTGAGCGCAAAGCATCGATCAGCTGACGTCCTTACCCGGCACACCATACCCCACACCAGTCGTCGCGTGCCAATCCAAATCTGACACTGCTCCAGGCTGAAGGCCGCTGCCACCAGGGCGAGGGGGAAGGAACGCTGCAGATTGAGTGTTTTCCATTTCCACTCAGCGTTTTTCGCGGCTTTTCGTGGACCACGCAACTTGCAGGGCCCAGGGCTGCAAACTCAACAGCTGCGGACTCTGCGGTTTCTAGGGTTGCACCGCACTTCTTCTTAATTTTCTAAGGCAAAGCTTTAAAGCTTTAAGCTTAGCTTAGCCAAGCCCCCCACCCCCATTAGGCCGGCTACTAAGCCACCAGCACGAGCAGTGCCTACTTTCGGGGGAAATAATCCATATTGCCTACTTTCAGTTACTGGTGCTAAAATAAATACTAGGGACTGTATTTAAAACAGCCAGCCTGGAGGCGTTCGTGCGACGCTCGGCCTTGCCGAGATCCCCCCCTGTTAGCGCACCTAAGACGAATGAGCCCACCCTGCCCCTGAGCGCAACATCGACGTATGGAGGAGCCACGCCGATCGCAGCAGACAAGCGGATCGCGGGAGAGACGCCGATCACAGGAGCTCCTTCGATGGAAGCGATGGATGAATCGCTATCCTCGCCGGACAAAGAGCCGTTTACGCTGCATAGCGCGGTGGAGCAGATGGGAGTCACCATCGGCGACCTGACTGTGCTATTCGAAGGGAAGCGGCACATAAACCAGCTGTCGAGGGACAAGCTGGCCAAGCTAGCTAGGCTGCAGCAGGCCGCTGCCAAGTTTTGCGGTGCAAAGGCAGAAAGAAGTGGCTCCCCCGCCACTGCCGTGGAGGATAGCGCGACGCAGACGTCGCCAAGTTCCAGCGCAACTACGTGGGCCGGGACGACCAAAGCTGCACACAGTAAAGTTGCTAGTGTACATGCAGCACAGGTCGGCAGTCCAAAGAGGCGTAGGGAGCGCGAGGTGGGCCAGCGAAGCACTCCGCCCAAGAAGAACAAGCCCGATCAGCCAAGCTCAGGATCAATCGCGGCTGAAAGGATAGAGTCCTCCAACCAGTGGCACACGGTACGAGGCAAGCCGAAGAGACGCGTACAGGCAGCTAGAGCCAAACCGGATGCGCTGATAATAAGCGCCAATGGGCAGCTTAGCTTCAGCCAGGTCCTGACCATGGTCACGCGACGCACGGACGGGAGACTAAAGGTCGTGAGCGACAACGTCACCAAAGCACGCCGGACTGCCAAGGGAGACCTGCTGCTAGAGCTGAGCGGACCCGGGCTGGACTGCACAGCAAAACTCAAGGACGAAATTCAAATGGTGTTGGGTGACTCTGCGGGCGTACGCTCACTGACCCAAGAGACGCAGCTTCTCATCAGAGACCTGGATGAGCTGGTGACTAAGGAGGAGATAGTCCAAGCGCTCTCTGCCCAGGCGGGCATCCCCTCGGAGGTGTGCTTTGTCAAAAGCCTGCGGACTGCCCACGAGGGGAACCAGATGGCCGACGTCATGGTGCCGTTCCAATGGGCAAACAAAGTGCTGGAGTTGGGCAAGGTGCGCATTGGGTGGTCACGCTGCCGTATCACCCAGAGAGAAGTCCAAACCAGATGCTTCAGATGCCTGGAGATCGGTCACATGGCCAACAGATGTCGGAATCCAATCGACAGGAGCAACTGTTGCATAAAATGCGGCGGCGCGGGACACAAGGCAGCAGCGTGCAAAAACCCTCCGAGGTGCTTCATCTGCAGCAGTTGCGGAGATAAAGACGCTAATCACCAGGCCGGCAGCCGGATGTGCCCACACGCTGTCAGAAGGGGCCCTCAGAGACACAAGTAATGCTAGTCGTTCAGTTAAATCTGAACCACTGCATAGCGGCGCAGGATCTGTTGGCGCAAACAGTACGGGAGCGACCCATTGACATGGCGTTGCTGAGCGAGCCATATAGAATTGGGGACGACGACAAATGGGCAGTGGACACTACTGGGAAGGCAGCAATCTGGATCTGTGGATCCACGGGCGCTCAATTAACGAGCATACACTCATCGGACGGATTTGTGAGGGCTAAAGTTGGCGGCATTTGGACGTACAGTGTCTATCTCGCCCCAAGCCTCGGCTTGGTCGACTTTTCAGCCGCCCTGGATGCGCTTGCAGCCGACGCAGGAGGCAGACATCCAGTGATCATTGCTGGAGACTTCAACGCGTGGGCTGAGGACTGGGGAAGCGCTCACACAAACGCAAGAGGGCGAACCCTGCTGGAGGCCTTTGCGCCACTGAACATCGCGTTGCTAAACCAGGGCAGCCAGCACACGTTCTGCAGAGGTGGAGTCGGCTCGATAGTTGACCTCACTTTTGTAAGTTGCTCGCTACACAACGCTGCAAGCTGGTGCATCAGCAACATGTACACAGCGAGCGATCATCTGGCGATCCTCTGCACCGTTGGTGGGAGGTTGGCAAGAAACGACCCAATCCCCCAACGTTGGAAATGCTATCGGGCTGAGAGCCTTGACTCACAAGGGTTCTCATCCAGGATGAGCGATCTCTCTGCTTCTGGGAACGCAGAGGGCATGGCGAACCAGATCATGGCACAACTGGAGACCGCGTGCGACGAAACCATGGCACAAAGGAGGAGCTACAGACGGCATCACGAACCAGTGTTCTGGTGGAACGAGCAGATTGCTGATGCCAGGCGGGCCTGTATCCATGCAAGGCGCCTCTACCAGCGATCTGTGGGCAGACCGACTCACGCCCTCTGTCAATCCACATACCGGCTGCGCAGAAACGCTCTCAAGGCTGCCATCAAGGAGAGCAAGCGTAATTGTTTCCTCAAGCTCTGCGACTCCGCAGACCATGATCCCTGGGGCCGAGCGTACAAAATGGTGACAATGAAGCTAAGGGCGCGCAAGCAGTCCGTACCATCGGACCCTGCCCTAGTGGGCGCCATAGTAGCTGAGCTGTTTCCGCACAAGAGCGACCCACATTTTCAAATCCCTGAGCTAGAGGCCAACGTTGCTATTGAGGAGATAACTCTGGATGAGATCACTACAGCTTCTCGAAGCCTGAAGACACACAAGGCGCCAGGGCCGGACTCCATTCCTAACGTGGCGCTAAAACTGGCTCTGTCGACTCGCCCGGAGGTCTTCGCTTTAATCTTCAACCAGTGCTTACGGGAAGGAGTATTTCCGGAAAGGTGGAAGACCCAGAAACTTGTCCTCATCCCAAAGCCGGGCAAGCCAAATGGGTTGGCATCGTCATACAGGCCAATATGCCTTATCGACTCGGCGGGAAAAATTCTGGAGAAGCTGGTGAGCACGCGGCTGGAACGAGCGATTAGAGCAGCTGGTGACCTCTCGCCACTCCAGTATGGTTTTCGAAAGGCCAGATCCACTATCGATGCCATCGACAAAGTGGTAGGCATAGCCTCAGACGCGATCGCAGGCACCAGATGGAAAGGCGGACAAAAGGAGTACTGCCTGATTGTCACGCTGGACATAAAGAATGCGTTCAACACGGCAGAATGGGGTAGTATTCTCCGAGCATTGGCGGCTTTTGAGGTACCACCATACCTCCTACGCATCATCGCCAGCTACTTCAATAACAGGGTGCTGAAGTTCGACACTAGCGAGGCGACAGATGAGTACCATATTACAGGAGGCGTGCCACAGGGCTCAGTACTGGGTCCGCAACTGTGGAACGCAATGTATGATGGGATCCTGCGACTAAGCCTTCCACACAAAGTCCATGTTGTGGGATTCGCAGACGATGTGGCGGTCCTGGTGGTCGCAAAGGGACTGAGGCAAGCAGAGGTGATAGGCAATGCTGCCATTCTCACCATCCAGCAGTGGCTCGCGTCAGTGGGCCTCGAACTGGCGCCCCACAAGACAGAAGCCGTTTTGGTGAGCAGCAGAAAAAAGGTGGAAACGGCCACCATCACAGTTGGAAATGCTTCAGTCACGTCAAAAAGGGCAATTAAGTACCTAGGTGTTATGCTGGATGCCAGGCTGTGCTTCCGCGAGCACCTAGCCTACATAAACTCCAGGGCTGCTGCTAACAACACGGCGCTCTCGCGAATTATGCTGAACAGTCGGGGCCCAAGGCAGGGCAGACGAATCCTGTTGACTAGCGTGACTAGGTCAATCATGCTGTACGCAGCTCCAATCTGGGACAAAGCTCTTCATATAAGAAGCTACGTCCGGGCGTTGGCCTCTACCCATCGCCTAGGAGCAATACGGATCATCAGCGCTTTCAGAACCATTTCGGACGAGGCAGCGCATGTTTTGGCAGGCGTGGCGCCACTGGAGGAGCTGGTAGCAGAACGGGTAAAAATATATCGGGAGACGCATGGCAGAGGCCTGACCCAGCAGGAGAAGTTGGCTATCCGCGAGGCAGCCAAGCAGCAGTGCATCCGGAGGTGGCAGCAGCGGTGGGATGAGTCCATCAAAGGCCGCTGGACCCATAGGCTCATCCCGAATCTGGAGGCGTGGATCCAGCGTAAGCACGGCCAGGTCAACTTCCACCTGACTCAGCTTCTAAGCGGTCACGGCTGTTTCCGCAGCTATCTACACCGGTTCGGCCACGAGGCGACAGCGGAGTGCCCGCACTGCAGACATGGCAACGAGGAAGACGCAGAGCACGCCATCTTTGAATGCAGCAAGTTTACGCTGCAGAGACAGCGCTTGGAAGCGCTACTGGGCGGCGCTATCTCAGTGGACAACCTGGTCCCATGGATGCTCGAGTCCAGCGAAAGCTGGGAATTGGTCTGCGAATTTGCATCGGTGATCACGACCGAGCTGCGTCTTGCTGAACGCGATAGGAGGGGAGGAGTAGTTTAGGTGAACAAGTAGTTTTGTGAAGCAATGCTTAATAGCCCCCACAAAACTACTTAATCACAACCAAATTTCCTCAAACTAAGCGATAAATACACATACATACACTAAGTAATAAACAGAATTAAAAAAAAAAAAAAAAACACACACACACACACACTTAAGCAGACACAGGCGCTCTAAGTGGTCAGTCATATGTAAAAACATAGAAAATTACGACAGCAGCACAGTTTGACAATGAAATACCCTAGAAATACGTTCATGAAACAAACTAATTACTTTGATTAAGTTAGGTTTTAAAGTGTGCAACTTACACACACACACACACACACATTCTAGCACATATTGGATTTCAAACGTTTTTTAAATTCAGCTATTTGTAGCAGACGCTAATAAAATAAAACACAGCGAGCATAGCTTAACTTTAAAATGTAAATTGCTTTAGCAATAGCAAAGCTAAAGACATTATTGAGCTGCACATTGAATACTAATATAAAATTAGATATACATTTGGTTTAGCTTTGTGCTTTGTCCGTTGTCAAAGACACAATATGCCCGCTGTCCGAAAAATGTGTGCTCTGGGCATGAAAAGCGAATAATTGTTTACGCAGCAGCAGGCCCCGAAAAGCAGGCAAGCAGCAAACAAACAGGATCTGCCAGGATACAGAGCACAGAGCACAGGACACGGCACGTTGCACGTGTGTGCGGCAGTGGCACATTCAAGTGGCAGTGCCGCAGAGAATAACAATAGTGGTGGGTGTGGGCGCTGGAGGAGTGGCAAACAAATTAATACAGCTAACGGACAGAGCTGTAAGCGGGGCACAAAAACTTTATTTATTTGGCCAGCAATCAGAGGGGCCCAAAAGCAAAAGCTACCACTGAGCCGTAGAGCAATGGATTTGCAGCTGCTGCTGTGCCAGTGCTTATACATTTATAAATATTTATGCGCTGCTCGGCTGCTGCTTGTGCAACATTCTAATCCAATCAACATCAGTCAAATGCGCAGACAACAATGCCAGCAGCCAGCAGCTAGCAGCCAGCTAGCAGTGATGAGAAAACCCCAAAAAATCGTATTTGCCAAATCAAAAATTGCATTTGTTGCTGCTAAATCTGCATTCCCCCCATCCACCCGCAGCCATTCAGTCAACTGCAATAAATTCGATTTTATATTTGAGTGCACTGCTCCTGCAAGCCCCAACAAACCCCTAACAGCCCCCCCCCCCACCACCCCTTCACTAAAATAACGGCAAATGCAAAACGCTTGAAACTTTTTGCATGACACTAAAAATCGAGCGCGAATTGACAGCAAAATTGTTTAGTGACTTTTGGGCAAAAAGAAAAAATAAAAGAAAATAGCAGAAGCAACAAAAAAAACCAGCCCCAAAGCACTTGCCAAATGTTATGCCAAGAGCAATATGGCAGTGTATCCGGTTTTATGTGGGTGCTTCATGGGCACAGATTGATGTACCAGTAAAACCAAAAGTGACCAAAGCTGGGCAACCAGATCATCATCGTATAGTGCTTGTCCCAATGCCGAGAGTGCTTTCAATAAACGAAATTGCTTGTGAAGTTCGTCCTTGACCTTAGGCACATTTTCACACACGCCCAGCTCGACAAAAGGCCATAAAAGAGAGTGAAAGGACGAAAGTGAAGCAAGAAGGTGAAAGTGCTGGAATAGAGTATGACATACAAAAGTAAGTTTGCACTAAATATTAAAGAAATATGTTTAAGATATACGTTTATGTATTTGTATATAAATTATACAGGAAAACAAGCAAAATAAATAAACTTACATAACTCTACTAAGAACTTATATATTTTATATGTTAAAAATGAAAACTGCCATAACTTTAACCAAACTGTTCTCATCTTTTATTCATCATTTACATTTATTTATTCATTTTTGATTTATTGCTCCTCTAAGACTTCAAGCCCCAAATTTCTCTTCACCAAGATGAATGATACCCGTTGCTAGCCATGTATCTGGCTATAAGGCATTAAATGCTACAAATATAGTGGTAAGTAAGCTTGTAAATATCTGTTAAATAAATGCAGGGCCCAAAAGTCGGCGCCAGAAAGTATGCAACACTTTTGCAACACATAACTTGTTAAGCTTTTTGTAGCTAGCGGGCGCGGAGCGGACAAAAAATCATTATAGCCAGTACATTCTATACATAAACTATCATCAAATAGAGAACATATCCTGGGCCACCCACATAACTTCATCAAGTCGGAGCTCATAAAAACGAGGCCCAAGGCCCAAAACATAAGGCACAAAATGCGCATAAAGTGGAGCAACAAAAAGAAAAATGGTTTGGCAGGACAACAATGGCATGAACATGGACAAGGACAAGGACACTGGACTTAGGCCAGTGCCAAGAAACTCAACACACACAGGCGCCTACACACACACACACACATGACAATGGCGCAAGAAAATCCATTATTACATTTTTCACGCCAATAAAAACAAATACAAAACGCCAGATGAAGAGCAACACGCAACGCTGAGCAACTGTTAAGGTTTAAGTTGTTGTTGTTGCTATAGCTCTAGGTTATTTTTGGCAATTTCCTTTTTGTACGACGCTGCTTTGGTCACTCATGAAAATTACTAAAATTGTATATCCGTTTCCGGTGCAAGCGGTGGCAAAGATGTCGCCAGGCATTTGTGCCATTTGCTTACTCTTGTTATTTTTTTCAGTCCCGTCCTGTCCTTGGAGAAAGCTGCCATCAAAAGGGACACTGCTTTTTGGACATTATTTATGGTATATCACGCATACGGCCCGTTGCACACATGCGACATGTTCTTTTTTTTTGTCCACAACCATTTTTCATTTGGTTTTTGGGTCGTTTTCAAGAATGAGTAAGAAACTGCTCATCATTTTCAAATCAAAATCGAGCGACTTATTTAAAGTGCAGCAATTAAGAGAGGCCAAACGAATCAGTTAAGACCCAATCAACTTTTACGACCTAATTCCCAGTCGAGTGGCCAATAATGTTTAATAATTTAGCCAATGCTTAAGAGCGGCTGTCCCAAATGGCCAAAGTTTCAAATTGTGTGAGGCTGCCACAGGTTGAGCAGTTAGCTAGTTAAAAATTATGTATATTGCGGATTCGCATGAATATCATGAATATTAAAGTTGGCGTCGGCTGAAGTTTAACGAGCGACGTGCTAAACTTATAATTTGTCTAATTAAAAGTTTCGCTGATTCGCGTGGCAGCTTGGCAAAAGGCACGCAACATAACTGCCAACCTGCCACTTGCTGCTTGCCACTTGCAACTTGCCACTAAGTGATATGAGAAAACAATGCTGCCTGTGGGGCAAATAAAACAAATCAAGAAGCAATGCATAACAATTCGTGTGTTTGGCATTGCGGTAAATGCCGCATGCCACATGTGGCAACAATGTTTGCAACTTTGCTTGCGGTCAGTGAAATTGACTTGAAGTTTCATGCAAATTGCAACTTTATGCATATTGTTTATTGCTAAAGTTACTGGGCCAAAGGCAAACAACAACTAATTGCAGAATGGTCAAAATATAAGCGATTAATATTCCACTATGCGGGTGTGCTCGACTTTCAAATACCCATCAGTCAGTTCTATGTAAATATTAACGATATTAAGAAACTAAGATTTGTTTGTGTGTGTAGGTTTTAGAAATCATAGTTTTACTTTTTAAGAATACATATACTGGCCATAGAGGCTATTGTTTCATGATTTAGCAAATATATTCGCCTTTGATTTTTCAAAAATAATATACTATATTCTAGTTAATAAACTTTTAAAAGTTAGGAAATATGCCTTTGAACACTTTTTAGTTAGATTTTCAATGACATATTAAACTAGTCTATGTTTAAGCGTATTATACCCAATTTGTAATATGTATAGAGAGAGAGTTTTAATCGATAAACCATTAATATCTTGTAATTGACTTTTAATAAGCGCTGCTAATGGCTAATGAAAAACACTTACGGCGATCAGTTGTCCGTAAAACCTTTAACCGTCAAAACAAAGTCGGAGAATGCGCTATATCGTTACCATATTCATTACTCAAGTATTATTTTATGCGATCGCTCTGGGCAGCCACTTCAAGTTCACCAATGTGGCATGTCGCTGCTATGATACCACGTACTGTGAGTTCGAGCAGTGTGAGCTGAAAATGAAGCGTCGAGGAGTGGCCGCGTTTAGTATGATAACACGATTGCATCGGATGCCGGTCGATAACATCTATCTCAATCTGGAGCTGTTCAAGAAGTCGAATGGCTATCGATCGTTCCTGCTGAATCAGAGTCTCGACTTCTGCTACTATATGCGCAATCCGAAGGCCTATATATTTTTCCAATCGTTTCACAACACCTTCGCAGCCGTATCGAACTTCAATCACACGTGTCCCTATGATGTGAGTAATCGCTGCTTATGTTTATAGCTAATCGATGTGGATCACTTTACAGCACGATATCATAATCAAGCGATTTACGTATGAGAGGGGTGCCATGATCGAATTGCCGATGCCAAATGGCGATTACATGCTGTTTCTGAGACTATCGGTATCGAAAGTTTGGCGCGCGGAACTTAAGATCTATATGACTCGTACTGATTGAAAGCGAATTAAATATTTGTATTCAATCATTAAATGTGTCACGCATATGCAATTATAAATAACAGCAATGTTGTATTTAAATAATTAAAAGAATCACTACTAAAGATAAAAGAATCTGTTTGATTGCACATTAAAATAACTTATATTTAAAAACATAATTACAAATTTCTGTTTAAAAACCAGACAGATTTTAGATAGTTGTTTTACTGAATTTGCTAAGCAACTAATATTATGAATGTGAAAGCTTACATTAGCTGAGAATAAATGTTTAAAGAATAAGTGAAATATGAATTTTAAATACTTAACTTCTTTTCGTAGCGCCATCTGTTGACCTTCTTCCGGCGTTGCCCATTAGCTCAAACTTGTGAGCATTTTGCCATTCACCCCGCAGCTGTTTGGCGTTGCCACTCTGTCAATCACACTTTGAGCTCATTGATGGTATATTTTGTTGTCGAAACTGGTATATTCGTGATTTCATGATTCGGTCACGCTGTTTCTGCCTCTTTCTTTTCATCGTGAAACACCACACCGAACGTACGTATAAAGATTTAGCTAAAATGTAATTGCAAAATATGATATTAAATAGTTGAAGATAATTCAAATAAAAATCGTATGTTGTCGTACAATAACTACATATCTGTAAACTACAGTAATATTTTGCAAAAGTTAAGGGATGCAACTGATATGGTGTGATTAAAATGTATCTTCTGTTTGTAGTGTTCGGTTGAATTGTTGGAATCATGGTTAACGGCCGCATACCCTCGGTCTTCTCGAAGACCTATGTGACTCCCCGTCGCCCCTATGAGAAGGCGCGTCTGGACCAGGAGTTGAAGATCATCGGCGAGTATGGTCTGCGCAACAAGCGTGAAGTTTGGCGCGTCAAGTACGCTTTGGCCAAGATCCGTAAGGCTGCCCGTGAGCTGCTGACTCTGGATGAGAAGGACGAGAAGCGTCTATTCCAGGGTAAGTTTGCAGTCGATTTGCATTTGCCGGCCTGTGTTATGATGATCTGTATTAAATAATATATAATTCTGACACTTCTTGTCTGAAAAATCTTTGACGTTAACCGATACACACTGAGAACAACTGGCCAATAAATCGTATAGAATTGATTTGTATATATGTAATTTAATTATATTTATTATATTTCCACAGGCAATGCTCTGCTGCGTCGTTTGGTGCGCATTGGCGTCCTGGATGAGTCGCGCATGAAGCTCGATTACGTGCTGGGTCTGAAGATTGAGGACTTCTTGGAGCGTCGTCTGCAGACACAGGTCTTCAAGCTGGGATTGGCCAAGTCCATCCATCATGCACGTGTTCTGATCCGCCAGCGTCACATTCGGTAATTATCCCTTGGAAGACAGCGACGGCAAACGTCGCCAGGCAAATACCCAATTTTGTTAAAGTTCAGTAAGACCACTTGGGAGTCGAACAAGCTGCGGCTTGCACCGGCTCTCAACGTCTTTTGGTCATGTAGTTGATATCCCCAGCGGATCACTCTGGCCATAATGCATAGCTGCATTTCGTAAGTTGCACTGAACAATCTGCTCCAGCTTGACAGCCGCCGCGCTGAGTTTAACTACAGCATACTAATGTAAACCGAATCTGTTTATCTATTATTTTTATAGTGTGCGCAAGCAGGTGGTGAACATCCCCTCATTCGTTGTGCGTCTGGATTCCCAGAAGCACATTGACTTCTCCCTGAAGTCGCCCTTCGGTGGCGGCCGTCCTGGCCGCGTTAAGAGGAAGAACATGAAGAAGAACCAAGGTGGTGGCGCTGCTGCTGCCGAAGAGGAGGAGGACTAAACCCAGCTTTAATCTGTCGCAGTTCTTATAAAAAAAAACCATGTTTACAAAATAAATGTAAAATCTAAAGGAAAATACTGTTTTTGTGTGCAACAGCGCTGCCGTATGTTTGGGGTTGCCAGATAGGCAAAAAAGTGTTGGGTTACTTATCGCAACTCAAAAGAGGCATATGCGGGTTGGGTATAGCCGAGTTGCTCTCCTGAATCCATTCGGTTGCATACTCGTGACGTCACGGCACATTTGCCATGGCACCTGCGCAAGACATTGCCATCGATGTACTCGATACCAAGCGCCGGCAGTCTCAGAGCGGCTTTTGGCGAGTGCAGCTGTGTTTTGGTTTTACATTTCGAGCAGCAGTTGGCTTTCCAAATTGTGTCACATTTGTTATTGAAAATTAAACAATCAAATTCACAAGCACACACACACACAGTCAGTCAATATGCCAAAAGGCGTCGATAAAGTGCGGGTCAACGTCAAGGAGCGGGTGGTGGACGAGCATTGTGATCTCAGTCTGTCCGAGCTGACGGAAATACCCGTGCGTGAAATTGTAAGTAACTGAATTGTGTGTGTGGTTGGTGTGCCATTTAATTAGAATAACATCAATGCATAGCTAATTATGTGCGGCACTCTGCCGTGTCTGACCCTTCTGGTTCGCTCTGCCCAATGAGCGCAAACAAAGCGCTGCCTTGTCTGGCAAAAGTCTAGCCAGTTATTGCCCATCTCGCTCCCGCAAACGCTGAACCAACTGTTATTGTTGTTGCTGTTGCCTGCCTGCTGCCGGCTGGCTTGCAATTAACGCTGACGTTGACTGCATTGCATTTACACTTGAGAGCGCCGCACGAAGGAGATGTGTGGTTGCGTGTGTGCGTGTGTGTGTATGTGTGTTTGCGTGTGTGCATCCAAAACAGCTTCAGGGGGTTGATTTCGTGTGATTTGGCAGGGCAGTTACCACCCCTCGGGAAAGTTGCCAAATTTTGTATTTTACAGTTGTTTTCGGGGGTTTCTTTTTTGGTTGTTGAACATCCTGTTTGAAACTCAACGCATATTATACATTAACAGTTTATTTGAAACGTTCACAGGCTTCGTTCAAGCGAGTTACCTTCCTCGATCTCTCCAGCAATCGACTGGTCACACTTGGCGTGAGTTCGACATCAAACTGATAAGTAAATTTAATTAACATTTCACTAACCCATAGCGCAACTTTACCACCCTCACACGGCTAGTGAAGCTAGATCTGAGCAAGAATCAAATACGCATTCTACCCGATGATTTTGGTCAGTTGGAGCAGCTGCGTCACTTGGACTTGTACAACAACTGCTTGGAGCATTTACCGTTGAGCTTCGGACGCTTGCGTCGCCTACGCTATTTGGACTTGAAGGGCAATCAGTTGACGCCCGCTTGGGAGAAAATTGTGGGTCGCTGTTCAACGCTGAAGGATTGCCAACAGGCGGCCAAGAATACTGTAAGCCAAGTGGCACTTGAGTCGAGTGGCCTTTTCACGTACAATTTGCTCACACATTTTGCAGGTCAACGTTTGTGCAAACTTCAAGTCGGAATTCATTGAGCGTGAACGACTTGCCGCCCAGGAGCGCCAGCTGAACTCAATTCAAATGGCAGGCGCCGGTGACGGCGACGGTGATGGGTCCAGCTCCAACCTTAGCACAAAGGCCACTGGCGGCAAAGGTTCCAAAAAGGCCAGCAAGGCAAATAAGAAGTCCAAGTCAAAGAAAGCGGGAGCTGCTGCTGAAAACGAGCTAACAATCAAGCCAGTGAATGCCGGCCCCAGCAAAACCAACAGCCAAAAGAATAATCAAAAGAAGAAGTTGGCGAATGGCAGCTGCTGGCTTACATGCCTATCCGGCGATGCCTTTTCATCGCTGATGACATTCCTGCTGCTCTTCCTGACCAATGTGCTGATTATTTATATGATTATGTTCAAGAATCCGGATATTGCAGACAAGCTGGTGGAGTATATACCGCATCAGTATCGCGATTGGATACTGACCAAGTCGGAAATCTTTCGACTGCGCGTTACCGACTGGATCTCGGAGTTTCGCACCCCGCCGGAGGAGCACTGACGATTCATTTATTTGAAGCCTTAGAGCGCGGGGCTTCAAATATAGCTAACCCTAAACAAAATTCGGATGCATAGCGCGTGTGTGGGAATGATTAACAAAATTTTGAATATGTGTAGACCACCTCAAGAAGTTATACGAGAGCCACTTGGAAAGACAGCAATGTACTGCCATATATGTACATATATTTAAGTAATTACGTCCATTGGCAAGAAATTTTTACCTAACATACACACAGAAACAGACACACGCACACACACACTACCAACAGACAGAAAGCATCAGAAATCTAATAAAAAACAAGTAAGAGTGCTCTAGTCGGGAGTGCCCGACTAGGAGATACCCTGAACCCAGTCCTTACAATCATTCGTACTACTCTAAACACACACATGCTGCAGTACAAGCAGTACAAGCAGTGCCAGCGGTTTAAGCAGTTAGCTTGCTCTTTCGCTGAGCCCCACACAATGGAAAGTTAAATCTTAAATAACTTCTGTGTTTATTGTCCGATCATATTGAAATTTTTGGGGCAAACAATTGTCGATAATATGTGTTACCAAACCAAATTGCAAGGTCGTACCTTCAAAAATGGGTTTTTTTAACTTTTGGGGGGTTTGGGGGTGGTATCCAAAAAGTGAAATATTTGTTACATGTGTATGCTATTCGAGATTATACATGTCAAATTAGGGGCCTCTAGCTCTTATAACTTGTAAGTTATATCCAAAAAACGCTGGTCTAAAATCGAAATTTATCGATAACTTTTGAACGGGACGAGCTATCGATAAATTTTAATAAACTTGATCTGTCCCGGGATTAGGAGAACTTATGTTCCAAATATGAAGTCTCTAGCTCTTGTAGTCTCTGATATCTGTGTGTTCATACAGACAGACAGACGGACAGACGGACAGACGGACAGACAGACGGACATGGCCAGATCGACTCGGCTATTGATACTGATCAATAATATATATACTTTATATGGTCGGAGATGCTTCCTTATGCCTGTTACATACATTTGCACAAAACCATAATACCCTTTTTACCCATTTTTAATGGGTTCAGGGTATAAAAAAATGCAATGAAAACTACTCAATAAATCTCACTCATAACTAACGTTACAATAGATCAAACACAAACTCAATAGTAACTGAAACACAGTTCAAAACTGGCTAACACATAGAGAAACTACAGACACAGTCAAAGTGCTTCACACACCAACCATAACACTCATCATCATGATCACAAATGCATTCTGTAAGAATTTCTTGTGGCAATTTATCTTTTGTTTGAAGATCATATTAGTTGTTGGAGTCTATGATTTAATGCTGACAGATTTGAAATCTAATGTATAACGTATAAGCTTTTTTTAATGAAATCTGCAGCTTTTTGTTTAACGCTGTAATCGCAAGCGGTTTCTACTGATTTTTACTGAAAACAGAATTAAACAAGTAAGAGTGCTCTAGTCGGGAGTGCCCGACTACGAGATACCCTGAACCCAGTCCTTACAATCATTCATATTAATCTAAACACACACATGCTGCAGTACAAGCAGTACAAGCAGTGCAAGCGGTCTAAGCAGTTAGCTTGCTTTTCGCTGAGCCCCACATAATGGAAAGTTAAATCTTAAATAACTTCTGTGTTTATCGTCCGATCTTATTGAAATTTTTGGGGCAAACAATTGTCAATAATATGTGTGACCAAACCAAATTGCAAGGTCGTACCTTCAAAAATGCGTTTTTTTAACTTTTGGGGGGTTTGGGGGGTGGTATCCAAAAAGTGAAAAATTTGTTCATGTGTATGCTATTCGAGATTATACATGTCAAATTAGGGGCCTCTAGCTCTTATAACTTGTAAGTTATATCCAAAAAACGCTGGTCTAAAATCGAAATTTATCGATAACTTTTGAACGGGACGAGCTATCGATAAATTTTAATAAACTTGATCTGTCCCGGGATTAGGAGAACTTATGTTCCAAATATGAAGTCTCTAGCTCTTGTAGTCTCTGATATCTGTGTGTTCATACAGACAGACAGACGGACAGACGGACAGACGGACAGACGGACAGACGGACAGACAGACGGACATGGCCAGATCGACTCGGCTATTGATACTGATCAATAATATATATACTTTATATGGTCGGAGATGCTTCCTTATGCCTGTTACATACATTTGCACAAACCCATAATACCCTTTTTACCCATTTTTAATGGGTTCAGGGTATAATTATATTTTATATATATATTGTACGTAAATTATAAAATATGTATACAACAAGATTTGCTGATTTTTTGAATAAAATTTTACATTTTAACAGACAAATTAAGCCGCTGATGTTTGTTTACAAGTTATATTGCTATTATCTGAAGACCATGCTCTGGTTAAAAGGTTATCAGTCGATAATCCCATTCAGTAGTTTTGTTTTGATATTTCGAACAGTGACTGCCCAAAAATTGACCGGATTAACCAGATTGTACTGTACTATACACAATTGAAATAAAAACAAGTGGGAAAGGATTATCTTCGGCGTTTCGAAGATTTTATACTCTTTTCGAACCTTTAGACAATTTTCACTCTGCTAACTGCAGGACTTTCATCTGTAAAAATTGATATCATATGATATCAATTTGAATTAAAATATTAAATTTATTTTCAGTTTGCACAGTTTCATTGCGATAGCATTGAAAACATGGGATTTATGGCCAAAACCGACCTGCAGTTGTATGGCAGCTATAAGATATAGTGGTCCGATCCGGCCGGTTCCGACCAATGTGCTGTCCCTTTGAATAATAAGTCTTTGTGCAAAGTTTTATAACGATAGCTCAAAAACTGAGGGACTAGTTTGCATACATACAGACAGACAGACAGACGGACATGGCTAGATCAATTTGTTTTGTCATTCTAAGCATACTTGCAGTAACTTTTGGGGGTCTCCGACGCTTGCTTCTATGCGTTACAAACTTCAGCACAAACTTAATATACTATTTTCTTCGAAAAGAGTATAAAAAGGAAGTGCTTGAGGCATTAATCTTGCTTTTTTAAATACTTTAATTTTGATTTATTAATAACTTCCCTATCAATTTGTTTATTATCTCACCTTTAAAGCCAGCGGCCACACTTATTAGCCATTGGAATGGTAGATAACTAAAGCATATATTCATTTTTATAGTAATAATAAATATAAATATATTATTATCAACGTTTTAATTGGTTTATTTTTAGTTGCGGCTCTTCAATTGAGTTCTGGTTAAATGTACTCGTACTTTCAATGGCATTTTATTGCGGAAATATCATCAATAAAAGTCATAGAAGCTTTCATAAAAGTTTTTAAAGAATAATTTATGTAAAGCAGAATGATTGAGCTAAGCTAACAATATATGTAAATATATAATATATACCTATATATTTGCAAGAAGTGGTATTTGTTTTATTAAACATATCAAAATGGAATAATCCTATTGATTTTAATACTCTTTTCTGCGTATTTACTTAACTCACTAACCAACTTGATTATTAGACCAAAACCCTTCTCCCACAACAATTAGCAGAGTTGAACTAATAGTTAGCGCCTGCTCTCTTAGCCTTCTATAGATTCTCACACTAAAGCACACGACACAGTGAGTGTGTTGACATCATTTTGTTGTTAAAAAGCATTTAAGGCCAGTTCCACAATGACGTGCCTAATTGATCATGACCAGCAAAAATACTGTGGACTCGTGCTGGGCTATCAATATGCATATCATTTGGGAATTTCACCATTTGTATTTGCTTACATAGTTTATCAATTGCAGAGAATCCTCTAGAATGATGACGTACAACTCGTGGGAGGTGCAAAATCCGAATCACTGCAACTAGTTGTGAATCAAATGAGAGTGCAGTTTATTGCATAGTGTAGTACATACAATACGAATGCAATTAAAGCCCTCACATTCCAATTATAATTATAGCTTGAGGTTTAGATAATATTGCCTCGCATCAAGTGTCCAAAGAAAGTTTCAAGCATCACTCCTTATCAGATAACACAGAGTAAGCAACTTTGCTGTACTTCTATCTTAAAGTTTCTTGTTTCCGCCGAGAGCGAAAACTTTAAAAGCATTCGTAACGCTTATGAAAGACCTAAACTATATTTCATCAGCCAAATGCCAAGGTATTGGGAAGGCCCTTGCCCTTTTCAAACTTCTTCTCTAACGCGCTCTGCCCCTGCTTGCTGACACCCCCCCTTCAGTTAACTCTCATCATATCCTTTGCTTATCCTCTTGCTCTCTCTATGCCTGTAGCTCTATGCCTGCACTACCACAAAATGGATATAATTTGATAATTTGTTAGAGAGACAGAGAGAGGCAGAGCGGGAGAGAGCAAGAGAGAGAGAGAGCGAGATAGGCAGAGAGAGGGCGAGAGAGGGGCGAGCGCGCTCTCACTTTGAAACTCGCTCTTTTCGCTGTGCCACTTCTGCGCATTCAGCATGCCGGCCGCCGTTTCATTTTCGCTTCATATTCAGCCGTTACTTTGACACTCACACGGCTCTCACACAATTTGGCGCGCTCTTTCCTATCGGTCTTTATTTAAAACCCACTGCTTCGCGCGCACAGCGTCAGTTGCTGCTCGATTTTAGTGTCGCGTGGTCTACCTTCTGGGTAATCCAAACTGCTGGCGGTGCTTTAATACTGTTGGCAATATTTAGAACGTGTGAATCGTTCGTTTGGATTCATTTATATTCATCTATGCTTAAATAACAAACTGTTAACAAAACGCGTTAATCATTGTGTTAAGTTTAAAAACTGTGTCGAGAGTTAAGAAAGTGCTAACCAAAGAAGACAGCGGGCAACGCAACAGTGAGCAAAGTAAGTACACACACACACACACACACACACACACAAGCACACATAAATGTATGTTGTATTCAAGACATCTTTTGTTGTGTATGTGAACAGCATAAGAAAAAAAAAAGTCAAGCACATGGCACAAATTTGGACGTCTAGAAATAGAAGGTACAGCAATAGTAAAGCTGCACATGTTATGCATTCGGAAAGGAAAGCATTTGAAGAAATGTCGTTAATATAACCCAATTATATTTCTCTGTATGTACAGTCTGAGAAAAAACCTATAAAACTAATGGCCAAATGTCGAAATTGCACAAGCTAGCAGCACTGATGAAAGATCAAAATGCGACCGAAATAAATGGCAAAATTCGTATGGCAAATTTTGTTGTTGGTTAATGCATTATTCAACGTGTTTAGCATTATTTGTGAACTGTACAACAAAAGCTTAACGTCAATTATATTTCTGCATTGTGTATGCACACGAAAATCTGTTGCATATTGTTATACAGTATTTTTAAACCATTTAAAGCCCGCCAGATAGCCATACAAACAAACTGTGACTGTGACAGGCCAAAAGCAAATTCGCTTTAACGTCCGACACGCGTGTGCAACGTAAGCGAAATGCCGACTACAGCTATTCAGTCGACGTCGACGTTGACGTTGACGTTAACGTTGACGTTGCCGTAGCCGCCTACCTGGGCCGCATTGCACCTGTGCAGGTAAGGCGTTAACAACGCCGCTTCGAGCACCCTATAGAGTGGCTCTCTTTGCATTTTTCGTTTGTGGCGGCGTTTCTTGTAACCTTTGTGCATTTACACTTCCGATTTACGCAACTTTTGAATCGCTTTCCATGAATGAAATCTTGATCGTTGTCCTATCACAGTAAACAGAAACAAACACAAAAAACAAAAAACCAAAAAAAAAAACAAAAGCGCGCGGTTTCTTTCTAATTTGCTTGATACTTGTTGTTGTTGTGTGATAGTTCAATGGCTAATGACTTTGATTTTCAAATTTAAATTGCTAATGGGCCACGTTGGAAAATGCACATAAGTGCGTAATTTAACGACAGTAATTTAACAGGTGGCAAATTGAATTCAAAGTTGCAGACAGTGCGACAAACTGTATTGTAGGGTATATACTTTGTATGGTCAAAAAACGCCCACCAGACTCAAGAGCTATTTACGTCATTATCACACACAAATACAAACACCAATTTGAGCCTGATATGCGTAGGAACTCAAACAGTCATCTAGGACAATGCATTCATTAAATGTTCGGGGAAAAAAACGATAAGCAAACAAACATTAAGTTCGGTGGATGGGACTATAAAAAATCGAATTGAATTGTGCCGGCAATTACGGACGCGACCTTCGTTTCTTGGGACATGTGGCGGCTTAGCAAAGCCAACCTCATCCTTATCAATTGAAACCAAGAAGGTAAATACATTGTATGTACATACATACATATGTAAGATTGTGCGTCTGTATATAATACAGTTTTCAATGTCGCTTTGGGCTATTGATTTTTGTGCGGCGATAATTAACATAATAAAATGTTACAAGCGCGCAAAGCGAATTCAGCAAAGACGCAGTAAAATCTGTGACGTCAGAGCGAGTGAAAAAGAGGCGAAAACGTCAGCAACTGTTGCTTGCGTGGGCGCATCACTGGTTCTTGGCTTATAAAGTCACTGGTAGCATCTATATATAGAGACAGTCGTGAAAGCAGTTAAGATCAAATTTACATATATTTACATTAAACTGAATATCAAGCGGATTATTGTCACAGTAAAACCGATTGAGCTGCGTATGAAAAGATTCCTTCTAAGAGCATTTAGTATTGCATATTCTTGTTGCCATTTCTACTATTTAACTCTTTGGCATTTGTTCTTTATGATGTGTGCTCTTTGCTTGTTTGTTCGCTTGTCAATTTGCGCAAATTGTCTGCACACGCCCTTACACTTGACCGCCTTCTTTGTGAGGTTATGTACATATGTATGTAGCCCTTTCTTTCTTTCATTCTGCTGCTGCCTTGAAGCAAATTGATTTATTTTTAGACGCAACCAATTTCCGTTACGGCGGCGGCACACCTCACTCAGGTGTTATTTGCCACGTTATCTGCACAGAATTCGCTCAATAATTGCACCATCCCATAAACTTCTAAGAGTTCGCTGATAGGCAAACATTCGAAATCAGTCAGCTGCGGTATTGCTTGTGACTATGCATACGTATATCCAAAAATATGACTTTGAAACGTTTAGTTTATTATGCAATGCGGTTCTCCAACTATTATCTCTGCAGTGATAAAGTCAACACTCCTTTCTTATCACAATCGGATGTCTGTGTGCTTATGCAACAGCCACACAAACCACTCTAATTGTTTACGGTATTTGAGCTACCACATTTATCAACATACAAAATGATAATTACCTACATATTGTCGAACCTTTGTTTAGGGACTAACTTCCTTGTCCATTTCTGTAAGCACCCTATATAGAAATGATATAAGGCTATAGACCTCTCAAACTTAACACGTGCCAAGAATAATGATAATAACTGAAGTGATCAACCCTGGGCTATTATTGTGCGGTTTATTTGAGCAGCAGTTTTTTTTTTTGCGCTGGTGATAGCAGTTTTCAGAGATACAATATTACGTCTAGGCGCAGCTAATTAAATTTCTAGAGATTACTGGCATATTTTCTAATGACGTCTAAAATAAAATTGACTCGGATGAAATGCTGATTATGAATAACTAATTAATTACGCTGACAGGAATACGTTAATCTTATTCCTATACTGTACAACTTAGTTCATCAAAGTACTAGTTTTTTCCAGTACTACCCTCTTTTTGTTGTTTATCCTCCATTTGCCATTTGCCATTAATGTGCTCTTCAGGTAAACATTTGTTGGGAAACATAATACGTTAATGGAGAAATCGCTCTGAAGCCGTTTCGAATTTTATAAAAATAACAAAAGAAAAAGTTTTGGCTGATGAAATTTCTATGAAACTTTGCAAAGGCGTGGCATGAACTTGACGCTAAATATAAATATTATGTTATACTCAGAATTAGAACATTATGTTGACTTAGATGTGATAAGAAAAATACAAGAAATGCAGGAAATTCCTGGCCGATGTATAGCTTTTCTGACTAATGTTTAAAATGCTTGGCAGGAACTGGAAATGATTAGCGACTAAACTGTAATAAGCAAGCAAAATCGAATAGAATTTCAAAAATAGCCAAAACGTCATCACATACGAATGGAAAACCGAATTTCAATTCTAAAATTGGAACACGTGTTTTCTATTTTGCTGAGGGGCCCGGCCGGGTGGTTTACTTCATTTGCTGAGAATAAACATGTCTCGGAGAGCAAACATCAGAGAGCAGAGAGGATGCTGCGCTGAATTGTTGAGAGTGAAAAAAGCCAGACAGGAAATCTCATGTGGTTTTTTGGGCAACAGTCGTCATAAAGTCGTTCGACCGAAATCACAACAATGATTGCATTCAATCTAGCATTCAATTCGATTGTTTATGGTGCAGAACGAACAGATGTGCGGCATGCAGTTAAAATGAGTCTATTCAAATGCATTCTTACTTTTCTCGACACATATTCGCACGTTCCGAAGTATTTTGCGTCGTATTCATTTGAATATGCTTAGCAAAAATATATATACACAAATCCTTCAGTCTTTGTCAAAATTTCATCTTCAAGGTTGTCTTTGAAAAGAATTTAGTTATTTTGGTTGAGCAATATATGCATTGAATATATAAGAATCAATGGGATTTGTCATTGTATTAATTTGCAGACTAGACATTTCGTATATGCATAGATATATATATTAACACTTATTATAATACAGTCATTCTTCAAATATATATATTATACTCACTTTAAAGAATTTTTATCTGGTTACATTTCCTCAGAGGTATGTAGCTATATTGCTTCAATTGAAGCCCCCGACTATATGTCAAAGATATAATAAAAGCACACCCCAAATGTGTAAGCAATTAATTTAGATGATGAAACCAATTGTTTTTTTTTTTGACAATTTCGACAATTTCTAACGAAAGCAAGAACAACAACAAGAACAAGAACAATTAGTGAACTTAAAATTGTAGCGTGTCTCAAGGGCAGAAGTAACATTTGTATTATGTGGGTGTAGTATTCAGTTGCTATTTTGGCTATGTCATGGTTGGGTTTCAGACTTTTGGTTGGATGTGTTGTTGGCTCTGATATGAACCGATCAATTATCTAAAGGTTTTTGGGCAAACCGGTTCTCGCCGGTTTTTGGGGGTAGACAATAGATGAGATATGGGGCGACCATTTGTGTTACCTCGACCGGCGAATACCACTAAAAATATCTGAAATCATCTAACAACAATGAAATGACCAAACTGTGCCAATTTTTTTTAGACTCTCACTGGGTGAAGGTTCTTTCGTGAGTGTGCTGCTGCTAAATAAATATACACACATTATATGTATATATATATTGTAGATATGTAGAATAGACCCCACTAATAACCGCCGCCAACACAACACAACACAACACAATTTGCTTCATTCATAATGCTGTTGATAATACTGTTGATGTTACGATTGTATATCTTATCAAGGTGCTCAATATTTGTGATTTAGTGACGTTGTCATTTTTGCCTCGCTTACCGTTCAAGTGGAAATACAGAATTGTAAATTATATAGACTCGACTTCGAGGTAATTATAAATCGAAAAGCAGACTCAAAAGTTAAAGTCTGAGATTGAAATGTTATACTTTTTATTAGTAGAAATCAGTTAATGATTTGTAATTTGTAATCAATATGAATTGCTCATTGCAACTGCTTATTTATAGGGGTATTATTCACACCCGCAGGTTTCGAGTTTGCCTTTTGAGGAATTCCACAAAAGTTCATTCAACCTTCGCTGCGAAATGTGCCGAAGTAAACACAAAAACCAGAATGTTAAACACCAAAAAAGGCCCGAAATTTGAGGCATGAGAAATGTGTCTACGCGGCGTCTGTGAAATTATTGGCAAAGAAAGCACATTTATCTTCTCAACTGATATATTACATCTGATACTCTATAAAGTTCAGCTTAGCAACTGCCAGCGTTTATTCGCACATTTATTTAGAGACTATATAGTTTTAGGCAAGGCCAAAAGCGTGTTAATTGTCTAAAGCCAAAAACAAACAAGTGGGAAAGGATTATCTTTGGTGTGCCGAAGATTTTATACTCTTTTCTTTTTGATTTTCACTCTGCCAACTGCAGAACTTTCATATGCTGTAAAAATTCGTTTTATCGCATGGCATTTATTTTTTTTCGTTCTAAGAATTGATATATGAATTTAAATTTTTCTTTTGAAAGATATAGTGGTCCGATCCGGCCAGCTCCAATCAATGTGCTGTCATTTTGAATAATAAGTATATGTGCAAAGTTTAATCGCGATAGCTTTAAAAACATGGGATTTATGGCCAAAACCGACTTCCAGTTGTATGGCAGCTATAAGATATAGTGGTCCGATCTGGCCGGTTTCGACCAATGTGCTGTCCCTTTAAATAATAAGTCTATGTGCAAAGTTTTATTGCGATAGCTCAAAGAATGAGGGACTAGTTTGCATACATACAGACAGACAGACAGATATACAGACGGACATGGCTAGATCAATTCGTTTTGTCATCAAGCATCAAGCACTGGCTGTAACTTTTGGGGGTCTCCGACGCTTCCTTCTATGCGTTACACACTTCAGCACAAACTAAATATACTATTTTCTTCGAAAAGAGTATAAAAAGTACAGACCATGTCACAAGGTTGACTTATTGACGCATGTGACAACTATAACAAGCCAAACCCACCTCCACCCACCACCACTTTTGTGACAATTTCACCGTTGTGAAATTTAGCACATGTACAGCGGCAAAAACAAATTTCGCTTTTGGCTGGGATTTAACATATTAATAATAGATCTATGGCGGTTGAACAAGTAAACATCATCATGATCATCATGACAGGGCTAAAATAATCATTTGACAAACAAAATGCTCGAGAGAGTTCATTGATAGCTTTTCAAACTAAATATAGAACTCATTAGATGACATTTAAGTGGCATATAAATAATTTAAGTGAATAACTTGTCAATTGGCGCAACACAAATGAATTTAAATGCAAAACTCAATATAAGAAGTAAAGAAGAAATTTCGAAATATATTTCAATAAATTATACTATATCAAATGCCTTTGAGTTGTTAATTGAATGGACGGCGCACGAATCAATTAAAAGGCAATTGAACGCATAACTGTGAGCAAATTAAAGACAATGTATCCGATTGAAATTAAATCAGTTCGAACTGAACGAAATCAAACCAACGTCTGCTGATTCAATCAAGCAAATTCTATTAAATCTTACAATTGTAACTAATATGTTTTTTTTCTATTTGCAGATCGTTCACTGTGAGAAATTTGATTTAGAAGTCGCCAGTAAGAGAAAAAATACACACACAAAATGGTCAACGTAATAGTAAGTATTATAAATATTTGAAGAGTCGACCTTCCGCCTCAATTAAATATTTAACTAATCAATTTTGATTGCAGGACAGCGGCACCAAACATGCGCCACAGGAAATGGAACAATTCCTGCCCGGCGATGGCACCAACAAGTGAGTAGTGCCGCGCGTCTATTTTTAAGGCATCAACTAAAAGATCTAATACCTTAATAAATAAATAAAAGATGAATATGTTGCCTTGCGTGCGTCTCAATTAAATGTTAGTTGAGCCACTCAAATTGTACAAGCTTGCCGCCAAAAGTCACTTGACTCGCAAAAATGCCAGATGCCACAATACGAACTGAGTCGTGATCGGATATTATATATATATATACATATATATATAGTTCATGACTAGCCAGCTGGCTATAATTATAAGCAATTGCCGGAGCAATTAGTATAACTTACAAATGTGTTTGCAAGTATAAACAGATTAGATATTAGTATATCTACTACGAACAGCAATAGAAGCTGAAATCTACAATTTGCAGCTAACTTATCATTGCGCCTATATATATACTTATGCATATACCTATTAGTCTAATCATATAAGTCTATTGTTGCCTCATAATACACAGCTTCAATTTTACGTAATGGAATAATACATGCACGACAAAAGTAAAATGGCATATTTGTGTTTTGGCAGCGAGAGATCAGCCAAATGCAAATTTATTTGTTTTCAATTATAAACATTATGCAGTCTGTCAAAGCAAATATTTAAATAACAATTGGAACCAGCAAAAAAAACAAACGGTAGAACATTATGTAAACAACTAAGTGAACTTTTAGCCGACTGATAACATATATTTTTTGCCTACGTTGACATTAATATTTAGCAAAGAGCTGTAAACACAAATAATTATAATTTGTTTTGAAAATATACTGAAAATATTACATGTGTTAATGATTTCAACGGAACTAATCAGTAGCTAACCTTACAGTTGCTTAGAGACTAAACCTTGCACTTCAAATGATAAGAACAATTTGAATGAAATAATCTAATTGCTTTAATAATAAAAACATATATATAAAAGAATATATATTTGTATATATTTATGGTTGCGGTTACTGGCAAACACGTAACTATATATACTTTATTTGATTGCATATACATAATGTATATATGTCACATTATTATCATTTTTATTTCAATAAAATATTTCAAATATTGCAAGCTCAATTCGCTTTTGAGTTCGTCTAATTTGTTTTGCAGTGCAAATTACATAGTTAAATTTTTAACTAATATGTTAAAGATATATTAAAGCTGCACACCTTTTCTTTTAATAATTGTGAAGCTCGTAAAACTTACTAAACTACGTCAACAACAAGTTTAAGTTAATTAAGACAGATGCTATGGTTTTTGGGAAATAGTTTTCCAACACAGCCTAAAAGTAGGCAACCGTTTGATATTTGATTTCGTTCATTTTTCGAATGCACTGGTGCAGCTATGAATTTTCTTTTTGGCTGATGCAATGCAATGGTAGCTTGGAATCAGGCTCAGTCCAGCGACTGGCCAATCACAATTGGCTGCTCTCGCTGACAGACCAAATTCGGTTAGTTGTCTGTTTTGCTGTTGTTGTCTTCTACTTTAGTTGTAAACATTCAATGAGACGTTGGCCAAACGGCTATAATTGCAGATGCAGCAATTCCAAAGCCAAAGAATTTCACTCACGGCTGCCACATACAACATATATAAGAAAATAGTGCACTCATTTATGGCTTTTAGTTGTGGACAGTATACAGATCAGATCAGATCAGATCAGAGCATGACAATGGGCGACTTAATACCCACTCACGTTGAGCTGAGGTGGCAATAATTAGCATTTAACCTTATCTATCTGCTAATAATTTATGTGAATTTGATTTACTTACAGATACAAGATACAGCCACGCAAATCAGATGCCGAGCAGGCCTCGGCTAACAATGCTTTCGATCCGTTTTTAAGTCGCGACAATGAGCATCCCACAACGTAAGTCATCCATCGCCTTGTAGAGCATTGGAAAAGTGCAGCA
Source organism: Drosophila flavopinicola (assembly GCA_035042425.1). NCBI lineage: Eukaryota > Metazoa > Arthropoda > Insecta > Diptera > Drosophilidae > Drosophila > Drosophila flavopinicola. The sequence continues at coordinate 517,979 of JAWNLL010000452.1, read as the reverse complement.
ATCAGCTAATCATTTTCTCTCTATAGTGATAATGAAACTTTGACGCATTTGCTGAAGGCCTCTTTGGGCACTGGCATCCTGGGCATGCCATATGCCTTTATGTATTCGGGCCTGGTTATGGGCATCTTTGCCACCATCTTCACCGCCTTTGTCTGCACGCACTGCAGTTACGTGCTGGTAAGTTTCCACTTTGAATTCGCATTCTTAAACATTGCGTAATGTGCTCTCCTTCTGCTCGCAGGTGAAATGCGGTCACAAGCTGTACTATAAGACACGCCGCACCAAGATGACATTCGCTGAAATCGCCGAGGCTGCATTCCAGAAGGGTCCGAAGAGTCTGCGCGGCTTTGCGCCCGTGGCCAAGTTCTCGATATTGTTTGGCCTGTTCCTCACATACTTTGGCACCTGCTCCGTCTATACGGTGATTGTGGCCAAGAACTTTGAGCAGGTGCTGGAGCATTGGATCGGCTATGACATCGATTCGCGTGTCCTCATTTGCATAATGCTCGTGCCATTGATCCTGATTGCGTGGGTGCCCAATCTGAAGTACTTGGCGCCCGTTTCGATGGTGGCGAATGTTTTCATGGGCGTCGGCCTGGGCATTACATTCTACTATCTGGTCCAGGATCTGCCGCCCATCGAGGAGCGTGCGCTGTTCACCCTGTCCACTCTGCCCGCCTTCTTCTCCATAACCATATTCGCAATGGAGGCGATCGGTGTCGTTATGCCGCTGGAGAACAACATGAAGACGCCAAAGAATTTCCTTGGCATTTGCGGTGTGCTCAGCCAGGGCATGTCTGGCGTTACCCTGATCTATATGCTGCTCGGTTTCCTTGGCTATCTGCGCTATGGCAACGCAACTGGCGAGAGCATCACATTGAATCTGCCCATCGAGGAGTGGCCAGCACAGGCTGTGAAGGTCCTGATCGCCCTGGCCGTCTATTGCACATTTGGACTGCAGTTCTATGTGTGCCTGGAGATTGTCTGGGATGGCATCAAGGAGCGGTGCACCAAGCGTCCGATCTTTGTCAATTATGTGCTGCGGTAAGCTAAACTCGAATCATAATTCCATTCGTATCCGAAACTTATGGACAACTTTCGGTATCCTTGCAGCACCGTTCTGGTAACTGCTGCTGTTGTGCTGGCCATTTCAGTGCCTACTATAGCCCCATTTATGGGTCTCATTGGTGCCTTCTGCTTCTCCATACTCGGCCTGATCTTTCCGGTAAGTGTTGAGACGCTCTGTCACAAAACTCCTAATCACTTGGCTAATATTTAATCTACTTATTGTAGGTCATCATTGAGCTCGTCGTGCACTGGGAAAGCGGTTACGGTCCTGGCAAATGGATACTGTGGAAGAACGTGATCATCATTTTGTGCGGCGTTGGCGCCCTTGTCTTTGGCTCCCTGTCTGCCGTCAAGGACATCATGAAAGTATATAGCAAAACCACGGAAGCCCAATAAGCGGTCTCCGTTGGCAAACCGAAACGCAAAACAAAAAGCTTGCAAGAAATCTCCTGTGAATAATAACACACAAAAACCGTAATGCAAACAGTGCTATACCAAAAGATATATATATATATTTGTTATATACACAATCTAATGTATATTTATATGAAGGATATACTTTTCAGTATAGTTTGTAGCACTGCAGGAGCCAGTCAGGAAATAGCTCCGTTTTTTTCCCTAGGAATCTAACTATTGTTAGATGTAAAACTGCGCCCACTCTTTGTACATTTTTCGTTGATGCTAAAGTAGTACCCTAAGGTTTACTATATTCAAGTGCCTAACTTTACTAGCACACAGCACCAAAACTGTCAGTTGTAGCACGTTTTAGTACACATACAAATGCAATTATCTAAAGAGTCATTACATAATGTAAAGTAAAAGAATTGTTGAGTACATTTTAGTACCAAATTTAAACAGTTAGCTTCAAATCTTAAAGTATCTACTAAAGTCAGTGATTGAATGAGTTTTTAATGATTTTAGTACAAGCTAAAAAGACTTTTATTTCATTGTATTTTCTTTTCTTCTCCTGTCCTCTCTCTCTTTCTCTCTGTTCTAAAAGAGTATTACGAAAAAACCAAAATTGCAAACATTTATTATTCCTGCTTGTTGCGAACGTATTTTTTTAGCATGTTTAGATCATAAGCAATATGATTTGGTCCTAGGTTCCTAAAAGCCCTGCAATGCATTCGAGAAAGAAATTTTATTTTTGTATACACATTTTGCAGAGTTTTCAGGTATCAACCCCCAAAAGGCCATTTCGGCGCTGAGTTACTCAAATTATATATTTTAATTATGTAAAGAAAAAATATAGAAAAATCAGAGATATATTTTCAATGACGCGATATTTTTAATGCATGCTCCATTTTTGTTGCTTCACATTTGTATTTTTAGTTTAGCTTTAAACAATTCAACACAAAATTTGAATATATTAATAGATATACATAAACTTAAATAAACAAAAAAAACAAAAACAAAACAAACACCCAACATGAATCGAATTAAACTCAGTTTTTGCATTTAAACCTTTGTGCACTGAGAGCAACGAAGCTGATTTAAGTGGTAAAGCGAAAAGTTAACTTTTATATTTGGTCTTTTATGTAAAAAGATCTGTGAATTTGTTCAGCTAGATAAAATTGAGATAGAACATATTGTATATCAATGTTGGCAAAATATCTAGTTCGTTATATTTGCGAGTATTTTGAATCGAAACTTGTCCATACTTACAACGTATTGAAAAGAGCTAAGATTGATATAATTGTTTTCTTTTTGAAAGTGTTTAGATTTTAAACAAAAACAAACATAATAAAATTTGCGATACAAAATAATAATATATAAAATGTATACAAATTTGTTTTATTAACTGGCAACATGTTTACTAAGCTAAGCTTGATGTTAAATTTAAAACTAAAAAAATGTGGGGAAGGATTATCTTCGGCGAGCTGAAGATTTTATACTCTTTTCGAGTCTGTGGATTTCACTATCGACTTTTAGAAAAAAACGAATGTCCAATGACAAACTCGCTAAAAGAGTAGTCTGCTCAAAACTAACTTACACTTGGCCTTTATTTGTCAAATACACCTTCGGTATTTATGACTAAATCGTTTTGGAATTTCAACAATTGATGAGTTATAAGAATGTTCAAGTGTAGTAGTAAATTGAAGGCGATAACTCTGAAAACATGGGAGATGTGGCCAAAACCGACATCCAGTTGTATGGCAGCTATATGATATAGTGGTCTGATCCGGCTGGTTCCGACCAATGTGCTGTACCTATGAATAATATGTCTCTGTGCAAAGTTTCATCGTGATAGCTCAAAAACTGAGGTACTAGTTTTCATACATACAGACAGACAGACAGACGAACATGGCCAGATCAATTTGATTTGTCGTACTGGAGGTAACTTTTGGGGGTTTCGAAACTTTCTTCTGTGCACTACGCACTTCTTCGAAAAAAGTATAGACATTTTCTTAAAGTTTTGTAACAAGTTGTTTCGATATGTTTTGAAAACTAAGGTGTCTTTCAATTAACTAATTCGCTACTGTAGCCTTGCAATTAGCTGATTACTTGCCTGCCTTAATTGTTCAATATCTGAGCATTTATTATCTGGAAGCTCCTGAATAGGCTGCAGCACGTGGCGCCAAATACCAGTTTCTAACCAATCAATAAAATCAAAAGATATAAATCGCAAATCGTGCGTTAATTGGCTTTAAGTGCACAAACAACACACATACGCAGTTGTTTTGGGCGAAACGAATTTGTGTGTTGAGGCTAAAATTGATTTGCAGCAGTAGGTCCCAGACAATGCCTGATTGCCAATTCAATTAGAGACGTTGGAAGGGGCAATTGAACCTGCCTGTGGCCCAATCCGGCTAACCTCCGAGTCAATGCGCTGCGATGCGCTCTTGAGGCCATTGCCGGACCACTCTATGTCAGCAGAGTTGTACGGTTCGTGATATTGGCTTGTCATATTTTTGCGACAGTTTCGAAAGGTTTGCTTTTGTGGCGACGTGGGAATGTCTAGGAAATCCTTGACTCAAAGCTCGCAGCAAGACAGCGTTTCTAATTGGTAATGGATTGCTGGCACCCTCCAGGAAACCCGCTGCCCCCAACCAATTAGCGCGTGACAAGCAGCGAGTTCGAGATTTAACAATGGATGACTTGCTACCAATTGAGTGCACCGCAAACTGCGACTATTTGTTATTGTTATTGGTGCTGTCCAAGGTTCAACATAATGAATCTCTAATTGTCATCATCATCGTCTCGATGCTGTGCATCTTGATTTCATTCGATGGCGCCAAGGTCAGTCGGTCCCAGAAGCTGCTCCGTTTTGTGGTCTCGGTTTCCGCTCTTGTAATTGGTAATGTAATACCATTTACGGGTCATTGTGTAACTGCCATAATTACAATTGCAATTGCCTACAAGACTTTGCTTTTCGTGTTTGTGTTTGGCATTTCAAATGTTTGGGCCATTCTTATCGAGAGTATCTCATAGATACTTTCACCAACTTGGTATACTTTTGGCGCACATAAATTCATTTGGTATGATGATGGCTCTGTGGGCTGTCATTCCAATATGATATGCAGCTGGAATTTAAAGTGCAGTCGCGTGGGAATTTTTCAAGTAATCAAATATGGCATTTGATTTAGTTATGAATACAGTTCATAAACGTGTCTTGCTGGCCTGCTCAAGTAACTGTCTTGGCTCATTTCACTTTCACAAGACTTTCAAGGTCCCGAACAACCCCATCAAGCATCAATTTTCTAACAAAACGAAATACGAAACCCTTCAAGATAAAAGTGTCTGCCAAGAGGCACAAAAATTAAACAAATATTTTTAATAATAACAAAAACAATCAATTGATTTAAAAACATTATTGAAAATGGTTGACTGAAGCGCAATCAACAACAAAGTCCAAGTGTGCACAAAAACAAAGACCCAAAAACAATAACATTCACTTTCAAAAGGGGCAACAAAAAAAAAAAAATAAAAAATAAAACAAAACGATTGACTCCAAAATTGCCCCGTCCAACAACAAAACTAAAAAAAACTATCATAATTATGCATAACAAAAATATGGCAAGCCAAATGGTAGATTGAAAGTTTCAAGTGAAGTAGCGCATCCAATCGACCCAAGATCTTCAGTTCATCATCAGCGCCAACTTGGTCAGTTTAACAACAAGATTAATTAATTACTTTGGTCAAGCTGATTTTGTTTTTTTTTTTTGCTACTTTGGCCCAGACAAATGAAGCGCAAAATATTAAATGGCAACTAATTTAGTAGTCGAGCTTTGAAGTAAAAGCCATTGGAAATGTCTGCAGATCGCTCACAACATTTTGCAGCCGCTTTATACCCTGTACACGATATTAAACATAAAAGGTATAATCACATTATGTGCAGGCAGTGCTATTGTTATGTTTTTATATATATTTTGTGTAATTTTAATAAACGTAATTGTAGCTCGGAACTTTTATGTAGAGGAAAAATTAAGAACAAAATGGCCTTATACTCAAAAATCGGTTCAGTTTTGGCAAAGTTATGAGAGTTTAAAGTCTTCAAAGGGCATTTTTATGATACCAAAAACCGTTTTACAAACTACAATTTTGCGTTTTTCTTAGCTTTAATTTTGAAATATGGGAAAAAGTTAAGTGTAAAATAAACTAGAAGAAACAACCATAAACATATTGGCCTAAAGCTTTAAAATCGGTTCAGTTTTGGCAAAATTATGTGAGTTTAAAGTCTTCAAAGTATATTTCTAGGGTACGAAAACTAACTTTACAAGATAAATTTTTTGTTCATTTTTGCCGGTTTTTGGGCCAAAAAATGAACCACCTCAGAATCGGTTTTCAAGTGGATTTTTATACTAATTATAACACCCACAATCGATTAAAAATAAAATTTCGGGATTCTATTTTTTTAAATTAAAAAATTGTCGAAAAATAGTAAGGGGGGGGTATATGCTTTTTTTCGGAAAAAATTTAAAAAATTAAACTTCAAAAAATGGCTAAAACTTAAATGTAGAATAAACGTAGAGAAAAAACTAAGAACAAAATGTTCTTATACTTAAAAATCGGTTCAGTTTTGGCAAAGTTATGAGAGTTTAAAGTCTTTAAAGGGCATTTTTATGATACCAAAAACCGTTTTACAAACCAAAGTTTTGGGTTTTTTTTGGCTTTAATTTTGAAATATGGGAAAAAGTTAAGTGTAAAATAAACTAGAAGAAACAACCATACACATATTGGGCTAAAACTTTAAAATCGGTATAGTTTTGGCAAAGTTATGTGAGTTTAAAGTCTTCAAAGTATATTTCTAGGGTACGAAAACTAACTTTACAAGCTAAATTTTTTGTTCATTTTTGCTGGTTTTTAGGCCAAAAAATTAACCACCTCAGAATCGGTTTTCAAGTGGATTTTTATACTAATTATGACACCCACAATCGATTAAAAATAAAATTTCGGGATTCTATTTTTTTAAATTAAAAAATTGTCGAAAAATAGTAAGGGGGGGGTATATGCTTTTTTTCGGAAAAAAAGGTAAAAAAATTAAACTTCAAAAAATGGCTAAAATTTAAATGTAGAATAAACGTAGAGAAAAAACTAAGAACAAAATGTTCTTATACTTAAAAATCGGTTCAGTTTTGGCAAAGTTATGAGAGTTTAAAGTCTTTAAAGGGCATTTTTATGATACCAAAAACCGTTTTACAAACCAAAGTTTTGGGTTTTTTTTGGCTTTAATTTTGAAATATGGGAAAAAGTTAAGTGTAAAATAAACTAGAAGAAACAACCATACACATATTGGGCTAAAACTTTAAAATCGGTATAGTTTTGGCAAAGTTATGTGAGTTTAAAGTCTTCAAAGTATATTTCTAGGGTACGAAAACTAACTTTACAAGCTAAATTTTTTGTTCATTTTTGCTGGTTTTTAGGCCAAAAAATTAACCACCTCAGAATCGGTTTTCAAGTGGATTTTTATACTAATTATGACACCCACAATCGATTAAAAATAAAATTTCGGGATTCTATTTTTTTAAATTAAAAAATTGTCGAAAAATAGTAAGGGGGGGGTATATGCTTTTTTTCGGAAAAAAAGGTAAAAAAATTAAACTTCAAAAAATGGCTAAAATTTAAATGTAGAATAAATGTAGAGAAAAACTAAGAACAAAATGGCCTTATACTTAAAAATCGGTTCAGTTTTGGCAAAGTTATGAGAGTTTAAAGACTTTAAAGGGCATTTTTATGATACCAAAAACCGTTTTACAAACTACAATTTTGCGTTTTTTTGGCTTTAATTTTGAAATATTGGAAAAAGTTAAGTGTAAAATAAACTAGAAGAAACAACCATACACATATTGGGCTAAAGCTTTAAAATCGGTTTAGTTTTAGCAAAGTTATGTGAGTTTAAAGTCTTCAAAGTATATTTCTAGGGTACGAATACTAATACTAGATCTGCCATTCAACTGGAAGTCGCTTTTGGCCACATTTCTTGTTTTCTTGTACACTTGAACATCCTTATAGCTCATCAATATTTAAAATTACAAAACGATTGAGTAGTAAATAGAAGCTAGTAAAATCTATCCACAGACTCGAAAAGAGTATAAGTTCCAGCTTGTTTTACCTGAGTTTGTTTGTTTTCTTCAGCTATAACTTTGTGCAGGATATGCTTTAGTCTAAGACGCTCGCCTAGATCACTCTTACTATTTGGCTTTGTATTTTCGGCAATCTTCAGATTATGGCAGCAACAACATGATGATGATTGTCGTGCCCAGCTACCACGTGATGTTCGCAGCAGCTTGCTGAATGTTGCTGTCGTCGGCGAAGGCAGAAGCAGCAGCAGCAGCAGCAGCAGCAACAGCAGTAACAATAGCAACAACAGAAGAGGGCAACTCTGGGACCGGGTGCCCGCCACAGATCAGCGCGCTTTGTGCATTTGCATTCATTATGTTTGGCACCGTCGACGCGGCCACAACGCCATCGCACATCGCGCTAATCCTCCTCGAACGGCCAACGGAAGATCTTCGACACTTGCGATACAAGTCGTCAATCGGTTGCATTCTTAAGCTGTTTTTTTCTGCAGCTCGTCATTCGTGTGTGTGTGTGTGTGTTGTGTGTGTTGCAATTTTTGGGCATAAAATGTTTGAAATGTGGATTTGTGTACCGAGCTGCTGACACTTGTTTGCTGAGAACTAGAGTTGTGCCAACTCGATCAACTTGACCTTTGGCAGAAATTCTTCATAAATTGCCCATCAACATAAAAATCAGATATAAATCCGTCATGTCGTCGCCATATGTTCTCCATATAATTGTGCTGCTCAGCCTGAGCGCTATTGTCTGCAGCGAAGAGTCCATAAACGCGGTGCGCAACCACAAGGTGTGTAGAGGCTACTTAAAATATCATATCGCCCCAAACCATAAATATAATCCACACAAACAACCAATTAAAGAAACGTCAAATCTATCGGGAGCAAGTGCTGCCACATGCTGGTGGCAAGATACCCGATACGGCCTTTGAAACGGATCGTCTGTTTCTGAATCGTCTGCAAAAGGAGGGCATATCTGTGCCGGATGGCATTGTGCCCGAGCAACGTAATCCCCAGGTAATTGTATACTATCCATAATTGTACACTCGAACTTACAATTTGAAGTAAATCGAGCCAAATTCAGTACAAATTCTAAACTTTTTTGTATACATAGCTCAAACTTCTTAAGTCTATTACTCGAATTTCTCTGTAACTCGAACCAAAGTTGGTTATTATAGAAATTAGATTATAGTTTAGTACTGAATAGTTAATGAATTACACTTTCGATTGAAAGTATGTATGTCCCAAAGTCTCTATAACTTGAAATTCGTTTCTGGCAGATGGAGGTTCGAGTTTTCAACTCTCTAGCTCTACATTTGAAACCATTAATAATATTTAATTTGTAGGTATACCAATACTATAACAAGCCCATGCGCACCGTTTATCATATTGCGCTCAGCTCGGATGGTCGTTATACGGCTCGTGAGGGTCGCTACCACTATAGGCAGGTGCCCACCGTGGAGACGACGTATCTGTATCCACAGGCCTTGGGTCGGCCGTATGTGCTGGTGCCGCCCAAGCATGCATTGCCGACCTATCGCCAGCTGCAGCTGCACAATCCGCTGCTCAATCAAGTCAAGTTCCAGCCCAAGAAAGGTGAGTTGCGTTTTAACGCCTGGCTGAATCTAACATTTGTGTATTTGGCTATTGCAGTGCCCAATTTTCTGGAACTGACGCCCAGCGTTGGCAAGAGTCACGCCAGCTCCAGCTCCAGCTCGTCCAAGGCGCACTCTTATCAAAATGTGAATCTCCTGCATGGCCAAGCGTTGCCCGCATTCAAGAAAACCACCGGTGGCAGCAAGAGCTATGTGGATAGCTATGGCAAAACTCACGTAAGCCCAACTATTCGACCATGATAATCAACCATTTGATGGCTTTATTCAACTCTTTTGCAGCTCTTTAGCGAGTTTGATGATTTGCTTAACAAGCTCGATTTGAATCCAGCAGCACAAAAGTTGTATTAGTTTATCTAAGTTAGAAATGCATATTTTATAAGGCTAAAGTTTAGTACAATGCACATCAAACTACAAATTTCTATTAAATTCCAACTGAAATACTTTTCTATCTTTTTAAATGCACCCAATCATATCGTATTTAATAATTAATTTTTATATAAATATCCATACAACTAATAATTTAAGTAATGCCGAAATTTGTTAAGCGTAAACAATTTGTGTGCTTACAAAATAAAGTAAATTGCATTATGCTTTCCCACATATGCAATATTTAATTACATATGCATAAGATACTTATGCCTATCATCATTTTACTTAGAGTTTCGCTTACAATGCAATGGGCCTCAAATAATTAGGCACTCCGATACGTTTACTACATTTCTCAGGCAACTGCAAAAGCCAAAGCAAAAGCAAAAGCAAAAGCTTAGGAAAACAGCTTCCACAATGAAATCGAAAGTTGCCCAGCGCACGAGAGCCAGCCGAGTGGCCAAAGCCGAATTGCGAGCCACGAACCACGAGCCACGCTTACCGTTAAACGCCAGTCGTTAACGGTACCCTTGAAAGCTTCACGACAAACGAGACGCCAGCTCAAGTGGTTGGAAAACTGCACTTCAGTGCAATTTATAAACTGAACGCAGACGGTTCAGCCAATCCCCAAAAGAAAAAGCCAGATCCTAAAAATGATACCCACACAACTGACGCTGCTGCTGCTGGTGGTGCTTGGAGCGGCGCTGGCCACTGAAGTGCAGGTAAGTCCCAGCAGATAATTGTTACGGCCATTTAGCATGGTCAATGAACATGAAGACATGATGAGCACTAATTAGTGTGTAAAATCAATCCAGTGAGATGCGGCGTAGCTTTCCGCCCCATTTGATTTGAAGCTCGTGTCTGTGACTAAGAGAGCTAGTGTGCGACGTTCACTTTTGACCCAAAAATTGTAACATGCAATTGAGGCACACACACTCACACATGTCTAATTGTTTGCTAATAATGAGCGGACGTCACTCGGGCTCTGCGGAGTTTGTGGAACCGGTTTTCCACACGCGGCTTAGATTATGCAATTTGCTACATTTGATATGTTTACTTGCCGCTCGCTGTAGAGATTTGGACATCTGTTTAATCCACCACAACCGGAGCACCATGAGCGGCACCAAGATAAACAGGATCTGAATAAAATACCTGGAGTCGCAGGCGTTGACTATCCGATTTACCATGAAGTGCCGCATACGCAATTCAGTTGCCACAATGTGCCCGCTGTGCCGGGCATGTATGCCAATGTGGAGACGGGCTGCCAGGCCTATCATGTGTGCCACGATGGACGCGAGGGACACCAGGGTGCCTCGTTTCTCTGCACCAACGGCACCGTGTTCAATCAGAAGGAATTCGCCTGCGATTGGTGGTACAATGTGAAGTGCGAAGAGGCCATCAGCCTTTATCAGTAAGTGAAACAGTAATATTAGTAAACGACAAATTTATTATTATACTCTCTTACGCTTAGCTTGAACGCCGATCCGGATCATAATCCCTATGTGCCAAAGAAGAAGCCTGAGTTGCAGCACGAGGCACACGATCCACATGGATTTTTGATCCACGCCTAGAACCACATTTCATTTCACTTTCAACTATTAAAAAACTTGTATAAACTTTTCGCCACAATAAAGCTGTTTACGTTTTTATTTAGCTCTCATCTTGAGTTTTAATTTCTTGTAACGGTCGCTTGCATACTTATCGATTCATCGTTACATCGATATTTGCCTTATCGCCACTACTACTGCTATCGATACCCGGCTACAATCACAACAATAAAAATCATTCCTGCAGCTGCTTTTAATTGTTATTGATCTAAAGTAAATTTATACATAATTTAAGTAGAATGGCCGCCCTACGAGATCCCAGCGCTCCCGGCTATAATATTGCAAGGAATCCCAGCTTGGTAAAGAATCGCATTTTCTTGGGCAACCTGCCCATATGTACGCGAGAGGAGCTGGAGAGCATTTGTCATCCGTATGGCAAAGTTTTAGGCTCATTGGTGCAAAAGAATTTTGGTTTTGTGCAGTTTGAAGATGAAGAAATTGCCAACAAATGTGCGGCAGCACTGAACAAATCCACATTCAAGTCGAATTCACTAACTGTGCGAAATGCCAGCATCAAGCCCAAGGTGCCCAATGCCAATATCAAGAAGCTCAATGCTAATATGCATAACCAAGGCGGCGTTCCGATGGCAGTGCAGGGCGGAATTGTGATGTCCGCCGCCGCCGCTGCGGCTGTGGTGCCAATCAACGATTGCGAGATCATTGTGGTCAATCGTGAGAATACGTGAGTATGCTAGTATAACTAGACAAAGGTCTATCAATTCAACATTGCCTTCACAGCAAATACGCCGAGTACATTGAGGATCGTCTGCGCAAGGCTGGCATGCGTGTGGATGTGCTCTTTCCCAACGAGGATGTCATGTTGGGCCAGGTGCTGAGCAACATATCGGCTCGCGGCTGTCTCTACGCCGTGCTGGTTACGCCACAGCACGAATCTCTCAACAGCATCACAGTCAATATTCTGTATGGCGTGCCCGCCGAGCATCGCAATATGCCGCTGGATGATGCCATTACGCTGATTGCCACTGACTTTCGGTTGAAGAAGCAACGTGATGCTGTCACCGCATCTAAGCTGCACGCGAAGCAGCACCGACATCCCGAATCCATGCAGCAGTTGATCGAAATGCTGGCGGACAATCATCAACTGACAGCTTTGCAGTATGAATGTATAATCAAATATCTGGAGGAGCAGCGGGAGAGACAGCTCAAACTGGAGCTGGGTGAGGCGAATGCAATGGCTAAGCTGCATGCCCCCGATCCAGAAATTGAGCTACAAAAGAAAATTCTCAGTATTATGAATAAGCCAGCTGTAACTGAGGTCACCTGTGAGATTATGTATCCCACATTTGAGGCGGCCAAAGCGGACAAACGCCTGATAGAGCTGCTGAACGATTCGCGGGTACTGAATGCGCTGGAGAGAATATACAACTCGGACCTGGTCGAAACCGTCATGCAACATTTATAGAACGTAACACTTTATTATTAATAATCAGCGAATAGAATTTACAAATATACCTAAGGCCACGACCGCTTGGCCTCATGTCCCTCGTATTTGCGACGATATTTGAGACCTGTCACAAGCGTTGAGCTCTTGGGAAACGCGGATTGACCACCGAATTTTGTATCGCTATCCGGATGGAAGCGCATATATTCATACTGTATGTGCAAATTCTCCGGCAAATCGATGCGCTTCAATGCATCCAGCGGCACAGTGGTATCCACCACCTGCTCATAGAACGCGATGACATCGCCAACGCTGGCCAGCTCATGCACCTGCGAATTAGGCACACTATGCTGCAGTTCCTCAGAGCACGCGGACAAAAACTTGAACTTCTCGCCCAAGTCCGTTAGTTTTCGCTGATCGCCGCCGTTCGCCAGCTCCAACTTGGCAGCTACGGCGCGTACTCGCTGCTCTGCATCGCCGGCGGGCGCGTACGGCTTGTTGGGACGCAGGAAACTACAAGCATTCGGCGTGCTATGATTTAATACATATGCATGAGAACTATAATTACCCTTTGGCAGCGATGGATTCACCAACGGCTGCCAATGTGTTGATCTTTGTCTGCTTGGAGGAGGCGTAGCATCTCTGCAGGTTAGCCAGCTGTGGGCGGTATGTTGGATTAGTTACAAGTGCATTATAATTCTTATATTTATATTTTCTCTCACATTTTGAGGCAGAAGAGTAAAACCTTTACGTAAATTCACCGCTGCCATTATTTTAGTGCTGCAAAACTCAAATACACAAGCGTTGCCACTGCTTATCATCAGACTAGTGCAACCCTGGCTAACTGTCATTATTGTTAGTTTACTATCGAATTTGCATCTACTCGATTGTTCATGATTATCGTATAAATGTCAGCAAAATCTCACTAAATGCTCCCACAATACTCATATGCGTCCCAAAATTAACTATAATAGGTCGTCTATTTGACCACAATTGAATTGGTTGCTGCCCACTTGATATTTTGTGTACGACCATCAGCGCAATTTTTAAATATCGAATGAAAATTACACGTTTATTCGATATACCGATAACTTAACCATCTCTAACTGTCACTGCTCGCCTCTTTCTTTTTCCGGTCGCCGAAATGGTACGACGCAAGAAATATTAAAAGCCTAAGAATAATTTGTAAACATCTTAAATGTTTGTGAAAAATATTGATTGTTACAAGAAAAACATGACTCAACGCAGCCCAATTGAACAGTTGGTAATAATATTTCCATATTCTTGCAGGGTATTGATATCAATCACAAGTACGATCGTAAGGTTCGCAGAACCGAACCCAAATCTCAGGATGTGTACCTGCGCTTGCTCGTCAAGGTGAATATAACTCACAAGTGTAATCAATGCCAAGTGTCGTCTAACATATTGCGTCGTTTTTATAGTTGTACCGTTTCCTGCAACGCCGCACGAACAAGAAGTTCAACCGTATCGTCCTGAAGCGCTTGTTTATGAGCAAAATCAATCGGCCCCCGATGTCGCTGCAGCGCATCGCTCGCTTCTTCAAGGCCGCCAATCAGCCCGAATCGACCGTTGTGGTTGTTGGCACCGTCACCGACGATGCCCGCCTCCTGGTCGTGCCCAAGGTGTCCGTGTGCGCTCTGCATGTCACCCAGACAGCTCGCGCTCGCATCCTGAAGGCTGGCGGTGAGGTCCTCACTTTCGATCAGTTGGCTCTGCGTGCGCCCACCGGCAAGAGCACCCTGCTGCTCCAGGGCAGACGCACCGCTCGCACTGCCTGCAAGCACTTCGGCAAGGCTCCTGGTGTGCCCCACTCGCACACCCGCCCCTATGTCCGCTCCAAGGGACGCAAGTTCGAACGTGCTCGTGGTCGTCGCTCCAGCTGCGGCTACAAGAAGTAGACGTTGCTTTTTGGTTAAGATATATTGATTTGTCAATCGAGGGAAAAAAACCGTTGCGCTCTTTGTGGCAATAAAGAATTTTTATTCCAAAAAGTGAACAAAAAAAACATTTCTATGTACAACATGAAGTCCTAGTGCAAGTGTGTGCTCCAATAGTTGACAATGGGCTGATCCTGCGGCTGCACACCGAGCACCTTCTTCAGCTTGGCCTGCACGCTCCCCGACTTGGCGTGATTCAGGCAAATGACTTTGCTGCGAAAGAAAGTAACAATTAGTTGGGTCTAAAGTAAACAAATGCACATGCAAAAGTGAAAGAAGAGCAATAAGGAAGAAACACGTTAACCTGCTCAGTTTGGTGAGCAACTTTCTTTTATTGAATTTAGTATTGGCATTGCGAGTGGAGGTTACGGTGACATACTTTTTCCACTCCTCGATTAGCACCTTGGTCTGTTTGTTGAGCACCAGCTCGGTGAAGGTCTTCTCCTCGACAGCCTGCACGGCTTTCAACAGCTTGACCATGAGATCGGGAACTGCAAAGCAAAACGGAGCTATGAATGACCGTCATTACAGTAACTAAGTTGATATACCTTTTCTGGGCAGTTCCCCGGGCCACTTAACGGAGACGACATCGCCGCCATTGACGTGCTTGTCCAGGAAATCAATGCGAAAAACGGAACTGCTTGCCATGGGCACTGCAATGTCATTGGACACCGATATGATCTTATACTCTGAGCTGATAGAGTGCTGATGCTGTGCATCGATGCGCATCAGATTGTGCATGGGCTCCGGCAGCAGTTTCTTCAAGCACACCATAAACCGGAAGGTGCGCTCCGGAGCGCCCCGCACAATAATCTTCACACCGGTCAGCGCACAGTAGCAGACGGTGGCAAAGTCCTCCTTGCGGACAACAGTCTTTATGTGTCTCAGCGAGAAGAACTCATCCTGCTCGGGATCATCAATGTTTTCCTCATACAACTGGATCATGGGCAGGGTGGAGCTGTTGTAAGTGAGACGCTGGGCGGGCGGACGACCGCTGCTCTGCGGCGGCAGCCACGGCAGATTACCAAAGGTAACATGCTCGGTGAGGAAACGCGAACCGGCAAGCAGTATCCATGCGAAATGTGAATGAAGCTGGGCAAACACATGCTCTTCGCCCGACAGCTCCACCAAGGAGCGTGGCGTCGGCATCAGGAACTGGGCGCCCGACAGGCGACGCTGTCGCGCCGAATAGTTCAACTCCTCGGCCGCCTTGGTGCGCTGGGCGCCCGCTTGCAGCTCCGACGACACCTTGCGCAGATGCTCGGCCAGAAAGGGCTTTGTGTTCAGCAGAAAATACTTGTCCTTCATCAGCACTATGATCGAGAATAGCTGATAGTAGCCGCGCGCCTGCAGATCGCTCACGCGAAATGTATGACTGAGGATGTGACCGCGCGCGGAGTCGCCAAAAAAGACGAAGCCGCCGTCACCGTCTCTGTTGGTGTTGATCTCGCAGCTAAGGCTGCGCACGGCCCCCTGCTTCACTAGATTGGCCACTTCCGGCAGGGCGGCCACTTTGCTGCTCACGAAAGTGGCGCCACTTTCCGTGTCCTTGCTGTATATGGCACTGTTGTTATTGCGACCCAGTGTGTAGTTGCAGGCGGAGCAAGTTTTCTGACCCTGCTGCTGCTGTTGCTCCACATTCACCAGATCGTCGATTTTTGTGTCGCGCAGCGTCTGCGTGCAGAAGATGGCGCAGGGGCCGTGCGCTTCGCAGAAATGGCATAGCGCAATTACGGCGTTCATCTATGTATGTGTATTTGTATGTTTACGGCAGAATAGCAATGCCAGTTTTCGCAGGCACGCGCTTGTTATTTATGTTTATTGTTTGCAGTGTGACCGTCAGCGACAAGCGCGAAATTGCCAAAAAAAAAAGAAGGAAAATATTGCAAAAATTTGTTATCGATATAATGTAAACAAGAACACTTGTGAAAACAAAAACAGTAACTGTCTATAAATACAATTTAGAGTAATTCTATGGATTTTACCAACACACTGCAGTCTATATAATATGGCACTGGTTAGCCTGAAAGATATATTTAGACTTAAGGGAACTGAATAAAACTAAGTACTATGCTATGCAAAATTTACATAGTCAATATTTATAAATTTTAAACTTTCTTGCCGTTTATACTTATATTTAAATGTGTTTAATACTAGGCGTATCGCTATTGATAAGGACTAAAATATATTGCTTTTTGGAAAGGTTGTATGCTTTCCCCACAAATTGATGATAGGATTTTCAAAATCATATCACACAATTATTTGATGCGCTTCTCAGACATGATCGATCCTTAATTCATCGATGGTGCTGCCTTCAGCGGTCGCCTTTTGTGCATAGTAGCCGTCGTAGGAGCTCTGCGCCTTTTCGATTTCCTGCTGCTGCTGCAGCCGCTGCAGCTGCTCGTAGGCGGCCTCCTGTATCTTGCGACGTTCCATGTCCGCCAGCCGCTTTACCTCGTTCTCCTCGAACTGCTGTGCCTGCAGTTCAGCGGAAGCCGCTGCACGCTCTGCCGCCGCCTCCTGGTACTCATCGTACGAGTGCAGATTCTTGTCGGTCGCCTCGATCTTGTGCAGTGACGACAGTTGCTCTTTGGCCGCCTCCGCGATTTCCTTGCGCTTCGCGTCGGCCTTGCGGCGGGCCTCGCGTTTAGTGCGCTCCTGCTCCTCGAGCTCCTCGCGTGCCGCATAGAACTTGGACGAGATGACGGGCGGGCGGTTCTCGTGCGTGCGCTGATGCCGCTTGAGCGCCGTCTCCTGGCGGAAATGTGTTCCGCAGGTCTTGCACTCGAACGGCTTCTCGCCGGTGTGTATCCATTCGTGATGGCGCAGGGTCTGCGCCTTGGCAAAGCGCTTGGGACAGAAACGACACGCAAAATCCTTGACCTTCTCGTGTATAATCTTATAGTGACGCTTCATGTTGCCAATGTTATTAAAGCCCTGCCCGCAGCCGGGGCAGATGTGTTTGCCTTCCTTCTTTGTGAAGTTCACCTGGGGCGACCAGGAGGGCACGGACACGGACGGTATCGGATTGACGGCGGTGCCAGCCAGCTGGGCAATGTCCACACGCTGCACCCGGCGTGGATCTCTGGGTATTGTGGCCACCGACTCGGCGCACACCTTGAGCAGTTCATCGGCGGCATTTTGTGACACGTGAACATCGGCAGCATCTGTGCTGGTGGCTGCTGCAGTCGCTGACGCCATATCCGCCGTTGGTTCGCCGCTGCCCGTCGCCCCCTCTCCCAGTTCCACCTGCCGCTGGCGATACGTTTCAATGGCGCGCAGAACACGCTTCTCGTGCGTCTTCAGATGCTTCGTGAGGCTCTTGGGATAGAGGAATTTCTTGCCGCACACCTTGCACTCGCATCGCTTCTCGCCGGTGTGCGTCATCTCATGAATCTTGCAGGCGTGCGATTTACCAAAGGTCTTCCCACAGTACTGGCACGCATAGTTCTTAATCTTTTCGTGCACGATTTTAATGTGGTTCGCCAGACTCTGCTTGTTATGCGAGGCATGCTCGCAGATGTGGCACTTAAATTTCTTCTCCTGCGTGTGCGTCAGGATGTGTGTGTTCCACTCCTGGCGCGTCGTTTTCCCAACACCACAGTACGGACACACGTAGTTCTTGATGCCCGCATGCCGCATCAGATGATCCTTGAGCGCGCTGTTGATCACGAACCGTTTGCCGCATATGTTGCATGGGAAGGGCAGCTCCTTGCCGTCGTGCTTGTACATGTGCTTTTTCAGAGCCATGGGACAGCGGAAAATCTTCTCGCACTCCGTGCACGGATAGTCCCTGGGCGGCGCCGCCGCCTTCGAGATGTTGTGCACCTTTTTCATGTGGAAGGTGAGCAGGCGAATGCGCGGGAATGTCTTGCCGCATCCTTCCACACTGCACGAATGCACCTCGGACAGTTCCGTGTGCGCATGATCCACATGCAGCCTCAGCCCACCGGCAGTGGTGAAGCCCTTGCGGCAGCTCTCCACTTTACACTGGAAGGGCAACAGATCATTGTGATGCTTCATGTGCTCCTCGTAGCGAATCGCCTTCTTGAACTTCTGATGGCAGATGTGACAGTCAATAATGCGATGCAAGTGCCGCTCAGCAGCCGGAATCCGTTTGCGTTTTAGCCTCGACTTGGCGCCGTCCTCATCCGATGCTGAGCTGTAGTCATCCTCAAGCTCGGCGCTTGCTGAAGCTTTGCGTGCACTTGTTTTGCTGCTGCCTGTCATTCGGGGATTGCCGCGCAGACGTTGCGCCAAAGGCATGTCGTCGTCACCGTCGGTGCTGTTGGGCTCAAAGTCCATGTCATTGTCGTTCTCGTTGCTGCTCTCGATGGAGGACTCGTCGCCAAACATTTGTATAATACCCGACACGTCATCCACATCCTGTTTGACATCCTTCTCCGCCTCCTCAGCCTCTTTATCGACGTGCTCGAGCATTTTGAACACATCTTCCTCGTTCTCGATTATCTCCATCTTGTGATTGAGCAGCGGATCATAGTTAATGCGATCATCCTCCTCGCCACCCAAATCGGCATCCTGTGTCGCCACATTCAGCACATCAAAGTTGTCGATTTGATTCATGTGTTGTGCGGCGCTTGCTGTGAAGAAGTTGCTGGCGACCATGTCGTGAAACCGTTGTACGGAGTCCACGCACAGCTTCTGGAAGTCGTGCATGTCGCTTAGCCGCGTGTAGCAATTGGTGCACAGATTCATTGGGAAGCCGTCGTGCTGCTCCACGGAGAGTGAGGTGCACACACATAGCTTCTTGGCCAGGCCCGGGACCAGGAACAGATCGTAGGCCGGATCGTTTTGCAAATGATTCAGGCAGATGCGGCATATTGTGTGTATGGAGTATCCCCTCCTCTCACTCATTTTGCGTTGTGTTGTGTATTTTTAACTCTTCTGAAAAAAATATCGCGTCAGAAAAAAGAATTTGTGGATGCCGTTGCTGTTGTCTGTTAACTTAACATATCGCTTACATGTTATTAGCAGTGGCCACACTTGTTTCGTGTTTAAAATTGTTGTGGTTTATGTTGCGAAAGGTGTTGCAAATTGGTGTACATAACAATTTCATTGATTATTTTGTTTTAGCCGGCATTTGATTTTGGTGAAAATTGCAAATAAGGATAAATTTTAATCAAACTTTAAATTAACAGGTGCTAATAATAAACTACTAGAACAATATACATATGTACCAGTAGCCCAATATCAACTCGAATTATGACAAGCAGTTGCGATTAATTAATTCATTTTCTTAAATAAATAATTATTTTTATAATTAGTATTATTTTTTTAATATTACAATAAAGTATCAGCAATACTCGGCAATAATCTGTATACTAGAGTATATCGATAGATTTTACTTATATATGTTAAGTGCTATATTGCACATCTCTAGACATCTGTACACCTCTTACAAATGTATGTAAGCACATATATACACAAATGTGGTCTGTTACCTGTATGTTTATCAATGCACCTTAACTCCAGAACTTTAAATATTTAATAGCCAAAAAAAAACATATCGTCATAATTATATATGAGTATATTTCTTAAACAGTTATCATAATTTTCATTGTTGTCATTTTCATGGTGCTTACATTAGTAATTTGAAAGATTTCCAATTATTTATTGCGTTACTAATGTTTAATCTTTAAGTTAACTCGACAGCTCGTGATGGTAGGCTGGCTATATCTTTAATCAAGGTTCAACTCTTCAGTATATCAGCATATTTTAGTATTATCTTCATATCTGATTAAAATGGGGATTCATACTTCTCAGGGTTCTTCACGGCAGACGATATATTTAAGAATGTGAGCTACTAGAATCAGGTTAAGTATTTAATGCAACACGTACTTTGTAATAATATTTTAATATATAATTAAAATGATTAGGCGGATAAAGTTATACATATGAAGCCATTCGAGGGATTCGCATAGTTCACAAAGGTTCTTAAAACGACGGGGACAGCTGTAAAATGTATAACACTAACATAAAGAATTGCTCAAACTTACTAGAATCTTATTCTCACCATTTACGATTTACACATGATCTAATTTAAGAGAATCCAAGCTAGTGCCCTCGGCCTCAGCCTTCTGTCCATAATAGCTATCATAGGAGCCCTTTTCACTCTGCACCTGCTTCTGAAGTCTGTTCAGCTGCTCGCATGCGGCCTCCTGAATCTTACGAGTCTCTTCCTCTGCTTTTCGTTTCGCCTCGTTCTCCTCCATCTGTTGGGCCAGCAGTGCAGCCGTTGCAGCGGCACGTTCCGCCGCGGGATCCTGGTACTCATCATAAATCTTTGGTTGCTTCTTGTTGAGGTCCACCTTCAATCCCTTTGCTTTGCTAACAGATGGTTTTGGCGGCTTTTTCGCCTTTGGCTGTTTTGGCGGCTTGTCGTGCACCTTCAAGTGTGTCTTCAGCACCTGCTCCTGACGGAAGTGTTTACCGCAAATCTTGCACTCGAACGGCTTCTCGCCCGTATGTATATATTCGTGATTGCGCAGGTACTGCGCCTTGGCAAAGCGCTTGGGACAGTAGCGACAGGCGAAGTCCTTCACCTTCTCGTGTATAATCTTGTAGTGGAGCTTCATGTTGCCAATGTGGTTGAAGCCACGGCCACAGCCGGGACAAATGTGCTGGCCCTCCTTCTTTGTGAAGTTGACTTGCGGCGACCAGGATGGCACCGATACAGATGATATTGGATTGACAGAGGTGCCCGCCAGCTGGGATATATCCACACGCTCAACTCGATGCGAATTCTTCGGCTTGGGGGGAACTATTGGCACGGGCTTTATGTCCACCGGCTCGGTCAACTCCTGGCTGACATTTTGGGTATTTTGTGCAGTTCCGTCGTCCGGCTTCACTGCGGTGGCAGGCGGTGCTGTCTCTCGCTTCTCATGGATCTGCAAATGCTTTGTCAATCGCTTCTCGAACAGGAAGATCTTGCCACAGATTTTGCACTCGCAGCAGTTTTCGCCAGTATGGAGTCTCTCGTGGATCTTGCAGGCATGCGATTTGCCAAAGGTCTTGCCACAGTACTGACAGGCAAAGTTCTTGATCTTCATGTGCACCACCTTGACGTGGTTGGAGAGCGCCTGCTTGTTGTGGGAGGCATGATCGCACTGACGACACTGGAACTGCTTCTCCTTGGTGTGCGTCAATATGTGTTTGTTCCACTCCTGCCGAGTAGTTTTACCCACGCCGCAGTAAGGACACACGTGATTCTTCACGCCAGCATGGCGCAGCAGATGATCTCTGAGCACACTGTGTATGTGGAACCTTTTTCCACAAATCTCGCACGCAAACGGCAGCTCCTCGCCAGTGTGTTTGTACATATGCTTCTTAAGCGCCGTTGGACAACGGAACACCTTTTCGCATTCCGTGCATGGATGATTGCGTGTGTCTGCCTTGGCGACCTTGTGCACCTTCTTCATATGGAACGTGAGTAAGACAGATCGTGGGAATGTTTTGCCACATCCCTCAAAAGTGCAGGCGTGCACCTCAGAGAATTCCGAGTGGGCGTGGTCCATATGAAGGCGCAAGCCACCAGCCGTAGTGAAACCCTTCTTGCAGGTTTCCACAGTGCACTGGAATGGTAACAGATCATTGTGGTGCTTCATATGCTCCTCGTAGCGAATTGCCTTCTTGAATTTCTGATGGCAGATGTGACAGTCAATGAGACGATGCAAGTGTCTCTCAGCAGCCGGAATGCGTTTGCGTTTTGGTTTCGTTCTGGGCTTATCATCGTCGTCGTCATCATCGTCATCGTCATCCGATTCGGAGCTGGAGGAATCATCTTCGTCGTCATCCACAGTATTCTTTTTGGCCTTTGTCTTTGTTGATCTGGTCGTGCTTCGTAAACGGGAGAGCGGCATGGCGTCGTCGGATTCACTGCTATTTGCTTCAAAGTCCACATCATCATCATTGTCCACTTCACTTTCGGTTGAGGATTCCTTGTCCTTCTCTACCTCCTCCGCTTCCTTGTCGACATCCTCTAGCATTTTGAACACATCCTCCTCATTCTCGATTATCTCAATTTTAGTATTTAAGAGCGGATCAAAGTTGATGCGATCCTCATCCATTTCCCCGTCGTGCGCTGGAACATGTAGTATGTCGACATTGTCAATTTGATTAATATCGGCAATGACAGGTGTAAAATAATTGTTGGCGACCATTTCATGAAACTTCTGCACAGAGTCCACGCAAAGCTTCTGGAATCCGTGCAAGTCGTTCAGCTTGGTGTAGCAATTGGTGCACAGGTTCTTCGGGAATCCATCGTGCTGCTCCACCGAGAGTGAAGTGCACACACACAGTTTCTTGGCCAGGCCAGGGACCAGAAATAGGTCGTAAGCCGGGTCGTTTCGTAAGTGATTCAAGCAAATCCGACATATTGAATGTATGGAGTATTCACTCCCCTCATTCATTTTGCTCAATTTTAATTTTCAGGTGGATTTGTAAATTTATAAAAAATTTCAAGCACTGTCCGACGAGAAAAACTATGTATACGCGTCCATAAAAAACGAGCAAATTGGGTATCGGTTACTTAAACGAGTACTTGTGACTACTCGTGACTATTGTGAGTACAGATTTGTTTCGATAGTTATTAGACATTTGATATATAAAAATCAACAGATATTCATATTTATACAAATATGTTAACAAAATGTTATGCTTGGCGATTAGCAGTTAAATATATATAAAAGCCAATCTGGGCCTCAATTAATCCCTTAAAAAAGGTTTTTACCCATATTTTTACCCATTTTTAAAAAATTAATAATTTATTTTATGTATATGTATTTCTTGTTTTCATAAAACAATACGATTTCTATTTAATTTCAGAAATAAAAGATAAGCTGATGTCCCAACAAAATTATAGAAAGATATGTTTAAAAACTAAAGGAAATATTGCCGAAGTTTAAACAGGAATATAAAAAAAAAAAAAATAATATTGATAAATCAAAATACTTGTATATATATAAACATATTATAAATCATTTATATTAAATGGTTTTATAGCATATTATTTCTTTCGCGTATGATCTTCTTTGAGGTCATCTACGCTGACACCGGATTCGGATCTCTTTACTTGAAAGCTGTTTATGGATATCTTATCGATAAGCTGTTCCTTCTGCAGCATCTGAAGTTGCTCACATGCCGCTTCCTGAATCTTACGAGTCTCTTCCTCAGCCTTTCGCTTTGCCTCATTCTCCTCCAGCTGTTGGGCAAGCAATGCAGCCGCAGCTGCGGCACGCTCTGCCTCGGGATCCTGGTACTCATCAAAGTTCTTTAGTGTTTGCTTTTTGTTGAGCTTGACCTTTGGCCCCGTTGGTTTCTTAACAGGAGGTTTTGGGTTCTTTCGTTCTCTTGCAGGCCTCGCCGGAGTCTCGTGCACCCTCTTCACGTGGTTCTTCATTACTGCCTCCTGCCGGAAATGTTTGCCGCAAGTCTTGCACTCGTACGGCTTTTCGCCTGTGTGAATCCATTCATGATGCTTCAAGATTTGTGCCTTCGAAAAACGCTTTGGACAGAAGCGACAGGCAAAGTCCTTGACCTTCTCGTGTATTATCTTATAGTGGAGCTTCATGTTGCCAATGTGGTTGAAGCCACGCCCACAGCCGGGACAAATGTGCTGGCCCTCCTTCTTTGTGAAGTTGACTTGCGGCGACCAGGATGGCACCGATACAGATGATATTGGATTGACAGAGGTGCCCGCCAGTTGCGATATATCTACACGCTCCACTCTATTTGTCTTCGGCTTGGCTGGAACTTCTGAAGCAGATTTCACTTCCGTTGACTCAGTCGACTCCTGCATTGAATTCTGACTGTTTTGCGCATCTCCATCGTCCTTCGTTTTAGCTGCTTTCGCAGCCAGTGCCTTGTCGCGCTTCTCATGGGTCTTCAAATGCTTCGTCAATCCCTTCTCAAATAGGAAGATCTTGCCACAGATCTTACACTCGCAGCAATTCTCTCCAGTGTGGAGTCGCTCGTGTACCTTGCAGGAATATGACTTGCCAAAGGTTTTGCCGCAATACTGACAGGCAAAATCCTTGATCTTCATGTGCACCACCTTGACGTGGTTGGCCAGAGCCTGTTTGTTATGGGATGCATGATCGCACTGGCGGCACTGGAACTGCTTCTCCTTGGTGTGCGTCAATATGTGTTTGTTCCACTCCTGGCGAGTGGTTTTGCCCACGCCGCAGTAAGGACACACATAGTTTTTGACGCCAGCATGGCGCAGGAGATGATCTCTGAGATCGCTGTTAATGTGAAAGCGCTTGTTACAGATGTTACAGGAGATGGGCTTCTCCTCGCCAGTGTGCTTGTACATGTGCTTCTTCAGCGCCGTAGAGCAACGGAACACTTTGTCGCATTCCGTACAAGGATGATTGCGGCACGGGGGCTTCGCAATGTTGTGCACCTTTTTCAAATGGAACGTGAGTAAGACGGAGCGAGGGAATGTTTTGTCACATCCCTCCACAGTGCAGGCGTGCACCTCGGAGAGCTCCGAGTGTGCGTGGTCCATGTGGAGCCGTAAGCCACCGGACGTTGTGAATCCCTTATTGCACGCTTCAACAGTGCACTGGAATGGCAGCTGATCATTATGCTGCTTCATGTGCTCTTCGTACAGATTAGTGCTTTTGAATTTCTCATGACAAATGTGACAGTCAACCAGACCATCTGCTTGTGCCTCAGCCGGTTGGGCACGTTTTCGTATTCGCCTTTTTTTGGGTTTATCCTTCTCATCATCATTGTCCTCGCCCCAATCAAAGCTAGAGCTAGATTCATCTTCATCATCATCCGCAGTATTCGTTTTGGCCTTTGCTTTTGATGCTCTGGTGGAAGTGCGTAAACGGGACAGGGGAATGGCATCATCAGAGTCGCTGCTATTTGCTCCGAAGTCTCCGTCATTATCATTGTCGTTTTCATCGCTGTCACTGTCACTGGATATAGGCTGATTTTGATCCTTTTCCTTCTTTTTCTCCACTTCTTCTGCTTCTTTGTCGACATCATCGAGCATTTTGAAAACGTCCTCCTCAGTCTCCACAATTTCGATTTTTGTATTAAGCAGCGGATCAAAGTTGATGTTTTCGTCTTCCATTTCTCCATCGGGCGGCACCGCATTCTGCATGTCGACATTGTCAATGTCGGCAATTACGGGTATGAAATAATTGCTAGCGACCATTTCCTGAAACTTCTGCACAGAGTCCACGCACAGCTTCTGGAATCCGTGCAAGTCGTTCAGCTTGGTGTAGCAATTGGTGCACAGGTTCTTCGGGAATCCATCGTGCTGCTCCACCGAGAGTGAAGTGCACACACACAGTTTCTTGGCCAGGCCAGGGACCAGAAATAGGTCGTAGGCCGGATCATTTTTGAAATGATTTAAGCAAATTCGACATAGTGAGTGTATGGAGTACTCACTCCCCTCATTCATTTCGGTTAATTTTTATTCTTGAGGTAATTTTGTGGAGTTAAAAAAATTCAACCACTGTCCGATGAGAAAAACTATGTATACGCGTCCATAAAGGTAACGAGCAAGTCGTCTATCGGTTACTTATACGAGTAGTCTCGAATACTCGTGACTGATGCAATGTCAGAATGGATTCGATAGTTCTAAAAATGTCAAAATGTAAAATAAACATTTAAAATGGAATTTGTGAACCTTATTAATTATGTTTGTTTAGATTATCATTATTAATTTTAATACCTTGGCTAAATTTGTTTACAGCTGTCTTTTCCAAATATAGAAAAAACCAAAATATGTGCAGTTAAGGATATAAGATTATAAAAACTTCTACACTGTTTATTTAATAAATATTTTATATTATATTTTAAATTAAACATATACAACACAACAAACATATAATTTAATCAATAAGTTAAATATTAACCAGATACAATTTTGAATATACTTAAAACCTTTTAAAATATAAAATGTAATAAAATTTTTTAAATTTTAACATTATATTGCAAAGCGTTTATACATTATCTACTTTGAGCGAATCTACGCTTATACCGGTCTCACAACCTTGTACTTGAAAGCTATCATAGGATATTTTATCGATTAGCTGTTCCTTCTGCAGTTTCTGAAGCTGCTCGCAAGCAGCCTCTTGAATCTGGCGAGCTTTAGCTTCCGCCCTTCGCTTGGCTTCACTTTCCTCAAGCTGTTGAGCCAGCAATTCAGCCGTAGCAGCAGCCCGCTCTGCAGCTGGATCTTGGTACTGTTCATAATTCCTAGGTGGACGCCTGTTCAGTTCGACCTTAGGCCTCTGCTGCGCTTTTGCCTTGGGCGGGTCCTTCGACGCCTTCGGTGCTTTTGGCGGTCGATTATGTGAAATCATATGCTTCCTGAGTGACGAACCATGGCTAAAATGCTTATCGCATAATTTACAGCCATACGGTCGCTCGCCTGTATGCGTGTATTCATGATGACGAAGATATTGTGCCTTGCCAAAGCGCTTGGGACAGAAACGACATGCAAAGTCCTTGATCTTCTCGTGAATGACCTTATAGTGAAGCTTCATGTTGCCAATGTGGTTGAAGCCGCGCCCACAGCCGGGACAAATGTGCTGGCCCTCCTTCTTGGTGAAGTTGACTTGTGGCGACCAGGATGGCACCGATACAGATGATATTGGATTGACAGAGGTGCCCGCCAACTGCGCTATATCCACACGCTCAACTCGATGCGAGTTTTTCGGCTT
The DNA here is from genome assembly GCA_035042425.1 of Drosophila flavopinicola. Lineage (NCBI taxonomy): Eukaryota > Metazoa > Arthropoda > Insecta > Diptera > Drosophilidae > Drosophila > Drosophila flavopinicola. Next base: position 490,743 of record JAWNLL010000452.1, on the reverse strand, counting down.
GGACTTCACATCCTTCGGCTCTGCTAGCTGCTGGCTTACGTTCTGAGCATTCTGTCCACTTTCATCGTCCTGTGGCTTAACAGTGGTGGCAGGCGTTGGTGCATCACGCTTCTCATGGATCTGCAAGTGCTTCGTCAATCGCTTCTCGAACAGGAAGATCTTGCCACAGATCTTACACTCGCAGCAATTCTCTCCAGTATGTAGTCTCTCGTGGATCTTGCAAGCATGCGATTTGCCAAAGGTCTTGCCACAGTACTGACAGGCAAAGTTCTTGATCTTCATGTGCACCACCTTGACGTGGTTGGCCAGAGCCTGTTTGTTGTGGGAGGCATGATCGCACTGACGACACTGGAACTGCTTCTCCTTGGTGTGCGTCAATATGTGTTTGTTCCATTCCTGACGAGTGGTTTTGCCAACACCGCAGTAAGGACACACGTGATTCTTCACGCCAGCATGGCGCAGCAGATGATCTCTGAGTTCACTGTTTATGTGAAAGCGTTTGTTGCAGATGTTGCAGGAGATGGGCAGCTCCTCGCCAGTGTGTTTATACATGTGTTTTTTCAGCGCCGTTGGACAACGGAATACTTTGTCGCATTGCGTACAGGGGTGATCCCGGATCTCAGGCTTGGCGATTTTGTGGACTTTCTTCAGATGGTGCGTGAGCATTCGAGTGCGGGGGAATGCCTTGTCACATCCTTCTACAGTGCAGGCGTGAAGTTCACAGAGTTCCGAGTGCGCGTGATCCACATGATGTCGCAGACCCGCAGCAGTCGTAAATCCCTTCTTGCAGACTTCCACACTGCACTGAAAGGGCAACAGATCGTTGTGATGCTTCATGTGTTCGTCGTAGCGAATTGACTTCTTGAATTTCTGATGGCAGATGTGACAATCTATTAGACGATGCATGTGTCGCTCGGCGGCCGGAATTAGCTTGCGCCTTGGCTTCGTTGTGGATTTATCCTCGCCCCCAACATCCGATTCAGAGCTAGAGGAAACATCATTATTACCAGCAGTAGTCAATTTGAGCTTCGCCTTTGCTTCTCTGGTAGTACAACGTAGACGGGACAGGGGCAAGGCGTCATCGGATTCACTGCTATTTGCTTCAAAGTGCACATCATCATCATTGCCGACTTCACTTTCGGTGGAGGATTCCTTTTCTTTTTCCGCCTCCTCCGCTTCTTTGTCGACATCCTCTAGCATTTTAAAAACATCCTCCTCATTCTCAATGATCTCAACTTTTGTATTAAGGAGTGGATCGAAGTTAACGCGGTCCTCGTCCTCGATAGGCACATCAACATCCTGTGACGCCACACTCAGCACATCGAAACTGTCCACCTGGTTCCTCTGTATTGTAAAGTAATTGCTGGCTAGCAAGTCCTTTAACTTTTGCACAGAGTCCACGCATTGTTTCTGAAAATCATGTAAATCGTTTAGGCGAGTGTAGCAATTGGAGCAAAGGTTTTTCGGGAAGCCATCCTGCTGTTCCACCGAGAGTGAAGTGCAAACACATAGTTTCTTCGCCAGACCTGGAACCACAAACAGATCGTAGGCTGCGACGTCCTGCAAGTTTGACAAGCAGGTGCGGCATATTGCGTGTTTGGAGATTAGCCTCCTCTCATTCATTTTTTGTGTGGATTAATCCTTAATCTCCTACGAATTGTTTTTTTGTTGTTTGTAGTAAATGTTATAAAAGGGGAAAACTATACACTAGCGGTAGTATTGGGTATCCGTTACTAAACCAGATACATTCTTGCACTAGTACCCATTTTAACTTCAGCTCACATCACTAGAACCACTTGAATGCATACACACATGAATGTATGCATTTGTGTTAATGTGTGCGTGCGTATACAGAATACTGGAAATGGTAGAATTTTAATTTGAATTAAACCCATACTTTTTTTCCAAAATGTAAATGAAGTGTTAATCTACACGCAGTTCCTTAGATTAAAAAGTAAATCGTAATGCCGGTTACAAAGTCACTTGTTTGCTGATGCCTTTGTCACAGGGCTCCAAGGGACTGAATTTAATCGAGGCTAGCCATGTGTTTCTGGTGGAACCAATTCTAACACCAGGCGAAGAACTGCAGGCCATTGGACGTGTTCATCGCATAGGTCAGACGAAGTGAGTGTTAAAGAGGTGAACTTAAATTAAAAAGCCACATTGTTAAAATATTCTATAATGTTATAGACCAACTACAGTGCATCGTTTCATTGTAAATGGCACAATTGAGGAAAACATACTGACACTTATCAAATCGGCTGATGATGAATCAACATTATCAACACACTGGGACTTGGATAATTTGACGCTGGATACCCTAAAGGATCTATTTGAACTTAAGGAAAAAGAATAATCATAAGCTCAAAATCACTCTCAACGGTAGACTAAAACAAAATGTTTTTGATGTATTTGGAGCCCCTAAATGAAAATGAAAATCATTGTTAATTTTCCATAGATGTTTCCAATGTTTCCAGTGATATTCTTTAAGGGGCCCAAAATTCATCAACAATTATTTGTCTCAGTCTTGTGAAAAAGGCACCATTTTTTTCTAGTGTAATAAGTTGAATATGTATGTATGCTATGTGAAATCTGCAAACTTAGTATTTATATTACTTAACAAAATCTACGTAAGCTACGTAACTTTCTTTAAGTTTTAGCTTCCATCTAAGTAAGCATAAGAAGAATGAATACTGAATCTCATTTTAAGTTTTTTGTTCAACTGATATTCCATTGGTTTTTCGGTTTCTAAATCGTGTTATTTGTACTTGCTACAAGTGATCACACCTTTAAGAAACATTTTCATAAGATACAATTGTTTGCACCTCTGAATGTTTGTGCATACAAATCACTATGTATTTAAATATTGTTTAATGGCATGTGGAACTGGCATGCCCTCCATTATATATAATTTGGCATCTGGCATTTAGAGCGATCATTTAAAGTGAAACGAAACAGTTTTGAAATGTATAATATAATTTTCATTATTCTAATTAAGCAATAGATGCTATGCAGACATAGACAACAAAAGTACATATTAATAAGTATGTAGGATTATGGTAAATTAATGTTGTGGTAAAATACAATAAAGTTACTGTGTTCATTGTCACAATAAGCAATTTCGGAGCAATTCGAGGGTACGGATCATATAAGAGGTTCTTACAGACTGAGGGGGAAGCTGTAAAAAATTATAGCTAAATATAAAATATTGCTGGGTTCTTTTTTCGCAAGTGTCTCATCCTCACCGCTCCGCTGATGATCTACACATGATCGATTTTGAGCGCATCCACAGTGAGACCCTCAGCTTGAGCCTTTTGTGCATAGTAGCCATCATAGGAGGTGGTGGCCTTCTCGATCTCTTGCTGCTTCTGCAACTTATTCAGTTGCTCGCAGGCGGCTTCCTGGATTTTTCGTCGCTCGATGTCCGCCTTGCGCTTCGTCTCATTCTCCTCGATCTGATGCGCCAGCAATTCGGCGGTGGCGGCAGCTCGCTCTGCAGCCGGATCCTGATATTGATCATAGTTCCGTGGCTCGCGATCAATTTCACGCGGCTCCATCTTGTGGAAGGTGGGTTGCACCTCCTGCACCTTCTCTGGATAGTTGCGCCTGTTGGGCTTGTCGTGCGTCTTGATGTGCTTCTTTAGTGCTGTCTCCTGCCGGAAATGCTTGCCGCAGATCTTGCACTCGAACGGCTTCTCGCCTGTGTGTATCCATTCGTGATGCCGCAAGATTTGCGCCTTCGAGAAACGTTTCGGACAGAAGCGACAAGCGAAGTCCTTGACCTTCTCGTGTATGATCTTGTAGTGGAGCTTCATGTTGCCAATGTTGTTGAAGCCACGCCCACAGCCGGGACAAATGTGCTGGCCCTCCTTCTTGGTGAAGTTGACTTGCGGCGACCAGGATGGCACAGATACCGACGGTATGGGATTGACAGAGGTGCCCGCCAGCTGGGATATATCCACGCGCTGAACGCGTCGTGAAATTTTCGGTTTTGTCGCTGCTACTGCTGCTGTTCCTCCAACTTCTGTTGCGGTACCGCCGCCACATGACTTCAACAGATCGTCAGCCATGTCGTCGCCCACCTGCATATGGGGCGGTATTTGGACGCCGGGTAGCGGAATGTTGAGCGGTTAGTTTGTACTGCCACAGACGAATCGGTAAAGCTGCGAAATTTGTATCGAATTTTCTTATCGATAAAGTGTAAACAGTTCACTTACGCGCTATACTCTTGGTACCACAGCATTTTAACAAATCAACAAATATGGATGAACAGCACGTGGTTATTTGTGAATTAGCAGATGAATGCTTGGGCTGCACGAAAAACATCAACAAGGATTTTCTGTTTGCTTACGGCAAAAAACAGTGGCAAATAAAAGGGTGTCTGGCTGACAATGCGCACTTTTTAATCAAAATTATAACGAGCTGTAAGTAATTTAATCGTAATATATTTATACAGTTAAAGCAGTCAACAATTTGCAGATGAAAGGGTGCGCACAAAGAAGCTTTGCATTAAAGCCCGCCAAATGCCTGATGGATCATCAACGCTCGCACTGCTTCAAAAAGCAACTGCCAGTAGCCAAACAGCAAATGCATTGGACATGCAACTGGCTGCTGAGATATTACCAATTGTATGCATTGATTACACGCCCACTCTGGAGTTTGAGGTGGCGAAAAAACACAATCAGAGCCAGCGCGAGCTGAAGACCTATGTGACAACGCGGCTTTACCATGCGTTGTACCGCAAGCATCAGGAGCATGCTGAGGAGCCCCAGCCATTATCAATGCCGACCTGCTTTAAATCGCAGCTGAGGAAATATCAGGAGCGCACCGTTAGCTGGATGCTGAGTCGTGAGCGTCTCACAAATGAATTTCCAGCCAATTACATAGAACTTCAGACTGTGGGCGACCAGCATCGCGTGTTCAAGCACAAATACTGCCTGGAATTCTATGCATATGAGGATACACATCCCCGTATCACGTTGCCGCCGGGCGGCATTCTGGCCGATGAGATGGGCCTGGGCAAGACGGTCGAGCTGCTGGCCACGCTGCTGCTGCATCCCAGAATCAAACTGAGCAATAACTACTGGCGGAACTATTTGGAGAATGTGGAAGATAATGTGCCGCTAAAGAAGCGGTCCATGGAACCCAAAGTTCATTGCATTTGCCAACACCCGAATAAGTCGCCTGTTCTGGTGCAGTGTGCGCGCTGTCGCCTGTGGCAGCACCAGGTGTGCATAGTAGATAACACTGCGGTCTATATGTGTCCCAACTGCTGGACAGAAAAGATTGCGAACACAGCGAAATTGATCAACTCGGCCGCAACTGTCATTGTGTCGCCGAATGCGATCCAGAGGCAATGGTTTGATGAGATCAGCAAGCATATAAATGGATCGCTAAAGGTGCTGATCTATCCGGGCCTCCATAGGGGCGTGTGGTTTAGCCCCACGCAGTTGGCCAATTACGACATTGTGCTCATTGATTACACGGTCCTTACGCATGAGATTCATCATACACCCAGATACTCAACGGATCGTGAGATGCGCTATGAGCAGCGTTACATGCGGCCCAGCTCGCCGCTGCTGATGGTCAACTGGTGGCGCGTGTGTCTGGATGAGGCCCAGATGGTAGAGAGCGGCACATCGCAGGCAGCAGAAATGGTGGGCGTGCTGCCGGCCATCAATCGCTGGGCGGTCACTGGCACACCTATACATAAATCCATTGACGATTTGGCGCCGCTTTTTAAATTTGTTGGCTTCCGGGAGGCTTGTGAGCCGCGGGATGCCTGGCAAAGTGTGGCCGATTCATTTCTGCTCAACCACAAAATCGAACCCTTGTTGGATCTGCTGCGGCACAGCATGTGGCGCACATGCAAGTCCAAGGTTGAGGACGAGCTGGGCATACCGCCACAGTCGGAGGTTGTGCATCGTCTAGAGCTGAGCAATGTGGAGTCGCTTTATTATCGCGAGGAGCATTTAAAGTGCAGTGAACTATTTTTGGCTGCCATTGGCAAGCACAAGATGTACAATGACAGCGCCTCTTTGGCATCGATTTCGGTGAACATGTTGCGGCTAATATTGCAGCCATTTCTGCGCATTCGGAAAACCTGCTCCGTTCCGGTTGTGCTCAACAAGAACGTGTCCACAACCAACTATTTGAATCCGCAGGATCTGCTGGAGCATCTAAAGCGCAGCAATGAAATGGAGTGCAAGCGAGAGCTGCGCACCTGGGCCTCTTCCCACAATGGCATCGGTGGCATATATTTCATCCGCCAAAACTTTGGCCTGGTGATGAAAAACTATAAGCAAGTACTGAAACTGGCCAACGACTACAGTGATACCATATCGTAAGTTTACAAAACGTTCGATCTTTTAGACATTTTAAACGAAATCTTTATGCCCTCAGCGTGGACAGCTTGCTGCAAATACATGCATTGCACAACATGTTGCTGGCTACCGAAATAGCGCCACCGGCGAATCAATTGACAGATGAGGAGGTTCTTACTTATCGCCGCAAATTAAACACTCTGGAATGCAAATATTTGGAGGACAAGTCGTCGGTGATGCAGGCAGCGCGAAATGCCTATGAATTGAAGCTGAAGGAACTGGGTGAGCTGGCGCAGGAATTTGATGCTAGCATTTTGGAGCTTTTCGCCACGCTGATCAATACAAGCGGTTCACTGCACAATGCCATTTGGAACAAGATTGCCGATGAGTTTTTCAAACACAACGTTTCGCCGAACAAGGTGCAGGATGTGGATACCGTGTCGGGTGTGCTTTACCTAATACAGGTCTGGCACGAGCGTGTGCAGAAGCTACATAAGAACCTTATCACCGAATTTGCGTTCCTAAAAAAGATTCTGCTTCAAGCATTCGGAGCCGTGGAGAAAGGAGCTCGCTTAACGCAGGAAGCGATCAATTTCATCAAATACGTCTCCGATTGCCATTTGACTGATATCATGGACGACAAGCCCACGGCACCGATGCTGCTTTGCCGCCTGTGCAAGATTCGTGATATTGTCAATCAGTTTGAGTGTCTGCTGTTTGCCAAGGAATTGAGCAGGGAGGGCGCCATCACAGATGGTACACAGAATCCCAGTATGGAAATAATTATAATCCGAGGTTTGCAAATGCCACAATTCACATTCAGTCAGCTGCTTTGCTTATAATTCATATGTATGTATATTTGCAGTGGTCTTCGCGTTTCTGCGTTCCAGACACGATTTCGGCGAGTGGCAAACTGAATGCAAAAATAAATTGGAGCAGCTGGACGCCATGCAGAGCTTGGTCAAGCTACAAATCAAATACTGGATCGAGGTGGAATACGTGATCAAGGCCTTCGATGAGTTGGACATGTGTAAAATGCGAATATCGCTCGCCGATAATCTGGATGAGGTATCCAACTGTCGCATAATGGACTACCAAATGATCGAGCACACGGAAATCAATTTAGCAAATATTCACACAGCACAGCTGAACTTTACGCGCTTGTCCGGTCGTCTCAAGTATCTGAACCACTTGAAGGAAGATGCCTTCGACAAGCTCTGCCCTATTTGCCAAACTCAGGACGATGAGCGCGTAATGCCCTTAACTTATCTAATTCGTAGAGTATGTACTAATAATATCTTTCTAGTACGTAATGATGTCTTGTGGTCACTTTCTGTGCCAACATTGTCTGGACAGCATGAAAAAGCAAATGGGTCGTGAGACCATAACAAAGTGTCCAGTGTGTCGGCAGGATTCGCCACAGTAAGTTGATACCTCAAAAATGTCTATAGATTATCTCTAAAATGTAATGTGCTCGCAGGTTGTATTATTCCGTGCGTAAGGGTGCCAACAGTTCCAAAGTCATTGGGGATTTCTCCACAAAAATCGCATACATTGTTGAAATGGTGCTAAAAATTCAATCCCAATGCTCTGACACGGATTCGGAAAAAGTATTAATCTTCTCACAGTGGCCAACGATATTAAATCATATAGCCATGGCCTTGGGTCAAAATGGTATCGAGTATCGCAGCAAATGTACGAATCGCGATATTTGTGAGTTCAAGGTCGGTATTTGTGGATCAATTTTTATGTTTGTGAAATCAAGCTTCTTTCTTCATCGATAGGATGCCGGTTACAAAGTCACTTGTTTGCTGATGCCTTTGTCACAGGGCTCCAAGGGACTGAATTTAATCGAGGCTAGCCATGTGTTTCTGGTGGAACCAATTCTAACACCAGGCGAAGAACTGCAGGCCATTGGACGTGTTCATCGCATAGGTCAGACGAAGTGAGTGTTAAAGAGGTGAACTTAAATTAAAAAGCCACATTGTTAAAATATTCTATAATGTTATAGACCAACTACAGTGCATCGTTTCATTGTAAATGGCACAATTGAGGAAAACATACTGACACTTATCAAATCGGCTGATGATGAATCAACATTATCAACACACTGGGACTTGGATAATTTGACGCTGGATACCCTAAAGGATCTATTTGAACTTAAGGAAAAAGAATAATCATAAGCTCAAAATCACTCTCAACGGTAGACTAAAACAAAATGTTTTTGATGTATTTGGAGCCCCTAAATGAAAATGAAAATCATTGTTAATTTTCCATAGATGTTTCCAATGTTTCCAGTGATATTCTTTAAGGGGCCCAAAATTCATCAACAATTATTTGTCTCAGTCTTGTGAAAAAGGCACCATTTTTTTCTAGTGTAATAAGTTGAATATGTATGTATGCTATGTGAAATCTGCAAACTTAGTATTTATATTACTTAACAAAATCTACGTAAGCTACGTAACTTTCTTTAAGTTTTAGCTTCCATCTAAGTAAGCATAAGAAGAATGAATACTGAATCTCATTTTAAGTTTTTTGTTCAACTGATATTCCATTGGTTTTTCGGTTTCTAAATCGTGTTATTTGTACTTGCTACAAGTGATCACACCTTTAAGAAACATTTTCATAAGATACAATTGTTTGCACCTCTGAATGTTTGTGCATACAAATCACTATGTATTTAAATATTGTTTAATGGCATGTGGAACTGGCATGCCCTCCATTATATATAATTTGGCATCTGGCATTTAGAGCGATCATTTAAAGTGAAACGAAACAGTTTTGAAATGTATAATATAATTTTCATTATTCTAATTAAGCAATAGATGCTATGCAGACATAGACAACAAAAGTACATATTAATAAGTATGTAGGATTATGGTAAATTAATGTTGTGGTAAAATACAATAAAGTTACTGTGTTCATTGTCACAATAAGCAATTTCGGAGCAATTCGAGGGTACGGATCATATAAGAGGTTCTTACAGACTGAGGGGGAAGCTGTAAAAAATTATAGCTAAATATAAAATATTGCTGGGTTCTTTTTTCGCAAGTGTCTCATCCTCACCGCTCCGCTGATGATCTACACATGATCGATTTTGAGCGCATCCACAGTGAGACCCTCAGCTTGAGCCTTTTGTGCATAGTAGCCATCATAGGAGGTGGTGGCCTTCTCGATCTCTTGCTGCTTCTGCAACTTATTCAGTTGCTCGCAGGCGGCTTCCTGGATTTTTCGTCGCTCGATGTCCGCCTTGCGCTTCGTCTCATTCTCCTCGATCTGATGCGCCAGCAATTCGGCGGTGGCGGCAGCTCGCTCTGCAGCCGGATCCTGATATTGATCATAGTTCCGTGGCTCGCGATCAATTTCACGCGGCTCCATCTTGTGGAAGGTGGGTTGCACCTCCTGCACCTTCTCTGGATAGTTGCGCCTGTTGGGCTTGTCGTGCGTCTTGATGTGCTTCTTTAGTGCTGTCTCCTGCCGGAAATGCTTGCCGCAGATCTTGCACTCGAACGGCTTCTCGCCTGTGTGTATCCATTCGTGATGCCGCAAGATTTGCGCCTTCGAGAAACGTTTCGGACAGAAGCGACAGGCGAAGTCCTTGACCTTCTCGTGTATGATCTTGTAGTGGAGCTTCATGTTGCCAATGTTGTTGAAGCCACGCCCACAGCCGGGACAAATGTGCTGGCCCTCCTTCTTGGTGAAGTTGACTTGCGGCGACCAGGATGGCACAGATACCGACGGTATGGGATTGACAGAGGTGCCCGCCAGCTGGGATATATCCACGCGCTGAACGCGTCGTGAAATTTTCGGTTTTGTCGCTGCTACTGCTGCTGTTCCTCCAACTTCTGTTGCGGTACCGCCGCCACATGACTTCAACAGATCGTCAGCCATGTCGTCGCCCACCTGCATATGGGGCGGTATTTGGACGCCGGGTAGCGGAATGTTGAGCGGTTAGTTTGTACTGCCACAGACGAATCGGTAAAGCTGCGAAATTTGTATCGAATTTTCTTATCGATAAAGTGTAAACAGTTCACTTACGCGCTATACTCTTGGTACCACAGCATTTTAACAAATCAACAAATATGGATGAACAGCACGTGGTTATTTGTGAATTAGCAGATGAATGCTTGGGCTGCACGAAAAACATCAACAAGGATTTTCTGTTTGCTTACGGCAAAAAACAGTGGCAAATAAAAGGGTGTCTGGATGACAATGCGCACTCTTTAATCAAAATTATAACGAGCTGTAAGTAATTTAATCGTAATATATTTATACAGTTAAAGCAGTCAACAATTTGCAGATGAAAGGGTGCGCACAAAGAAGCTTTGCATTAAAGCCCGCCAAATGCCTGATGGATCATCAACGCTCGCACTGCTTCAAAAAGCAACTGCCAGTAGCCAAACAGCAAATGCATTGGACATGCAACTGGCTGCTGAGATATTACCAATTGTATGCATTGATTACACGCCCACTCTGGAGTTTGAGGTGGCGAAAAAACACAATCAGAGCCAGCGCGAGCTGAAGACCTATGTGACAACGCGGCTTTACCATGCGTTGTACCGCAAGCATCAGGAGCATGCTGAGGAGTCCCAGCCATTGTCCATGCCGACCTGCTTTAAATCGCAGCTGAGGAAATATCAGGAGCGCACCGTTAGCTGGATGCTGAGTCGTGAGCGTCTCACAAATGAATTTCCAGCCAATTACATAGAGCTTCAGACTGTGGGCGACCAGCATCGCGTGTTCAAGCACAAATACTGCCTGGAATTCTATGCATATGAGGATACACATCCCCGTATCACGTTGCCGCCGGGCGGCATTCTGGCCGATGAGATGGGCCTGGGCAAGACGGTCGAGCTGCTGGCCACGCTGCTGCTGCATCCCAGAATCAAACTGAGCAATAACTACTGGCGGAACTATTTGGAGAATGTGGAAGATAATGTGCCGCTAAAGAAGCGGTCCATGGAACCCAAAGTTCATTGCATTTGCCAACACCCGAATAAGTCGCCTGTTCTGGTGCAGTGTGCGCGCTGTCGCCTGTGGCAGCACCAGGTGTGCATAGTAGATAACACTGCGGTCTATATGTGTCCCAACTGCTGGACAGAAAAGATTGCGAACACAGCGAAATTGATCAACTCGGCCGCAACTGTCATTGTGTCGCCGAATGCGATCCAGAGGCAATGGTTTGATGAGATCAGCAAGCATATAAATGGATCGCTAAAGGTGCTGATCTATCCGGGCCTCCATAGGGGCGTGTGGTTTAGCCCCACGCAGTTGGCCAATTACGACATTGTGCTCATTGATTACACGGTCCTTACGCATGAGATTCATCATACACCCAGATACTCAACGGATCGTGAGATGCGCTATGAGCAGCGTTACATGCGGCCCAGCTCGCCGCTGCTGATGGTCAACTGGTGGCGCGTGTGTCTGGATGAGGCCCAGATGGTGGAGAGCGGCACATCGCAGGCAGCAGAAATGGTGGGCGTGCTGCCGGCCATCAATCGCTGGGCGGTCACTGGCACACCTATACATAAATCCATTGACGATTTGGCGCCGCTTTTTAAATTTGTTGGCTTCCGGGAGGCTTGTGAGCCGCGGGATGCCTGGCAAAGTGTGGCCGATTCATTTCTGCTCAACCACAAAATCGAACCCTTGTTGGATCTGCTGCGGCACAGCATGTGGCGCACATGCAAGTCCAAGGTTGAGGACGAGCTGGGCATACCGCCACAGTCGGAGGTTGTGCATCGTCTAGAGCTGAGCAATGTGGAGTCGCTTTATTATCGCGAGGAGCATTTAAAGTGCAGTGAACTATTTTTGGCTGCCATTGGCAAGCACAAGATGTACAATGACAGCGCCTCTTTGGCATCGATTTCGGTGAACATGTTGCGGCTAATATTGCAGCCATTTCTGCGCATTCGGAAAACCTGCTCCGTTCCGGTTGTGCTCAACAAGAACGTGTCCACAACCAACTATTTGAATCCGCAGGATCTGCTGGAGCATCTAAAGCGCAGCAATGAAATGGAGTGCAAGCGAGAGCTGCGCACCTGGGCCTCTTCCCACAATGGCATCGGTGGCATATATTTCATCCGCCAAAACTTTGGCCTGGTGATGAAAAACTATAAGCAAGTACTGAAACTGGCCAACGACTACAGTGATACCATATCGTAAGTTTACAAAACGTTCGATCTTTTAGACATTTTAAACGAAATCTTTATGCCCTCAGCGTGGACAGCTTGCTGCAAATACATGCATTGCACAACATGTTGCTGGCTACCGAAATAGCGCCACCGGCGAATCAATTGACAGATGAGGAGGTTCTTACTTATCGCCGCAAATTAAACACTCTGGAATGCAAATATTTGGAGGACAAGTCGTCGGTGATGCAGGCAGCGCGAAATGCCTATGAATTGAAGCTGAAGGAACTGGGTGAGCTGGCGCAGGAATTTGATGCTAGCATTTTGGAGCTTTTCGCCACGCTGATCAATACAAGCGGTTCACTGCACAATGCCATTTGGAACAAGATTGCCGATGAGTTTTTCAAACACAACGTTTCGCCGAACAAGGTGCAGGATGTGGATACTGTGTCGGGCGTGCTTTACCTAATACAGGTCTGGCACGAGCGTGTGCAGAAGCTACATAAGAACCTTATCACCGAATTTGCGTTCCTAAAAAAGATTCTGCTTCAAGCATTCGGAGCCGTGGAGAAAGGAGCTCGCTTAACGCAGGAAGCGATCAATTTCATCAAATACGTCTCCGATTGCCATTTGGCTGATATCATGGACGACAAGCCCACGGCACCGATGCTGCTTTGCCGCCTGTGCAAGATTCGTGATATTGTCAATCAGTTTGAGTGTCTGCTGTTTGCCAAGGAATTGAGCAGGGAGGGCGCCATCACAGATGGTACACAGAATCCCAGTATGGAAATAATTATAATCAGAGGTTCGCAAATGCAACACAATTCACATTCAGTCAGCTACTTTGCTTATAATTCAAATGTATATTTGCAGTGGTCTTCGCGTTTCTGCGTTCCAGACACGATTTCGGCGAGTGGCAAACTGAGTGCAAAAATAAATTGGAGCAGCTGGACGCCATGCAGAGCTTGGTCAAGCTACAAATCAAATACTGGATCGAGGTGGAATACGTGATCAAGGCCTTCGATGAGTTGGACATGTGTAAAATGCGAATATCGCTCGCCGATAATCTGGATGAGGTATCCAACTGTCGCATAATGGACTACCAAATGATCGAGCACACGGAAATCAATTTAGCAAATATTCACACAGCACAGCTGAACTTTACGCGCTTGTCCGGTCGTCTCAAGTATCTGAACCACTTGAAGGAAGATGCCTTCGACAAGCTCTGCCCTATTTGCCAAACTCAGGACGATGAGCGCGTAATGCCCCTAACTTATCTAATTCGTAGAGTATATACTAATAATATCTTTCTAGTACGTAATGATGTCTTGTGGTCACTTTCTGTGCCAACATTGTCTGGACAGCATGAAAAAGCAAATGGGTCGTGAGAGCATAACAAAGTGTCCAGTCTGTCGGCAGGATTCGCCACAGTAAGTTGATACCTCAAAAATGTCTATAGATTATCTCTAAAATGTAATGTGCTCGCAGGTTGTATTATTCCGTGCGTAAAGGTGCCAACAGTTCCAAAGTCATTGGGGATTTCTCCACAAAAATCGCATACATTGTTGAAATGGTGCTAAAAATTCAATCCCAATGCTCTGACACGGATTCGGAAAAAGTATTAATCTTCTCACAGTGGCCAACGATATTAAATCATATAGCCATGGCCTTGGGTCAAAATGGTATCGAGTATCGCAGCCAATGTACGAATCGCGATATTTGTGAGTTCAAGGTCGGTATTTGTGGATCAATTTTCATGTTTGTGAAATCAAGCTTCTGTCTTCCTCGATAGGATCCCGGTTACAAAGTCACTTGTTTGCTGATGCCTTTGTCACGGGGCTCCAAGGGACTGAATTTAATCGAGGCTAGCCATGTGTTTCTGGTGGAACCAATTCTAACACCAGGCGAAGAACTGCAGGCCATTGGACGTGTTCATCGCATAGGTCAGACGAAGTGAGTGTTAAAGAGGTGAACTTAAATTAAAAAGCCACATTGTTAAAATATTCTATAATGTTATAGACCAACTACAGTGCATCGTTTCATTGTAAATGGCACAATTGAGGAAAACATACTGACACTTATCAAATCGGCTGATGATGAATCAACATTATCAACACACTGGGACTTGGATAATTTGACGCTGGATACCCTAAAGGATCTATTTGAACTTAAGGAAAAAGAATAATCATAAGCTCAAAATCACTCTCAACGGTAGACTAAAACAAAATGTTTTTGATGTATTTGGAGCCCCTAAATGAAAATGAAAATCATTGTTAATTTTCCATAGATGTTTCCAATGTTTCCAGTGATATTCTTTAAGGGGCCCAAAATTCATCAACAATTATTTGTCTCAGTCTTGTGAAAAAGGCACCATTTTTTTCTAGTGTAATAAGTTGAATATGTATGTATGCTATGTGAAATCTGCAAACTTAGTATTTATATTACTTAACAAAATCTACGTAAGCTACGTAACTTTCTTTAAGTTTTAGCTTCCATCTAAGTAAGCATAAGAAGAATGAATACTGAATCTCATTTTAAGTTTTTTGTTCAACTGATATTCCATTGGTTTTTCGGTTTCTAAATCGTGTTATTTGTACTTGCTACAAGTGATCACACCTTTAAGAAACATTTTCATAAGATACAATTGTTTGCACCTCTGAATGTTTGTGCATACAAATCACTATGTATTTAAATATTGTTTAATGGCATGTGGAACTGGCATGCCCTCCATTATATATAATTTGGCATCTGGCATTTAGAGCGATCATTTAAAGTGAAACGAAACAGTTTTGAAATGTATAATATAATTTTCATTATTCTAATTAAGCAATAGATGCTATGCAGACATAGACAACAAAAGTACATATTAATAAGTATGTAGGATTATGGTAAATTAATGTTGTGGTAAAATACAATAAAGTTACTGTGTTCATTGTCACAATAAGCAATTTCGGAGCAATTCGAGGGTACGGATCATATAAGAGGTTCTTACAGACTGAGGGGGAAGCTGTAAAAAATTATAGCTAAATATAAAATATTGCTGGGTTCTTTTTTCGCAAGTGTCTCATCCTCACCGCTCCGCTGATGATCTACACATGATCGATTTTGAGCGCATCCACAGTGAGACCCTCAGCTTGAGCCTTTTGTGCATAGTAGCCATCATAGGAGGTGGTGGCCTTCTCGATCTCTTGCTGCTTCTGCAACTTATTCAGTTGCTCGCAGGCGGCTTCCTGGATTTTTCGTCGCTCGATGTCCGCCTTGCGCTTCGTCTCATTCTCCTCGATCTGATGCGCCAGCAATTCGGCGGTGGCGGCAGCTCGCTCTGCAGCCGGATCCTGATATTGATCATAGTTCCGTGGCTCGCGATCAATTTCACGCGGCTCCATCTTGTGGAAGGTGGGTTGCACCTCCTGCACCTTCTCTGGATAGTTGCGCCTGTTGGGCTTGTCGTGCGTCTTGATGTGCTTCTTTAGTGCTGTCTCCTGCCGGAAATGCTTGCCGCAGATCTTGCACTCGAACGGCTTCTCGCCTGTGTGTATCCATTCGTGATGCCGCAAGATTTGCGCCTTCGAGAAACGTTTCGGACAGAAGCGACAAGCGAAGTCCTTGACCTTCTCGTGTATGATCTTGTAGTGGAGCTTCATGTTGCCAATGTTGTTGAAGCCACGCCCACAGCCGGGACAAATGTGCTGGCCCTCCTTCTTGGTGAAGTTGACTTGCGGCGACCAGGATGGCACAGATACCGACGGTATGGGATTGACAGAGGTGCCCGCCAGCTGGGATATATCCACGCGCTGAACGCGTCGTGAAATTTTCGGTTTTGTCGCTGCTACTGCTGCTGTTCCTCCAACTTCTGTTGCGGTACCGCCGCCACATGACTTCAACAGATCGTCAGCCATGTCGTCGCCCACCTGCATATGGGGCGGTATTTGGACGCCGGGTAGCGGAATGTTGAGCGGTTAGTTTGTACTGCCACAGACGAATCGGTAAAGCTGCGAAATTTGTATCGAATTTTCTTATCGATAAAGTGTAAACAGTTCACTTACGCGCTATACTCTTGGTACCACAGCATTTTAACAAATCAACAAATATGGATGAACAGCACGTGGTTATTTGTGAATTAGCAGATGAATGCTTGGGCTGCACGAAAAACATCAACAAGGATTTTCTGTTTGCTTACGGCAAAAAACAGTGGCAAATAAAAGGGTGTCTGGATGACAATGCGCACTCTTTAATCAAAATTATAACGAGCTGTAAGTAATTTAATCGTAATATATTTATACAGTTAAAGCAGTCAACAATTTGCAGATGAAAGGGTGCGCACAAAGAAGCTTTGCATTAAAGCCCGCCAAATGCCTGATGGATCATCAACGCTCGCACTGCTTCAAAAAGCAACTGCCAGTAGCCAAACAGCAAATGCATTGGACATGCAACTGGCTGCTGAGATATTACCAATTGTATGCATTGATTACACGCCCACTCTGGAGTTTGAGGTGGCGAAAAAACACAATCAGAGCCAGCGCGAGCTGAAGACCTATGTGACAACGCGGCTTTACCATGCGTTGTACCGCAAGCATCAGGAGCATGCTGAGGAGTCCCAGCCATTGTCCATGCCGACCTGCTTTAAATCGCAGCTGAGGAAATATCAGGAGCGCACCGTTAGCTGGATGCTGAGTCGTGAGCGTCTCACAAATGAATTTCCAGCCAATTACATAGAGCTTCAGACTGTGGGCGACCAGCATCGCGTGTTCAAGCACAAATACTGCCTGGAATTCTATGCATATGAGGATACACATCCCCGTATCACGTTGCCGCCGGGCGGCATTCTGGCCGATGAGATGGGCCTGGGCAAGACGGTCGAGCTGCTGGCCACGCTGCTGCTGCATCCCAGAATCAAACTGAGCAATAACTACTGGCGGAACTATTTGGAGAATGTGGAAGATAATGTGCCGCTAAAGAAGCGGTCCATGGAACCCAAAGTTCATTGCATTTGCCAACACCCGAATAAGTCGCCTGTTCTGGTGCAGTGTGCGCGCTGTCGCCTGTGGCAGCACCAGGTGTGCATAGTAGATAACACTGCGGTCTATATGTGTCCCAACTGCTGGACAGAAAAGATTGCGAACACAGCGAAATTGATCAACTCGGCCGCAACTGTCATTGTGTCGCCGAATGCGATCCAGAGGCAATGGTTTGATGAGATCAGCAAGCATATAAATGGATCGCTAAAGGTGCTGATCTATCCGGGCCTCCATAGGGGCGTGTGGTTTAGCCCCACGCAGTTGGCCAATTACGACATTGTGCTCATTGATTACACGGTCCTTACGCATGAGATTCATCATACACCCAGATACTCAACGGATCGTGAGATGCGCTATGAGCAGCGTTACATGCGGCCCAGCTCGCCGCTGCTGATGGTCAACTGGTGGCGCGTGTGTCTGGATGAGGCCCAGATGGTGGAGAGCGGCACATCGCAGGCAGCAGAAATGGTGGGCGTGCTGCCGGCCATCAATCGCTGGGCGGTCACTGGCACACCTATACATAAATCCATTGACGATTTGGCGCCGCTTTTTAAATTTGTTGGCTTCCGGGAGGCTTGTGAGCCGCGGGATGCCTGGCAAAGTGTGGCCGATTCATTTCTGCTCAACCACAAAATCGAACCCTTGTTGGATCTGCTGCGGCACAGCATGTGGCGCACATGCAAGTCCAAGGTTGAGGACGAGCTGGGCATACCGCCACAGTCGGAGGTTGTGCATCGTCTAGAGCTGAGCAATGTGGAGTCGCTTTATTATCGCGAGGAGCATTTAAAGTGCAGTGAACTATTTTTGGCTGCCATTGGCAAGCACAAGATGTACAATGACAGCGCCTCTTTGGCATCGATTTCGGTGAACATGTTGCGGCTAATATTGCAGCCATTTCTGCGCATTCGGAAAACCTGCTCCGTTCCGGTTGTGCTCAACAAGAACGTGTCCACAACCAACTATTTGAATCCGCAGGATCTGCTGGAGCATCTAAAGCGCAGCAATGAAATGGAGTGCAAGCGAGAGCTGCGCACCTGGGCCTCTTCCCACAATGGCATCGGTGGCATATATTTCATCCGCCAAAACTTTGGCCTGGTAATGAAAAACTATAAGCAAGTACTGAAACTGGCCAACGACTACAGTGATACCATATCGTAAGTTTACAAAACGTTCGATCTTTTAGACATTTTAAACGAAATCTTTATGCCCTCAGCGTGGACAGCTTGCTGCAAATACATGCATTGCACAACATGTTGCTGGCTACCGAAATAGCGCCACCGGCGAATCAATTGACAGATGAGGAGGTTCTTACTTATCGCCGCAAATTAAACACTCTGGAATGCAAATATTTGGAGGACAAGTCGTCGGTGATGCAGGCAGCGCGAAATGCCTATGAATTGAAGCTGAAGGAACTGGGTGAGCTGGCGCAGGAATTTGATGCTAGCATTTTGGAGCTTTTCGCCACGCTGATCAATACAAGCGGTTCACTGCACAATGCCATTTGGAACAAGATTGCCGATGAGTTTTTCAAACACAACGTTTCGCCGAACAAGGTGCAGGATGTGGATACTGTGTCGGGCGTGCTTTACCTAATACAGGTCTGGCACGAGCGTGTGCAGAAGCTACATAAGAACCTTATCACCGAATTTGCGTTCCTAAAAAAGATTCTGCTTCAAGCATTCGGAGCCGTGGAGAAAGGAGCTCGCTTAACGCAGGAAGCGATCAATTTCATCAAATACGTCTCCGATTGCCATTTGGCTGATATCATGGACGACAAGCCCACGGCACCGATGCTGCTTTGCCGCCTGTGCAAGATTCGTGATATTGTCAATCAGTTTGAGTGTCTGCTGTTTGCCAAGGAATTGAGCAGGGAGGGCGCCATCACAGATGGTACACAGAATCCCAGTATGGAAATAATTATAATCCGAGGTTTGCAAATGCCACAATTCACATTCAGTCAGCTGCTTTGCTTATAATTCATATGTATGTATATTTGCAGTGGTCTTCGCGTTTCTGCGTTCCAGACACGATTTCGGCGAGTGGCAAACTGAGTGCAAAAATAAATTGGAGCAGCTGGACGCCATGCAGAGCTTGGTCAAGCTACAAATCAAATACTGGATCGAGGTGGAATACGTGATCAAGGCCTTCGATGAGTTGGACATGTGTAAAATGCGAATATCGCTCGCCGATAATCTGGATGAGGTATCCAACTGTCGCATAATGGACTACCAAATGATCGAGCACACGGAAATCAATTTAGCAAATATTCACACAGCACAGCTGAACTTTACGCGCTTGTCCGGTCGTCTCAAGTATCTGAACCACTTGAAGGAAGATGCCTTCGACAAGCTCTGCCCTATTTGCCAAACTCAGGACGATGAGCGCGTAATGCCCTTAACTTATCTAATTCGTAGAGTATGTACTAATAATATCTTTCTAGTACGTAATGATGTCTTGTGGTCACTTTCTGTGCCAACATTGTCTGGACAGCATGAAAAAGCAAATGGGTCGTGAGACCATAACAAAGTGTCCAGTGTGTCGGCAGGATTCGCCACAGTAAGTTGATACCTCAAAAATGTCTATAGATTATCTCTAAAATGTAATGTGCTCGCAGGTTGTATTATTCCGTGCGTAAGGGTGCCAACAGTTCCAAAGTCATTGGGGATTTCTCCACAAAAATCGCATACATTGTTGAAATGGTGCTAAAAATTCAATCCCAATGCTCTGACACGGATTCGGAAAAAGTATTAATCTTCTCACAGTGGCCAACGATATTAAATCATATAGCCATGGCCTTGGGTCAAAATGGTATCGAGTATCGCAGCAAATGTACGAATCGCGATATTTGTGAGTTCAAGGTCGGTATTTGTGGATCAATTTTTATGTTTGTGAAATCAAGCTTCTTTCTTCATCGATAGGATGCCGGTTACAAAGTCACTTGTTTGCTGATGCCTTTGTCACAGGGCTCCAAGGGACTGAATTTAATCGAGGCTAGCCATGTGTTTCTGGTGGAACCAATTCTAACACCAGGCGAAGAACTGCAGGCCATTGGACGTGTTCATCGCATAGGTCAGACGAAGTGAGTGTTAAAGAGGTGAACTTAAATTAAAAAGCCACATTGTTAAAATATTCTATAATGTTATAGACCAACTACAGTGCATCGTTTCATTGTAAATGGCACAATTGAGGAAAACATACTGACACTTATCAAATCGGCTGATGATGAATCAACATTATCAACACACTGGGACTTGGATAATTTGACGCTGGATACCCTAAAGGATCTATTTGAACTTAAGGAAAAAGAATAATCATAAGCTCAAAATCACTCTCAACGGTAGACTAAAACAAAATGTTTTTGATGTATTTGGAGCCCCTAAATGAAAATGAAAATCATTGTTAATTTTCCATAGATGTTTCCAATGTTTCCAGTGATATTCTTTAAGGGGCCCAAAATTCATCAACAATTATTTGTCTCAGTCTTGTGAAAAAGGCACCATTTTTTTCTAGTGTAATAAGTTGAATATGTATGTATGCTATGTGAAATCTGCAAACTTAGTATTTATATTACTTAACAAAATCTACGTAAGCTACGTAACTTTCTTTAAGTTTTAGCTTCCATCTAAGTAAGCATAAGAAGAATGAATACTGAATCTCATTTTAAGTTTTTTGTTCAACTGATATTCCATTGGTTTTTCGGTTTCTAAATCGTGTTATTTGTACTTGCTACAAGTGATCACACCTTTAAGAAACATTTTCATAAGATACAATTGTTTGCACCTCTGAATGTTTGTGCATACAAATCACTATGTATTTAAATATTGTTTAATGGCATGTGGAACTGGCATGCCCTCCATTATATATAATTTGGCATCTGGCATTTAGAGCGATCATTTAAAGTGAAACGAAACAGTTTTGAAATGTATAATATAATTTTCATTATTCTAATTAAGCAATAGATGCTATGCAGACATAGACAACAAAAGTACATATTAATAAGTATGTAGGATTATGGTAAATTAATGTTGTGGTAAAATACAATAAAGTTACTGTGTTCATTGTCACAATAAGCAATTTCGGAGCAATTCGAGGGTACGGATCATATAAGAGGTTCTTACAGACTGAGGGGGAAGCTGTAAAAAATTATAGCTAAATATAAAATATTGCTGGGTTCTTTTTTCGCAAGTGTCTCATCCTCACCGCTCCGCTGATGATCTACACATGATCGATTTTGAGCGCATCCACAGTGAGACCCTCAGCTTGAGCCTTTTGTGCATAGTAGCCATCATAGGAGGTGGTGGCCTTCTCAATCTCTTGCTGCTTCTGCAACTTATTCAGCTGCTCGCAGGCGGCTTCCTGGATTTTTCGTCGCTCGATGTCCGCCTTGCGCTTCGTCTCATTCTCCTCGATCTGATGCGCCAGCAATTCGGCGGTGGCGGCAGCTCGCTCTGCAGCCGGATCCTGATATTGATCATAGTTCCGTGGCTCGCGATCAATTTCACGCGGCTCCATCTTGTGGAAGGTGGGTTGCACCTCCTGCACCTTCTCTGGATAGTTGCGCCTGTTGGGCTTGTCGTGCGTCTTGATGTGCTTCTTTAGTGCTGTCTCCTGCCGGAAATGCTTGCCGCAGATCTTGCACTCGAACGGCTTCTCGCCTGTGTGTATCCATTCGTGATGCCGCAAGATTTGCGCCTTCGAGAAACGTTTCGGACAGAAGCGACAGGCGAAGTCCTTGACCTTCTCGTGTATGATCTTGTAGTGGAGCTTCATGTTGCCAATGTTGTTGAAGCCACGCCCACAGCCGGGACAAATGTGCTGGCCCTCCTTCTTGGTGAAGTTGACTTGCGGCGACCAGGATGGCACAGATACCGACGGTATGGGATTGACAGAGGTGCCCGCCAGCTGGGATATATCCACGCGCTGAACGCGTCGTGAAATTTTCGGTTTTGTCGCTGCTACTGCTGCTGTTCCTCCAACTTCTGTTGCGGTACCGCCGCCACATGACTTCAACAGATCGTCAGCCATGTCGTCGCCCACCTGCATATGGGGCGGTATTTGGACGCCGGGTAGCGGAATGTTGAGCGGTTAGTTTGTACTGCCACAGACGAATCGGTAAAGCTGCGAAATTTGTATCGAATTTTCTTATCGATAAAGTGTAAACAGTTCACTTACGCGCTATACTCTTGGTACCACAGCATTTTAACAAATCAACAAATATGGATGAACAGCACGTGGTTATTTGTGAATTAGCAGATGAATGCTTGGGCTGCACGAAAAACATCAACAAGGATTTTCTGTTTGCTTACGGCAAAAAACAGTGGCAAATAAAAGGGTGTCTGGATGACAATGCGCACTCTTTAATCAAAATTATAACGAGCTGTAAGTAATTTAATCGTAATATATTTATACAGTTAAAGCAGTCAACAATTTGCAGATGAAAGGGTGCGCACAAAGAAGCTTTGCATTAAAGCCCGCCAAATGCCTGATGGATCATCAACGCTCGCACTGCTTCAAAAAGCAACTGCCAGTAGCCAAACAGCAAATGCATTGGACATGCAACTGGCTGCTGAGATATTACCAATTGTATGCATTGATTACACGCCCACTCTGGAGTTTGAGGTGGCGAAAAAACACAATCAGAGCCAGCGCGAGCTGAAGACCTATGTGACAACGCGGCTTTACCATGCGTTGTACCGCAAGCATCAGGAGCATGCTGAGGAGTCCCAGCCATTGTCCATGCCGACCTGCTTTAAATCGCAGCTGAGGAAATATCAGGAGCGCACCGTTAGCTGGATGCTGAGTCGTGAGCGTCTCACAAATGAATTTCCAGCCAATTACATAGAGCTTCAGACTGTGGGCGACCAGCATCGCGTGTTCAAGCACAAATACTGCCTGGAATTCTATGCATATGAGGATACACATCCCCGTATCACGTTGCCGCCGGGCGGCATTCTGGCCGATGAGATGGGCCTGGGCAAGACGGTCGAGCTGCTGGCCACGCTGCTGCTGCATCCCAGAATCAAACTGAGCAATAACTACTGGCGGAACTATTTGGAGAATGTGGAAGATAATGTGCCGCTAAAGAAGCGGTCCATGGAACCCAAAGTTCATTGCATTTGCCAACACCCGAATAAGTCGCCTGTTCTGGTGCAGTGTGCGCGCTGTCGCCTGTGGCAGCACCAGGTGTGCATAGTAGATAACACTGCGGTCTATATGTGTCCCAACTGCTGGACAGAAAAGATTGCGAACACAGCGAAATTGATCAACTCGGCCGCAACTGTCATTGTGTCGCCGAATGCGATCCAGAGGCAATGGTTTGATGAGATCAGCAAGCATATAAATGGATCGCTAAAGGTGCTGATCTATCCGGGCCTCCATAGGGGCGTGTGGTTTAGCCCCACGCAGTTGGCCAATTACGACATTGTGCTCATTGATTACACGGTCCTTACGCATGAGATTCATCATACACCCAGATACTCAACGGATCGTGAGATGCGCTATGAGCAGCGTTACATGCGGCCCAGCTCGCCGCTGCTGATGGTCAACTGGTGGCGCGTGTGTCTGGATGAGGCCCAGATGGTGGAGAGCGGCACATCGCAGGCAGCAGAAATGGTGGGCGTGCTGCCGGCCATCAATCGCTGGGCGGTCACTGGCACACCTATACATAAATCCATTGACGATTTGGCGCCGCTTTTTAAATTTGTTGGCTTCCGGGAGGCTTGTGAGCCGCGGGATGCCTGGCAAAGTGTGGCCGATTCATTTCTGCTCAACCACAAAATCGAACCCTTGTTGGATCTGCTGCGGCACAGCATGTGGCGCACATGCAAGTCCAAGGTTGAGGACGAGCTGGGCATACCGCCACAGTCGGAGGTTGTGCATCGTCTAGAGCTGAGCAATGTGGAGTCGCTTTATTATCGCGAGGAGCATTTAAAGTGCAGTGAACTATTTTTGGCTGCCATTGGCAAGCACAAGATGTACAATGACAGCGCCTCTTTGGCATCGATTTCGGTGAACATGTTGCGGCTAATATTGCAGCCATTTCTGCGCATTCGGAAAACCTGCTCCGTTCCGGTTGTGCTCAACAAGAACGTGTCCACAACCAACTATTTGAATCCGCAGGATCTGCTGGAGCATCTAAAGCGCAGCAATGAAATGGAGTGCAAGCGAGAGCTGCGCACCTGGGCCTCTTCCCACAATGGCATCGGTGGCATATATTTCATCCGCCAAAACTTTGGCCTGGTGATGAAAAACTATAAGCAAGTACTGAAACTGGCCAACGACTACAGTGATACCATATCGTAAGTTTACAAAACGTTCGATCTTTTAGACATTTTAAACGAAATCTTTATGCCCTCAGCGTGGACAGCTTGCTGCAAATACATGCATTGCACAACATGTTGCTGGCTACCGAAATAGCGCCACCGGCGAATCAATTGACAGATGAGGAGGTTCTTACTTATCGCCGCAAATTAAACACTCTGGAATGCAAATATTTGGAGGACAAGTCGTCGGTGATGCAGGCAGCGCGAAATGCCTATGAATTGAAGCTGAAGGAACTGGGTGAGCTGGCGCAGGAATTTGATGCTAGCATTTTGGAGCTTTTCGCCACGCTGATCAATACAAGCGGTTCACTGCACAATGCCATTTGGAACAAGATTGCCGATGAGTTTTTCAAACACAACGTTTCGCCGAACAAGGTGCAGGATGTGGATACTGTGTCGGGCGTGCTTTACCTAATACAGGTCTGGCACGAGCGTGTGCAGAAGCTACATAAGAACCTTATCACCGAATTTGCGTTCCTAAAAAAGATTCTGCTTCAAGCATTCGGAGCCGTGGAGAAAGGAGCTCGCTTAACGCAGGAAGCGATCAATTTCATCAAATACGTCTCCGATTGCCATTTGGCTGATATCATGGACGACAAGCCCACGGCACCGATGCTGCTTTGCCGCCTGTGCAAGATTCGTGATATTGTCAATCAGTTTGAGTGTCTGCTGTTTGCCAAGGAATTGAGCAGGGAGGGCGCCATCACAGATGGTACACAGAATCCCAGTATGGAAATAATTATAATCAGAGGTTCGCAAATGCAACACAATTCACATTCAGTCAGCTACTTTGCTTATAATTCAAATGTATATTTGCAGTGGTCTTCGCGTTTCTGCGTTCCAGACACGATTTCGGCGAGTGGCAAACTGAGTGCAAAAATAAATTGGAGCAGCTGGACGCCATGCAGAGCTTGGTCAAGCTACAAATCAAATACTGGATCGAGGTGGAATACGTGATCAAGGCCTTCGATGAGTTGGACATGTGTAAAATGCGAATATCGCTCGCCGATAATCTGGATGAGGTATCCAACTGTCGCATAATGGACTACCAAATGATCGAGCACACGGAAATCAATTTAGCAAATATTCACACAGCACAGCTGAACTTTACGCGCTTGTCCGGTCGTCTCAAGTATCTGAACCACTTGAAGGAAGATGCCTTCGACAAGCTCTGCCCTATTTGCCAAACTCAGGACGATGAGCGCGTAATGCCCCTAACTTATCTAATTCGTAGAGTATATACTAATAATATCTTTCTAGTACGTAATGATGTCTTGTGGTCACTTTCTGTGCCAACATTGTCTGGACAGCATGAAAAAGCAAATGGGTCGTGAGAGCATAACAAAGTGTCCAGTCTGTCGGCAGGATTCGCCACAGTAAGTTGATACCTCAAAAATGTCTATAGATTATCTCTAAAATGTAATGTGCTCGCAGGTTGTATTATTCCGTGCGTAAAGGTGCCAACAGTTCCAAAGTCATTGGGGATTTCTCCACAAAAATCGCATACATTGTTGAAATGGTGCTAAAAATTCAATCCCAATGCTCTGACACGGATTCGGAAAAAGTATTAATCTTCTCACAGTGGCCAACGATATTAAATCATATAGCCATGGCCTTGGGTCAAAATGGTATCGAGTATCGCAGCCAATGTACGAATCGCGATATTTGTGAGTTCAAGGTCGGTATTTGTGGATCAATTTTCATGTTTGTGAAATCAAGCTTCTGTCTTCCTCGATAGGATCCCGGTTACAAAGTCACTTGTTTGCTGATGCCTTTGTCACGGGGCTCCAAGGGACTGAATTTAATCGAGGCTAGCCATGTGTTTCTGGTGGAACCAATTCTAACACCAGGCGAAGAACTGCAGGCCATTGGACGTGTTCATCGCATAGGTCAGACGAAGTGAGTGTTAAAGAGGTGAACTTAAATTAAAAAGCCACATTGTTAAAATATTCTATAATGTTATAGACCAACTACAGTGCATCGTTTCATTGTAAATGGCACAATTGAGGAAAACATACTGACACTTATCAAATCGGCTGATGATGAATCAACATTATCAACACACTGGGACTTGGATAATTTGACGCTGGATACCCTAAAGGATCTATTTGAACTTAAGGAAAAAGAATAATCATAAGCTCAAAATCACTCTCAACGGTAGACTAAAACAAAATGTTTTTGATGTATTTGGAGCCCCTAAATGAAAATGAAAATCATTGTTAATTTTCCATAGATGTTTCCAATGTTTCCAGTGATATTCTTTAAGGGGCCCAAAATTCATCAACAATTATTTGTCTCAGTCTTGTGAAAAAGGCACCATTTTTTTCTAGTGTAATAAGTTGAATATGTATGTATGCTATGTGAAATCTGCAAACTTAGTATTTATATTACTTAACAAAATCTACGTAAGCTACGTAACTTTCTTTAAGTTTTAGCTTCCATCTAAGTAAGCATAAGAAGAATGAATACTGAATCTCATTTTAAGTTTTTTGTTCAACTGATATTCCATTGGTTTTTCGGTTTCTAAATCGTGTTATTTGTACTTGCTACAAGTGATCACACCTTTAAGAAACATTTTCATAAGATACAATTGTTTGCACCTCTGAATGTTTGTGCATACAAATCACTATGTATTTAAATATTGTTTAATGGCATGTGGAACTGGCATGCCCTCCATTATATATAATTTGGCATCTGGCATTTAGAGCGATCATTTAAAGTGAAACGAAACAGTTTTGAAATGTATAATATAATTTTCATTATTCTAATTAAGCAATAGATGCTATGCAGACATAGACAACAAAAGTACATATTAATAAGTATGTAGGATTATGGTAAATTAATGTTGTGGTAAAATACAATAAAGTTACTGTGTTCATTGTCACAATAAGCAATTTCGGAGCAATTCGAGGGTACGGATCATATAAGAGGTTCTTACAGACTGAGGGGGAAGCTGTAAAAAATTATAGCTAAATATAAAATATTGCTGGGTTCTTTTTTCGCAAGTGTCTCATCCTCACCGCTCCGCTGATGATCTACACATGATCGATTTTGAGCGCATCCACAGTGAGACCCTCAGCTTGAGCCTTTTGTGCATAGTAGCCATCATAGGAGGTGGTGGCCTTCTCAATCTCTTGCTGCTTCTGCAACTTATTCAGCTGCTCGCAGGCGGCTTCCTGGATTTTTCGTCGCTCGATGTCCGCCTTGCGCTTCGTCTCATTCTCCTCGATCTGATGCGCCAGCAATTCGGCGGTGGCGGCAGCTCGCTCTACAGCCGGATCCTGATATTGATCATAGTTCCGTGGCTCGCGATCAATTTCACGCGGCTCCATCTTGTGGAAGGTGGGTTGCACCTCCTGCACCTTCTCTGGATAGTTGCGCCTGTTGGGCTTGTCGTGCGTCTTGATGTGCTTCTTTAGTGCTGTCTCCTGCCGGAAATGCTTGCCGCAGATCTTGCACTCGAACGGCTTCTCGCCTGTGTGTATCCATTCGTGATGCCGCAAGATTTGCGCCTTCGAGAAACGTTTCGGACAGAAGCGACAAGCGAAGTCCTTGACCTTCTCGTGTATGATCTTGTAGTGGAGCTTCATGTTGCCAATGTTGTTGAAGCCACGCCCACAGCCGGGACAAATGTGCTGGCCCTCCTTCTTGGTGAAGTTGACTTGCGGCGACCAGGATGGCACAGATACCGACGGTATGGGATTGACAGAGGTGCCCGCCAGCTGGGATATATCCACGCGCTGAACGCGTCGTGAAATTTTCGGTTTTGTCGCTGCTACTGCTGCTGTTCCTCCAACTTCTGTTGCGGTACCGCCGCCACATGACTTCAACAGATCGTCAGCCATGTCGTCGCCCACCTGCATATGGGGCGGTATTTGGACGCCGGGTAGCGGAATGTTGAGCGGACGATGGACGTCCATTGGTGGCAAATCGCGCTTCTCGTGAGTCTTCAAATGCTTCGTCAGGCTCTTCTCGCAGAGGAAGATCTTGCCGCAGATCTTGCATTCGCAGCACTTCTCGCCCGTGTGCGTACGCTCGTGCACCTTGCAGGCGTGCGACTTGCCAAAGGTCTTGCCACAGTATTGGCACGCGAAGTTCTTTATCTTCATGTGAACCACCTTGACGTGGTTGGAGAGCGCTTGTTTGTTGTGGGAGGAGTGGTCGCACTGCCGACACTTGAATTTCTTCTCCTTGGTGTGCGTAAGAATGTGGGCGTTCCACTCTTGGCGCGTCGTTTTACCCACGCCGCAGTAGGGGCAGACGTGATTCTTGATGCCCGCATGCCGCATTAGATGATCACGGAGAGCGCTGTTAATGACGAAGCGCTTGCCGCAGATGTTGCAAGGATATGGGAGCTCCTCACCAGTGTGCTTGTACATATGCTTCTTGAGAGCCGTTGGGCAACGGAATACGATGTTGCACTCGGTGCAGGGGAAGTCGCGCAATGGGGCCGCTGACTTTGAAATGTTGTGCGCCTTCTTCATGTGGAAGGTGAGCAGGCGGATGCGCGGGAATGTCTTGCCGCAGCCCTCGGCACTGCACGCATGCACCTCGGAGAGTTCGGTATGGGCGTGGTCGACGTGAATGCGCAATCCATTGGCTGTGGTGAAGCCCTTTTTGCAGGTCTCAACCTTACACTGGAAGGGCAACAGATCGTTGTGGTACTTCATGTGTTCCTCGTAGCGTATTGCCTTCTTGAACTTCTGATGGCAAATGTGACAGTCGATGATGCGATGCAGGTGGCGCTCGGCAGCTGGAATGCGCTTGCGTTTCGGCTTGTTCTTGGATCGGCGTCTCCTTGCATCGGGATCTGCGTCGTCGTCATCGTCGTCGTCGTAGTCGTCATCCGATGATGAAGAGGTACTGAACTCGTCCTCGCCGCCGGCAACCAAGAGTTGCTTCTTCTTTCTGGGCTTTGACTTCACGGATCGGGTGGTCTTGTGAGTACTTCGGATCCGCTGAGCCAGAGGAATATCGTCATCGCTGCTGTTTGGCTCAAAGTCGATGTCCCTGTCGTTGTCGTTGCCGCTTTCAATGGAAGACGAATCTTCGTTGAACATGTTCATATTGGTGTGGTTCTTGAGGTCTCGCTTATCGACTTTGACCTCGTTCTCCACCTCCTCGGCCTCCTTGTCGACATCCTCGAGCATTTTAAAGACATCTTCCTCGTTCTCGATTAGCTCCATTTTGTGATTCAACAGCGGATCGAAATTAATGTGATCCTCATCATCGTTGGGCATATCGTGCGCCGACACACAGGGATCCATTGCGTCAAAGTTGGATTGGCATGTAAATGCATTGCTGGCGACCATGTCCTGAAACTTTTGCACAGAGTCGACGCAGAGCTTTTGGAAATCGTGCATATCGTTGAGCCGGGCATAGCAGTTGGTGCACAGATTCTTAGGAAAGCCATCGTTCTGCTCCACAGACAGCGAGGTGCAGAGGCATAGTTTTTTGGCCAGACCTGGCACCATATACAGATCGTATGCAGCATCGTTCTGCAGAAGATTCAGGCAAATACGACACAGCGTGTGTATCGAGTATGTCCGCGCCACGTCCATCGTGTCTGGTTCGTTTTATATACTGTAATATGCTCACAACGTTTTTGCTTTTCGGTTGTTTGCCAGCAACAAAAAAAATAATATTGACACGAAAAAAATTGGTATACTCGTCAGCCAACTAGAACGAGTATTTGTATCGGTTACTCAAGCATCGACTAATTTACATATGCACTAACTATCGTTGTGTAGAAGGCGATATATCGATATACTCGTGCTTTGCTTTTTACATCACTATAAACGCTTTGAATATTTTGCAAATCGAATTGGAAATTGTTTTTGAGCTTGGCGCTTTGCATTTCTGATATACTGGCATGAGCACAAGCACACCGTACTCTGTTAATTCAATATGTCGAGTTTGCCTGGAGCATCTGGAGACCAATATAGTCTATGATCTGTTTGTATTGCCAGATCTCGCCAAGACATTCACAGTATGCACATCCTTGTTGGTGGATGCCCAGGATGGCTGTCCCAGGCACCTCTGTGCCAGCTGTTATGCCCGACTGAATGACCTACATGATTTCCAGAAGCTCTGCGTCACCTCGGTGGAGCGCTTCAAGCAAATGGTTGCCAACAGAATCATCGTTGATATCAGCAGGATAGAGTTTGAACCGCTGCCGGTGGCCAGCAACGAGTCCGAACTGCTGGCCAAGGACGAGCAGCCGGGCAACGATTACGATCCACTGTTCAATCACAAACAGGAGCTAATCGACAACGAAGAGGACGTCTTCAAAATGCTTGAGCATGTTGACAAGGAGGTCAAAGCCGTGACAGAGGATAAAACATTCTTTAGCGACTACTCAACGTCCGCATCGGAGTGCAGCCTCAGCGATGATGATTTGCCTCTGGCACAGCGCCTGCTAGAGCAAACCAGCGAAACGGATTCCGAAACGCGGCTCCCCAAAGTGAGGGCGAAACGAAAGCGTATTCCCGCCGCAGAGCGTCATCTGCATCGCATAATAACCTGCCACATCTGCCAGCAGAAGTTCAAGAAGCAAATCAACTTTGACGAACACATGAAGCATCACAATGAGCTGCTGCCGTTCCAATGTCAAGTGGTTAGCTGCCGCAAGGGCTTCACCACAGCGGCTGCACTGCGTCTGCACGTGGATTATGCTCATACGAAGAGTGCCGCCGAGATACCCTGCACAGTGACCGGTTGCAAGCAGCTGTTCCCCCGCATGCGTCTGCTCACCATACACCTGAAGAAGGTGCACAATCTGTCGCGGATCAGTGTGCCGCGCACGGAGCAGTCATGCAGCGAGTGCGGCATGCAGTTCCGTTGTCCCGTCGCGCTGAAGAAGCACATGTACAAGCATACGGGTGAGCAGCTGCCGTATCCGTGCAACATCTGCGGCAAGGGCTTTCACATAAACAGCGCCCTCAAGAATCATCTGCTACGCCACGCAGGCATCAAGAACTATGTGTGTCCCTACTGTGGTGTGGGCAAGACGACGCGTCAAGAGTGGAGCAAACACATACTTACCCACACGCAAGAGAAGATGTTCAAGTGCCAGCACTGTGAGCATGCCACACACACCAAGCGAGCGCTCGATAACCACGTGAAGATCGTGCACGAAAAGGTCAGGAACTATGCGTGCCAGTACTGTGGGAAGACCTTTGGCAAGTCGCACGCCTGCAAGATCCACGAGATGACGCATACCGGCGAGAAGCGATGCGAGTGCAAGGTGTGCGGCAAGAAATTCCTCTACACGGAGAGCCTTACCAAGCATCTGAAAATACACGAGAAGAGTGTGGAGCGTGCCATAGAGACCTATCGTCAGCGGCAGGTGGAACTCGGTGGAGCAGACTCCACAACTGAACAGCCGCCCAGTGAAAATGCTGATTGCCCGGCGGAAAGTGATGGCAATGCGGCGGTTGAGCTGCTGAAGGTGTGCGCCGAGTCTGTGGCGACGATACCGCGAGATCCGCGGCGTGTGGAACGCGTGGATATTGCTCAGCTGGCCGGCACCGTTGTCAATCCCATTCCCGCCGTCCTGGTGCCCTCGAATGCGCCGGCGCAGGGCCACTTTGTGCAAAAGGAGGGCCTGCACTTCTGTCCGGGCTGCAATCAGGGCTTTAGCAATCTGGGCAACATGAAGCGACACTACAAGAGCGTACACGAGAAGGTCAAGGACTTCGAATGTCGCTTTTGTGCGCGTCGCTTTGCCAACTCGCAATCGCTCAAGCAGCACGAGTGGATTCACACGGGCGAGAAGCCGCATGAATGTAAGACTTGCGGCACACATTTCCGCCAGGAGGCGGCCCTAATACGGCACCAGAAGGTGCACGAACAGAAGCCACCGAAGCCGGTGAAACCACCCAAACAAATAACTGAAAAATGTCGGCAAAAGGAGCTGCAGAGATGTGAGAAACGACGCAAACTGGAAGCGATGCGTTTGAAAATCGCCGAAGCGGCGAAAGAGGAGCTGCAGGAACTGGCCAAGCAGCGTGTCCTGGAAAAGCAGCAAAATACCTACGAGCAGTATCAAGCGGCAGCAGCCAGAACGGCTGCCGAAAGGACAACGCAGCCACCAGACGAAGCCGCAGGCAAACTATAGTCCATTTGAGAGAGCTTCCGAGTGCGGAAGATGTTATTGTTGGTTAATATTTAACTGCTAGATAATTATGAATAAGTATTAAATAAATAATAACTACAATTTGTAATACCCCCAAGCAAACACTTGTGTAATTTTACAATTTTTTTGTACTTTTACTTGCTTGTTATTTTGATGAGTGTGTTTTTTTGTATGTGTTTTATGATTCGTTTGGAACCTCAAGCTGAACAGGTTTCCTGAAGTGCCAAACGTTTGTATGATACATGAGTGATGATGTTTGATGTTGATACAAAAATGATAGAAATTCTTTTAAAACTCTACAAGTAGGTAGCAAAATTGTTTGTAAAAAGATATAAAGTTATTATGCAGTTTTGAGCATATTGGATAAAAATAGTTGTAAAGATTTGCTGCTGCTGTTATAGGACTACATGCGACAAGAAATGCATGTGGAAAGTTGAAAGACTTGGGACTTCTAGGGTGCCTCCGGGGTTTTTAAATTGTACTTGGACTTGATGTTGTTGAGCTCCTCTTGTTTTTTGTCCACATCCACGCGCTTGAACGCCTTGTTGGACTGGTAGTAAAGGACGACGAGGTAGCGATTGCACACATTAAAGCCGGACAAATGATCGCATGCGTTCTTCGCATCGAATATGTCCTCGTAGACAACGAAGGCGGTGCCGCGTGTCTCTGGCGTATTGCCTCTGTTCATAAATTGTTATTAATTAATGTACTTCAATTTATTGGTGTGCTTTAATTTTCACTTACACGCGTATTTGGCGTATGGCACCAAATTTGCCAAATATGTCGTACATTTCATCGGATGTTATTTTATATGGCAAATTACGCACATACAGCAGCCGATTCACCTCTGGCGGCAGCCGAATCTGCAAATAAATGTTGATTTCTTTTTATTGTCTGTCAATTTATGCCTTTGTGCGAGGCACTCACGTTATTGCGCTTGTTCATGACTGGCCGCGACTGGTCTTGAAATGCGACTAGCACTACAAAAACTTTCACTTGATTGCCTGGCTGGCTGGCGGCGCTGCTTGTTGACCTCGGGATGAATGTCCTGAAACGTGGTCCTTTGTTTAAAATTAATGGCTCTGTCTGTCTGGCCTCAAACCCAAACAAATAGTGCTTATATATGTAGGGTTGTTGAAATACAACTGATATATCGATACATCGATATACAAATAAGCATTGTATTCACAATAGACTTGAAACGTTTTGCAACACTATTTTTCATCGATGTCATTGTGACTCGACTACTGTTTAGTCACTCAGTTGGTCACACTTAAGCACCACAAAAAATTTCATCTGCCAGAAAAGTGAAAAAAAGAGAAAATTAAGGGGTTTATCAAGTTTAATCAGCAGAATTAGTTGTAACTTACACCCAACTCTATTGCAGGTAAGTTCCAACTAAGTGCTTTATTGGCGAAGTAAAGGACAAGCGCAAGTGTTTTTAATAAGACCAAAGAACATGGCGGCAGCGACAAGCCTCAAGTAGTTATTACATTATGTGTGTTTTTTTTCACGCTGTCTGTATAACTGTGCATGTGTGTGTGCGTGTGTCTGAGAGTGCGTGAGTGTATGAGTGTAGAGATGGCCTCGGACAAAGTTCCTCGTACTACCCTTTAAGAGGGCGTTCAACTCGCATGTATTAGGGTTGGGCTTAGACGGTATATTTAATTAATTCGCACATCGGCAGCATCTCACCTAGACGGCATTAAAATGACGTGGGAACCGCAGGCAGAAGGACTACAGCAGATCATTGCGATCTTAAAGGAATCTCAATCACCAGACACAGCGACTCAAATGGCAGTCCAAATGGTAAGCCGAAAAATAAATAAATAATCACTCGAATTACTATTTTTTCTTTTATATTGTGTTTAGAAACTGGAGGAATTCAATCGATATCCAGATTTCAACAATTATTTGATATATGTGCTGACCAAATTGAAATCCGAAGATGAACCCACACGCTCTCTGAGCGGTTTAATACTAAAGAACAATATACGGATGCACGGCAGCAATCTGCAACCGGAGATTGTCGAGTATATCAAGCACGAATGCCTGCAGGCGGTGGGCGATGAATCCGCTTTAATACGCGCCACAGTCGGCATTCTAATCACCACAATAGCCAGCAATGGCGGCCTGCAAAACTGGCCGCAGCTGTTGCCATCGTTGTGTGACATGCTGGACAATCAGGACTATAATGTGTGCGAGGGTGCGTTCAGTGCGCTGCAAAAGATTTGTGAGGATTCCGCAGAAATTCTGGATTCAGCCGCACTCAACAGGCCGCTGAACGTGATGATACCCAAATTCTTGCAATACTTCAAGCATACCAATCCCAAGATACGCTCGCATGCAATCGCCTGCATTAATCAGTTCATCATCAATCGATCTCAGGCGCTGATGGTGCACATCGATGCGTTCATTGAGAATCTGTTCAATCTGTCGTCGGACGAGGATCACGAGGTGCGCAAGAATGTCTGCCATGGTCTAGTTATGCTGCTCGAGGTGCGAATGGACAGACTGATGCCACACATGTCCCAGATAATTGAGGTAAGCAATTGCAAAACGGTATATAGAGAGAACGCTTGGAAATTAGAACATTGGGAATTTAGACACAAAAAAAGTGAAGCTATTCAGAAAATGAAACCACCGCTGAAACCAAGAGGTTTAAATTGCCTAGCGTTCATTGTACATACATACATATTCATACATATATACTCATAATATATTTCCTTGCTCAGTATATGCTGCTGCGCACACAGGACTCGGATGAGGGCGTGGCCCTGGAGGCATCTGAGTTTTGGCTGTCGCTGGCGGAGCAAAGTATTTGCAAGGATGTGCTAGCACCATATTTGGCCCAATTGGCGCCGGTATTGGTACGCGGCATGCGATACTCCGAGATCGATATAATACTGCTCAAGGGCAATGTGGAGGAGGATGATATGGTGCCGGATCGCGAGGAGGACATACGTCCGCGTTTTCACAAATCACGCACACACACCATCAAAAGCGGTGAGGTTAGTCAGGCGGCCGGCGGCGGCGACGATGATGACGATGAATTCGATGATGGCTTGGACGATGATAGCTCGCTATCTGAATGGAATTTGCGAAAGTGCAGCGCTGCAGCTCTCGATGTATTGGCGAATGTATTCCGAGAGGATTGTCTGCCCATTGTGCTGCCCATACTCAAGGACACACTGTTCCATCAGGAGTGGGTCATTAAGGAGAGCGGTGTTCTCGCATTAGGCGCCATTGCCGAGGGCTGCATGACCGGCATGATTCAGCATCTGCCCGAATTGATACCTTATCTAATTAGCTGCTTGTCGGACAAAAAGGCACTTGTTCGGTCCATCACCTGCTGGACGCTGTCGCGGTACGCCAACTGGGTGGTCAATCAGCCACATGACCAATATCTGAAGCCACTGATGGAGGAGCTGCTGAAGCGAATTTTGGACTCAAATAAGCGTGTGCAGGAGGCTGCCTGCTCGGCATTTGCCACGCTCGAGGAGGAGGCTTGCACCGAACTGGTGCCCTATTTGGAGTATATACTAAAAACACTCGTTTTCGCCTTCTCCAAGTATCAGCACAAGAATCTATTGATATTGTATGATGCGGTTGGCACCTTGGCCGACTCGGTTGGCCATCATCTGAACAAGCCACAATATATTGATATACTGATGCCGCCGCTAATCGACAAATGGAATTTGCTTAAGGACGATGACAAAGATTTATTCCCATTGCTCGAATGTCTGTCCAGCATTGCAACAGCGCTACAATCGGGCTTTCTGCCCTACTGCGACCCGGTCTACAGACGATGCATATCCCTTATTGAGCAGACAATCAATCAAGAGATGGTATGTCGTAAGCTTTTAAATCATATCGCGAATAATGCAAGACACAATTCCATTTTTGCAGCTCTGCAAACAGAATCACACATTCGATCATCCCGATAAGGAGCGCATGATTGTGGCCCTGGATCTGCTTTCGGGCCTAGCTGAGGGTCTGGACCGACACATTGAGACCCTGGTAGCGAATAGCAATATTATGCATCTGCTCTATCAGTGCATGCAGGATGTTCTGCCAGAAGTGAGTGCAATCAGTCAGAAATCAAATATGAAATGCTAAATGTTTGCTGCTGCTTTTGTTATAGGTGCGCCAATCGTCATTTGCGCTGCTCGGTGATTTAACCAAGGCCTGTTTCCCACATGTGCATCCGTTTATGGCCGAGTTCTTTCCCATATTGGGTCAAAACTTGAATCCCGATTTCATTTCGGTGTGCAACAATGCAACGTGGGCGATCGGCGAAATATGCATGAAATTGGGTGAGTATGGTGTAATAACTATTCGATGTTTATCTTATATGTATATATATATACTGTTTGAGAATATAAACAAATATTTGTTAAATATATTTATAGCGTTATAATATTGTATTTTGGTTTGTTTACATTAACTAGGTGAGGAAACCAAACAGTACATTCACCTCGTACTCACCGATCTCTTCATCATCATTAATCGTCCAAATACGCCAAAAACACTGCTGGAGAATACAGGTGAGTGCACATTGATATGATCTAATATAATATATTTACACAAGCTGTATGCAATGTATATGCGAAATATAAATATATTTTTATGTATGTGTGTATATGTATGTATATGTCTGTACATATGTATGTACACTATTAACGACTTTCAAAACATACGTTACTGGTTTCATTTAACATGTTGCATGTGATTCACCATCGCCAATTGCAACAATAACAAAATACAGCAAATATCACATAAATATACCAATTACATAGTTGTATTCTCAATATTCGTGTATGTTCAAATTTATTGTTGTTTCGATTCGTTTCAATGCAATGCCAATGCATAGAAAAGCAAAAAAAACAACAAATAATCCATCAAACAAACAAAACCAAAACAATAAATGTAATATAATTTATTCAGTTGATTTATTTATATTTTTCTGTTCTTTTAGCAATAACAATCGGTCGTCTAGGTTATGTGTGCCCAGTTGAAGTGGCTCCTTATTTGCCCGAATTTGTACGACAGTGGTGTGTAACACATTTATCAAATATAGTTTTCCTTTCTTAACTTTACCTTTATATCTTATCCTCATTGCATTTACCTTCCTAACCGAAACTATAAATTATGCTTAAACGAAAAAAAAGAAGAAAGAAAATCAAATCAAAAACACGCAACAGATTCTCCTTTTTACAGTAATTTTTCATCTGTAATATTCAAATTTTCTATGTGCTGTTCTTTATTTCTTTTTCTCTTTTGCTTCCATTTGAGTGTTTGCCTGTGGCATGCTCTCAATTAACGAATTATCTAATCGAATCGAATCTCCCTCAAACAGGTGCACATCGCTGCGTCACATACGAGATAATGACGAAAAGGACTCGGCCTTTCGTGGCATGTGCCACATGATCACCGTGAAT
Organism: Drosophila flavopinicola; assembly: GCA_035042425.1. Taxonomy (NCBI): domain Eukaryota; kingdom Metazoa; phylum Arthropoda; class Insecta; order Diptera; family Drosophilidae; genus Drosophila; species Drosophila flavopinicola. Next base: position 452,368 of record JAWNLL010000452.1, on the reverse strand, counting down.
CCAGCTGGTGTTGTGCCCGACTTTATATTCTTCTGTGATGCAATTGCCTCATGGGTCAATCCGCCACAGGATCTCCATCAAATGATACAAAAGGTATGCACCTTCAAATTGGTATATAACTCTCAACGTTTTTCTGATTTCATTTTGATCAACAGATACTGCACGGCTTCAAGACACAAGTAGGAGAAGAGAATTGGCGTCGATTTGTTGATCAATTCCCGCCAACTCTGGCCGAACGCCTGGTTACGATGTACAGCATCTAAGGCTTCAGCAACCTTTCGCATCCTACATCCATAAGCAACTTATTAACTAGACAATTATGTTCAAGTATGCGAGTAAGCGTGTCCTCGTCTTTAAACTTAGTGTAAGCACAGTAGCAGACAAACGTTGAAATAAGCTTATTCGATGCTGTTCGAATAATACAATTACACTAATATTTGGAAATTCAACTTATAAAGTCAACACACAAAACGAAAAGAAACAAAAACAAAACAGCAAACTAATACACTATATACAAACTACACATATATAACTACATAACATATACACATTTAACCCAAACAGATATATATATATATATACAATATATATATCACATTATAGGGAATACAAATATTAGATGAACTTTTAGGGTTCTGTTGGATTTGGATATGATTTGTCAGTCCGTTTCTGCAGTAGGCAATTCTATAAAGATTGTAAGATTGTGTATTCATTGCAAATCAAATTATACTTACACACATGTGTGTTCCGGCTGTACTTAAACCGGATCCAGTGCTATATAGCCATATATAAAACACAAGCCAATCCATAAAACACACAATCTTTTCAATCCTATTCACACAACCTAAACCAGTTGAATATACTGATATACTGTGTTTACTTATCGCTAATTATTGGTATTTCTAATTTCAATCTAAGCTATAAAAGGATATTGCGGTCGTCTCGTGTAAATTATAAAATGATATAATAGAAAATAACGTAATTCAAAGCAACTATCGTAACGGGTTAACTAAATAAAATAAAAGCGTTGGGATAATTGTGAAACGAAAATCAAAAGAAGCGTGTGCTAAAATAGTAAAAAATTCAGCAATAATGAAAAATGTTACAACTATTCGATATCAACAAAGACTGATGTTATAAAAAAAAAACTCCGTTCAATACCATAAACATTCATTAATCATCAACCGAATGAGTTTCACAACTATACCCAACACTTTCTATAATAAAGAACAAGGAAAAAATCGTCGCGTTTCGGGTTTCGAGTTCTAACGGTTTCGCGTTCGCGTATTATCGTCGCTCGTTCGTTCGTTCGCTCGTATCTCGTATCGTATCGTGTATCGTCGGGTAATAAAACAAACAAAAAAAACTGATAAATAATAATATAGTGCAACTGTTACTGATACAAATTTACTTATAATGTATACGACTTGATATTCATATGCTATGCAGTTTAGAAGATTTATTTTGTTGTTCTTAAATTAAAAACATGAGATTAGAATTCCGTTGAATATGATATTTATTTTGTGAGATCCTTAAGATTAAAAAAAAAAAACAAAAACCAAGCAACCTATTGACTGATTCACTTTTTAAAGTATTATATAATTTTTGTATAGGAGCATATTTAATTACATATTTTGTTGCAGTTTTCTTATAATTTATATAGACTTGTTTAGCGTTACGTTATAATTTATGATGATTGTACAGAACAAATTTTTAACGATTAGATGTAAAGTGTACTACTAAATGGAAAACAAAAGTCTTTGAAATTGTCGCGGATCAAAAAACTAAAAAATAAAAACCAAACAACTCAAATCAACTCAAAAAATAAAGTAAAGTTAAGTAATAGTATTAATTATATGCAAACTGTTAGGCACAGTTTGTATTTTTATTTCATTTCGAAACAAAAACAAAAAAACAAACAACAACAACAGGGGGAACGTGTGATAATAATGTAAATTCGGGTCGTTCGTTCGCGTCGCGGTAAATCTAAATACAATACAATATATAAAACTAACAATACGGGACTTTCGCCCCCGAGTCCCCAATAACATGGCAACAAAACATATAAACTGATAACTCAAAATAACTGAAAGCAAAAGCAAAACTAAAACTAAATGAAAAAATCGTGATTTCGTTGTACCTTATACCGAATTCATCGCGGAATTTCGGTCGCGTTCGCGTGCGTTTGTATCTCTCTCGGGTGATCTTAGTGATTAGCGTTTAAGCAGTAAAACATATTTAAAAGAACAAGTATAATTATAATAAAAAGCAAACAACTACACACCAACACACACACACACACATACACACATACATACATACAATCTATAGAGAATAGACATAAGCATATAAACATATATATTAAGATTATACAAAAACTAGGCTTTCATTAGAATTACTTGTTTCTTCTTTTTGAACTAATGAAAGTGTTAGGCCAAATCAATCAAAGCTGATTAACAGAACATTTGGAAACATTTTTAAATTAATTAAAAAATGCCTATTTCTTTACAATAATTATGTTTTTCACACAAACACACACACACACACACAATAGCACACCGGCAATACTAAATGGAAATCTTTCTTAAGCACATACCTACATATATATTTCTGTCCGTCTTTTTTCCCAAACATTAACTTCACACTCAATACGACACAATACTACACTACACTACATGAATAAAATGTATGCGAAAAGAATGTATGTATAGAATGTATAACGAGTCGCTTACACAATATGAATATGTAAACTATAAAATGCACATTCGGGTGGCAATAGAACAATGGCATTACTATCCAGAATTCAAGTATTACGATCAATTGAAATTTTCGAACTATTGTATAATTCTATTGACACTCTGCTAAATGCTGAAGCTTGTGCATTCAACTCTACCTAACGAGATGTTTGTGTAAACTAATCAGAAACCCAAATAAATATGTATGTATAACATAATCGTGAAAAATGAAATGCGCTTTCTTTAATTGTACAAGTTACATTCTCAAAGATTCTGATTGAATATTTATTTAAGGCACGCAAGTTACAAGAAAATTTTTAAATTGCAAGAAAAATTAACATATTTTGGATTTAATAGATTGGCACAAGTTGATACTTATCAATAGATATATATATATATACGACGATCAGCTTGTCGTTAAGTTCTTGGGTTAACAGAACTTACGGTTCATTTGACAGCCCGTCGATATTGTTCGCATTTTTGTTCGTTCGTAGTCCGTTCCATCGGGTTCCAGATTTTGTCAGTAGTCATATTAGTTATTTCAAGTCGTTTTTCCGTTATCAGTTGCAGAGTTGTTACCAATTGTCAAGGGTTTTAGTTTAAGGGGCAAGCTCCTTGCCAGATATCGCCAAAGATTTGATTGGGCGTTATGGTCACATCCTTTTTGTTGATTTGCACGTTCTTGATGCAACCGCTGAAGGTCGTCTTAGTCTTGATGCCCGGCGCCTTAGCAAACGCATGATGACCGCCCATAAACAATGGACGATTCGTCTTGGTAATGGCCGAACCCTCGCTGCCAACACCCGGCTGCGAGCTGACATAGTCAACGGCAATGGTGATGACGAACTTGGATTTGATGGCCTGCACATTGCGCCACTTGCCATCACAGTAGCTGGCATTGTCCGGCAGTGTGTAGTTGGTCACCACCGTATTCTTTGTATCCGACTTGACGGTAAAGCTGAGCGTGTTGTTGACCAGCTCCAGTATCAGATACGAGTTCTTGCCGTGCACCGAGAAGAGCAGACCGTTCGGATCACGTGGCCGGAAGTCAAAGCCAATGGTGACCTCGGTGCCCACGGAGAAGCGATCAAAGAGCTTCACATAGCCGCTCTGCTGGAAGTAAACGCCGCGCTCCACTTGCTCCGAGCACGGCACCACATGGTGCACTATCGGCTCCGTCTCCAGTGCCAGCCCATTGAACTTGATGTCCCTGATGCAGCCGTTGTAGTAGGAAGTGGGACTGCCGCCGAACTGAGTTTGCCGTTTGAGATCGGCCTCCACATATTTCGTGATGCCGCCAACATAGACGGGGAACGAAATGGTCATGCTGGGCGGAGCGATATTGCGCTCATTGCTCAGCTCAACGGAGCCCGCCTGCTTCTCGCCATCGATGCTCAGGCTAATCTCGCGATTGGTGCGCACAAACTCGATCGTATGCCACTCGCCATCGAGCAGTTCCTGCTCGCTGGAGATGTTCGCCTGGACGGTGGCGCCGACGCTCACCTGATGATGCACACGGCCGTCCAGCAAGTAGACCGCTATGAAGTCATCCCGCTCCTGGCTGTGGGCATAGAAGAGCACACCATTGGGATAGCTGGTGCGGATCGATATGCTGATATCGTAATGCTTGCGCAGCTTAACCGGCAGCGTGGCGAACTCCAAGCGCTGCTCCCGCAGCGAGTAGAAGCGATAGCCACCCTCTACGAAATCCACATCGTAGTTGGGATTGATGGGCAGTTTGCAGCTGGGATCGCTGGGCAGATTCAAGATGGGCGCTGGGCGTGTCCTGGTCAACAGCGTCTTTGCTGTTGTGGGCGGACCCAGCGGTGGCAGTGGCTCCTCCTCTTTAATGGGCACAGGTGCCTCTGTAGTGGTAGTTGTTGTTGTTGTTGTTGATGTGCTTGTAGTTGTTGTTGTGCTTGTTGTTGTGCTCGTTGTTGTTGGCACAGTTGCTGGCTTCTGATTCATGTGGAAGTGCGTGTCTGGCGGCGGCTCCAGTTCGTTGGCACCACTTGGATAGTAGGTGGGCAACAAGCTGGGCTCATAAGCTGCGAAATGAAAGAGATCAGTGGGATAGGATGTACTTAACTTGGCCGGCAGTTCTTGGCGTCTTACCTAGAATATCCTGGGGACAACCGTTGATGTTGCCATTCTTCTTCTCAGCGCTGTCCGCAAAATTGATAATCTCCCCGTTGACGGTGACATCGCTGATGCAGCCCACAAAGTAGGCCAAGGTGGAGATAACGCCCTTGGGTGGTATGTAGTTATCGGGCAGACCACCAAAGAATATATCGCCGCCCCTTATCTCCAGCGGCTCCACAATTCCCAGACTAATGTGTAATGGAAACAAAACGTAATAGTTATATTAGTGGTGTTGTTTAAATGTCGTGATTTTTGAATGTTGAAAAGGTTGTTCTGTTCCTAGGTTATCTTACCGCTTATCTTCGTCGTCGTCGGCGGAGAGTCGCAGCTGGTTGGCGTCGTGGTGCACGGTTACCACATGATCCTCGCCATCGTCGTACTGTCGGCTATCGATGCTCAGTTCGTTGCCCATGCTGCGCAGCGTAAGATGACCGCTGTCCAGGGTAAGGCCAATGGTTGAGCTCTGGTCATGATTGGCGGCATAGAAGAGGACACCATCGGGCTGGCGGGTCTTGAAGCGCAGCACCACATAGAAATCGTTGGCGGACGAGATGTTCGCAATGCGCAGGAAGCCATACTCATTGGGCGGATACGACAACGATGTGGAGTACTTGTCGGGGCAGCCCTCAACGACACCCGTGCCATTGACGTACTGCGTCAGATCGATTTTGTAACCAGAAATGGTGACGTCATCGATGCAGCCATCAAAGTTCTGTTCGATAATTTCCGAATGGTTGCGTCGTCCCGGATAGCCACCGAAATACATGCGCTTCAGCTTGGGCATCTCCTCGTCGGCGCCGAACGGTGCCTCCTCCTGGAATAGCAGCACATCGTCCACCTTGAGCAGGCCACGACGTCCATCCCGTTCGGCGACGACACGATGCCACTGATTGTCATTGTAGCGATCCTGGCTACCCGACGAGACCAACTCGTTGCCCAGCTTGAAACGGAAATAGATGGCGCCATCGACTAGCTCAATGGACATGTAATGCTTGTCACGACCATAGAAGAAGAGCAGACCATTGCTGGCATCCTTAGCGGCCTTGAAGCGGAACTGGATGCTGGAGCGCGTCTTGAAGTTGTACGGTGACGCCTTCAGCTGGACAAATCCGTTGCCCTTGAACCTTAATCCAGTCACGGGTGTCTGCTCCTCGAGCAGTATATCCCGTTCGCGTGCGCCTTGTTTGTTCTCCTCGCCGTAGACAAAGTTCCACAGTCCAACATTCTCATCACCGATGCGCAGATCCTCAATGTCGCCCGAGAACGAGCTGGCGCTGATGTCCGAGGGTGCATTGAAGTCCGAGCGCGCCGGATAGCCGCCGACAAACAATCGGCTATTGCGATCCACATGCAGGACATTGTTGGCGCCAACTAGATAGCCGGATTTGGTGTGATCCTGCACCTGGCCATTGGGCAGCTGTTCGCGTATGGTCAGCTTGGCATTGGAGCCAACGCGATCGAGAATGGCCTGATACCAGTTGCCATCAGCCACATGCTTATCGCTGGTGATGCGCTCCGGCCCGTTGCCCAGATCGATGGTCATTATCGGATAGCCATTGACGATCTCCAAAGCGACAAAGTCGTTATTCTTCTGGCTGGTCTTGTTGTCGTTGCCCAGATACAGCAGGAAGCCATTCGGCTCGTTCGTGCGGAAGAAGGTCGAAAGTTTCGTCTTGGTGGCCAGCAGTGGCGCCTTCTCGGGCGTCTTCAGCTCCAGCACAGTGCTGGGCTTGAACTGCACACCCACCTTGATGTTGTTGGCGATGCGTCGAGCGGTCTCGATCTGGCGCTTCAGATGCTCAATGTCCTGGCCGAGCTGTTGGCTCTGCTCGCTGACGCGTTGCTGCTGCTCGCCGATCTCGTTGGCCAGTTCGTTGAGCCTGGGTATGGAGACCTCGACGTTGTCCAGCTGATTGTTGGCCTGCGAGATGTCCTTGTTCGTGATGTCGACGTCGCGGCTAATGTTGCGCGCCTTGTCCAGCTCCTTGGGCGTTTGCGAGCTCACCGGTTCGAGTATCTCGAGCACATTATGCAGTATGTCCAGCGCATCGCTGGCATTGCTATTCGAGCTCTTCCACATGTCACGTTGCGTCTCGGCGGGCAGTTTCTTAATCAGTATGTTGATCTCCTTGAGCTGATCCTCGGTGACAGCATTCAGCTGCGATATGTCCTGCACTTTGCCAGCGGACGCATTGAGTCGCGGTTCCAGATCATCCTGCACCTTGAGCAGTGCCTGGCGTGCCTTCTGCAAGAGCTCAGCGGACTGGATGTCCGCATTGCCGGCACGCTCCTGAATGCCATCCGATTTCTGGGTGGCATTGCTTGCCGCTCCGTTGGCATCCTGACTGAACTGCTCCGCTGCCTGCACGGCTTCCACAATGTTCGAGTAGGCGGTGGCTGCCCGGATGGCCGGCTCAGCACTGGCCGTCATGTCGGCATATTGGCTGGCCAGATCCTCGGCACGTACGGTCAGCTCGGCGGCGCGCTGCTCGGCCTGTTGGGTAAGTGCATCTGCCTCCTTGTGCTGCTCATCGCGCTCGGGCAGATAGTCATCGACGCCTCGGTTGACCGACTTCAGCTGCTGCAGTGCACCACGCAGGTCGTCCAGTTTATTGTCGATCTGATCGAGCGTTAGGTCGCCATTGATCAGATAATTGCCCGCCTCCTTGATGTTCTTCTCGGCGCCCTGCTGTTGCTCGGATACCGTATCGAACTTGGAGTTATCGTACGCCCGCTTGTTGCCCACATTCAGACGCTCCACATCGCTGGACTGCACCTGCGATTGCTCGCTCCAGTTGAACAGATCCTCCAGCTTGTCGCTGAACTCACCAATGTCATTCTTCAGCGCATTCAAACTACGGTTCTGCACCTTTATGGGCTCCACCAGCTGATCCACATCCTCGTACAGCCGCAGCGCCTTGTCCAGTCCAAGTTCATTCGACTGCAGCTCGATCTGGGTGCCATTGATGGCGTTCAGTATGCGCTGTGCCTGCTCCAGGGCTGCATCGATCTTGGTGCTAGCCGTTTGCTCCAGATTCTGCGACAGAGAATCGACGGCGGCAATGGCTAGTCTCGCCTGCTCCACGCTGCCCAGCGCCTCCTCATGCATAGCCGAAACGTTCGTCAGCAGCACACCCGATCTTAGGCGTATGTCGAGGGCGTTGCCCAGCGTTTGATTCACCTGCTTGGCATAGGCCTTGCTCGCGGCCTCCAGTTCGCTGTTGAGCTTCTGCGAGGGCGTCAGATTAACGCTGGTCGGATCCAGCGCTTGCACCTTGGGTGCCAGCTCATCCGCCAGCTCGTCGTAGTAGTTCAATTTCTGGCTGGTGAAGAACGCCATGGTGACGGTCTGGAAGTCCTGCAGCACACCATCGATCTGGTAGCGCATCTTATCGGTTACATCTAGGAGGGCATGATGACAATTGTTGCACTCCATGCAGCCATCCTCGGTGAGGACCCAGCGATTCGGACACGCTTCGCAGCGATCCCCGATGACACCGGGCAGGCAGACGCACTGACCCGTCTGCGGATTGCAGCCGGTGCCAGCACGTGAGTAGCCCTGATTGCAATTGCACGGCGAGCAGCCATCCTTCTCATAGCGCCAGTGGTCCACGGTGCAGCGATCGCACTGACGACCCGTAACGCCCGGTTTGCACAGACCTGAAAAGGGGCAACAAGTAAAGCTGATTACAAAATTGTTTAAAAGCAAGGATTAAGGGTCTACTTACAGTGTCCCGTATGCTCATCGCACTGGGTGGAGTTGGAGGCAGCACCACAGTCGCAGGCACGGCAGCCGGTGCCGGAATCGAAGCCATAATGATCCGGCTTGCAGCGATCGCAGCGCTCGCCAATCACATTCTCATGGCACTTGCATTTGCCGACAGCGGGATCACATTCCAGGGTGCCCACCTCATCGCAGTCGCAGCTCTGGCAGTTCTTCAGCTTGATGGCATCGCCATAGTAGCCCGGCGCACACAGATTACAAGCCATGCCCGACGTGTTGTTCAGACAGCGGAGGCATTCACCAGTGCGTGTATCACAGGAGCCCTGCTCGCTGGGATTAATGTTGCCGGAGCATTCGCAGGGCTTGCACACATCACCGGGCGTCTCCGGTGAGCCGTAGAAGCCATTCCCGCACGATTCACAGCGTGGACCCGTGTAGCCAGGCATGCACTCACAGTGGATTTCCTGTCCAGACTCGGAGATCTCGCAGCCAGTGGCAAAGTTGTTCGAATCGAAGGGCAGCGGACAGGCGCAGATCATGCAATCGTGTGGTGAACCATTTGTGGCATTGCCATAATATCCGGCCACACACTGCTCACAGTGATCGCCACGCGTCGAGTGCTGGCAATCCTTGCAGATGCCCGTCGCACAGTCGCAGGTGTCGGCATGGCCATTGCACTCGCAAGGCACACAATAGCCGCCATAGGGTCCATTGTCCACACGATGATAGCCCGGCGCACAATCCTCACAGGAGTGGCCCGTATAGCCCGGCGGACAATGACAATGCTCGACGGCCAGGAACTGATAGACGCCAGTGCCATCGGCATCCTCATCGGCCAGCGTCAAATACACGTCGGAGAGCTGCGTATTCAACGTTTGCTCCCAGTAATTGGCGCGTATGAAGATCATCTTGAGGTCACGCAGAGCCATCATGAAATCGGCGCGACTTACGGCCTTGCCCGTCTCCGTCTGGAAGTTGCTCTCGACCATTTGCAGGCGATTCTTGAACGGCAAATTGCTGCTGGGCTGCTCGTAGCTCTGGTGCACTAGAATACTGTCCTTGCTCATAAGTATGACATCCGGTGCGACAATCGCCTTGCCCACAAAGCCCGACGTGAAGTACAGTGTATAGCCAAGATCTCCTCCATAGGCGGATATGTGACTATTCTGATTGAGCAAATAGTCCAGTACACCGAAGTAAGCGACACGCTGATCTGCGGCATCTCTGTAGGAGAAGTCCGCCTGCAGCGTCGTCTCATTCAGCACCAGTTCCTCCTGCGTTACGTCCCAGATCTCAAAGTCAATGCTCCTGTTGTTGAAATCGGCCGAGTTGATCGATTTGTGTCGCATCAGGCTGACATTGTAGACACGCAGATAGGCGCTGTCGCAGCGGGATGTCTTGCCAAAGCAGAAGCAAGTGGTGCAGCCATCAGGATTGCTATCCTGCAGATTGTACGTGCCCTCGACGCACTCATCGCAATCGCGTCCAACCACATTCTTCTTGCAGAAACAGCTGCCATCGATCTTATCGCACACCTCCAGCTCAGCGCCAGGCTTGTGGCAGCTGCAGCGGCTACAGCGTGGAAACTCATAGAAGCCATGGGCGCAGCCATCGCAGGCTCGGCCCACAATGTTATCGCGACACTCACAGGATCCGTTGAACATGTCGCACTGCTGATTGCCATTCGCAATGCCCATGTAATTGCAGTTGCACTCCTCGCAGCCAATCACCTGATGGAAGCCATACGTATTCGGTGCGCATCTATAATAGAGCGATTGGTTTAGTTTTGTAGATTTATAGATATTATAAGTGGCTGTACTTACTTGTCACACAAGGCGCCAATCACATTCGGTGGGCACATGCATTCTCCAGTGGTGGGCTCGCACATGGCAGTGCTGGGACAACCGCAGAGTTTGCAATCGGGAAAACCTAAGGAAAAATCCAATTTGTATAAGCAGGATGTACACAGTTTCTCCGGGCTGTCGTCTCTTACCGTAATAGCCGGGGCGACAGGCTGTGCACTGGAGTCCAATGACATTCTTGCGGCACTGGCACTGGCCACCAAATGGATCACACTCGAAGCTAGTGGAGCCGGCGTAGTCACAGTTGCAGGGCAGGGCACCGCTGTTGTAGTCGGCGGTCAGCGAGAAGACGGCATTCTTGCAGAATTCGCTGGCATTGTGCGTGATGTGGTAATGATCCTGGCCGCAGTTCTTGATAAACTCTTTGGTCTGATCGAAGGTCTCTTCGACCAGCAGATCATCATTGTATTGATCGAGAGGCACCACCACCAGATAGTCCAGCCAAACGCCTTGTGCTCGTGTAGTCTGTGGGTATAACAAAAATATATACAATATTCATAAATATTGATTAGCTCTTCCCACTTACCGTCAGCGTAAACTTGAAATCATCTTCAATATCGAACCACCAGTCGTCGCCGCTGGGTCGTATAACACCACGGCAGCCGGAACTGGATGGGCAATGTTGTATATCGAATTTGCCATCATATTGATTCTTGCCAGCGGTCAGTGTGTAGAGCACCTGATACTTGGGATGATTGGGCTGATAGTACTTGACCAGTATGACATAGCGATGTGGCTCCGACACCTTCGATTCGATCACAATCGAACCTTCCTGTCGGCTATCCAGGTGCACAAGCTTCACACGCTCATCGAATGCAGCATATGGCGGCTTGTTGGTCGCAATGCGATCTTCATGATCCGTTTCGAATTCAATCTTCTTCGAATCGGGCACCGAACGGAATTTCGGTGTCGCACATTGCTGATCGTGTATGACACAAACAGGACTGGGATTGATATAGTCAATGGACCACTGTTCCACTGGAATGGCCGTCACCGAAATAATAGGTACGCGATAAACGTCGTCAATATCAGCCTGGAAATTAAATATGAATAGATTATTCAAAGGGAAGCTAAAATTTCTCAAATAGGACACCCACAAAAATGGTAACTGGCTGCAGATCCTCCTTGTTGATGTAGAAGGCCTTCTCGCGTCCGTCGTCGTTGATGGGCGTGCGACAGACCGTGGAGTAGAGACAGGGATACAGATAGACAGAGGAGTGGGAATCGGGATCATTGCCCAGCCTGAGATTCACATCGTACGGCACCGAAAAGTTCCGCTCGCTGATGTAGTCAATGACAAAGATATAGCGACCACTGCGCGGCACATCCACAATATAGTTGAGCTCCTTTTGGGTGTTGCTAAGCACAGGTATATCACCGACATGGCTGACAATCTGCAAGTGCTCCGTATCGCTGTACACCTCGCTGGGATTTGTGGCCTTGTCATTGGAGCCGATTACAAAGGGTGTGGTCGCCGGTTCGAAGACATTAACAGATGCGTATTTATAATGACGACATAGCTCCATGTTGCCCAGCTCACAGGGATTGGCAATGTGGCGCGTCAGAATAGATGCCTCGTAGTAGGCAGCCGGCAGCAGCACAAAATAGTCCAGCATCACATTCTTATTCGCCTTGGTGGTGAAGATGTAGCGGCCAGGATCGAGAACCACAGCCGAAGGTTTGTTGCCCTTGGGTCCGGAGACGGTGACGAACTCGGGCTCTGTTGTTGGCCTTAGCAGTACTTTGACGCTGCAGAATACAAAATATTTAAAAAAAAGCTATTTCAGATGGCCTATGCAGTTGCTCACTTTTGATCCACCTCCAGCGGATTCTCGGATTGTATGAGTATGCTGGCTGTTACATTCTTCTCGTTGGGATTAATGTAGCGTATGACAATGCGATAGACCGATGATTTGAACACGGTCAACTCGTTGCGCACCTCGTTCTGTATGTCATTGAATACGGCGTAGCCCTTGCTGCTAAAGTCCGGGAAGATCGCCTCATCGTACTGATAGCGCACCTGGGCGCCCGACGGCTGCGAGCCATCCTCGTACTCATACTGGAACTGATGCAGTGTGGGGAAGTAGTGCGTGGTCAGTGGTTGTGTGCAGGCGCGTCCCGTAACACGCGGATGGCACTTGCACTGGCCACTGTTCTTGTCGCATTCGCTCTTCCAGGAGCCGCCCACATCGCAGCTGCAGTCCTTGCAGCCGAACAGCGACGAGCCATCCAGATCGAAGGTGCCATCTCGGCACTCCCGACACTGCCGGCCCATCGTGTGCGGCTTGCAATGGCAATTGCCCGACTTGGAGGCGCACGTATCCAGTCCCGAAACGGTGCCGTCTATGAAGCAATCGCATTCCTGGCAGCCCTCCTGATTGCTTAGCGTCAAGTTCCAGTAGAGCGGCTTACACTCATTACAGATGCGTCCAGTCACACGCTCCTTGCATTTGCAGAGCTCACCCACCGGCACCGAACCGCAGCCGGCGAATTGATTAATCACACCAGCCGGATCGCAGTTGCAGTCCTCGCAGGCGGGGAAGTTGTAGAACGATTCCTTGCATCTCTCGCACTGGCGACCATCAAAATTGGGCTTACTAAAAGTTTAGAATAAAATGTAAATTAGATGAATTGCAACAGTATTTTAGTAGAGTATTCTCGACCAGCGTCTAAGACACAACAGACAGATAGATAGAAGGCTACATAGGACACAGTCAGTCATCCTGCTCAACAATAGATCTACTCTCTGCTGATTGTATGCCCGATTTCAATGGGTACAGTGTTTAACAAGCTTATGCTAGTCTATCATACCAGAAACATCCATCCTCATTACAGGTGACACCCTCTGAGCCATGTTCATCGCAGTTGCAGGCTGTAAATTAACCAGTTGAGAATATATACATTTATTTTTTCTTGCTGATAACAGCAGTGACTTCCACTCACCCAAGCAGTCCGGATAGTTGTAGTAGCCAGCGCTGCACATATTGCACAGCTTGCCGGAGTAGTTGATCAGGCAATTACATTTGCCGGTGTTGTCGCAGGTGCTCGCCGAGCTGCCCGTGGTAGAGCAGTTGCAGGGCTGACAGGATGGATAATTGTAATATCCTGGCAGGCAGCGATCGCAGCGTGGTCCACCAAAGCCTTCGCGACAAATGCACTGACCGGAGGCCTTATTGCAGATCTCCGACTCGGTGCCCTGGTGATCACAGTCGCAGTCTGTAAGAGAAGCACACATTAGTTTCCTCTCTGAGCCGGGTGCAGCTCTAAAACATACATGAGCAGGTGGGTTCGTTGTAGTAGCCATCCTTGCAGCGCTCGCACTGTGCACCGCCCCAATTGCTGAGACAGGTGCAGTTGCCGGACTGAACATCGCAGTCGTTGTTGATGGAGCCCAGCTTGTTGCACTGGCAGGCCTTGCACTCGGGAAAACCGTAGTAGGATTCGGCGCACTCCTTGCACAGGGCGCCACCAAAGTTCGTCTTGCAGGGACAGATGCCGTTGACAGCCTCGCAATTGTAGCCATTGGTGCCATTCAGATTGCACTCACACTCACGGCACTGCGGATAGCCGTAGTAGCCATACGAGCAGGAGTCACAGTTGGGCGGCTGGAAAGCAGCACGGCACTCGCATTTGCCCGTCTCCTCCTCACAGTGTCCCGTGGAGTAGAAGAAGTCGCAATTGCAAGCTGCAAGCAAGGCATAATAAGTTAATACTGTTCACTTGGCCTGCCTGATGCCAACTGCCAACTTACGACTGCAGACGTCCGTCTCGTTCCAGTACTTGCCCTTGGGGCGATAGTACTTGGGCTTGCACTTGTTGCAGTTGGTGCCTTCGGTGTTGTGCTGACAGTTCTGGCAGACGCCGCCGCCATCGTAGTGACCATGGATATCCAGGGAGAGACCCTTGCGATTCACTTCCTCATCGTACATGCACTCGTTGCTGTGTCCATGGCAATTACAGGCTGTAAGTAAGACAGACAAATATGAGCTCGGTTCCATCAAGGAGTTCGTTCACTTGCTACTCACGCTCGCAGTTGAAAGGACGCGCGTTGGTGTTCTGGCGCCACTTTTTCTGCTCGAAGCCGGGACAGCATTGGTTGCATTGAATGCCACAGGTGTGATGCTGGCAGCGACAGGCTAATATGCGCACAGGACTAATGGGATCCTTGACATCGCATGTGTCCGCATGGCCGTTGCACATGCAGCGTCCACCGATCGAGATATCCTTAATCGAGTAGAAGTAACGACGCGTCACCGTCGGATCCTGGCGTGCCACGGACATCAAATGACCCAGCAGATTCTTGGTGCGCAGCAAACGAATTCGTATATTTGTGGCACGTGTCCACTCCTGCAGCACCGTCGAGTTGAAGTAGTTGGTGGAGGAGGGGCGACCGTTGAGCAACATAACTGGTATCTCTCCATTCTCCAGCGGCACAATCTTCGAGTATTCCGTTGTGCAAATGACATCGTTATCGCGTGTGATTGGCTTATAGGTGTCCTTGCCAAAGTAGGTCTCACAATCGGCGGGTGTGTCGGAGAAATGCTGCCAGGGTGTCCAGGTCTTGCCGTAATCCGTGGACTTCTCCAGCGTCCAGAGACCCGGACGCGGCGAGTTGCCCATGCGTATAAACAAGTAAGCGACATGGAATTCCTGCAAGTAGAAAATTGTTGGATATTAAACTGTACTTTGACTGAGAGAGTAGTCAGTGACTGTAATAAGCTAAAGAGAGAAAAAGAGAGATAGATAACATGAAGAATAAGAGAGAGATAGAGAGAGAGATAGAGGCGAGAGAGAGTGGCGAGAGAGAGTGGCTAGAGAGAGAGAGGCTAGAGAGAAAGCCTAGAGAGAGAGGCTAGAGAGAGAGAGAGAGAAAGATAGGCAAGCGAGAGAGAGAGAGAGGAATGAGAGAGAGCAATGAGAGAGAGAGAGGCAATAGAGAGAGAAGCAGAGAGAGAGAGTCAAGAGATAGAGGGCAGAGAGAGAACGTGTAATACGAGAGAGTGTTTGTAGTACAAAAAAGAGAGGGTGTGTGATGCGAGAGAGTAATATGAGAGACAGAGAAAAATATGGGAGAGAAAGTAATATGAAAGAGAGAGTGAGTCATGCAAACACTAAGATACAAAGGCAACAGACGTAATAGAGCGTAAGCGGTAAAAGAGAGATAGATATTAAGATTGAGAGAGGTAAGAGAAATTTGACTAGTAGAGAGGGAGAGCCGAGATTTACTTTACTATATAAGCAACACACAACACTTGCATAAACAGACCACAAAAATCATCAAAGTCTGCAGACCTTACTTGAATTCTTGAGAATCGCATAGAAGGGCAGCATTTAATATACGTTATTTTTAAATGACTGCGCAGTGCAGTCGTTATCACCAAAGTGATATCAACGTCATTTTCGCATGCTATTATAGCTAGTACAGCTTCGCATGCCTGCCAGACAGACATGGCAATATTTCCTTAACAGAACCCCCCCAAAAAACTATTCTAAAATATAAAAAATATGATTGTTTTAATTTCTCATGTTGAACGACATATGTTTAAAGTTGCTGGCATTTGTCTACTCTTACCAGTCAAGAAACACTCTATCAACGAACACATTCAGCGGAGCAAGCAAATTCATTAAAATTTATTAGCGTAGCGTACACATAAGATCTGTGTAGGCATGTATGTAAATTTGTATGTGTATATATCTGTATATCTACAGAGGTTGCATGAGATCATTGAAGAGAATTAACTCCATGCTCTCCAGTGTACTAAATTTATCTGCGTCCGCTGAATGTTTGTTTATTTTGCGTTATGTTTGCTTTCAATTTGAATTCAATTGAAAACGTACCAAATGTAGATACATATTCACATGCAGATACACATAAGTGACTTTTGTTTACTATCGTGATCTTGTATGCTTGGTATGTTTATAAATTTTGGTGTATATACAAAACATAGTTTATATGTTGACCAGTTCACATGCTTTTAAGAAACTTGGCTTTGTTCAATTTTAAAAAGCTTACAGGATGCGGTTATGGAATTCCAAATGTGATATTTAGACGTGTTATATTTTTCATATTCAGCTAATCTGATTTAATTTCAAGCAGTTTGGCGAATAGAAAAATATGTGCAAGCGTTGCAATTTTTTAAGAGATGATCTCATTTCGTTGTCCAACTACATCAGAATTATCCATGTACAAATACATACATATATATGCACATATATATATATATATGTGAATGTTACAGCTATTCCAAAAGACTTGCTATAAGTAGCTACAGCCACATGATCTGGAGCGTTTCCGTTGCAAGTGCGATAAGCTGTGCGCAATGTGTGACCCCAAAGTTTTTATAGAACAATTCAAGACTTGGAATGATAAGCGTGGGCTGCGACTATAGTTTATTTCTTATTGCTATCAGTAGACAAAAACACATACTATATACTGCTGCTGAATCGCTTAAATGCTGGGCAACAAGAAGCCTTAACAAATCTTTTCATTTCATACAACATTTTTCAGCTGCTTATCGCTACGAGAACAAAAAAGAATAAGCAAAGAGTCAATGCTCTGTGTCGCAGTTTCTAAGCGAACATGTAAACGGAGACAAGCCAACATACATACATACAACATATGTACATATGTATGTGTAGGAACTTGTATATAGCGAGCTGATAACCCGCAACTCCAAAGGGAACCAGCAACAACACAATTCAACAGCTCAGCAAGATTTTTCGCTGTGGCTTCCAAACTGAAAAAAAGCAGCGTTGTCGTTGAAATGAAATGAAAACCCATTAAAATCGTTTTCAAAGCCAATGTGTTCTACTAATTTTACGAGCCTGTCTGAGCGAACGTGCTTCAGTCTCAGTCGCTGTCGGAGTTAAGAGCAGTTGCAGATGATCGAACCTGAACCCATAGGAACACACACAACCAACAAAAAAAAGAAGAATAAACGTTGCATTGACTCGTTTTTTGGGCACTCTTTTGTATTGGGCACCTTTCTTTCTCTGCTGCGTTTTGTTCTGATTGCTGTTTACCTGTTCGAAATTGATGGTCAAATTGACTTCGTTGAATTTCATGCCGCGGGACAAAGGTGGACTCTGCCACCAGGCCTCGGTGCCATCGATTGCATTCTCCGGCGGATGATTCTTCTCCTGCACATTGGGATCACAATAGTCGCAGACCTAGAAGAAAGAACACACACCACATGTTATTTAAGAAAATTTCAGCTTTATGTTTAAAAATAGTTTCGAATTTGTATGTTCAACACATGTGGCACGGTGGGGACTTCATAATGCTGCAAGGCAAAAATCAAACACATTTTGAAGAAAATTGTGTGTGTATACTCAAAATGAGTATAAAGATTATCATTCTAGATGTTTTTTAAGTGCCACATATGAAGAAGAAACATTTTGTTTTGCTCCGATCTTACCTGTCCTTGAATAACTGAATAATCGATGTGATCATTCTCCGTATTCGCTCCGACCAGTTTACAATAGAGTTCGGGTCCATCTGTATCCTCGCCACATGTGGCAGTTGCTTGAATCTTGCGCCCAGTAGCCAGATTGAAATATGGCGGCGTCAGTTCGGCATTACAAAGTGCGACGAGCAGGCACAGTGCAAAGGCCACGCCCATGGCACAGAATGGGGCCACACGTAGCCCCATTGTGCTTCACACTAACTCAAGTGAGTTCACACACACAGGCAGCACAGCACAGCAATGAGAAATGTCCTTTATCTGTTGTGACTTCCGGCTCACAGTTCACTCTTATGTATTCCACTTTCTTATCTTGGTCACTTTTAATTCACTTGTTCGATTTCTCTTTTTATTTCTTACTAGAGCCCATCCAACCGCACTGGATGGCTCGTCGCGAGCAACTGAACTTCATGCAGCGAGAAGTTTTCCTCGGTACCCAAAAAAAAATGTGTCTGCATCAGAAACGTGACGGATTCGTCGAGTGTTCGGCTCACACGACGATCGTCTGTCGGCTGCCGGCGATCCCGGCCCATTTATTACTTCATCGCACAGCTGAGAGCTGAGATAACGCTTTTAAACGTCGTTTGTTTTGCTTGCGTTGTTTGTTTATTTGCCTCTGCATTTCCAGTTTGACTTTTGCGTTCTCTCTCTCTTTCGTTGCGCTCTCGCTCTCTGAAGCAAAATGCCGGCCGGCTTTTTTTTGTCGGTATGAAGTGAAATAGAAACTTAACAGAAGAGTACCAATTTTTTCCATTGGAAAATAAAGACCTATTGGCACATTTACATATGTTTGTATTTATGTATTCCAATTGGGTATTTGTTACTCTTTGCTTATTTTATTGTTGCTTTTCGATCCTGAGTGCGTTGCCGTTGTCATTTATTAAACACAATTTTCTGACGCTCCCACGCTGCAATGCATGTATGTATGTATGTATGTGCCGTGTCGAATTATCAGTGCAAAATTACACTCGCTTTGCTGTTTATTATTCTGCAATACTTTTAAACTGTAGTCCATTCGTCGCGATGGTTTTCTTTATTACTGTAGATAGGCTTGACTAATTCGTTACTTGAATCTGAGTACATGGATATGAGTACTTGCTTGCTGTCCAGCGATATCGAATTAAAAGTATCGATATGCATCACGATATGCAATACGAATTGCAGTAAAACATAATTCGCCAATTCGTGTGTTCGTGTGTTTTGTTTCGATAAAACGAATTGATTGGATTAACTTGTGATTTCAATTTGCATAGTATAAACACCAGTAACAGCATAATTTATTAACCAATTAACCCGCGCTGCTTGTCTAATTCGTTGTGCCAAAGCAAAAGTGTGTTGTGATGCAAAACAACTGGACTGAAGGTGAATAACGGTAAATACTCGATACGCGCTCAGCCATGTCCAAATCGAAACTCAACCTACAATCTCCAAAAACTTGAAGTTTATTGCTAGAGCCATTAAAAAGTTATAAAGGCGGCCAGCGCAGCAGCGGAGCAGCGTGTTGCTTTGAAAATCACGATCAAAACACGGTGCAAAATTCATGACCAATGTGCAGCGCCGGCGCAACGACGTCGACGCCACCTGTTGACAGAGCAGCGTGCTCGATTTGCCAGCAAAAGAAACTGGTTGGCAACGAACCGTTGCAACTCTTGCGATGACAAAAATAATCGCACTGATAAAGACGGCAATGAGTGTCAACAGTTTTTTTGTGGCCCCAATTTTAGCCGTAGCCACACTGTGCATAGTCGGCCGCCCCATGGATGCAAACGAGTTCTGATGACGTAATTTGTTGCTGTTGTTGTTGTGATTATCGATGCTGTTTTCTGCAACTCACGCAAATAAACGTTTTTGTGGCTGCCGAAAAAAAATTGTGCATAGATTTATGTGTAAAAGTGCTCACATGTGTGCATACTTCATATATAAAAGATCAATTGCAACATCAACGCGAAGTTCTTGATTTGCTGGCGTCGCACAGTGGGTGAGAAGCAGAAATGCCACAAATATTTATTTATTATTTGTTATTAGGTTTTTAGTATTGACTATAAGCCGGCCAAAAGATATTTTCTTTATTTTATCTGCGTACTTTTATTGCTATGTATTTAAGCCATAATTGAGTGCTTAGCATAGAAACACTATTATGTTTATATTTGTTATACGTACGTATGTGTCAATTAGCAACTCAATCAAATGCAATGACAAGCAATATTTTTGTTTTCAACTGGCCCCACTGTGCAACGCTGCCAGCGTTGGCGTCACCGTTCACCTGGCTGCGCCGCGTTTCATTTATTTATTCACAGTTGTATTTGGGATTTCGTGTTCACTTTGATTCTAAGTCTCGGCGCGTGTGCATCGACGCAGTTCTCGACATGGTGCTGTTGAAAGTGATCAAATATCTAGTTGGTTAGTGTAACATTTGTGGTGCATTTATTAGCTCAATATGTAATTGATGTTTTTGTTTTGTTTTCATTGTTCCAAAGGCTGTGTGGTTCGTGTCTGCAATGAGCTGTCCCAGAATATGTACTCACTTAACAAGATGTTTAAGTACCATTTGCTCGAGGCGAATTAGCAACGAAGTTTAATTAAATAATATACACACATAAAAATAACTGCACACATATGTACTTACGTACCTGTCCAGACAAATATCCAGTTATACCCACTCAATAAGATGCTAATTAAATCTGTTCTGGTTTTTTGTGCTTCAATAAATCTTTTGCTCGCACACAAACGAATTTCTTTTATAACACGTCAGTCAGCGTAGATATAATAAAACGGTATTTTCTAGCCAAATAAAAGTGAGAACATATTGCCGAGAATGGCAAATATACATAGTTGTACATAACCTTGTTTGTTGGTTGGGTGGTTGCCACTGCCACTGCGGATTTGTGGTGCCACCAGGTATGAGTGGTGCTTGCACAATTAACGCTGGCCGCTAAGACTTTATTAATGGCTTTCGATTTCGGTCTTGGGCTTTTGGAATTGTGCAATCTTTGCCATGTTAGCTATTCATATTTTTAATCTCTTACGATTGTTCTGGATTTCCCATCTGTAACTTTATGGTCATTATTTGTTACTTAACATTTATTCAGCTTATGAAACCGATTTAAGTGTGGCTACACTCTAAATTGATTTAGTATCTTAAGCGGGGAATCACTTATTTTGGTTAAAATTAATAAATTATTAATTTTATATTTTGTATTTTTGTTCTGTTGAAGTAAATTTTAATACTTAATAAATAAATTAAGATTTCAATAACCTTAAAAAACCCAACATTTTCTATAGCACGCAATTTCCGAGAACTAGCAGAGAAGAGAGACCGAACAGAAGAGAGAACAAGGCCTCATTGTATTATAAAAACAAACAAACATCCGATAACAAGTTGAAACCTTAAAAATAGCTTCTATAGACAAATTAGCATACTAGCACATACTGTAAGTCAGCCGTGACGTCACATGACGCGTTCAAGTGTTTAGGCTGAAAAAGCTGAGAGGCTTATGTTAAAACAAATGAAAAGGATTATCTTTGGCATGCCGCAGATGTATACTCTTTTCGAATCTTTGGACAAATTTCAATAGCTTATATTTCCCAACTAATTCCCAGGTATCCCGGTATTTGTGACTCATTCGCTTGATATTTTAAACATTAATTACAAGGACATTAAAGGCGATAACTTTAAAAAACATGGGATATATGGCTAAAACTGACTTCCAGTTGTATGGCAGCTATAAGATATAGTGCTCCGATCTGGCCGGTTCCGACCAATGTGCTGTTATTTTGAATAATAAGTCTCTGTGCAAAGTTTCATCGCGATAGCTCAAAAGCTGAGGGACTAGTTTCCATACATACAGACAGACAGACGGACATGGCCAGATTAATTTGTTTTGTCATCGCAAGCATTCTGGTGGTAACTTTTTGGCGTCTCCGAGGCTTCCTTCTATGCTTTACACACTTCAGCATAAAATGAATATGCTATATTCTTCGCAAAGAGTATAAACACTTGAAGAAATTGTCATACAATGGTATATTTAACGGTCACTTGCCAAAGTCCCCTCCAAAATGAATGAAAAACGTTAAATTTAACGCTTACTTTAGTTTTTCTGTGCTATTTTAGCCTGTACAGATATTTATAAATTTTGCATTCTTAGAACAAATTAACATAACATATTTGTAGTAACTTTAACAATAACATAGTTATTCGTCTCGCATAAATGTTCGTCCAAAGTTGAAAACACTACTGACAAAGCTCAGCATCGAGGTAATCATGCCATGGGCATGTTTGGAACTCTTCGTAGTCTCCGTTCCGTTCTTTTTAATGCTATTTGTGAGCTTTTCGATGAATTTCCTTGGCACCTGCATTTCGGCACTGCTGAAAATGCGATCCACATCTGGCAGGCTGAATTTGCGGCCAAACTCGGAGCTTATCTCGTTCATGCGATCATCCTCACTGCTAAATGCGTCCTGCGGCCTGCCATTTGCTATGCGAGGATATCATTTAAGCATAAAGTAAACTCTCAGCATATAAACAAACTTACCAATTAGCAGCAGTGCGCTGCTGATAAGAAACAATGATAAGAGCTTGACTAGCGACATTTCCGTTAGCGACACTTGACCAAATTCAACTGAATGATTTTGCCAGAGTGACGCTGAAATTTATAAGTCTCGCCCAAGTCAGACGATCTGCATACGTGATATTCGAGCGGAATGCAATAGGAACAACTCATTTGCACGTTTCACCAAAAATAATTGCGTTTATTTATGCGTTTTTTTAATGCTTACTTAATAATACCATACCACATAAAGAACTAATACTATAGTACCTATAGACCCGTAAATGCTCGAACATAATGAATCAACAATATTCATTGGTCATCTTCGTGATTTGAACTGCACTAGATTGTCGGACAAAATGCCATTGAGTGAGTCTTGTAAGACCTTGGGCTTTCTGGTTTTCCACTTGTACAGCTCATAGGCATTATCCAGCTCAGCATCAGCGAATCGCTCATCTTCCACGCCCGGCCATTGTCGGTAGAGTTCCTCCTTATCTCCTTGTTCTCTGCTGGGCGGATTAGTTGGTGATAAGGGCAGACTGCTGACCATTCTGCACACAGTTAAGCTTAGCGCTGTAAAGTATCACAAGTGTTATAATCGTATAACCAATTTGAGGTAACTTGAGCTAAAACTAACCAAATAGAATTGTTAGACGCATGGTAAAGGAAAACGATTGGCTTCTGTTGATCATAGCTGATAAACTGACAGACGGTCCAGTGGAACACCCCAAACTTATATACATGCTCGATACACGATATCAACCTATTGACCGCCTGCTCATGCGAAGATTATGCAAAAGAGTATTGCCAAAAAAAAGGGGGCTTGAGGCGTCGTTCTGTCTCACGCTGGTCATCTGATTAGTGGGCAAATACGTTTGACGTCATTGGTGACAGACACAACAAAACAAAACGCAAAGAGAGAAAAAACAAAAAGCGTTCCAACTGGTGTTACCCCCACTAATCGCCATCGCCTTTATTCACAGTTTTCGTATATCAATCTTTCGCGTGCCCAAAGAAGATAGTCCAACGTTCATATGTCGGCGTCTCCTCGCATATGTATGTCTCCATGGCGCAGTATACGTCACTGTAGTCGCTGTAGTCTGCAAGAAACGTGTTTTGGTTATTAATCTTACGGTAGCAGACGCAGCTACAGGTGATAAAAAAGAAATACGTCTGCATAATTAAGAATGGCGTATACCCTTGCGGCGGGTATTAAACATTTCACACGAACTGAATTGCAAGAGACATGTCTAACACGATATTTATATAATTTATTGATTCGAATGATGGACTATGTCTATTTAGCCATGGGCCAATTTCTAGATGGCTAACTAGACTTTCTTGCAGGCAATACGCATGCCAAAAGGGCAGACAAAATGGATGCATTAATCCGAAAGCTGTTTCAAAATTAGTGAAGTTTTTGCTTCCAGATATATGGACCAAAGTTAAGTGTTGAATTCAAGATTGATACTAGCTTTGTCAAAATTTGATGCCAAATAGTTAGAATGCATTTTACAGTTTACATATTTAACTAGAGTATTAAATCTTTGGCATTGCAAATATTTACAAATTGTTACTAGTACTTTATATATTTACTTAAACTAGTTACATACGCTTTCCCTCACGACAGGCCGCAATATCCAAATGACATTTGGATGCATATTTCCGTATGCAGCCATTTGCCTCATCCAACCAACAGATGGCGCTGCTTTCATTCACTTTGCCGCAGGATGCCTCCAAAGCACAACTTTTGATTTTCTGCTTTAGATTTTGGCTACTATCAGCTCTCAGCGCTGTGCAGACTTGACGAATTATTATTAATTAATTGATAAGCAGACAATTGGTCTATAGATTGCTTACACAACAACAAAATGCAGAGGCTCAATATTTTTTTAGGCATTTCGAGCAGCGAACCGAACTTCCTCAAGAACAAACGTACAATTAAAAGCGCAATGCGCAACTAAAATGTGTACAGATTGTTTGCTGCTCAAATAGCTCGAGATTCATTAGGCAAATAATGACCCATTGATAAGATAAAAATGTAAAATATAAAGCAGCACTAACAATTTCACTCGTAAATCGAGACTACAATACAAACTGTTTGCAGTAGTATATTAATATTTATGATTTAACCTGCCCTTATGGAAAAAGATACGCATTTTGTACAGTGTATTGGTATAGCTCTATTCAATTTTTAATACTATTTCCAACTTGTGTGCTGAGAGTTAAATTCATTTGTGGCATATTTTCATGGACTGCGGTTTGTGTCTTAGCTACAATATTTTTACATTGCATACTTCTGTGCGTTATTTGGATTTGGATTGACTGCGATACAATTTGGCATAGATGCCATTCTTAGCCAGCAGCTGGGAATGTGTGCCCTGCTCAACGATGCGTCCGGCTTGAATGACACAAATAATGTTGGCATTTTGCACAGTGGACAGGCGATGAGCAATCACAATGCAGGTGCGTCCCGAGCAGGCCGAATCCAGCGCCTGTTGCACCACCTGTAAAGTCAGTTTGTAGCATACATTCTAATAAACTTCAAAATAAGTTCGAGCTTACCCTTTCACTTTGCATATCCAAAGCCGAGGTGGCCTCATCGAGCAGGAGTATCTTGGGATTTCGCACCATGGCGCGTGCGATGGCAATGCGTTGCTTCTGTCCACCGGACAGCTGGGTGCCCTTGGAGCCCAGCATGGTCTCATACTGGGCGGGCAGTGTCATGATAAAGTCGTGGGCATTCGCCATTTTGGCTGCGTCAATGATCTGTTGCATGGGCACGTTGCGCGACGTGTCGCCATAGCTGATATTCTCCGCAATGGTCTTCTCGAAGAGCGACGGCTCCTGCGAGACAATGCCCAAGCGACGGCGTAGCGTTTTCAGCTCCATGTCCTGGTGTATGCTGTCCTGATCGATGAGCTGCGGGGGCATAGTTAAATAAGAGTAGAGCGTGGAAGCTGCAAGGCATTGACTTACTATCTTGCCCTCATCCGGATCATAGTAGCGCAGCAGCAGCTGAACACAAGTTGATTTGCCTGATCCGGAGGCGCCCACCAGCGCAACCGTTTGACCCTGCAGCACGTCCAGATTAAAGTCTTGCAGCACCGAGAGATCCGGTCGTGAGGGATAGGCGAAGTTCAGCCCACGATAGCTGACGCCCTGTTCCACAACGTTCGTCTTATAGATCTTGCCATTGCCATTCTGTTCGACGATATTTGGAGATTGTATCAGCGGCTGGCGATCTATGATCTCATGCATGCGAGTAGCCGAAAGCAGCGCCGCATTGAAAGCTGGTGTAAAGGCCAAGGACTGAGCCAAGATGAACAAGCCATAAAGCATTGTGTTGGCAATTCTGGAGGCAAGACAGGATTAGAAAGTAAATATGTCTATGGGAAGGACTAGCTCACTTCATAATAACTTCAAACTTGATCCTGCCTTCGGCACACATGAAACCGCCATAAGTCAGCGTGACAGCATAGCCAAAGAACATGAGGGTCATGCCCATCGAGTTGACCAATCCTCGCCACCTCAAGCGACTCTTGATTTGCAGACGATAACGCTCCACTTCCTCATCATAGACCTTGATTAGCTCCTCCTCTCTCCGCAGGGCAGCCACTGTTCTTATTTGTGCAATGGTTTCCGTGGCTATGCGACTCGTTTCCTCCAGCACGTTTTTCTCCTTTAGCGCTGACTTTTCACTAAACCTCGCCTCAAAGATAATCGAGGCGACCATGAAGGGTGCTGTACTCAAACAGACCAGTGCCAGTTCCCAGGAGTAGGTGAAGGCAATGGAAAAGCTGCAGATGAAGTTAGTCAGCGCTTGGATAATATTGCTCAGGGGAAAACCAATGGCGCCCTGGACACTCGCTGCATCGCCCGCCAGTCGAGCGGAGAGTGCTCCAATGCTGTTCTCCTTCTCATCAAACCAGCCCATTTCCTGTTTCATAATGGAGCCAAAGGTCTTGGAACTATCAAAAAGGACAATTGGGTATTAGAGTGAGCAGGAATATAGATAATCAGTTACTCCAAACCCACCGCATACGTGTGGTTAGCCACACTCCCGCCAGATTATAGAAGAACGTTTGCACGAAGCAGAAGATTCCCACACAGACGCCAATTACGACGGTGATGATCGACATGGATGAGCTGTGCTCCAGCACCGCCTCGTCCGTGGGCTCGGCCAGCGAGGCGTAGAGTTCCGCCAGCACAATGGAAAAAGCCGGCATAGCGCAGCCATAAAGTCCGGCGCAGATGGTGCCAATGATGAGGAAACTCCACTCGGGACGAGCCCAGACCAGGATGCGCATGAAGGTGCGCGGATAACTGATGCTCTTGTGTTTTTCCTCATCCTCATCCGTTTGTTTGCTGTTCGGACTGAGTCGCTTCATTTGAAACTCTGCATTTTTATCCAGCGATTTGATGGAGTTTCTGTGCAGCTGCTCAACATCTTGCGATCTCTTGCGCTCCTTGGGCAGCTCCTCGCATTCGTTGAGCAACTCATCAGCCTTGGCATCGTACTCGTGAGCAGCGACCATTTTGTGGTAGTAGCCCTGCAGCTTCATCAGATCCTCATGAGTGCCCTGCTCAACCGCTTTGCCATTCTCAATGTAAAAGATTTGATCAGCATGCCTGATGGCAGACAAACGATGCGATACCACCAGAGTGGTGCGACCCTTGCAGGCCTTGTCCAGTGCGGCTTGTACTAGCTTCTCGGAATGATAATCCAATGCCGAGGTAGCCTCTGTATTGATTGATTACGTAGTAATTGATATATAGAATCCCTTGCTTAGCTTACCGTCTAGAAGCAGTATTGTGGGTCTTTGTATGAGAGCTCTGGCTATGGCAATACGTTGACGCTGTCCGCCGGAAAGCTGAACTCCCTTTTCACTAATATGCGTATCGTAACCCTGGCAGGAAGAAGGTTAAATATTGTATAGGAAACTACTTATAGGCCTTACCTTATATAAAGCTATAATAAAGTCATGAGCATTGGCGGCCTTGGCAGCATCTTCGACCTCCTTTTGAGTAGCCAGCGGTTTGCCATGACGAATGTTTTCACCTGTTATTAAGACAAATTTCTTTCAAGTATAAAAGGTAAGACATTCGTATGCGCTTAACCCACCAATGGTGCCCTGAAACAGCACCGGTTCCTGACCCACAACAGCTATATTAGAACGCAGCCAATTGAGATTGTATTTTCGGATATCCTCGCCATCGAGCATTACTGTTCCAAAAACAGGATCATAGAAACGTTGCAGCAGCTGCACACAGGTCGATTTTCCACAGCCCGAGGAGCCGACCAAAGCAACAGTTTGACCCTCTTTGACGGTCACATTAAGTCCTCGCAGTACAGTGATATCCTTACGTGCTGGATACTGAAAGAACACATCACGAAACTCAATGCTGCCCTTCAGTCCGTAGTTAAGTATTTTGCCCGCCTTCGAGAGCGGATCGATGACAGACACGCGATCGATGACATCATATATAGCAGTAGCCGATCCCCGTGCCATTGCGAACGTCTCGAGAAAGGGGAAGTGCGTGAAAGCTGATTGGCACCGACAATAATGCCCGATATCACAATCATCACAATGGCCGGCGTGTATTCCCGATCCTGAATGGGCATATCGCTGGCACGGTCGTGTAGAATCAAATTGGCGCCATACCAGAAGGCGCCAGCGCCCACAATGAACATCATGGCCTTCATAACGGTATCGCTGAGTCCGGAGAAGGCGCCCTTCCACTTGCCAGCTTTGAGAGCGGGCTTCAAGAGATTCTCATAGCGCGTGGCCTCGGAACGCTCGCCGCCAAAAGCAACCACTGTACGTATGGCTCCAATGACCTCCTCCACCACAGAGCTGGCGCGCACGTAGGAACTTTGCTCCCGTGCTGTTAACTTGCTTTGGTACTGCATAGTATTGTCAAGGATTAGAAGGATTGCTTGTAATACTTATATTTATGCATAGCTTACATGTGCAACTACCGCATTTACCACCATGGTCAGCGGAATGTAAAAGAACATGGCCAATGCCAACTTCCAGCCATAAGCAAAGGATATGATAACGCTAATGGTAACATCGCATGTTAAGGTCAAAAAATGTCCCAGATTCTCAGCGATGCCAGTGCGTATTTTCTCCATATTGCTTTAGTTTAATTGGAGTTATTCCAAAGTCTTGCTAATTATGCCATGTAATACATACTCAGTTATGCGCACGGCAAAGTTTTGATCCTTGGCCATATCATGCCAGCCAATTTCCTGTCTAATTGTTGCTTTGAAGAACTCCCGACGCATGCAAACTGTCAGCTTCAAAGCCAGATGATTGAATATATTTACAAAGGTCATGCCGGTAAATAACATTAGCAGCGAGTCGAGTGTCATGAGTATACCGAACGAGACGCTATCGTTGCGCAGCTCCTCCATATTTTCTTCATAAGTGGCATTGGTGCTACAAAGGAGCGTGTCAAGGAACGACATGCGAAAGGAACATCGGGGAATACTTACAGCTGCTTTCCGCCGCCGAACAAGGGCAGTGCTTTTGTGCCCGAGCTGGTGCCGATGCCCAAGCTCCTGTCGATAAACATAGCCACCAGCTCGCTATACACGATAATGGCTATGGGAAAGACCAGGGCATGTAGCAGGGCCGCTATAATGGCAATGCCTAGCAGAAGATAGTCCTGACCACGGGCATAGCGAAAGAGCTGGCGATAGTTGACCGTTTGCAGTTCTGGCTCTTTCACCTTGGTTTTCTTGTGGTCAGCCTGGGTCGCATCATCCGCATCAATCATATTGGGCTCTGCCATTGACGTAGTTTAAAACATACAACTTTCGCCTATAGACATTTACCCTCGGGGTCAATTAGTAATTAGCGTTCGTTTACAACCAGTGCACACGTTCCAGTAATCAGGAACTTTAAAAGATGCTTTAGCAGTAGACTGAAGTCAGTGAATCTGTACTTTAATATATTTCGGGTGGTTTTTGTCTTTTCCTCTAATTGATTGGCATTTTGAAAAGACTTTGGTTTAATTGGCGCACACAGCACTTTGGATATTTTCGGGGTATCTTTCGTTTAACCGTTCCGTTTGAAATGTGGACTCGAACTGTAGGGTTTGTCACCCATGGGTTCGTCTTTTATCAGTTCGGTTTCTATTAATGTTCAAATAGCCGAAAGAGCGCACATCTGTTGAGTAGGAAATGAGTGCTACGCTCACAGTTTTTGCATTTCTCTTATTTCGTTCTAATAAAAATCAATTGAATTGATTCTTCTCAAGGTTCTGAATGACTTGAAGCTATGCAATGATCGTAAAGGTGTGCATAGTTTTATATATTTCATATTATATAGCTCTCACCAATGCGTTGTTAGGTCATCAGAGGTTCTTTAAATAAATGTCGCAAAATGTACATTAAATTCCTGAATGAGATTAGATTCGAGTACAATACAGTACAGCTCTCTCTGTGTTTCAATAGACTGACTTCCATTTCATCATTGAAATACACCTTGATAGCATCACTTTACATAAGTGTGTCGTATCGTAATGGGAGTGTAGATTCGATAAAAAGCTTTGACTCTTATCAAGGCTAACATTTGTTTATAATCCCAATTGTCGCGCCATTGACATCGAATTTTTTTCTATCTTTAATTGTGATATAAAGATTACACATTATCAGTAAGATACTGACATGTAAAGTGCATTAATAAAGTCTGAGACGGCTCTCTACGTTTAATTTTATCTGTTACCGATAATGCTATGATAAGTAAAGCTTGTGAAATCGCATCTAACATTTGCCCATGCCCAGAATGAAATACCATTTTTAATTTCCATACAATTGAGATGATTATCCGAAATTGTAATATTGTAATTTATTGAAAAATAGTTCATATAGTATGCAAATAATGAAATATGAAAATAAATCTTAGCTTTCGTAAAAACGTAAAAATCTCAATACACTCAGGAACAAAAAGCTCAGTGATCCTTTTGGGTCCTGTGCAACTTGGCATAGATGCCACCCTGGGCAATCAGCTGCAAATGAGTGCCGCGCTCCACAATTTGGCCGCCTTGAACCACCATTATGATATCCGCATTCTGAATCGTTGACAAACGATGAGCAATCACAATGCAAGTGCGTCCCGAGCAGGCGGAGTCGAGAGCCTGCTGAACCAGCTATAGAGAAGGGTTTAGTATTGCTTGGGAGGAGTATGTATTAGAGATTTACCCGCTCGCTTTGCATGTCCAGTGCGGAAGTCGCCTCATCCAGCAACAGGATCTTGGGATTCCTCACCAGTGCTCGTGCGATGGCAACGCGTTGCTTCTGGCCACCCGATAACTGAGTGCCCCTGGCGCCCATCCGTGTCTCATAGCCATTGGGCAGCGAGATAATAAAGCTGTGTGCATTTGCACTCTTGGCGGCGGCAATCACCTCGGCCATGGGCACAGACCGACGATTGTCCCCGTACGCAATGTTCTCGGCAATGGTGCGCTCGAATAGCGACGGTTCCTGCGACACAATGCCCAGTTTGCGGCGTACGCCCTCCAGGGTTAGATCATGCTGTATGTTATCCTGATCAATGTGCTGCAGGAATGACAAAAACTTAAAGAGCGACCGTGGGCATAACTCATTCGAGGACTCACAATGGTGCCATCGTCAGGATCGTAGTAGCGCTGCAGCAACTGTACGCAAGTTGACTTGCCGCAACCGGAATGTCCAACCAGTGCCACTGTTTGACCCTGCAGCACCTCCAAGTCGAGACCATTCAGAATCTTGGCATCTGGCCGTGTGGGATAGCGGAAGTCGATGTCGCGATAACGCACACCCTCAAAGAGATTCAGCTGTTTGGCCAAAGTGTTCTTAATGGTGCCCATGGGCGAGACAATGCGCGGCTTGCGATCAAGGATCTGGAACAAGCGATAGCCGGCCACCAAAGCAGCCGTAAAGGCGGGCGTAAAGGCCAGCGATTGGGCCAACATCATGGAGCCATACAGCAAGGTCTCCGATACTCTACATGAAATAGCACATATATAAAATCTTTCCTATATCTAAGCTTATAAGCACACCCACTTGATGATGTCCTGGAACGGCACTTGACCCTCCGAGACCAAGACGCCGCCATAGCACAGGGCGACGGCATAGGCAAAGAAAGCCGATGCCTGCATCGTGGAGTTGAGAACACCGCGCCAGCGTAGTTTCTGCCGTATGAGTATCTCCACATTTTGTATCTCCACCGTATACTGTTTAATGACTTCAGCCTCGCGTCGCAGACCGGCAATGGTGCGCACATTGGTCACCGATTCGGTGGCAATGCGACAGGCCTCCTCCAAGACCTGTTTCTCTCTAATCAAGGCATTCGACATCATTCTACAAAGAGGGGAACCTCAGATTTGTGGAGCGTATAGAAAACTTTAGCAAACTTTTACTCACTTCGCTTCAAGTATGACAGAACCCACAATGATCGGACAGTTGGCCAGGCAAAGCAGTGCCAGCTTCCAATTGTAGTACATGGAAACGGAAACGCCGGAAATGAAATTGGAGAGTGCCTGTATCATGCCGCTCAAAGGAAACCCAATGGCACCCTGGACGCCAGCCGCTTCGCCCGACAACCGGGCCGACAGAGCGCCCACCGAATTCTGCTCCTCATCGAACCAGCCAACTTCCTGGCTGACCATTGCCTTAAAGGTCATCGCACGCATGCGGGTCGTTAGCCAAACACCGGCGTAGTTAAAGAGATATGTTTGCAGAAAGCAGATCAGTCCAGTGATCACCGCAATGCCCAAACAGGCCCACGAGAGCACCGCAGTGCGACTGAGCGCCACCTTCTCATCCTGCTCGGCGAGTGCGCCGTAGAATTCGCCAAAGATGATCGAGAAAGCCGGGTAGAGACAGCCCACAGCAATGGCTGAGATGCCGCCTAGGATTAGGTAACACCACTCGGGCTTTGAGATGCGCAAGATTCGCGTAAAGGTTCGGAAAAAGTTGGGCTTCTCCACGGGCATATTTTTCGTTTCCTTGTTGCTCTCCTTAATGGCCTTGGCAATGGGTTCATCGAACTGCACGCTGTTCTTTTGGTTCTTCTCAAAGTTCAGCGGACTCGTCTCGAATGATTTTTCATACAGCGCTAGACTTTTGCCTGTTAAATAAGTTTACTTTGGTTTGTAGCTCTCAACTGTAGTTAATGTAACTCACGCTTGGACTCCTCAATAGTCTCGTCCTTATCAGGCTCCTCCGGAGCTTTGAAATCTCCAGCTTTAACCATATTATAATATGCACTCTCCAATGCCATTAGATCTTCGTGTGTGCCCTCCTCCAGCACTTTGCCATCGTGTATGAAAACAATCTTATCTGCATTACGTATGGCTGATAGACGATGTGAAACCACAATTGTGGTGCGTCCTTTGCTGGCCAAGTCCAAAGCCTGCTGCACGAGTTTCTCGGAATTATAATCCAATGCCGAGGTGGCCTCTGAAATAAAATGGGATTGTAAGAAGTACTCTTTGTGGGAGTTTTTCTTAACTGCTCTGCTCACCGTCTAGAAGTAATATCTTGGGATTCTGTATAAGAGCACGAGCGATTGCAATGCGCTGTTTCTGACCGCCAGAGAGCTGGGAGCCATGTTCGCCGATCATACTTCGATAGCTCTGTGGGAAAAAGGATAAGCTAGGATAATGCTCGAGGAACATTAACTCACCTCGGGTAGTTGGCTGATAAACTCATGTGCGCCGGCTTGTGTGGCAGCTGCTTCGATTTCCTTCTGTGTGGCATTCGGCTTGCCATAGCTAATATTTTGGGCTGACAAGAGATAATAGTAAACACATATTGACTAAAAGTGCGCTAATTACCTATGGTTCCCATGAAGAGCACTGGTTCCTGACCCACCACAGCAATATTGGAGCGCAGCCATTGTATATTGTATTTGCGTATGTCCAAATCATCCAAGGCCACTGAGCCAAAAACGGGATCGTAGAAGCGCTGCAGTAACTGTATGCAGGTGGACTTGCCGCAGCCCGAGGAGCCGACCAGGGCCACAGTTTGGCCCGCTCGTATCTTGATGTTCAAGCCGCGCAACACAATGATCTCCGGCCGCGAAGGATAACGAAAGAAGACATCCTGGAACTCGACATCGCCACGCAAGCCATAGTTCAGAAGTTTGCCATCCGTGGACAGTGGATCGATCTTTGATGGCAGATCGATGACCTTGAACAGATTCGTCGCACAGCCACGTGCCGTGGCGAAGGATTCGAGAAAGGGTGCGGTGCGTGCAATATTATCCGCACCCACAATAATGCCAAAGAAGGCCTGCATTGGAAATGGAGAATTCAGTGGAGTTTTGCTTACATTTTACAAATGTGTAAACCTACAATCATTAAAATGGCTGGCGTGTATTCCTTATCCTCCACATTGCGGTCATCTAAGATAAGATTGACGCCATACCAAAAAGCGCCAGCACAGGATAGGAACAGCATGGACTTGAGCACGGCATCGCTCAAGCCGGAGAAGGCGCCCTTCCACTGACTGGCCTTGCGGGCGGGCACCAGAAAGTTCTCAAAGCGTTCCACTTCGTGCTTCTCGCCGCCAAAGGATACCACTGTGCGTATGGCACCCAGGATCTCCTCCACCAGATTGCCAGCTTCTGCATACGATTCCTGTTCGCGTGTCGTCAATTTGCCT
The DNA here is from genome assembly GCA_035042425.1 of Drosophila flavopinicola. Lineage (NCBI taxonomy): Eukaryota > Metazoa > Arthropoda > Insecta > Diptera > Drosophilidae > Drosophila > Drosophila flavopinicola. Next base: position 418,236 of record JAWNLL010000452.1, on the reverse strand, counting down.
TGTATCTGTATGTGAATTGAGTGCTTAGAGTTGAGCTTTGAGTTTTGAGGGTAAAGATCATCTTACCTTGCCCACGTAGTAATTGACGGCGATTACAAGCGGTATATAACAGCTAACGGCTAGCGTCAGTTTCCAGCCATAGCCAAAGGATATGCCAACGGTTATGATAAAGCCCACGACTAAATAGAGAAAGTGACCCACTTTCTCCGAGATGCCATCGCGTATCTTTTCAATGTCACTTTAAGGGAGAATGAATGCAATGAATACTTGTAAGTAATACTTATAAACTAGAAGGCAAACTCTCAAAGGAATAATATTCTATTGACATCGGAATACTCATTCATAACACTAAACACTTTAAGGGATAATGAATGCAATAATACTTGTAAATAATACTTATAAACTAGAAGGCAAATTCTCTGAGATATAATATTCTATAGATATCAGAATACTTATTCATAACACTTGAATAATCATGGACACACCAATAATGTGGTTTTCATGCTCAAATTAAGTTCAATAAATATTTAATTTGACAGACATATATGTCAAATTAAATTGCTTCAATCTTAATTTGAATGTATACTGTATGGACATCAAAAATAACAGTTTTTGACACTGATTTAAGCAATAATCAATGTACATATGTTTTATGCATTAACCAAATTAAATGTATTACAATTATACTTTCTTTTAGTGCTAAGTTTTATACTACTTGTCATACTTACTCCGTCATGCTTTGGGCAAAGTTCTGCTTGGTGGCCAGATCATGCCAGCCAATATCCTGTCGCATCACTGACTCGAAGAGCTTGATGCGCATTCGCGTCACCTGACGCAGTGCAACAAAATTGAATATATCCACGGAAAATATGCCCGATATGAACATTATCACCGAAACGATGGTTAGTAAAATGCCATAGGAAATGGAATCATCGTACAGTGCCTCATTGTTCACCTCGCGTGTGGCATTGGTACTATCAATACAAACAAAAAATTTCATCAATTTAGCCCAAAATACTAACTGATACTACTCACAGTTTCTTGCCGCCTCCGAATATGGGCAGGGCATGTACCGTTGAGCTGGTGCCAATTTGCATAGCTCGATCCACGAGCATGGCGGTGAATTCACTGTAGACAATGACCACGGCTGGCAATGTGACCGCCTTGATGCAGCACATGACGAAGCCAAGGAAGAGCCAACAGAGTTCGCCATACGTGGAGAACCTGAACAGTTGCCAGAAGCTAATCGGGGGAGTGGGCTCCAGACCCGCCGCCACTGGTATTTCTTCGACCAGCGACTTCTCATCGCTGGTCGTGATGGATGCCTCGTCGCGATCCATGTTGCAACTGGCGAACACAACTTGATATTAGTATTCAATAGGCCATCGATCTGAGCAATAAGATTTTTGCGCACGCACAACAACACCACATTTGATAGATATAGACAAACAGGCGGCAAAAAGGTTAATTCAATTAGGCGACGCTTCGAGAATCATTCCATTCTCTTTGAGTTTTCTGCTATTGACCTCCGGGGTTAACAAGTGAGGTGCTATATATTCACTTGAATATTTCACTGATTCTTACATACTCATTTAAGTACATCATGAACTTTCTACTGTTCAACTTTTGCTCACAGCTAAACTATCCTCACCTTTCAGCGCTGCTTTGTATCCTTTTGATTTTGTTTACAATTGAATATATCCAAGTTATGTTCTTCTTCCAGCTATTGACCGTTACAGTCGATCTCGCCAGCGCGACTGATTGCAGATCGTTTGAGTACTCTCCATTTAAATTTCCTGAACGTTATGTTGATTCAGTGCGCTCCCAGTTTTAATTGATCTTGCTCGCAAGAGTCTCAAGCGGACTTGCCAAAGAGTTCGTTTATTGTGAGTCGTTATCTTGGTGATCTCTACTTTCGGTAGCTCTTATAACAATGCTCTTATATTCTTATACATTTAGAAATGCACAAGTGATTCTAAATCAGTTGCAGTATTTTGTAATCATTTTCATCTGACTGAGTTACTCAATAATTCGAATTATTCGAATAATGTAAGCCGCGTCTTTTGATTGTCTGCTTTTTCCCGATTAATTCATTCGGAGCGTAATACCTCAATCACATATATCAATTAAGATATTCATGCTAACTGACCATGACCTTTAACATTAAATTGTTTTATTGGATCTAATTATTTATTTATAAACATAGCAGATAGTAGTATATCATCGTATTTACAAAGGCGACAATTTCATAGTTGACCTATGTACATACAAATATGCTGGAATTAGTCTAAAGATTAAGTATACGACTAAATGACTTAAAAATGTAGTTTTGATAAAAATCGCATATCACATTGTGTATTGGTTTATATTTACACTGCCTACACGATAGGGATTTTTAATAAATGTAGTTGTTACCTCTATTATCTAGTCTAATATGGCAAGTGCCAAAGAAACAAATTGAAATTGCAGTAATGATTAGGTAACGTTTATATACACTAAGGGTAGAGAAATTGTTGTAAGTATCCATAGTGCACAATTAGTCGTGTGTGTTTAGCAAACTTATATAGCTAATGATTGCAATTGCTTAAAAGACTTAGTATAATATATTTCCAGCTGCTCAGCACACATTTGCTTCAGCTGTTTTAAGCTTATATCAACTAAAGACTATTTGAAAATGATGTTTCTCAGCGCTTTCCTTTAGGTATGCACACAACTTTTCAAAAATAATATCATCGAAATGGTTTCCGGGTGGCGCTATGCCAAAGTTTCTAAGCCTAGTTATAACTAAGTTCAACTCTGTTCAAAAAAGTCCGCATCTGGACGGATTAGCCAAACAATGCGGCTATAAACGATTCCTACAAAACTATATTCCATAATATTACGATCTTCAATCTTAAACATACACCTCGCCCGTCTTCGGCTCGGGCTTGTGCTTGGCCAGCGTCGATGGCGCCGAGGAGGCATTCGCTGCAGCTGAGGAGTCCCTGCCACGTGGCAGCGATATCGTTGATGTGCTGGCATCCACCGAGTCCGTTGGTCCTGCTGAACGCACCGAGGAACGTTGGAAGTTCGGATCCTGCAGATTGAGGCTGAGATTGAAACTGTTGTTGCGCGATATATTCGCGTTGCCATTCAGCGGCTTCACGGAGAGCAGAGCCGTTGTGGTGATGCCACCACTGCCGTTGCTGGAACCGCTGCTATGATCCGCACCATCGCCGATGCCGCTCAGCTCCACAATCGACAGGCTCGAGGGCGTGCGTTGTATGGAGAGCGAAACAGGTATTGTGGTGATGACATCGTTGGGATCGAAGCCACTCGCAGTCGTTGTTATTGTGGGCAACTGTGAGTTGGACGTCAGTGGCACAATGCTCAAGGTGCCCGTTGGCATCGAGTCGCCGACGCTGGTGGTCACAGTGAAGGGAAACGAGAGTGTCGTTATGTTCGTCTCCGCAGGCATAGCTATGCAAATGAGTAGAGAGAGATTAGAGATCCATGGGATTGGTCAGCAAATGCTCCACTTACAGCTGCTTGTGTAGGCATCCTTCAATCTGGTGGGCATGACGGCCTGGGCGAGTGCCGCTGTTGCTGGATGCCCTGGAATCAGAGTGTTATTGGACGATGAGCTATCCATCTCTTTGATGGGCGACAGCAGCAGTGTGCCCAGCACCTGGCCGCTGTCCTGGTGCAAATTAGTGCCGCTGGCTGTGCTGCTATACGAGGGATACATCCCGCTTGTGCTTTGCGTGCTCAGCTGTTGTGGGGCCATTATAACGGCACTGCTCGCTACAGGGTGCAATTTACGTTTGTTGTCAGCTAATCAACATGTGCATAGATCTAACCACCAGACGACTTACCCGTATTCGTGCTGCCATCCTTGGTGACCTCGGGCGTGGGTATGCGTGGACGTGTTTTGGCCACATTTATATTCAATCCATTGAGCTTGGAATCTGTTTTTGGGAAACAAGTGGCTTGGGTTTAGTTTTGGGTGTTGTCTTCATATGGACTTCCATATAATATATTGATTTTGTTTTTCAATCGCCTTTCGTTCTACGCTCTTCTTCTTTTAGCAATCGTGCAGACTCACAGCGCTGCGCTTTCATTGCTGATCTGCTCGTTGCTGCCTATGCTCTCTCGCCTCAATGTAACTGCACTCTCTCTCTCGCCTGCTTGCTTACCTATCCTTTATCTGGCCGCCCAGCAGCTTCAACTGAGATCGCCAGTCGTTCTACGCTCATCTTCTTTCAATCGTGCAGACTCAGCGCTGCACTTGCATTGCTGGTCTGCTTATGCTCTCTCGCCTCAAAGTAACTGCACTCTCTCTCTCGCCTGCTTGCTTACCTACCCTTTATCTGGCCGCCCAGCAGCTTCAGCTTCTTTCAATCGTGCAGACTCACAGCGCTGCAAATGCATTGCTGGTCTGCTTATGCTCTCTCGCCTCAAAGTAACTGCACTCTCTCTCACGCCTGCTTGTTTATCTATCCCTTATCTGGCCGCCCAGCAGCTTCAACTGAGATCGCCATTCGTTCTGCGCTCATCTTCTTGCAATCGTGCAGACTCACAGCACTGCGCTTTCATTGCTGGGTCTGCTTATGCTCTCTCGCCTCAAAGTAACTGCACTCTCTCTCTCACTACTCTGACTTTTTTCTATCGTGCGTGGGAGCGCACGCACACGCATGCATAATACAATAGCAGCAGGGCACGCTCTCTCTCTCTTTCTCTATCTCACACATACAACCACATTGCCATAAGAGCATGTTGCTGCGACTGTTGCCACTGCAGTCTCGCTTGCTCGCTCATACACAGTGCATCGTGCACTCGCACACATTCCATTCCCAGATTGGGACTACGAGATGAGCTTGCGTGTCTGTCTATTTAATATGCATATGACAGCATATTATACTATTCTTGTTACCTATTAACTTAAAGATATTAATAATTAGAGAAGCGCTATATAGTTTGCATACTTACTCTGCTTTATCAACTGTCGCTGAGCTCGCAGCGATTTGCGATGCACAAACTTCTCGTAGAGGCTTTGCTTGCTGCTCTGCTGCTGCGAGCCAGGCTGCTGTTGTTGCTGTTGTTGCTGCTGCTGCAGTTGCTGCTGCTGCAGTATGGACAATGGCATGCCTGATTCGGGACTAGAGTAAACGGAGTTCAGGCGATTGCGATTGAAGGGCATGCCGCCCGAGGAGTACGCCGTCGACTGGCTGCGCATGGAGCCCATGCGGGATAGCTGCCGCACCAGCCAATTGTTCTTGCGCCTCTCAACCATGGGCGTGTCCACGCTCTCCTGCAAAGTACGAGTACATTAGCTAACAGTTCGTGCGATTACTTGAACCGTGCACACTTACGTAATCCGCATAGACATCATCGCTGAGCATGCGCTTGCCACCGCCTGGTATTATGTTTGCATACATGGCATCCTCCTTCTTCACCTTGTACTTCTCCGCGGAGCCCTTGGGCTCGTCGCGTCTGTAGTGCTCGGAGGCAACGGTATAGGGCAGTTCTTTGGGCACCACACACTCCCAGTACTGATCGCGCAGCAGCTCCGGATGCTCCTCGTGCATCTCATCGACGATCATGTAGGCGGCCTGTAGAAATCGTTTAGAAATTAGCGCGTGCCAAAAATGATCGAAAGTGGAGCGATCAGCGCCATTGCGTGCGACGTGTTTGCCATATCTGATGATGCCACCACTTGTTAAAAACCACACTTCAAATAATGTACAAGCACTAAAAACCGAACCGAACCTAATTACATCACAGACACGAACGCTGCCCACTATGAAAAACAATGGAAAAAGTGAAATTTCGCTTGTCTCTTAATTGTTTCATAATGCAAAAGCGCAGCCCACGAGCTAAAAACTTATTAAAACTTATTTACTTGTGCTCTATTTTCCAATTCGACGTTGTCTTTTATTTGTATGATCCAACTCATTGTCAAGTGTCACGTTTGCGCGTGTTGACTGCAAATGGGCAACGAAAACCATAAAAACTAAACAGTTAAATATTAATTAACCCATTGTTGACCAAATTGGCGAATGCATTTTGCCAAAAACTCAATATTTCAATGTAAAATGCAAACTCTACTCCTAACTTGAACATAACAAAAAGAAAAACAAAACAACAACAACAAAAAAACATCAACACACAAAAACAAAACAGTCAATGATAAAAAAGCTCTACAAAAGAGGTTTCAATGTTTATTTTTATTTTTTTTTTGTTAACAGAAAACCTGTTTTCAATTTACTTTTGCCAATGTGCTGTAGTTGTTGTTGTTGCTGTTGGTGCTGCCGTTGGCTTTGTAAATAATTGCAAGCAACCAGCAACAGCAGACCCCAAACTCAGAGATATACCCGTACACACATCATATATATATGTACATATATACATACATGTTTTGTACACATGCAAAAATCTCCTCGCATGCGAAAGGCTGCAAAAAAAAACAGCTCAAAGTAGAAAACATTAAGTGCGTGTTAAGCCGACTATATAATGTGCCCTACATTACTGCTTGATAGTCCCTACAGATATTCTGCTTTCATTTCACAGCATTTAATTAGCCAGATCTAAATTAAAATTTTAAAAATAATTTCTAGAATTTGATACAAAAACAACTTCATAATAACCTTTTTACCCATTTTTATTGGGTTCAGGGTATAAAAACTGAGTTAATTTGTGTTTTTCTTTCTTAAATTCTAATATTTCTTAGGTATTTTGTAGAGTTCAAGAGCACAGAAATCTATATAATTCGCTTTGAGTAGGGCATTCACCAAGTCGTTATAACCGTTGGCAGACATTATTTACCCTGTTATAGTTAGCGCGTGGCAAAAATGTTTTCTTCCTTTCAGCACAAGAACTCAAAGAAATACCAACTTATGTATATAGCACAGTAACCCAAATTTGTGAGAGCATTCAATATAGACAACAACCAAAACTTTGACAGCTTTTAGCAATTGTTGCGTTAGTGGATAATAAATTTGAAGCCAACTTGACAAGATCATTGTTGAGTTACGTATAAGTTATCTATTGGTTTTTAACTAATTACACACTGCATATTATAAATTTGAATGTCAAATATGATGTATCTATGTATGCATCAGCTCAGCTTATTTGTTTGCTTACCAAACAATTCTAATTAAAAATTAAGTTCACGCTAAATATCAAAATGACTTAAGTTGATACAAACTTGAAGTTATTCCGGTTTTTACCTTAGGGTATTTTTTTTTTAAGCTGACAGTTTCTATGAATTGGGCAAGTTATAAGAGATTTATGTGCGAGATATTGTCACGACTTGTACTTCATGAATATACTCCAGACTCTATATTAAATCTATAGCAAATCAAAAACTTACCTTTATGTGCCGATCGATTAGCCAATTTAATTCAATATCATCGTCATCTTCGCCAAAGGGATTGATTAGCACCTCGGCAACTTTCAGCCAGCCCACATAGAAAACGAACTGTAAGTGTAAATTGCAATTCCAGATAAGAATCATAAGTAAAACCCATTGAAAATTAAAAGCTAATTAAAAGCCAAGTATGGGTTGCAAAGTCTGACTATCCATTTGGTGTGTGTGTGTGTAAAAGCAATAAATTCATATGACTTGCACGTCGAAAGCTTTTCCATTCACTTTTTTTCTTTGTTAACTTAAGGCTATTTCTCGTCGTACTTCGTCTGTTGGCAAGCGAAATTAACAGTTAGTTATTAATGACAGCTCCTAAACATGGCTGCAAAACAAAAAAAACACTTGTCGCTGATTTTTATCTCAGTCGAGAAATGCGTTTCGTCAAACCTTATACAAAGCGCAAAATGCCAATTTATTATTTCGAACGTGACTGCAAGTCGTTTACATAACGCAACAGCAGAAAAAAACAACACTTGAAATCTGCCTGCAAGCGAAGGGAACCGCAAAAACCAAAACTAAAAGCAAAAAATCAAAAAACCCACGACAATATCGCAACTATAACTGTCCATATCGCGAAACGATATATGTATATATATGTATGTAGATATCTTTGACTATAGTCATATCGTTGACTCGGTATTGCCATTACGTTTAGCGGTAGCCGCCATTGGCCGCCTCATTTGCGTTTCAATTGCAGTTGCGTTAATGATCCAAAAACCGCAATGCATTTTCTGTTTTTTCCACAAATCGCAAAACGGCGAGACGTGAAATTTCCTAGGATTTATGATTTGTGTATAAAGCGAAACGTGCAAATTCAATAAATGCATGTCGAATTCCGTATTGTTTCTCTGCTATATTTGCTTACCTGCAAAACCGTAAAAAATGGAAAGAACAAATCGGGCTCCTCCCTGCCATTACGATCCTTAATATCGGGCAGCATTTGGCGGCCGAGCAGTGCGGCTATAAAGTACGAATAGAGTACCAGGGTAACAACCTAAGAAAGTAGTTAAAAGTTAATTACATTTGAAAAAAAACAGAGATAAATTGAAAGATTGCAGCTTTTCTCTTCGTTTGTGTTATTGTGTTTAAAACTAAAAGATTGCTGTTCCAAATGCTTTGTTTGTTTATTATTTGAAGTACTTGCAAGCGCATCAAGTTCTTATCTCAACTCTCGAAATTGATATTGGCACTTTACATTGATTATATCATCTTGGGGGTATAGCTCAGGGGTAGAGCATTCGACTGCAGATCGAGAGGTCCCCGGTTCAAATCCGGTTGCCCCCTCAGAAAATCACCTTTTTTTTTCCACACACTTACCTGCGTATAGACCAACGGCACACAGACCGTATCATAGCCAATCAGTCCACCCAGGCGTCGCCGGATATCGGACAGCTCGACGAGTATCGTCTGGACAATGTGATCCGAGGCAATGAGTCCTTCCTTGCGCGCCCGATTGATAATATTTGTGGCCCAGACGAGGGGCATCCAGTACTTGGACATGGGACTCTTCTGGTTCATCGCCTCGAAGATCTTCATCTCCGATTCGTGCATCAGGCCCGCATCCACCAGATGCTGTGTGGTGGGAAAGCGACGCTTGACGCGCAGCGAGATCCGCTGCAGGGTGATCACATAGGCCAGGACCATGTAACGCATGATATTCCTTCGCATTAGACGACCCGTTTCATTCTGCGTATATGGGATGGGTGGGTGAACGAATTAGGGGCGTGTTATCGGGAGTGTTATCGTGTTATCGGAGCGTGACCACTCACATTCACTCCGGTGGAGTTGGGTATGGCGGCGCTGATGAACAGGGCCAGCGTATCGGGCCAGGGCAGCAGGCGGTACTGTTCCCACCAGCGCTTGACCACCAGATTCACATAGAAGCCCATCACAAAGGACATGGGCACATTCTCACCCTGCTGCGAGAAGTAGATGCGTATCTTATTGAAGATACTGCCAGCAAATAGTAAGACAATATAATACTAGAGCAGAGATTATTCATATGGGGCTTACTCACATTTGCTGGCTGGGAGTCAGCGCGAATCTGTAGATAACATTTATGGTATAGTATAAGCACAAATAGGCGATTAATTCACGCCAGACTAATTTGTAAACGCTGCCGCGCCATCTGAGAATTGAGAATAAATAAGAAAAGAAAATAACATTAGTAACATTAGTGATGTTAAATTTATGGCTGGTCAATGAACAGCTTTGACTTTGAGCTTGTAACTAGCCAGTTTTCTATATCTATATCTATATCCATATATATTTCTACTTCCTTATAGCTATTGCTCAGCAGCACCCAGCAAATCAGCCGCATCGCATTTCAGAATTCATTTCAATATATTTCTATTTCATGCTTAATGGGTCGCTAGTTCTGCAACTTTTTGCTGTCTCTGTTCTCTCGTGTCAGTTCATATGAATTTTGTATCTGTGTTCTGTTTACATTTGATATGCTACCATTTGTTATAATGATCTGTATAACCTCGGCGCTTCGTTTGATCGAGAATGGGACAGGAATTGCGTTTTTAAACCGAACTTTGGGGTCTTTGGTCTCATCAAGGTTCTTATGTTAATAGTATATATGGGTTGGACTGTGATGCGTGATTAGTATTGTATAATATATTATTAAATTCTAATCTCAGTTCCGAATGTATTTAAGTCTATTCAGTACTCACAAAGCACACGTGAAGCTAATTAAAGTATACTCATTTGAAGGAAATCATTAGCTTTTTGAGATAAACTTTTTTATGTAATTTTTAAGCTAAGAAACACTAAAGTGAAAACGTTTCAGAAACCTTGGAATGCATATCAAAATTATTATTTCAGTGTAATATTAAAAAATTTAAATATTTCTTAAATGCTCAGCGGCATTTGGAACTTTTTAATGCCCTTTTATGCAAATTTATATATACAGGTTTAAAGTTGTTGCTTAACTTGTTCAAAATATATGAGTTTCATATAATTCGCTTGTTTAGTAATAAATCGCTGCTGGCAGTTTTACTAGTTGTTGAACTTGGTAATTTACAAAATGTTTGATTATTTGAAATAAATTTTCTGGCACAAAAAGAAGATATCATATATAATTAAATACGGCTGTCACATAAACATAGACTGATGTCTAATAAATCTCTTACTTTCTGACTCTAAGTATTTAATTATGTTATAAGTTTTAAGCTGAACTGACAGGCTGCTCATACGTATACTTAATTACGTATACGTAATGCGAAATGCCAAAACTATCAAAGACCTTCAGCTAAGACTATTTGACAACCATGTATATTCTATCTAACTATGCAGTTGTCTATGTTAAATTCTAAACAAACATTCCAGCGCTGCATAACTGTCACTTCCAATTCCAGCGAGACTAGCTCTCGTTCTGTCTGTCTGTCTGTCTCTGGCTAGAGATGGTACAAGCGTTTACTGACCGCTCTGTGTTAGCTCTCTGGCTGCTGGTTTCGAGTGACTGCACTTTGGAAACAATTAATGCGAGCTGGGCTCAAAATGAATACAAAACAAGTAAGAGTGTTCTAGTCGGGAGTGCCCGACTAGTAGATACCCTGAACACAGTCTGTCATACTAATCTATCGGTGTTTATATGTATAAACACACATGCTGCAAGCAGTACAAGCAGTGCAAGTAGCTAACATGCTTCTATGGAAAGTTAAGTCTCAAACAACTTCTGTGCTTATTGTCCAATCTTATTGAAATTTTGTACCTTTAGCTCTTATAACTTTTCAGTTATGGCCAAATAACACAGGCCTGAAATCGAAATTTATTGATAACTTTTGAATGTGACGAGATATCGATAAAATGCAACAAACTTGATCTGTCCCGGGACTCCGAGAACTTATATTCCAAATATGAAGTCTTTAGCTTTTATAGTTTCTGATATCCACGTGTACATACAGACAGACAGACAGACGGACAGACAGACGGAAATGGCTAAATCGACTTGGCTGTTGATACTGATCAAGCAAATATACACTTTATATGGTCGGAGATGCTTCCCTATGCCTGTTACATACTACTGCACAACTTCATTATACCCTTTTTAGCCATTTTGAGTGGGTTCAGGGTATACAGAAAAAGCTGTACACTGTGACTGGTTACTGTACGTATGCGCTGTTAATTACGCTGGTAAACACTGGGCGACTATGGGCGAACTATGACTAATGCGAAAATAGCCCACAGACTCAGTTGGCACAGTTGGGGCGAATCTGTAGCGCAAAAGAGCTGCGATTGTACTCACTTCCATAGGATCTTCCAGAAGCAGCCAAAGTTGCTGCCATTGGGCACCTCGCCCGCATATGACACTGTCATTATGTTGTAGTTGTTGTTTTAGTAGTGGTTGTTGTTGTTGTTGTTGGCTTGCAATTGAGTCCACTATTGACTATTGGCTAAGTTAGGCAATTTCAGTTCGGCTTCGCCTCATTGACAGCCACATCGAAGACGACGTCGCCGCATTGACAGCTGTGTCTGCTGCTTCTTCTGTTGTTGTTGTTGTTGTTGCTGTTCTTCTTCTTCTTATATTAAAGCAGGTGAATTCGTCAACTTCTTCACCTGAAAACACACACACACGCACACACAGCATAAGTGAGAGCGCGACACACACGTTCAGATAACTGTAAAATTATTTACCAACACAAATGCAGCTCATGCAAATACTACACTGCAAACAAAATAATTACAGAAAAAACAATAACAATAGCAACAGCTATAAATAGCTTAGCTTAAATTCCAACACGTTCGACGGCAATTTGCCGTATTGTCTTTTATTTAATATATGTATAATATTATTGCGCTCTTTACATGCGATTTTAATGCACTTTCGTGTCTCAGTTTTGGGTGAGATTTTGTGTAATTTTGTTGTATAAATTATTTATACATTTTTTATTATTATTTTTTGTTTTTTTGCTGATTATCTTGTATGTTGGCGCTGTTTGCCTGGGGCCCTTGTTGGCCTTTGTTTTTTGTTTTTTTTATTTATCAACACGTTGGGCACTTAAAGATCAACTTATGGCCAGGATTTCCCCTCACACACACACACACACACGCAATTTATATGGGACGCAGTTTCTGGTGTCTCATCATGCTGATGGAGACCTTTTGGGTATTTACTGCTGAGAAACCTTGAGATTGTCGAAAATTTGTATTTATATGTATATAGATTTTTTCGCCAAGTCAGCGCTGATTTTGAGCTTCCCATTCTGCTTGCGGCGCTTTAGTTGATATTGTGATTTGTATTTTGATTAATCGAACTGATATTATACTTATGTGAAATTCACTTGAATTCCATCACAAACCTGTTGCCCTACAGTTATATTGACGCTTTGTCTCTAGTCAGGCAGGTCTTTTGAGCACTTTTAAAGCTGCAAATATTTGCATAACATATAGCTGACCGTCAATATTTGTCGCTCAAAACTGGTTACCCGCAACCCACTGTGCGGGGGGGCAAAGTGGGCGCAATTTTCACTAAAGCGCGTTAATTGTATTGATAAACACACCGGTGACAGTATCTACTCGGACCTAATCTCGACAAATGTACATTTCGAATAGTCATAGCAACTAAGTAACTAACTAACTAACTAACTAACCGGTTTCCTGGGCGCTGGAAACTGGGAGCTGTGCGAATGCATTCAGCATCTTGAGTTAAGTCACGCCGGCATTTAAATTGCGCCTCTTCAACAGTATTAGCTGCTGTTAAATCATTAGCTCAAAACCAACTCCACCCACTGCCCCTTGACACAATTGTCGAGAACTATTCGTATACACAATATATATATTGTTATTTCCAGATCCGTTTCTATTTAAAGTTTTCCAAATTGAGCTGAGGCATCGATTTTTGCTAAGTGGAAATCAAATTTTATGCGTTTTTCAAAGACTTTAGGCGCAGGCACGTGCCAAACTACCAAATTAGCCACAACTACGTGCTATTAGGCATCAACTTATCTATGATAATTGTTTTTCTCAAACAAACTGTAACCAATGACCCCAGACAACAACAACAAAAATAGCTCTGCAGCTAAAGATAAGCGGCTCAACTGTCCGACAGTTATCAGATATCACAAGACAGCTGAAAGATCAACATAATTCTCGGCTTGACAGGCAGCTCTCTGAGTTGGAGATAAAAACTAACATCTTGCGTAGGCAACAAATTGCATTATGTCAAGTAAATTGCGTATACGCCCCCCCTCCCCCCACCGCCTGCCCCCTATAAGCAAAGAAATGTTGGCCATGGCCCCAAAAGCGAAATGTTGACAGCGACGTTGATCGATGACGAATATTATTTAAATATATATGCCATGGCGATCCGTTAGGCTTTTCACTTTCTTTGACGTACGCAAAAAAAAGAGACGATATCGCCGACGAGCCGCTTAAAATGGTCGCAATTTGTTTACACATTGACTCAAATTGAGTTTAATACTCTTATTGTAGTTGCTGCATTGAATACGCTTTATATTTAGCTTTTTTTTTGGATTTTTTGCCGTTGTTTTGTTTCCCACACGAAATGTTGAAAACATGCACACTTGCACTTTTTCTTCAGCCGTTCTCTCGCCTTGGCTTTGGGGCTTTGAACAGTGGGAGTTTTCAGCTTGATTAGCACACAATAAAAGCGTCGGATACAATTTTCGTCAGCTTGTTATTTTCCATAAAATCATTAGTAGTAGTATTAATTTGGCTTACATTTTTCGTATATTAACGTGCCTATTAAATTATTGAAATTTATACTTGTTAATGTGGCTATTAAAATTGTGGTTTTTTTATTGACTGCATTATTAGGCATAATTATGTTTGGAATTGAGTAAAGAGCTTACGAATTTATAGTTTTTGCATATTTACGTATAATAGTTACAACAACGATTAATATTTCTATAATTTTTAAATGTTTTTTCAATTTTGTATATTATTATTACATTTTTATATATTATTTCACTTTAGCTGCAGGTAATTTATCATTTGATTGCATTCTCGCATGTAATTGATTAATTGTCATTTGTTTTCAGCTTCTTCTTTTTATATCATTTATAATTACTGGCCGTCTCTGATGTCAATTTTCAAGCTCATTTCACATTTTCAATTGATAAATTGTATACCAATTTGTTCAGTTTCGCTTTATGAATTGCTGACACCTAAAAGATCTGAAGAGAAGCTGCTGACGATTACATAGCTATAACTGTATGTATCTATAACTGTGGCCCGATCTTTTAATGTAAATATTTAGTCACTAGACGAACAAAACTGCACTTGAGCATATTTCACAAAACGCGTATTGAATTTTTATGTATGTATGTATATGTTGGAATGTGGCATGCGTGTATTTAACAGACTTCTGCTTAGAAATGGATTTTGTTGATTGTACAAAAGCCAAAACCAAAAACAACAGCAACAAAGCGCGTCTGTTTATATGTGTATATTATTTCGGAGCTAGCCCGTCGCTGTGTTGATTGTTCCGCACGATCAACGAGGCGAGTGTGAGCAGCGAGAGGTTTGGGAGCTGCCAAAGCGGCTTTAGAGCTTCAATAGCTTTGTAACATACCGACGACGACGACGACGACGGGTTTATCGCTGGCTGCTCGTTCCGATGCCGATGCCGATGCCGATCTCGATTTCGATTCCGATTCCGAAACGGGGCAAACAAACGACGGCCACACAACCTGACAGCACGCTAAGCTCAACTAAACTGCGCTCCAGACCCGAGCACAGGCGGCTCTTAACTCGCATTTTCAGTAGAAAACAAAAAAAGTTGCTTGTTTTTTGTTGTTGTCTTCTTGGCAACAGGTAGACAAAACTTGCGCTCCCCCATACTGGCTGCTAGTGCAGGTGAGCAAGAGCGAGAGAGAGAGGTAGAGAGCGAGTGAGTATTGTGTATTGTTAGTGTTGTGCTGCATGCTTTTGTTGTGCGGCTTATGCATCAGCTGTTTTGGTTTTGTAAGCCAGAGAACACAAAGAGAGCGCAAAATGTGAACAACTGACCAAGCCAGAGTTACAGACAGAGAGAGAGAGAGAGAGAGATGGAGTGTGCGTGTGTGTGTGAGTGGAAGAGTTAAAAAGAGAGTGGTAGAGTTGTGCTCAGAGCCAGGGCAGCACTTTAACATTTTAAGTGAACTAAAACAGATACTAAATTAATTAAACTTGCTTTATATTATTATTTATATATTTTATGTTAGTTAAACTTCAAATTTAATGTTTATTTTCATATTGGTTTTTATTTATTTTATAATTACCGATTACCTTTATATTTTAGCTTTTAAATTGATTATATTTGGTTATACATACAACATATACATCTGTCGATATAGCAGTCAGTTGGCAACGCTGGCTAACAGGTATTATAGCAGCAGAGAAGAAGAAGATCAAGAGTCAGTCGAGTTTAGTTCATCGATGGAAAAGGTCGCAGTGTTCAATTTCCGAGTTTTGGAAGGAAGCGAGTCATCATTTCATCAATTCCTTAGTCGCTGCTAAACACAATTAGTCAAGCAGCATATATCAGGCACTATGCAATTAAACATTATGCTTAACCCTTCCTACCTACCTACTATAATATTTCATCACCATTATATTTTTATGAAATATCCATAAAATGTTATTAATTCTTTGCATATATTAGCTTTACTCCCTTCATATATAAGCAAATAATTTACAGTAACTGTAACTGCCATTTGATGTTTAAGTAAAGCTTCGTTAAGCCTTAACTCAAATTTGTTTAATGGCTTACATACAATTTGGCAGCACTGTAAAGTATGTAAAAAAAAGTGTGGCATACTTTAGGTTTCATTTTAATTGCCAAAATCGGTATTTACTATCAAAAGGCGAATTTTCTTTAAGTTTGTTCTTTGTCTAACTAATAGCTATAAGAAATTCAGCTCAGTTTTGATTTAGAAGATTCGTGTTGGATTGAAAAATTTACGCTTCTCTTATTAATCAATATGAAGATTTATAATCTTCTATAAAGTCATTGCATATTTTTAAGCGCTAGAATTATAGTAGTAAATACTATATCTAATTAAGAGTTTGCTTAATTGCTCAGTTGACTTGATCGTGATTTCAAAGATTGCATAGAAATATTGCCAATATTTAGTTTTTCCAAACCATCTTTATCGACAGGAAACAAGATTTGCTTATAATAAAACTATCCATGTAAAAACAAGATTAATCCTATGCTATTCTAAAGCGATCCTAAGGCTTAATCGCATTCGGTGATTCTGGCCGCTTTGCTTGATACCTCAAGCCGTGCTCCATGTAGGTGAACGGTGGATTCGGTTGGGTCATACAGAAGTACAGGCCCTTGGCATTGCTCGGATAGATGAGGCCAATGTTGAGGGTGTTCTCAAAGCTGCAATCGCCCTGCCGGAACTTGGCCCAGTTGTCGCACTTGGTCGCTGGTATCATGACGCCCTCGATGAGCGCCTCCATGAACAGCACAAATGGATACATGTGACTGCAGATCTTGCTGTCGCAGCCCGGCTGCAGTTTCTTGCGTGGAAAATAGCCAATGCCATTCGGATAGATGTCCACGTGACCCAGCGGCACACGTACTCCAAAGACATCGCCCTCACCGTGCAGCACCACAACGCGTGCGGCCACCGCCTGTCTGACCAGAATGTCGGTGGTGCGACACATGGTGGCCGGATCGATGGCAATCAGTTGACCCACCTGACGCTTGCTCCTCTTGGCAAACAGATCGGCGCCCAATGCGGCTATATTAGCGCCCACCGAATGTCCCGCCATGGTGATATCCTGCGGCTCGAGGCCCGCCTCCGTCAAGGCGGTAAGCAGCTTGTAAATGGAGTAGCCATGCACGGAGAGATGATGCCGCACCGTATAGTACAACTGTGCCACATTGGTGGCCATGTCCACCACAATGATATTCAGATCCCGTCGTGTCTTCTGCAACAGCGCCAAGTGCTCCTGCACACTGAAATAGCTATCGGCTGTGTGAAAGGCATTCACATAGATAAGAGTCTTGCGCTTCGGATCGAGATCAAAGTCACGCAGCTCCGGCATCGACTTGATGGGCAGCTGGATGCTCTGATTGGTGATGGTCATCACATGCAGCCGGGCATCGCTCGGATTGATGCCCTCAAAGAGCGACATGACGCCCTCATCGACGGGCGCATCGCCTGAGTGAAGATTGGGATTGAGATTGTGATATGACATGGCTTCGATGACCAACTTGCAACTTACAAAAAGCACGCCAGCCGCGATTCAGTTGCTGCCCCAGCAGCTCCAGATTGTGTTTCTGGACGCGATCGATGCTCGCAGTGGCTGCCATTTGCTGCACCTGCCCCAGCCCCAGCCAGATGAGGCACAAGCTCAGGCTCCAGCCCGTCCAGCTTTGTGTGGCTGCTTTCCGCTGCATGGCTTCAGAATTTGGCCAATGCTCAGCCACTGATCGCTTTTATAGCCAAGTTATCTGCTTATCTGCTGCTGCATTTCAGTTTCAATTTACAGCTTTAGTTTCTGTGTTAACTTTTTGCATTCTGCCGACTGCAGCACGTTCGAAACGACTCAATGGGAGTCGAGTCGAGAGTTTTGGCTCTCTTCTGTTAACTTGGCTCTGTCTGGCTTTTGTCTGCTCCGGCCCAAGATTGGGGCGTCTGTTGTCAGATAAGCGTTTTTGTCGCTGCACGTTTCGGCAGCGTTTTTATCTACAGTCGATTGATTATCGTGGATCGTGCCTCAATAAGAAAACGCTTGCTGTTCTTAGGGGCTGCTCGTTCAGATACTTTTTACTCTTGATTATAGTTTAGTTTAGTTTAGTTATCGATATATTTAAATGCTTTGATAGGTGCGAAAGGACAACTAGGTGCTGTATGTAAATTTTAAATTTTACTAAATATTTTGTTTAAATATATGCTTTTAATCTTTTGCTGTAAATTTGACTAGCGCTTGTGCGTTATTATTCAAATTGTACGCTTATGAGGTAGCGGCGGTTGTTGTTGGACTCCCGGTGGAGAGTTACCAGTAATATTTGACCCGATTTCTAACAAACAAAATCAAAGAGTTTCAGTTTAAATAAAACTTAAATTTTTAAAATTTATTTGTAACGAACACAAAAGAGATTTTGAATAATAAATAAAATTGAGAAATCGACTAAAAATAAAACATTTTGGTAGTCAAGAATACTTTCTGCTTCACTGGTAGTTCTCTCATCATCTGAAACGAGCTAACTGCTCCGAAAATTTGACTAAAATTAGCTCGGTTGTGTTCTACGTCATAGTTAGTTAGTTTAGTTAGTTTAGAACTGTAGACCGGCCTGAACCTCGGCCATAATATTGGCCGACTTCTGCAGCTGCTGGACTTCAGTGTCGGTGAGAATCTGTTTCACCACGGAGGTGACTCCGTTGGCATTCAGCACGCAGGGCAGCGACAGGAAGACATCCTTATCAATGCCATGTTCACCCTATGAAAACGAAAGACAATATCAGTTAGCAATCAGTTAGACTGAGTGTCTCAATGTGAATCCTTACCAAGACGGATGTGGAGACGGCTGCCACGCTGCTGGTGTTGCGCAAGATGGCGGAGGCCAAAGAGGCGGTGCTGAGTCCAATGGCCCAGGATGTGTAGCCCTTCAGCCTGATGACCTCGTAGGCCGAATCGACGACCTGCTTGTGCAGCTCGTTCCACTTCTCTGGATCCTCGCCGGTGCCCAGAGTGGGATTGAGCTCACGCAAACGCACGCCAGCGATATTCACACCCGACCACACGGGCACAGAGCTATCGCCATGCTCGCCAATGATCCAGCCGTGGCAGGAGGTTGGTGCCACGCCCAGACGCTGCGACATCAGGAAGCGGAAACGGGACGAATCCAGATTGGTGCCGCTGCCAATGACGCGATTCTTGGGCAGACCGGACAGTTTCCAGGCGACATAGGTCATAATATCAACGGGATTGGAGACCATCAGCAAAATGGTATCGGGACTGTTCTGTTGATGTGAAAAGAGATAGAGAGAGAGAGAGAGAGAGAGAGAGATATAGAGTATTATTTATGTATATAGCTTGAATATTGTAGAGCAGCTGCTAATCAACATAAACTTTTATTATTCTTTGCGAATATTTTATCTTATTTTGCAGGTGTAAAATGCAAGATTTGTTTGCTTATTGCAAAATAAGTTAAAATGTGTGTTTAGAAGGCAGCTAAGCGAATTGCATTGTAAACTAATGTATGTGTACAGTGGCTAACAGCTTATTTCGTACAGTCTTCATATAAAGATACAATTTGGGCAGCCTACAGTTACTAAACTGTTGCAGTTGTCAAATAAAAGCAGTTTTTTTTGTATAAGGCAACTTATTTTTGTTTGACATCTGAACGAAATGAGCTGTGAGCCACTGTATATTCTGTAAACTTACCTCAACCAGCTTGGGTATGATGTGCTTGAGTATGTCGGTGTTCCGCTGCACCAGGGACAAACGGGACTCGCCCTCCTTCTGGCGCACGCCGGCGGTGACAATGCACAGACGGGAATTGGCCGATGCGGCATAGTCGGTGCTGGCCGTGATCTGTGGATTCTTGAGGAAGTTGGAGCCGTGCTGCAGATCCATCAGCTCGCCCTGCAGCTTGTCGGCGCAGACATCGATGAGGCACACCTCCTTGGAGACGCCCTGGGCCAGAATGCTGAAGGCGCTGGCCATGCCCACCATGCCGATGCCGACAACGGTGATCTTGTGGCCCGAGCTGGGCAAAGTTTCAGCCACTTGGGCCAATAGACTATCCTTAACGGCGGCCATTGCTAAAATTAAAGTTAAAGTTGATTAACTAGTTCTATTTGCATGTCAACATTCATTAGACTTTCACGTGCGCGATAATTTATGCTAGTCAAATCTGGGACACTCACACACGAAAGAACTATGTGTCGACTATGTTGTTGTTTAACCTTCTCGAAGGTCATATTTATATAAATTTGCCCACTGCTCAACACGCAGCGAGCGGAGAAAAAACCACCACGCAACATTGTCAAAAAAAATGTTAATAATAATTTTCATTTGCCTCGCAGTTGTCAGTTTTATATTTTGTGTCGCACTTGTGATCGCATCACATGTCACACACACAAAATTCAATTTGGCGCTCATTAGCCCCCAATTGTTTACTTTGTTTTATCAGAAAAACCTTCAAGAGACATGCGCCAGACGTTTTGGATAAAACACAGTGTGATATGATGCCTCCAAACTGATGGATCCCTGTAAACAAATTGCAATCAATATGCCTTATCGATTGACTACTCATTCGGATTGTTCAATTAATCCAATAATTATGGGCATTATAATCGAGCGATTGCGAATTTTACTCAAGTTGCTCACTTAAAATGAGGAAGTTTAGTTATATATAGTATATCGCGGAATTGTGAAAGGGATTGAACTCGCTATAATCTAATGTCAACATTTACTATAGATTGCTGATAAGATTAAACACGCATGAGTGCAATTGCAGCTGCTTATCTTTATATATATATGTAAATATTTGTATAAACATTATTAGTTTTGCGATCTATGCACGTTTTTAATTAGAAAAGCTCAAAGCATGTGGTGAATTGAGTTGCCCTTACCCTGAACTTGAGAGTTTTCTAATTAAAATTGCGGTTTTTCAAGTAATGGCAATATGTGTAAATAAATTATAATACTATGAGCTAATTCCAGAAACTCGCATAGTACATGAAATGAGCTAGAGTTTGCGGGTTTGCGAGATACCCTGTAGCCGGGGAATCTAATATTTATTATTATTATTATTTGGTGGGATTAGTTGTAGCTATCACAATACTCTGATTTCATGAACATTCAGACCAAATCTTATGCCTCTAGCTGCTATAGACTCCGAGTTCAATGAGGTTGTTCAGACCAAAAGACAAACAGACGGAAAAACCAAAAGAGGAACATGACTAAATTAACTTGGCTATGGATGTTAATATAGAACCTAATCGTTGATATATCCCTTTATGCCATTTTAAAGAAAATAGAGTATACAAGTTCCGTTTTTAAGGCAATTCTGTGTAAATTTATCTCAACTTCCAGTGTGACAAATGACAAAGTAAAATATATAATAGAATCTATAGTATATTGAAAACAATAGATATGAGATCATTGACTGGCTTTGCTCATGCATGACTGGGACAAACTCACTTGTTGCAGGCAAATACAACTTGCCACAAAAAACCAATACAAATGCCCAAAAAAGCAAATGACCTTCTTTCAAAGTCAAATGCGGCTGGTTTTCCAAAAAATTATTGCGGCACAGCTGTTTTGCTTTGGGGCGCATGCGCCAAAATGAAAACGAAAGTGAAATCAACGAACCCAAACTGGGCAGGAAGTGCTCATAGTATTTGAATGTGTGTACAAGGCCAAGGGCGAGCTGCACAAGTTGAATGCACTTTCCAGAGGCTCAACCTATGAACCAGCCACCCACTGGACAAACAATTTCAGACCGTATACTTAATTTTGATCAATGTAGTTGCTTACTTTGTGCTGTTTGCTTTTAGTTTTCTGTTATACACTTGAAAATGTTGCACTGGATATATTTTTGGCGCCTATGTTTGGTTTTTGAGGTCGTCGACGTTCCGTTCACTTTGCGCGCTCGTTGCGAACTGTTTGTTGGAATTTCACTGGCACCGCTGGATTTTTGTAGCTGCCGCTCTCTGCTCGTAGGCGACAGCGACTGCGACTGCGGCGTCGACTGCGACAGCGACTGCGGCAGCTGCTGGGCAGGATGTATTACGAAATGGCCTAAACGGCATTGTGAAACTGAGCGCAAGCCGGCTCTGCCTGCTCGCTCTCACTCTCCCATTCTCTCGCTCCCCGCTCTCTCTCTGGTCGTTCGCTCTCTGGCGCTCCAGAGCAGCGACTTCATTCCCAGCTAACTGGGCCTTTCTCAAGGTGACCTCTGTGTGTGAGTTGTTTCATTTATTTTTAGCTTTATTTGATTTGGTTATTCCTGAAGTTGTGGGTGAGTTTGCCACGTGTGCAGCTTATCCATTTACAGTGCCTGCTCATAAATGTATCTAGTGGATTACTTTGATCTGCAATTCTGCTGACGGTGGTTGCGTCGCTAGCCGCGTGACAGCTGCTGCCACTGTATATGTGTGTGTGTGTATCTATGTATAAGAATTGGAATCTCGCACACGTGCCACTGATCACACTTCTACATATATGCAGCTGAACAGCGGCATGCAGAGAGTCAAATTCTCTTTTTCTCGCTCATCAATGTTGGCCAAATGCCAGGCAGAAACAGCAGGGTACAAGCAGATGGCTAATTTACTGCATCTCTTGGTATTCACAACAAGGTCTTAATGTATATTTATTTGGTATGCCATATAATCATGTTTTTATTCCATATACGAAGTTTGTTTGCCAAGAGTCATGAAGAAATCTTCAGAAAAATTGTGTTTTTTAAAGTTGTAAGATTTTAAGAGTAAAATAAATAACTAAATACTTCAATTTCATTTATCATAATTTATTTACAAATATTTTAGAAGACTTATGAAGACAGCAATAGTCTTTATTATAAAAACTGCTTTGGAAAATCCAATATATTCAATTATTAAACTAAAACTTATCTTTTAGTACTTGGGAAATGGATTATTGAGCTTATTAAATTTTAATTAAATTTAAAATTACTTTGTAATAAAATATTTAATAAATAAGGCTTCGGATTAAATAAGTGTTAATTTTAATAATTTTTCAAAAGACAAAACCACTTTGAATTTAGGCATACCCCATTTGCAGAGTAACGCTAGATAGCGAATTGAATAGTTCAATTAACACGAATTAACCGATTCGCAACATCATGACGTCATGGCTTATGCTCAGCTGAGAGTGTGAGAAGCTTCGGGAGAGCAGCGACGCCAGCCGGCGACGGCGTTCGTGACTCGCAACACACGTTTCGTTTTTGTGTGCAACTCACTCATGACTCATTCACATTCACTTTGACTCATTCTCTCTCCCTCTCTCGCTCGCATTTCACAACAAGCAGTGCAGAAATGCTCAGCGACTACGTCATTGTCTGGGTGGGGTATTCTCGCTTGACACATCAGCCGGCAATGCAATTGGCGCGCATTTTGTGAAACTGCCTTTGACCCACATATTGCTCCGGTCGGGGTTATGATGCCTCGAATGCTCTGCGTTGTGAAATCTGGCCAACAACTGTTGAGTAAGTGCTGTTCATGTTGTTGTTGTTGTTGTTGTTGCATGCGCTCTTCATAACGTGTTTTACTTGGTTCATTGAACTGTAGTACTTCCCTCCTATTCTTTGCTGCGGCATATTTCATATAAATCTGATCGTATTGCAGAGTTCTGATTTCCTATAATAATTATATCTTGCTGTTTATTGTTTATCCATTTGAATTTGCGCAGTCCAATGTGCATTTATCAATGTTTATTTATCAAGTTTGTAAACAAATATTGACATATATATGCATCAATTTGTTTATCTTTATTATACCAAGCTCATTTTTCTCATTGCATATTGCACTGGTTGCTGAACTGACTAAACAAGCGCCACCTGTTGGCTACTTAACGCAGGCTTAGCTAATACCGCTACCAAGCGTTTAGTTACACTACTGTCCGCTAAGTGGCGCAATAACATTCAAGCTGAAGTTACTGTTACTTAAAACTGTTCCAGAAGAAAACATCACGAAAAAACAAATATTAATAATTTATTATTATTATACACATAATTATATTATATTTATTTTAGTACATTGTTGACTTGGTACCGCAATACCTGCCTGTAAGTCGAGCAGAAAGCAGTGCACTGCTTAGCAAACTGTTTGGTTCTTCGTAGGCTTCTTAATTTCATAACTTTTATGATGGTTTGCTTTTACAATTGTACCGATATGTAAAATAATACGTCTAAATATGGTACTTGGACTATAATCGAACTAATTTTTCAATGAATAACAATTCAGAAACTCAAAGATTTTCTTTTACAAGCAAAACACATAAATATTACATATTATTGCATATTAAAGAATTTCCATTAAAGATGTACATATATTTATGGATAATATGATCTTACAAAGCTGAGCATTGAATATACAATAAATAAAAGCACATGCTAGCCTTTCAGGTTTCATAACTTTGTCAAATGTGAGTTCCACTTCAAAATCGTCTCTTTCTTGCACATTTTTGCTGGAATTTAACAATTTGTATTAGCATTTGCTGTGTCTAGTCTATGGCATTATTGCTATTTAAGATGCATTCCACCTGTTTACGATATGGCACACACAGAGCAGCAGCAGCAGCAGCAGCAGCAGCAGCAACAAGCCAGGTTACGCAAGAGAACTTGTGCGTTTTCTAGATTACGGCCACAAAACATGACACAAACATTTCTCATGCTGTGCAGCAGCAGCAGCAGCAGCAGCAGCAGCAGGAGAACTGCAGCAGTGGATAGTGCAATAATAATCCTTAATCTGTATTTCGCCCCATTGGCAAATGCGTGCCAAACTGAAAAGTGAAAGAAAGATGCAAAGAGGCAAAAATGCAAACTTATGCGATAGCGACACAGTGAAGCACAGCACAGTTGTTATCAATGCCAGAGGATCTGATTACCCCACTCGCTGTTGTGCAGCTGAAACGAGTAAGTCAAGTGGCAGAAACGGAGTGCTTGTTGTTGTTGCTGCAGTTGCTTCTTCTTCTTCTTCTTATTGGCATTGCCACTTGGCTGGCACGCAATGCGCCTCCCAGCCAGAGACTGAGATGATGTCGCCGCAGCTACAGTTGCCACCAACTGCTGCAGCAACAACTGCAGCAACCGCCAACCGCAAACTGCACATTAATATTCAAAAATTGCGTTTTTATGCTAATTTTCACACACCAGCATTCGCGCTCGCTCTCTCTCCCTCGCACACCCTCTCTGTCTCCCTCTCTCTCGCTCGCGACTAAATGGCAAAGCTGTCGATAGATTACTCAATGACAAGCGAACGTTCCATTTGCCATTCCCATTCCCATTCCCGTTGCCGTTCGTTCCTTTTCCCTTTCCCGTTCCCGTTCCCGCACTTTGCGTTTCCAGTGGCTCCTTCCACTTGGCTTGGCTCAGGCAGCCTGCAGTTGTTGTTGCTGCCGTTGATGATCATCTTTTGTGTATATCGCGCATTGCAATCTTTTTTGGCAGGCAGCCTTATTATTATTTTTATATTTCAGGACCACGATTTTGCTTCACAATATTACTCATACGCACCGCTGGCTGCATGTGTATGTCTATAAAGCTGTTGCTGTTCCTGTTGCTGACGTAGTTTAGCAATAATTAAGTTGTTAAATTGTTGCACGTAAGTCAAGTTAGCTGGCGCTGCTGCAACATTCCCCCTCCCTGCTCCACTTATCCACCTGCCTCGTCGGCTGCGCTTGGTGGCTTCGCTTAATAATAATGTTCGGGTTGACTTACGATGCACGTCCTTGGGTTACTGATATATGTGATACTTAAGGTATTTATTACAAGCGATTGTAATCTTTATACTATACTATATATACATGCCTGTAGTTTTCGTTTTTTTTCTGCTGTTGTTGCGGCAGGCAGCAGCAACAACAAAATATTTATAGACAAGACGCCCCTGTTGTTGTTATTGTTGTTGTTGTTGTGCAATGTTTGACTTGGTTTTTTGGCCTAGCAGCGCAACAAAAACACCAACTAAAAAGGAAAGCTAGTGGCAACGCTGCAGCAGCGAATTAGCTGCAACAGCTCGACGGACAGTTACCCTGTAGGCATTATTAAATATACTTACTTTTGCTAAAAGTTTTTGGTAACTGGAATTTGATTTCTGAATTTTTAAAAATTTTTGCTCGAGCTTCAGGTAAGTCTAAAAGCCTTTTTAGACAGTAAATGTATGTGAGTTAATTGCTAAAAGTCAAGTGGGGAAGGATTATCGGCGAGCCGAAGATTTTATACTCTTTTCGAACCTATAGGCAATTTCACTCTGCCAACTGCACCACTGAAATTTCGTAACCTGTACAAAATCGTTTTGTCGCGTAACATTTTTTTTTTTTGCTCCAAGAATATTTAATTCATTGCCAGTTGTATAGCAGCTATAAGATATAGTGGTCCGATCCGGCCGGCTCCGACCAATGTGCTGTCCCCTGGAATAATAAGTGTCTGTGCAAAGTTTTATCGCGATAGCTCAAAAACTGAGGGACTAGTTTGCATACATACAGACAGACAGACAGACAGACAGACAGACAGACAGACGGACATGGCTAGATCAATTTGTTTTGTCATTCTAAGCATACTGGCAGTAACTTTTGGGGGTCTCCGACGCTTCCTTCTATGCGTTACAAACTTCAGGACTAAAACTTAATATACTATTTTCTTCGAAAAGAGTTATAAATATAAGAAATTTATAAATATCACTATTAATATATAATATATAATATATAAATATTACAAACATTCAACAGCTTTGCCTTTATATATGATATAATGATATATATTGTATATTAAGCTACACCCTCTTTTAGATTCTGAATACATTGTATTATTTCTATAGTTTTTAGCATACACCCTTTAAGCAAAAAGATGCCGCTTGCTGCTCATTAATGCAACAGCAGCCACGTTTGCCTGGTGGCATCTCTCTCTCAGCATAGTTTGCAACAAATTATATAATACATAAACTATCTGCATACGTATGTATGTATATATGCAGCATATATGCATGTTTATTATAGTTAGGTTTTGTTACAGTATGGATGCATCTGCTGCCTGCGGATCAGACCAGTTTCTGCACTTGTTACGTTTTTTTTGCTTCTCTTTCTTTCAGTTTTTTGTTTGCATGCCAAATATGCAAAAAGCTTTGGCGCTTGTAAATTTCCACGCCTGCATCTGTGTGTGTGTGTGAATGTGTGTGTGTGTGTGTGTTTGCATATAATGATTATTGTAGGTACAAGTGCGAGAAATCGTGTTAGATCGCGGGTAATAAATTTAGACACTCAACTATGTTTAAGGAGTCCTGCCACGGCAACGTCGCAGCTCTCAGCTTCCAGCTCCCAGCTCCCAGCTCCCAGTTCTCAGGTCTCAGGTCTCAGTTCTTTCCAGTTGCAAGCCCAGTAATGGAGGCAAACGGCAATGTCTCAGCCAAAGTTGTTGTTGTTGTTGTTGTGGTTGGTAGTTTTAAGCACTTCCTTTTATTATATTTTATGGCCACTTGTTTTTCTCGTCGGATCTGCGCTGCCAACGTAGTTGTTGCTGTTGTTGTTGGCTAGTTGCAGTTATTTTAGTTTAGTTTTATAAGTAGTCATCTAGCTGCACTTGGTATCGTCTTTGTGCTTTAATATGCCATTAGATAGTTGAGCATGCTAACATTAATAGACAGCGGCTTTTACTTATTGCTCTTATATGTATGTGTATGATATTGTCATTTGCGGAAAGTTTCTTGACAGCTGCAGTAGACAATATGCATATAAACTATAGTTGGAAATCGTTGACAAAAACTATAAATATATCTAGCTGCAGCTTGCAATTAGAGTTCAGACTCTCTTTGTTTTCTTAAGATAGCTTGTAAGCCCCAAAACTGAGAACACATGATATTTTGTGGAAATTGTAATTGAAATTTGTAAGTAATAGCCGATAACTTCAGCAGTAGGTTACTTCAAAATATTCTGATTAGATTGACAGCTAAAAGAAGTGAAACATGAGTTGGAAATTACAATATATATATATCTCTTGAGCTGTCATTATTCTTATCATGAGCGTAAATCCTAAGGTTATACAATGTTTAATTTGCGCAGATAATTGCTATATAAGCTCCTTCTAGGGCTTCTGTTTGTCAGTACTACTTTCACCCTTCATCATGGCAACTCAATTTAAGTGGCAGCTTCTTCTATTTGGCATTCTTTTCTATCAATCGAATGTCGAAACTCGATCCTCACAACTGGGACGCATTGTAAACGGTTCCTATGCAAAAGCCAAACAAATTCCATATCAGGTTTATTTCGATACACATTCGAATTACCATTGGCGTGGAACCATTGGCCATTGGCGGCATTATAATTTCAGAGAGAATTGTCCTCACTGCTGCTCATTGCGTGGACGGGGAGTTGTAAGTAAAATGTAACATATAGTCAGTGATAACATGTTAATTTACTAAATAACTCATATATACATATAAAGCGATGAGGTTCAAATATACTTTGGAGCAGTGGATAGATCCAATGCACACGAAACGGGACAACAACGTTTGAGAGTACCACGAAAGAATATTGTATTTCATGAAGAATGGGACCTAAGTCAACTTATCAACGATATAGCTCTAATTAAACTGACAGCTGATCTGCAATTTGACGAATATATTCAGCCAGCTAAGCTGCCCAATCCAAAAGAAACATATGAGAATCAGGAAGCTGTTGCCTCTGGTTGGGGTGCTATAAAAGGTATTTCCTTGTATTATATATTACTTAATATTATTTACCAACACTCTTTACTATAGACCATCGGCATATCCCGCAGCTACAATATTATAATGTCAATATTATACCAAATAAGACGTGCTGGAAATTAGTTGCTACTTATGCTGGGTTTATTTTATTCTCTCCGTCATCTTGGATTTGTCTCGAGCCAAGTGCAAGCTCTCCATGCTTTGGCGACTCTGGAGGTCCTTTAGCAATACGGAATGCGGATAATTCAAGTACTGTGGTGGGCATCGCTTCATTTGTAATGGATAGGGATTGTACGACTAATCGTCCTTCTGTTTACACTCGAGTTTCATCTTATTTGAAATGGATTGAAAATACTATCAGTTCATTACAATAAATTTATAATCGTACAAATCAACATATAACGAAGTAAATATTAAATATGTGAACATTAACAGACAGCGACTTTTACTTATTGTGGAAAGTTTCTTGAATGCTGCCATAGATAATATGCATATCAAATATAGTTAGTAATAGTTTACAAAAATTAGAAATGACACTGGCAACACTTTTGCAGCTTGGAATTACAGTTCCAACTCTCATTGTTTACTTGAGTTAACTTCTACACCTCGAAATTGAATGGATATATAATATATTCTGTAAGTAAGAGCCGAGCTTAAACAGTAGGTTACTTCAAAATATTCTGATGAGATTGACAGTTAAAAGAAGTGGAACATCATTTAAAAATTACTTGTGCTGTCATTATTCTTATCATGATAGTAAATCGCAATGTTATGCAATTCTTAATTTGCAAAATTCTTTGCTATTTAAACTCCTAGTAGGGCTTCTGTTTGTCAGTAGTACTTTTACCTCCCATCATGGCAGCTCAATTAAAGTGGCAGCTTTTTCTACTTGGCATTCTTTTCTATCAATCGAGTGTCGAAACTCGATCCACACTGGCACGTGTTCTAAACGGTTCCTATGCAAAAGCCAAGCAATTTCCTTATCAGGTTTATTTCAAGACAGTCAGACCTTTTGGACGGTCAATTAGTTGTGGGGGCATTATAATCTCAGAGAGATTTGTTCTCACTGCTGCTCATTGCGTGGACGGTAATTTGTGAGTAAGGTGTATGAGAATATTCGAGTATATAATGTGATTTAATGACTTTATACATTTAGCAAAGCGGTTGATATGTTGCTTGGAGCTGTGGATAAATCCAACAACCGAGAAACTGGACAAGAACAATTGATAGAACCACGAAAAAATATTGTGTTTCATGAAGAATGGAATAGAAGGGAACTTATCAACGATATAGCCCTAATTAAACTGACTGTTGACTTACAATTTACCGACTATATTCAGCCAGCTAAGTTGCCTAGTCCTAATGACGCATACGACAATCAAATAGGTGTTACTTCTGGTTGGGGTGATACAGGAGGTATACCTTTATATCATATAATAAGTAGCAATATTATTCATCAACACTCTTTACAATAGCCTCTCAATCAACTCCTCTGCTGAAATATTTTGATGTACGCATTATGCCAAATAAGGAGTGCCAGCAATTAGGTTATGAACCAATCGTTTGGCCATCCTGGATTTGTATCGAGCCAAGTGCAAGCTCTCCATGCGATGGCGACTCTGGAGGTCCCTTAGCAATAAGGAATGCTGATAATTCTAGCACTGTGGTTGGCCTTACTTCATTTGTAATGGATAAACAATGCGCGACTCATCGTCCTTCTGTGTTCACGCGAATTTCATCTTATTTGAAATGGATTGAAAAGACTATCAGTTCATTACAATAATTCTCTTATATTATATTCATAAATGATCGGTAAAATCAACATATAATGAAATAAATATTAAACATGTGAACATTAATAAGCAGCGGCTTTTGCTTATGTCTCTTATATGTATATGATATTGTCATTGTAAAAGGTTTCTTGAAAGTGCGATAGTTAATATGCATATAAACTATAGTTAGAAACTATTAACAAAAATATAATCATCACTGGCTGCAGCTTATAATTAGAGTTCGACTTTCATTGTTTTCCTGAGATAGCTTCCATGCCCAGAGAATGAAAGCCATATAATATATTATGGAAATTGGTAATTGATAGTTTTAAGTAATATCCGATAACTTAAACAGTAGGTTACTTTAAAATACTTGATAAGATTGACAGCTAAAAGAAGTGAAACATGAGTTGAAAATTACAATATATATATCTCTTGAGCTGACATTATTCTTATCATGAGCGTAAATCCTAAGGTTATACAATATTCATACTGCGTAGATCTTTGCTATATAAACTCCTTCTAGGGCTTCTGTTTGTCAGTACTAGTTTAACCTTCCATCATGGCAACTCAACTTAAGTGGCAGCTTCTCCTATTTGGCATTCTTTTCTATCAATCGAATGTCGAAACTCGATCCACACAACTGGGACGCATTGTAAACGGTTCCTATGCAAAAGCCAAGCAATTTCCTTATCAGGTTTATTTCGATACACATTCAAATTATCAGTGGCATGAAACCTGCGCCGGCATTATAATTTCAGAGAGAATTATCCTCACCGCTGCTCATTGCGTGGACGATGAGTTGTAAGTAAAATGTAACCTATAGTCAAGGATATGTTATTTAACGAATTAATATATAATATACATATAAAGCGATGCGGTTAAAATATACTTTGGAGCAGTAGATTTATCCAAAGCACACGAAACAGGACGACAACATTTGATAGTACCACGAAAAAATATTGTGTTCCATGAAGAATATGACGAAAGTCAATCTGTCAACGATATAGCTCTAATTAAACTGACAGCAGATCTGGAATTTGACGAATATATTCAGCCAGCTAAGTTGCCAAATTCGAACGAAGCATACGACAATCAAGAAGGTGTTGTCTCTGGTTGGGGTGCTGTAAAAGGTATATCCTTATATCATATCATATGTAATAATGTTCACCAACACTCTTTACAGTCTTAAGTAACGGCACAAGAGAATATTCACCTCTGCTGAAATATTATAATGTCAATATTATACCAAATAAGACGTGCTGGAAATTAGCGAATACTTTTTTAAGGTTTATTGCCTTCTTTCCGTCATCCTGGATTTGTCTCGAGCCAAGTCCAAACTCTCCATGCTTTGGCGACTCTGGCGGCCCTTTGGCAATAAGGAATTCTGATAATTCTAGTACTGTGGTTGGCATTACTTCATTTGGAGATCATATTTGCCGGATTAATCGTCCTGCTGTTTACACTCGAATTTCACCTTTTTTGAAATGGATTGAAAAGACTATCAGTTCATTACAATAAATGTATATGTTTGTATATTCGTGAATTATACATGAGCTGGAGAATCGTACCACTGAAAATATAATGAAATAAATTTTAAATATGTGAACATTAATAGACAGCGGCTTTTAAATATTGTTCATATTGTGAAAAGCTTCTTGAATGCTGTAATACATAATATGCATAGCAAGTATGGTTAGAAATTGTTAACCAAAGTTATAAATATCTCTGGCTGCAGATTGTAATTAGAGTTCTGACACTCATATAATATATAATATATAATATATAATGGAAATTGTAATTGATAGTTTTAAGTAATAGCCGACAACTGACACAGTACTTGAAAATATTTTGATTAGGTTCTTCAATTCTAAATTACATATTAAAAGGAAATTATTAATTTGTTAAACGGGACTAAAAGACATGTATACTTATTTATATATATAATAGAAAGAAAGAAACTGTTTGCAGCAACGAATAAGTAATACGATTACTAATTATCCATTTAAGCTGCACAAACGATAGGCAGTTCGATTGTATCTATATTTATCATTAGCTTCCCATAGTTGTGATTGTTGACTTTACCTCTTCACACAAGAGAAACTCACATAGTAAATCGTATTGTCAATTCCTTTGGCAAACCTTCCAGCTAAATGTTTCGCTTGACATTTTTCCATGCCATTAAAGACCGAAATCAAACCATATTTTTGCTGTTCGTATTTCTTTTTGCTTGCTTATGACTTTTCACCATTGCACTCGACTCCGCGGGCCAAATGGTTGATTTGGTTGTTGTTGGCTGTTGTTGTTGGTTGTTGGTGTTTGTTGCTGTTGTTATTGCTGGCTGGATGCCATAAGTGAATGGCGCTAGCTGAGCCCGCCCAGCGTCGAGTGCCCTTACTGCAGGCGCCCGGATTCGATGGCACAGAGACAAAGAGTCAAAAGCACAGAGCGTTGTTATTATTAGTAGATGTCATATTAGAGCCAGCGGAAAGCAACAGCAACAACAACAACAACAACAACAACAATGCAGTTCCAACTTCACTTTTAGCCACGATATTCAATTTTGAAGCGCCGCATGGGGGCAGAGGCAACAACAACAGCAACAACAACAACAACAACTCCTTGCAGTTTCAATTTTCGTTTGCAATTTGGCAATTGAACAAGTTATTGTTGTTGTTGTCTTCGATTTCGATAACATTTCGACATTTTCGCCAGGGCTGAGTTTTAATTGAATTGCTGTTGTTTTTGTTTCTCTCATTTTGTGGCAGGTGCAAAAAGCTGCAAGCTGAAACTGAGAGTGACGCAAAGAAACAAAAAAAAATAACAAGCGGGAAAGGATTATCTTCGGCGTGCCAAAGATTTTATACTCTTTTCGAACCTTTAGACAATTTTCACTCTGCTAAATGCAGCACTTTCATCTGTAAAAATTGATATCATATGATATCAATTTGAATTGAAATATTAAATTTATTTCCAGTTGTATGGCAGTTTTATGATATAGTGATCCGATCCGGCCGGCTCCGATCAATGTGATGTATGTTTGTATAATATGTATCTGTGCAAAGTTGCGATAGCTTTGAAAACATGGGATTTATTGGCAAAACCGACTTCCAGTTGTATGGCAGCTATAAGATATAGTGGTCCGATCCGGCCGGTTCCGACCAATGTGCTGTCCCTTTGAATAATAAGTCTTTGGGCAAAGTTTTATAGCGATAGCTCAAAATCTGAGGGACTAGTTTGCATACATACAGACAGACAGACGGATAAGGCTAGATCAATTTGTTTTGTCATTCTAAGCATACTGGCAGCAACTTTTGGGGGTCTCAGACGCTTCCTTCTATGCGTTACAAACTTCAGCACAAACTTAATATACTATTTTCTTCGAAAAGAGTATAAACACTCGATGCTGTCTCGTATTTTAATTAGATCAGAGCAAGGTCGTCTTGTGGCGACAAAAACGCATGCATAACAAATTTGTAGCTGCGGTGCCTCTTTACACACGCACACACACAAACACACTCGCACACACACACACACACTTACACTTACACTTAGTCTTATGCAGAAACGGAGACACATCAAAACCCACTTTGGCAGGCTTTTAGCTCTGCCATAATTCAAACCGATAAGCGATCTTAACTATCTACACGATCTGGACAGGCTGGCAGACAGTCGCCCCAGTCCAGTCCAGTCTCCAGTCCAGTCGTCCATGTCGTAGAACTCGCTGCCAATTGCATTTTGGCTTCTTCTTGGCCAGTTTCGTGTCGCTGCCTTTTTGGTCTCTCTCTCTCCTTTTGGCTGCCCGCCTGTGACAATATTTGCATGGCAGGTTGCTTGAAATTGCAATTGGATGGACTCGGAGTTGGAGTTGGAGGTTGGAGTAGACCGTTATCGGCGTGCGCTATCAGCGCCATCATCTCATCATCAATGTGGCATCATCAACGCGAAATGATCGCAAATTATCTGCGTTAAGAGTCGATTACAGCGCTGCCACACTTAATGGTTTTGTGACGTCTTAAAGGTTCGATTTTGTAACTAATGGCGGCATACATTAAACGATTCCGATTCCGATAACACTCGATTTTAGTGCGATCTTTTAATGCACTGCTTGTTAGCCATTGTGAATGACGGAGTCAACAAGCTGATGGAATTGATTCAACATGTGTTTGGGAACTGCAATTGTGAATAGTCTTTCTGTTATAAACTAAGACAAGATACGATGACATTCTTGCAGATTATTATATATTTATTAATTTAAATATCATTTATAAACAACAAAAGCTCGTTGTTTAGTCGATTGTTTCTATGGTTACAATAACTTATCCTTCAAGCGATTACTATGTGATATAGTGGTCCGATCTGATCAACTCCGGCCTATGTACTGTCTGCTGATACATATCCTACACATGTAAAACTAAAACCTAATGATCTTCTGCTCATACTCCTTATTGCCTCTAATATAATTCAAAATGTCTTCAATTATTTAAAATAATACTGAATGACAGACCCTTAACATTGAGGTATTGCTTATAATTGTTTATGTTTTAGAGCATAAAGCGTTTAAGCCTTCGCTATATCTGGTATTTGTAATTTAGTTTAGCTGCCCTCCATACGACTTTGAGAAGTGGAAAACTCTCCAATTGTAACAAAGTTGTTGCAAATTAAAATTTCAATATAGCTGTCTTATTCTTATCATGAGCGTAAATCCTAAGGTTATACAATGTTTAATTTGCGCAGATATTTGCTATATAAACTCCTTCTAGGGCTTCTGTTTGTCAGTACTACTTTCACCCTTCATCATGGCAACTCAATTTAAGTGGCAGCTTCTTCTATTTGGCATTCTTTTCTATCAGTCGAATGTCGAAACTCGATCCTCACAACTGGGACGCATTGTAAACGGTTCCTATGCAAAAGCCAAACAGTTTCCATATCAGGTCTATTTCGAAACACACTCGAATTTCAAATGGATTTCATCCTGTGGAGGCATTATAATTTCAGAGAGAATTATCCTCACGGCTGCTCACTGCGTGAACTTTGAGCCGTAAGTAAAATTTAATATATAATGAAGTATAACATGTTAATTAATGAAATAATTCATATATACATATAAAGCGATGCGGTTAAAATATACTTTGGAGCAGTGGATAAGTCCAAAGCACACGAAACAGGACGACAACATTTGATAGTACCACGAAAAAATATTGTATTTCATGAAGAATATGATAATAGTCAAAAGATCAATGATATAGCTCTAATTAAACTCACAGCTGATCTGCAATTTGACGAATATATTCAGCCAGCTAAGTTGCCTAATTTTAAAGAAACATACGACAATCGAGAAGGTGTTGTCTCTGGTTGGGGTGCTACTGGAGGTATATCCTTATATCATATCATATGTAATAATGTTCACCAACACTCTTTACAGTCTTAAGTAATGGCACAAAAGAAACTTCACCTCTGCTGAAATATTATAATGTGAATATTATGACAAACAAATCGTGCTGGAAAATAAGCTATAACCCATTCCGTCCTTCATCCTGGATTTGTCTCGAGCCAAGTCCAAACTCTCCATGCTTTGGCGACTCTGGTGGCCCTCTGGTAATAAGGAATTCTGATAATTCTAATACTGTGGTTGGCATTACTTCATTTGGAGATGGATTATGCCAGACTAATCTTCCTGCTGTTTACACTCGAGTTTCATCTTATTTGAAATGGATTGAAAGGACTATCAGTTCATTGCAATAAATCTATTATATTATATTCGTGAATTAACAATGAGCTGGAAAATCGTACCACTCAAAATGTAATGAAATAAAAATACAATTTGATTTTATTTTAAGCCATCAGCCTAAACCAAACATTATTGGTTCAAACCCAGCGCAGTAAAACTCGTTGCTTATTGCAGCTGCTCTTTTGCACTCAGCTTGATAAGTCAGATAATTAAATATCGCTGAATCGTTGCATTTCGATAATTGCAATTCGATTGCTTTCAGTCTCTCCTGCTGCTGCTGCTGCTGCTGTGTGCTGTTGCTGCCACAAATTGTGGCTACTGTTTGGCATTGAGTAAGCCACCCGTTGCCTGAGCCGCTTTCGTATCGCATTTAATCTCTTCCTGGCAGCCGGCTGCTGCTACTCGTGTTGCCAAAAATCGCTTTGGCAACGCTTCTTAGGCTTTAGCGTTTGATCTCATCATCATCATCATCGTCATCATCATCGTCATCATCATCAGCATCATCAGCATTGGCAAACAGTGGCAGCTGGATGCAGCCCTCCTTTGCCTCCCCCAGCTCCTCCTCCTTGCCGGCTATTCCTTGTGCGCGGCAATTCATTCTGCAAAGGACATCAAACAGATGCGGCGATCGCTTCTAATTTGCATAAACATTCGTTTAACATTTATCCCCCAAAAACGTTTTCGTTGTCGCTCTTTTCTCCTTGCAACATTGTGTGTGCTTCTCGCTGGCGCTGTGCCTCAAAAAGTCGTCATAATCGTCGACATTTTTGGCTGGGGCCAACCACAATTTTTGTTATCCCTGCCGATTTCATTTCATTTCTTGATTCCGAAAACCATTTAAGCACAAAATAACCGCTTTTGACAACACCAACAACTGCTGCAACAACAGCAACAGCAGTCGCAACAACAGTAGCCAGAAATCGATGCTAATCTTAGCCGGGCAGAGGCAAAAATGTGGTCGCCATTTCCAGTTTACTTTCGATACCCTGTAAAATACTTGCTAAGCATGTTAAGGGCATACTTGCGGCCCTTCGCTGCTCAAAAGGGAGAGTTAATTTAGGTAAGTTCCTGAAGAGATGTTGATATAATAATTCTGAATAATATCAATAATTCTTTAAAACTAATATATGTATATTAATGTATGCCATATTTATGATATATCAGCATATATGTTTAAAGAAAAGTTTTCTAGTATTTTAATAATTATTTATATGCATTTATTTTGAAACATATTCAAGATTTGTACTTTTACTATTTAGTAAGTTAACCCTTAAGGTATTCTTCGGTCAATCAGTCCCTATTTGATCATTTTCGTTGTCTCATCGTAAAGTACATAAACCAACTGCTCGAAGCTAAGGCAAATAAATGGAGTTGTCGTTGTTCGTTTTGCATTCGTCCTGCTGCTGCTGCTGCTGAAGTTGTTGCCTTTATCGCAAATATGAGAAATCAATGGAATGTGAATACAAAAAATACAACAACTCAATTTCCCGCAAATATGCAGCTGTTGGCCTTAAAAGAGTGGATAAATGTACCTAAAGTGCCTGCCTAATTGTTGAATTCGGCACAGAAATATATACATATATAAATCAATATGTTGGTTAATCGTAACTGGCAGCTTTTCTTATGCGGCTCCACCTTAAACAATACGCCCATTTGCAGGCAATTAGCTGGCAGTCTATCAGCAGTAGAGCCTCGTCTCCACTCCTGCTCCCTGCTCCCATTTGGCACCAAGACAGCTTTCTACATTGTGACAGGTTTGCCAACCTACCGAAATGCCATTCGAGTCGACCCAAATTGGAACTTTGGCCAACGAGTCGCACACAAACTGTTAAAACTCAACTTTTGCATTCAAATTGCATTTCTATTTGTTTGGCAGTTGGAAAGGAAGTTGCTGGCCGCCCCCCCTCGGGCGCTAAGCAATAATTGCAGCATGTAATACAAAATTAACATACAAACTCCGCAGACACCCACAAAAACAACTCAATTAAAAAAGCTAGCGAGTCGAGTTTGCCATTACGAGTGGTCGCAAAAGGGTTTTTGCAGCGAGGAGCAAGTTTTTGCC
This sequence comes from Drosophila flavopinicola, assembly GCA_035042425.1. Classification (NCBI taxonomy): domain Eukaryota; kingdom Metazoa; phylum Arthropoda; class Insecta; order Diptera; family Drosophilidae; genus Drosophila; species Drosophila flavopinicola. Next base: position 379,913 of record JAWNLL010000452.1, on the reverse strand, counting down.
TTAAACGCTGCTCGTTAGCCAGTTGCCAATTTGGGCTTTTGGCCTGGCCAACAACTGTCGCCATTGCCATTGATTGGCATTTGAGCTGCGCGTGCGCGTGTCTTTCAAGCCAAACAATTAATTTGAATAATTAGCAGCTAACGACGATTGAGGACACCGAGCAGGCACAGAAGGCGACAGCAAAGCAGCTCAACCTGGTCTGGAGACGACTGTCACGCCATTGCCAGCTGAAAAATAAAGAAGGAAAAAACGAAACAAAATGCATTTGGCACTTGAGAATTTATGTGTGTGGAAGGAGCTGCTGCTGCTGCTTTGGAGCTATAGCTGGAGCTGGAGCTGTAGCTGGAGCTGGAGGCGAGTACGTCACGCGAAATGATGAATTACTCGCCGGGGACGCGCGTCAGTCTTTGATGAGAAACGACAGCGTGAAATTAGACAAAAGGATATGGGCCAGAGGGAGTTGTGCGTGTGTGCGAGCGAGTGTGCGAGTGTGCGTGTGTGTGTGCGAGTGCCACATGTGCGCCTGTCTGGCAGTTTGACTTTGCACTCGAAAGGCAGCAACAGCAACAACAACAACAACAAGGCATACCGACTTAATGAAGATGACGTGAACACCTAGCCTGGCCCTGACTCTGGCTCTGGGCGTGTTTTAATCCTTGCCGCCATTGGTTAGGTGTTTGTTGCCTTGTCCTTGTTGTTGTTGCTTTGTCGCAGCGCGCACACAAGGCGTTAATTTATTACAAATTATTATGATTCCTTGTTGCTTTCTGATGTTTTTCCGTGATTTTTTATGCCGTTTGGCTGTCATAACTGCCGGCAGGCAGCAGCAGGAAACAACAACAACAACAACTCTCGTTGAAGACGTCTAGACAAATGCACTTCAAAGGTTAACATGATAAATGTCGTTTGTTGCATGTGACGCGACAACTTTCCAGTTGCTGTTGTTGCCGCAGCTGCAGTTGTTGCAACACTTGTGGCGTGGCAAATGGCAAAATGTCGCCGCAATGCAGTTGGGGATTTGTTTCGCGCTCGCCTTCCTTTTCTTCTTGTTATTGTTGTTGCTATTGCTCTCAAGGCAATTATTAAGCTAAGCAAGTCAACAAATTAATCAAAGACGTGAGCAATTAAAGTGGTTGCTGTAGGAAAAAAAGGATTGCAGCGGATCAGAAGAGCTTGAGTTGGCTAAGGCAAAAACAGTAGCTTATGCCACTTGGCACTATTGTAGTCATTAAGAGGTGAAGAGATAAGAACTATAGAACTATTAAACACGATACAAATTCTCATGCTTTCAACGCCAAAGAAAGTCAAGTCTCTAATTGTTGCCGTTTTCATAACAACAACAACAACAACAGCAGCAGCAGCAGCAGAGACAAATAAAATAAACTTGTCCATTGCCAATTTTGACAACTGGCTAACTGCAGGGGCGAGATTTCTTCATCTTTATTCACAGGCTGCACTCATATGTGGCACAGTGATGCGATGCTGAGAGCATATATTGCCGCTGGCGACACCAACAGCAACAGCAACAGCAATAGCAAAAGCAACAACGGCAATCACAGGCCGAACCACAACCGCAACAGCAACCACAGCAATAGGAACAGCAGCAACAGCAGCAACAGTAACAACAGCAACAACAGCAGCAACAGCAGCAACAGCAACAACAACAACACAAACAGGCAACACTAACAAGCGACTTTAGCCAAATTAAGTTGTCCAGTTTGCGGTGTACGCACAGCGGGTTGCAAATAACAATCTCCTGTTTACAGCGGCAGCAGCAACAGTAACAACAACACTAGCAACAACAACAACAACACACTAACAAACAACAGCAATCAAAATTGCAATGCAGCAATATGAACAACACAGAACAACAACAGCAACAACAGCAACAACAAGAGCAACAACACAACTGCAACGACCTAAAAAAACGCGTTTAACTCATATTTCTTGCCAGTCTTTCGCCTAGGCTACCATTTGTACCCCTTCTACGGCCCTCCCCCCTGGGCACCTATGTGCATTACTTATATAAATTGTCAATATTTGACACATTTACGTGCCAACAAAAATAACAAAATAAAAGTCAATTTACAAAAAGAAAAGGTACAAATCTTGGCAATACAAAAATTTATCAACTGCCCAACAAAAAGACTGAAAGTTTGGTATAACGAAACTGAGATACCCTAGAAAACTGAGAAAATGAGATCTATGGCAATCTGTATCTGTATCTGTATCTTTTTCTATTTCTATATTTAAGTATCTTGGCATTTGTAGCTTTATATTCTACATCTATGGAAATCGATATATATATATATATATATATCTATATTTTTTTATAAATCTGTACTTAAGTATTTTGGCATTTGTATTCATTACTCATCTATGTATATATCTATGCCTGCATTTTATCTATATCTATGAAAATCGATATCTATATCTATACCTTTTACTATTTCTATATTTAAGTAGTTTGGCATTCGTAGCTTTATATTCATTACTCTTATCTGTATCTATATCTGTATTACATCTATATGTAGGGAAATCTATATCTATATCTATTTCTATTTCTATATTTAAGTATTTTGACTTTGTGTAGCTTTACATTCATTACTCATATGTCTATAACTATGCCAGTATCCTTATCTACATCTCCATCTATATATCTATATTTGCTTTTAGTATCTACAACTAATTTATATCTTATTTATTTCCATACTTTTGTCTATAAATTTATTAATGAATAATTTATGTGCATTGAACAACTTCCTGACTCTGCGCAGCTACCCCCAGCAATGTTATAAAATCTCAATTAAAATCATCAAGTTAAATCATATATTAAGTTAATTTTAGCAAGGCATCAATAATTTAGCACATTACGTAAGCTCAGGTGTTGTTTTTGATGCTGTTGTTGTTGCGCACGCGCATCGCTGTTGCTGTTGTTGCTGATGTTGCTGCTGCTGTTGCCGACAGTTGGCCAGCAAAAATTATTAACTAAAAAAGCACAAAAATTGCAAAAAAGATTGCTGCGAAATTGACATTTGCTCGTTAATGTGGCCAGGCCACTTGGCAACTTGGCCACTTGGCTGTCTGTCTGTCTGTCTGTCCAATTGTCCAATTGTCCATGTGGAGCTGGTTGTTGTTGTTGTTGTTGCTGTTGTTGTTGTTGTTGTTACCTCGTCCGCCAGTTGACCAGCCTCGATTGCTTTGTTGCCGCCGTTGCATGCGACTGCCAATAATTTAGAGCTTTTAATAAAAATGTTGCTGCTGTTGCTGCAACACCAGAAACATTCGGCGGCGGCATTCATACGGCGACTGTACAAGATTTATATCATAATTTATTTATTAATTTCATTAAGTAAATTTTATTTGATGAATGACGTTGTCTGCGTTTTGGCTGCCTTGTTTTATGCGCTTGTTGTTGTTGCTGATTTTTTTAAACAGTTGCCATTGGCGGCTGCCGAAATTTTGATTATTGCTGCTGCAACAGCAACAGCAACAAACGAGCCAATAAATAATCCCAAAATTACATTTACAACCGACAGAGTGTTTAATGGGGCGGTTGGCCAAATGAAGACTGAGTTGCGATTTCGTTCAGGAAGTAGTTTTCGATCGACAGTCGTGGAAAGTTATAAGACAAATCTTGGCCAACTCAATCGATCTTCTTACTGCTGCCCTTTCATCCTTGTATAATTCGGTATAAATATGCACTCAGTCCATTCGAAACTGAAAAGCTGTTTTCGTCTTACAACATTGCACATTCCGTATTATTAAATAACAATAAGCATCAAATTGAATTGCAGTTTGAATAATAATTTTCAATTTAGGCGAACATAAAACACTGATTAAAAATGCATTCAAATTTATATACAATAATAAAACTGAAATGCCGTCGCTTATAAATTTCGGCAAATAAACGACTAAGAAATAATCGAACGCTTTAATGTTAAATGCTTTAAGTTTTGCGCCATCGGTGCAACAATAGCAACAACAACAACAGCAACAACAGCAACAACGAAAAATCAAAAGTCCACAAAACTGACGACCAAAATCAATTGCGACGTTAAACTTTAAGACCCCATCAAGCCGATGACTATTGGGGGGATGAGGGGGATGGCCAGAGGAGCCAGTTGGGCGGAGGAGGGGGAGGGGGAGGGGGGACAGCTTTGTTTTCGCTGTCTAGCTCTGGCAGAATTGAAGGTTTCAGCTCTGGGAGCTGCTGGCTGGCCAAACAAAATCGCAACGTTGGAGCGTTGCCAAATTCAATGGATTTTACTTTTCGCTTTTCAAAAACTCAACGCTTGCTGCTGTCGTGACCAATTAGTGAGTCGACTCATTGCTCGCGGGTGGGGGTCGGCCAGGTGGGATGGGGGCAGGTGGGGGACGCTTCGTTACCTGGTCGCACAGGCGCACGTCAGCCTGTCCAGACCAGACCAGGCCAGACCAGGCAGGCAGGCACTTGCACCGGCTGCCAAGGAATATATAGAGACAGCAAAACCAAGTTGCAGTCGAGTCGCGCACTTTACATTCAAATATTTTGTGACACAAAACGTTTGTTGTTGCAGTTGCAGTGGCATACATTGTTGTTGTTGTTGTTGTTGTAGTTGCGGTTGCTATGACTGGTAGTTTTACTGGGTCTTGCCTGGATATTTGCTTAAGCTTTTGTCTGTGGCAAATTTTTGGGCGTGTTCGCCATTGCGTTTTTCTATACCCTCACAAAAGGCACAAAACGTCTGGGAACTTTGCTTTAAAATCTACATATTACATTTCCCATTTGATTTATGATCTTGTACTGAACATATTGAATCAATTTACTGCCAAAAAATATACCAAGCAATAAATGTTAAGAAATATACATAGACCTAAGTCATTAAGATCCCTAATTCTTCATAAAGTAAAATATATTTCAAATTTATTTGAATACGAAGAAAGTCAGTTAAATTTAAAAATATTACATTTGTTTTATAAATTCTTTAAAATTTAATTAAACCTATTTATCTTTTAACATTTAATCTTATCTTTATTTATTTTGTTAGCTAACCTTACTTCATTATTCAACTTCTAGAGGCTTATTGTGACAACCTTTGCAAAGGCTTAATAGTTTAGCAAGGGTATTTAAGTTTCTCAACGTCTCTCTTATCCTTGCTTCCACTTTAATCCAGCATTTCAGCTTAAGAGATACTCAAGCATATTAGTCAGCATGTCAGGAGGCCAAAAGCAGATTCTATGACTCACGAATCCTCCCGAAGTGGGAAAGAGTGAGATAACACACAGAAGCAGGACACAGAAGCAGGACGGCTGGCTGGCTGGCTGGCTGGCTGACTGGTTGGCAGCAAACTTGAAAATCTGCTGAGAACTAACTGACAGTGTACACAAGCAACACTAATTGCTGCAGCATTGCAAACAGACAAAGACAGCAGACATGGAACAACCGTTGAACAGTAGTAAACATACAACAAGAGCTGTGTGTTTTAAAAACTTAACGGCTTGAATGCAACTAACAAACGACAACAACAAAAGTCCAGCTAAACAACTCAATTAACACAACAATTTCACCGAATCGAGCCAAAGTTTTTATCAAAGTACGTCGCCCTTTTTGCACTAAAACTTACGTACAACCTGTTTGGAAGCTCATCGCCACTTGATAGTGCAAATTTATGCAGCCTCTGCTAAGGAAAAAGTACTCACAACCAATCTTGCAAAGAATCCATCCAGAAGAATCGAGAGCCGTTGAGCAAATATTGTATTAAGACAAGTGAGGCAGGATTATCTTCGTGCTGAAGATTTGTATACTCCTTTTGACTCTGTGGATAGATCTCACTAGCTTATATTTAACGCTTATGCATATGTTATATTATAGTTCGCAACTTATTCGCAGATATCCCTCTGCACATGCTTCTTTCCAATCCGGTCTTTCTCGGTTCCGAACAGTGTGCTGTCCCTTTGAATAATAAATATCTGTGCAAAGTTTCATCGCGATAGCTTTAAAAACATGGGATATATGGCCAAAACCGACTTCGAGTTGTATAAGGTATAGTGGTCCGATCCGGCTGGTTCCCACCAATGTGCTGTCCCTTTGCATAATAAGTCTATGTGCAAAATGTCATTGCGAAAGCTCAAAAACTGAGGAACTAGTTTGCATACATACAGACAGACAGACAGGCAGAAGGACATGGTCAGATCAATTTGTTTTCATTATTCTAAGCATACTGGTGGTAACTTTTGGGGTCTTCGATGCATCCTTTTATGCATTACATACTTCAGCACATAGTTATGAGTATAAACACATATATTTGTTTAATTCTTCAGAGATTCACATTTAAATTTTATTACTTTATTCAAATTTATGTTTTATTACATTATTCACATTTATGTTTTGTTACTTTATTTCAAGTTATGCAAGAGATATGATTCACTTTGATTTTAATAGATACTTTAAAATCCAATCCACATATTCTGAAACTCGAGTGTAAACATCCGGCTTTTGATTTCTACAATCAGTATACAATGTAGTAAGCCCCACCAACATATAAGTCTGTTCATCGAGTCGCACTACCAAGGGGCCACCAGAGTCGGCGTTGCACTTGTTGCTTTCAGTGGGCTCGAGACAAATCAGGGATTGTGGCATAAAGGTGCCAGGGTTAAATTTGTGTACTAGGGATGTGCACTTCTCACTCGATAGAATTTGTCCACTCAAATAGTTCAGCTTCGGCATCGTTGTTGGATTCTTGTAAGCTTCGCGATATTTCCAAAAAGAGGCAACAGCGTTAAGTTTGTCGTACGACTCAAGATTAGGCAGCCTAGCTGGTTTAATATAGGTATCATATTGCAGGTCAGCTGGCAGCCTAATTAGAGCTATATCGTTGATAAGTTGTTTACTGTCCCAATCTTCGTGCACCACAATAGACTCTGGTCTTACCATCACACGTTGATGTCCTGCTTCCTTGGGATTAGATATATTGACAGCTCCAAATTGAATTTGAAGCGCCTTCCTTTATATGTACATAGAATAGAAGGTTTGTCAGCATTATATCCTTGAATATTGCCTGAGGTCAACTTACGGTGGAGGATCCACGCAATGAGCTGACGTTAGGATATATCTCTCATCGATTATAACGCCGCCACAAACATGTTGCCATTGATACGATATGTATTTTTGGATGGATACTTGATATGGAAACTCCTTGGCTTTAGCAATGGACCAGCGTTCCGGTTGGGAGGACTCGGCTTCGACATTCGGTTGATAGAAGAGAATGCCAACTAGAAGTAGCAGCGACTTGAGTTGAGTTTCCATGATGTACAGTTAAAGTCGTACTGACAAACAGAAGGCACCAAGGAGTTTATATAGCAGAGATCTACGCAGTAGGAATGTTATATAACTTAAGGATTTACGTACATGATAAGAATAATGAGAGTTCAAGATTTATGTTGCAGCTAATTAGTTGGGGAATTTCAATTTCAGCAACTTTGCTGCAATCGGAAAACTTTTCCATTTGCCTTGCCTAGCCTAGCCTTGACTTTGACTACAGTATTTGTATCTTATGGATACGTGGCCCGAGCAGCCGTCAATCCGATGTTGGGGCTGCAAGAGGGGTGAACTTAAATTGCTAATACCTGACATGGGAATGTTTTTAACACTTCAGTTGTGTGTTTGGACAACAGCAACAAATGGCAACAACGACAACGACAACAAGAACGAGCCGCAATGACGTGGCCAAAATGGATGCATACTGCCACACTGCCACAAATGCAGATGTGAAGCTGGCTGCCCATCCTCATGCATTTATGCGCAGCCTTGTCGTCGATCTTCCAACACCCGTTTGGCCCCAAAAGCAATGCGCATATATTTATTCTCTGATCGACGTGACTGTCTGTCTGTCCGTCTGATTGTCTCTCTGTCTGGCTGTGTTAGGTGTCAGCTAGCGGGTATTCTTGGCCTTCAGCTGGCTAAAATCAACACCGTACCACCAAACCAGCAGGTGTTTGTTGCAAACGAACGAACGAACAAACAAAGCCAACCCCAAATTGATTTGTCAATCGGTGGAAACCGCTAAAAAAAGAGTTGCGCACATTTCGCTGGCATTTGAAAGCCATTTGAATACATTTCTCAACTGCTTGCCGCGTCTCTCATCGCATATATAGTCTCTTTTGAGAAAGTATGGCGCATTACATTTTAGTAGACGCAAAGCTGCTGGTTGCCAGCTGCGAGTTTGTCGTCGTCGTCGTCGTCGTCGTCATCGTCATCGTCGTTGTCCCTTCGCCAATTTGTTGCTGACACTGCTGACGACTTTGCCTGCAGCGAGATGGCCAGAGACAGGGGGCACAGAGGCACAGGGGCTTGGCCAGGTCTCTCTCTCTGTGGCCGGGACAACAGCAACAGCAATGAAGCGCATAAAAACTAATTGATTGGATGCCAAGATGTTAAGCGCATAACGGCAGCAACAGCAACAGCAATAGCAACTGCTGCTGCTGCTGCTGCTGCACCACAACCAGCAACAGTTGCTCTTGTGCCATGCCACGTTTGAGGCGTTGTCAGTGTGTTTGTCTCGCTCCCGGTTTGGCTTTTCAGCGACTGTTATTCAATTTAAATGCGCTTGCAGCGTCTCTCTGGCCAATGTGTGCTTGGTTAGACCCCGCCCAGCTCTTGGCAACTGCAACTCGCTGCTCGCTTAAATTAATTATTTTTTATTAACTTTTCGCTTATTGATGACATTTTTCAAATTTTCAACATTCCCACAATGCACAAGCACAATTTCAGCTTCAACTTCAACTTCAACTTCAACTGCAACGTCAATGGCAAATTTGTCGCATGCGATTTTTATGCTGATCGTTCGACATTTTTCTTAGCGAACTGAACATTAAATTTGATGGCAAGTTAATAAAATGATATGGCCTTTGGCTCTTTTATATATATGCACATATAAGAACACCGGATGAGCTATAAAGTTCACATATTTGATATTTATTTCATTACAATTTCATTAGGAATATTAGTTTTACAAAGTTAGCTTCATACATTTATTCTAATGAACTGATAGTATTTTCAATCCATTTCAAATAAGATGAAACTCGAGTGTAAACAGAAGGACGATTAGTCGTACAATCCCAATCCATTACAAATGAAGCGATGCCCACCACAGTACTTGAATTATCAGCATTCCTTGTTGCCAAAGGACCTCCAGAGTCGCCAAAGCATGGAGAGCTTGCACTTGGCTCGAGACAAATCCAGGATGACGGAAAGAAGGAAATGTTCTCTAAATAAGTAGGAATTAATTTCCAGCACGTCTTATTTGGTATAATATTGACATTATAATATTGTAGCTGAGGGATATGCCGATGGTCTATAGTAAAGAGTGTTGGTAAATAATATTAAGTAATATATAATACAAGGAAATACCTTTTATAGCACCCCAACCAGAGGCAACAGCTTCCTGATTCTCATATGTTTCTTTTGGATTGGGCAGCTTAGCTGGCTGAATATATTCGTCAAATTGCAGATCAGCTGTGAGTTTAATTAGAGCTATATCGTTGATAAATTGACTTCTATCCCACTCTTCATGAAATACAATATTTTTTCGTGGTACTATCAAACGTTGTTGTCCCGTTTCGTGTGCATTGGATCTATCCACTGCTCCGAAGTATATTTGAACCTCATCGCTTTATATGTATATATGAGTTATTTAGTAAATTAACATGTTATCACTGACTATATGTTATATTTTACTTACAACTCGTTGTCCACGCAATGAGCAGCAGTGAGTATAATTCTCTCTGAAATTATAATGCCGCCACAGGATGGAAGCCATTGAAAATTTGAACGTTTTTCGAAATAGACCTGATATGGAAACTGTTTGGCTTTTGCGTAGGAACCGTTTACAATACGCCCCAGTTGTGAGGATCGAGTTTCGACATTCGATTGATAGAAAAGAATGCCAAATAGAAGAAGCTGCCACTTAAGTTGATTTGCCATGATGAGAGGTAAAAGTAGTACTAACAAACAGAAGGCACCATGAAGTTTATATAGCAAAGATCTGCGCAGTATGAATATTGTATAACCTTAGGATTTATGATCATGATAAGAATAATGACAGCTCAAGAGTAATATATTGTTATTTTCAACTCATGTTTCACTTCTTGTAGCTGTCAATCTAGTCAGAATATTTTCAAGGTTACGCTAACGGCTCTAACTTAAAAATTTCAATTACAATTTCCATAATATATCATGTGTTTTCAGTTTAGGGGCTTACAAGCTATCTCAAGAGAACAATGAGAGTCAGAACTCTAATTATTATTTGTAATTTTTTATAACGATTTCCAACTATAGTTTATATGCATATTGCCCATTGCAGCTTTCAAGAAACTTTTCACAATAAGCGCAATAAGTAAAAGCCGTTATTTATTAATGTTCACATATTTGATATTTATTTCATGATATTTTCATTAGGAATATTAGTTTTACACATCATTTATTATTCATGAAAATATTTTGATAAATTTATTCTAATGAACTGATAGTATTTTCAATCCATTTCAAATAAGATGAAACTCGAGTGTAAACAGCAGGACGATTAGTCTGGCAAAATTGATGTCCAAATGAAGTAATGCCAATCACTGTACCAGAATTATTCGCATTTCTTATTGCCAAAGGGCCACCAGAGTCGCCATGACATGGAGAGCTTGCACTGGGCTCGAGACAAATCCAGGATGACGGAAAGAAGGAAATAAAGTCCATGAAAGATGGAATCAATTTCCAGCACGTCTTATTTGGTATAATATTGACTTTATAATATTGTAGCTGAGGGATATACCGATGGTCTATAGTAAAGAGTGTTGGTAAATAATATTAAGTAATATATAATACAAGGAAATACCTTTTATAGCACCCCAACCAGAGGCAACAGCTTCCTGATTCTCATATGTTTCTTTTGGATTGGGCAGCTTAGCTGGCTGAATATATTCGTCAAATTGCAGATCAGCTGTGAGTTTAATTAGAGCAATATCGTTGATAAATTGACTTCTATCCCACTCTTCATGAAATACAATATTCTTTCGTGGTACTATCAAACGTTGTTGTCCCGTTTCGTGTGCATTGGATTTATCCACTGCTCCGAAGTATATTTGAACCTCATCGCTTTATATGTATATATGAATTACTTCATTAGATAACATGTTATCTCTGACTATATGTTAAATTTTACTTACAATTCAGAGTCCACGCAATGAGCAGCAGTGAGGATAATTCTCTCTGAAATTATAATGCCGCCACAGGATGGAAGCCATTGAAAATTTGAATGTTTTTCGAAATAGACCTGATATGGAAATTGTTTGGCTTTTGCGTAGGAACCGTTTACAATACGCCCCAGTTGTGTGGATCGAGTTTCGACATTCGATTGATAGAAAAGAATGCCAAATAAAAGAAGCTGCCACTTTAATTGAGTTGCCATGATGGAAGGTACTTTAGTACTAACAAACAGAAAGCACAAAGAAGTTTATATAGCAAAGATCTGCGCAGTATGAATATTGTATAACCTTAGGATTTACGCTCATGATAAGAATAATGGCAGCTCAAGAGTAATATATTGTAATTTTAAATTGCAACAACAGAATTTTCAACTTTTCCATGTTGCACATGTTATAGCTTTCAATCTACTTATATTACTGTAACTTAAATTACAAAAACCATGCAAAGTTTGAAGCACCTTGTGCTCTAAAATAAAACCTATCATGAGCAATGACTTGTTAAGGTTCTGTCTTTCACTATTATTTATAATAATTGAAGACATTTCGAAGTGTTATCTCTATTCAGACTTATGTGAGCTCATTAGGTTTTAGTTTGACATATGTATGTAGCTGCTAACGGTTGTTCGTACCGTAGCCCTTTAAATAATCTCTGGCAGTTAATCGCGTCAACTCTTTATCTGGCGACGGTAATTCCACTTTCCTGCACACCAAAATATAAAATGGAAAAGCGCAAAGCAACAACAACAACAACAATAACAGCAACATCAGCAACAGGCAACGGGCAACACTTGAGCATTTATCAAAAGTTATTGCAAATTAATTGCAATCTGCGTGGAGCAATCAGCGGCATCATCTCGAGGCGATCCCGAGACCCCATGGCATTTTCGGCTGCAGTTGCTCTGGCTGTTTGCTGCTTACCAAAATTTATTGATGCCTTATTAGCTGATAATCACAATCACATTTGGCCAGCGCGAGCGAGCGAGAGGCAGGCACAGACGGCGAAGGTGCGTCAGAGAACGGTAAAAAGATCTCAGCCCTGGCATATTAAAGTGCATTAAGATAATTGAAATGGCCAATATAAAAATGTTTTCCCTTTTTTGGGTATTCCTTCAAGCAAATCAGTTTTCGGTGTCAAAAACTTGTTTGAAGTGTTGAGTATCGCGCTCTGGGCCATTTCGGTTGCAGCTCCAGACGTCAGCTCTGCACTCAAAGATATATATATATATATATATATATATATATATATATAAGGTACATCAATGGAGCTGTTCAGCTTGTTGCTGCTTTTTGGCCCGTTTCCTGGAATCCGCACAGTTCTCGACTCGACTCGACTCGGTTTTTCAATTTTCATATTTCTCATGTCTGAAGTTTTGATTTAGTGATTATGTTATGGCTCTCAGACACACAGACACATTATGTATATGAGTTATTAAAATGCTTTCTTTCGATAAGCCACGTTTACACAATGGCCTCGCATTTCAACTTGAAGTTTGTGTTTGCTCAAGACGATTTAAGGCGTTGCTCCGTTAAGTGTGTGTGTGTGTGTGTGTGTGCAGGACATCTGATTGTATCTTTTGGCATTGTGCTGAGTGTTGAGTGTTGTTTAGTTTAGTTGCAGATAGTACTGCGCTTTCTCATGCCCAAATCACATGCAATATATTTCAAGCGAAAGATGCGAAACATTGTGTGCCTGTTTATGGCCACGTTTATGACTTGGTAATTGTTTGGGCCAGCTACTTAGGCTTCAGCGCAATTGACGCGGCACATAAATCAGGCAAACAAAAAACCAGAAAAAAGGGGAGAAAAGATACCTTGGTTGGTGCCCTGGTCCTAGACAGTTGTTGACAGTTGGCACCAGGAAGTAAAACGCTTTCCAAGAATTTTTGAGGCGTAGCAACTGTTAGTGACATGTTTTGATTTGTGTCGCCAATGTTTATGAGCTTGTAAGCCAACCAGACCCACCACAACCCAGAACTCAGAGTCGAGATGCAGATGTGGCTCGTCGTCATCATCATCGTCATCGTCTTGGCCTGGCCAGCCATTCCTTCTCGGCCCGAATGTTGTTATCGATGGCATTAATAGCGATCGGAGACTTTCATCAATTACACGGCTTTTGTGGCCCATTGCACATTCGGACATGGACTCAGACTCAGACTCAGCCTACGCATTCGCAGTCGCATTCGCATTCGCGACGAGAGTCAGCACAATTGTAAATTATTACAATGCAAATTTGATTTGAATGCCTTGGCATATTGTGGCTAGCTGGTCTATGATGCAAGCGCTGATAAACTCAGAAGAAGAAGAAAGAAAAGCAGGGCGCATTCAAACGCATTCAAAGTCAGGGCGAACAAGAAACGTTTAAGTATGGGAGTAATTTGGCAAATACCGTTTTGGTTTCTTTTGGGTCGTTTTGCTTTTGCCTTGACCACCAGCAAAGTCGCGTCTGTTGGCAATCAAGTCAGCTACAGCTACAGCTGCAGTTGAACTGCATTAACTCTTGTCTGTCTCTGTCTCCGTCTCAGTCTCAGTCAGGCTGTGTGACAGACAGAGACAGAGACAGTGAGCATTGGAGAGTTAGTCCCAAGAGCAAGGCAACAACAACTGTTGCTGCTGCTGCCGCCGCGGCTGCTGTCAGTTGAATCTTCCTGTTTGCACAAACGTCACGTTCGAGTCACGTTTCCAACTGGGGACCCCTCATCAATGGCCCGGGCACTTAGTTTCAGCTGATGTTTCCCACAAATTTAAGGCCAAACTCCGCCATCATCCCATTGGGCAAATGGGCAAACTGGGCAACTGGTCGCTGGGCGCTGGCGTAACGCAACAATTTCGCAATCACCTGACAATGTGACAGGTAATAGTCGTGTCCACGGCACCGGCACCTAGACACATTGCATTTGCATACTCATAGGTTTTCTGCCAGTTCAGTTCAGTACCGTCCCGTCCCATACTCTGTTGTAATTTCGATGCCAGTTTGCCAGGTCGCTGGCCACATTTGTCCGTCCGTCCGTCTCTAGCCAACTGGCTGCATACTGTGATAAGTAATTGCATTGCGTTCCATGCGAGAACCCCTCTCACTCACACACACACACACACACACACAATTTGGGCCAGGCCAACACCAACACCAACACCAACAACGCTGCTCATTCATGATTTGGCCACAGCAACAAGAACAACAACAACTGTTGAAATTTGTTGGCCGATCTGTGACCACATAAATTGCCAAGATCTCTCCGTGGCATTGACTGTTTCTTGTTATTAAAAGTGTGTAGCCCACATAAGACATGAGAAGCAATTTGCCAACTGTTAGAACGTATAAATAACTAAGCAGCAAGCGATCTTCAATGGTGTTCACTTCTTTTTAGAACTAGCTAACGGTTTGAGCATAAGCCACTCGAAGACAGCAGCGAAACTATTCCAAATATTTGTTGTTTCTTATAGCTATATATATACAGAGAAACATGCCACTGGCTTTAAGGATCATTTTTCAAATATAATATGAATGTTATCCTATGCAGGCCATAGACAAAATGGATTTCGTTTTGAATGTTTTGAAGTTAAGTCTTTGGGAAGTTTGAACCTGTGCCGACATAGGATGTTTTAAGACTAGGAACAGAAGCTCCGCTTTTAGATTTATGTATAAATAATAAAAACCTGATGTTTTTAAAACTCCTATACAGGCCATAGACAAAATAGATTTCCTTTTCAATGTCTTGAAGTTAATCTTTGGGAAATTTGAACCTGTGCCGACATAGGATGTTTTAAGACTGGGAACAGAATTTGATTTAAGTATATATGATAAAAGCTTTTGGAAAGTACATCAGCCATTGATTTTCCCGCTGCCTTTCAACTTTCTTCAGGCTCTCCAGTGTCAAGTGGCAAGAGTGCATGAATGGAGTGGAGTGGAGTGGAGTCCACAAGTATATGTATAAGCCAAGCCCTCATTTCTTCTATTGCCTGTTTGGCTTTATGTGCTTAACTGTATTGTGTTCTCAGTGCTTTTGCTGATTACTTTGCTGATTAAGCTTATGGCTCATAAGACTGCATTCTCGAAATGGACCTGTTGATGGGGAGCGGGATTTAAATAAATTACAAGCGCATTTTGTTTGCTCAAAATGTTGTGGGCTAATTGTATGCAGGAGTCAACTGGCTGCTGCTGCTCCAATCCTCCAATCCTCTCCAGCCAGGTGATGTGAATGTGAATGGAGTGTGTGATTTGGGTTGGGTACGTGAACGAGTGCGGTTTGTGTTGGGTTGGAGAGGGGGGTCGGGGAACTAAACGACATTTGCAATTCGCAATGGAAAAAGACGATGCTTGTAAGACGCTTTCGCCAATCTTTTAATAAGAATCAAACACTAGACGAAAAATTTAAAACCATTTCGTATATGAGCAGCTTGCACTTATCGCTGATCGTGCCGGTAGGTAGTGTGTATAGTAGGGTACCAGCTCCAGCCTGGTGGGCAGCAGACACCAACAGAGAGACAGAGAGAGAGAGAGAGACAGGAGGCAGAGAGCTGCTCATTACAGGCTGATCTGGTCAGCAGTCTGAAGCTGGGAATGGGAATGGGAACGGGAATGAGAATGAGAATGGACCTTGGTACCTTGGCACTGGGCGCATGCCAATCATGTTTGGGGTCCACTCTACTTAGTTGCTGTCCCAACTGCCTCTCTGTGCTCCCCTGCTCAGCTCAGCTCAGCAGCTGTCCGCCCCAGCTGTCCGGCCCCAAAACAGAAGTTCTTGTCGCTTGTGCCTCTTACTATATGTTGCTCGTTGAATATTTCAAATTGCAATCAGTTGGCAGGCATCTGCAGCAGCAGCAGCAACAGCAACAGCAGCAGCGGCAGCTACCGGATCATTGATCTTGCCCCAGAAGCTGTGGGCGCTTGTTGCCCCAACATTTTGTGGATGTCCGGCGGGTGTTGGTCGCATTAGTTTCGTTGCGCTTAATTTATTAAAATATCAAATTTAAGTACATGGCTAGCAGCTTGTAGCTGATCTTCACTGTGGTAGCCAATTTATTGAGCGCCCGCGAGATAAGCAGCCTTGTCTTGGACACTGGCGCACTAGCAACTCCAGCATTGGAGTGTGACATTAAAGATGGCAAGCCATAAGTTTGCTCAGGCTTTCAATTCATATATATATCTTAGCAATTTTTCATATTTAAGACAGGAACTCAATAGTTTTTTTTTTATCATTATAGCAGTTTATGCTTTATTTCTGCTTATTATCCTACTTAACTTTAGTTTTTGCCGCAAACCCATTTAATTGTCAAATTAAGTGCACTTATAAAAGCGCATTTCATAATTAGAAGCTGGTTGTTGTTGTTGTCCCGGTTGCAGCTGCAGCGGCAACAGTTGCTAATTTATGCCATTTGCGCAGGATGACCGAGGGGGACAAAAAAATAAAAGGACAGCACAAGGTAGCTGTGGACAGTAGTCACTGGAGTTGCTGGTGGAGTTGCTTTGGCTGGCGGCCACTTATGAAAATTGGATTTTTACACTCCATTCTTGATGGAATGTTTATTGAGCTGTCATGTTGTTGTTGTGCTGTTGTTCGACTCAACTCAACTCGACTCGACTCGTTTCGTTTCGACTCGGCAACAGGCTCAATAATTTAAATATCAAAATTGTTAGCAATTTGCACGCCCAGCGGTGCGTTGGCCGCCAACAACAGCAACAACAGCAACAGCAGTTGCAGCAGCTAACAGCAACAGCAAGAGCAACAATTGCTAATCAAATTAAGCAATTATCTTGTTACGAACACAGACGAGCAACATGGCAGGCACATCAAGTGGCCCGATTGGGCCTACGCCATGCATTTCATCATTGCCAATCAAAGGGTATTCATTCTTATATTGCATACATATGTATATATATATATATATAAATAGCTCACACCTTGTGGCCCAGGCTTGGCATAGGCGTTTGCAATGGGGCGGTGAGAAAGCAACAGCAACAGCAACAACAAATGCAAAGTGCCCATTGTGCGAAGGCATAAAGCCCGCAGAGTTTATAAAGTCATAATAATGCCAGGGAAAATACGCTTAAAATGCAATTTATCGCCAGCAACAACAACAGCAGCAGCAGC
This sequence comes from Drosophila flavopinicola, assembly GCA_035042425.1. Lineage (NCBI taxonomy): Eukaryota > Metazoa > Arthropoda > Insecta > Diptera > Drosophilidae > Drosophila > Drosophila flavopinicola. The sequence goes on along the minus strand of JAWNLL010000452.1, from coordinate 362,589 downwards.
AACAATCCTGCGAAAAATTGATGACGGCGACAGCAGCAAACAACAGCAACAAGTTGCCGGCTGTCCGACGAACTGACAGGCATCAGCGTCAGTCATTTTAGCCAACTGGCCAACTGGCCAGCCGGACCTGGACCTGGACCTGCACCTCAACCTGGCCTGGTCTGGTCTTCCTGCGGCGTTTTCGCTTGACGCCCGCCCGAATGTTGCTGTTGTAGCTGTTGCTGGCAATGGCAACGTACAAAAATTAAGACATTTTATAAATTGCGCGTTGTTGCCGCCGCCTCTTGCTGCAAGTCTTGGGACTGGCCGAGACAACCCTTAATGTGTTGGCCGCACTGCATTGCGATTCGCTATGGCAACTCTGAGCGAAACATTGGCCCATCAACAACGGCAACAAGCCTTGATATTGTCCTACTCATCAGCAACACGGGCAACAACAGCAACCAGCAACATCATCATCAGCATGCTGCTTCATTTGATTGCTATGCCTGGCTGGCTGCCACATCTTTAAGTTGCTGTTGCAACATTTGAATGTTGCCAGCGATGCGTCAAATATGTTGCCGGCGTTTGCCAGTTTTGCAGTTGTTGCCACACCCACTTTTTATGTGCCGTCGTTATTGTTGCTCTGACCGCAAAACGTAATTGTGTTTACGATCATCTATTGAGATTTTTTGTGTTGCCTGCGCGGCCAGATGCAGCAACAGGTCACGCCCCTGATACACACGCCCCCGCAGCTCCCCCTCTCGCCCCTTGCCCCTTGCCCATCTAGCTTTTGTCTCTAACGCATGTCAATGGAGAGGACCTGGCCGGAGAGAGAGATTTCGCCTTTTCGCCCATTCCTCAGCGCTTGGGTGTGTTCTTCACTTATCTTTCGCTCATATTTATGTTAATGTGTCTGTGTGCGCCGAACATCAAAAGCAACGGAACGCAGCCACTCAAAATGCTAACTAACGGTTCTGGTTCTGGCTCGAGCTCTGGTTCCTCAGCTGGTTGTTGGTTGTTCGCTTTTTGGCAAGCAAGCAACTCGTTTCTTTTTTTTGGATGGAAAGTGTCTTATTGGAAAATTTATGTTTCCTTTGTTGTGTCTTTGGCTTTAATTAATACACGCGTAGTCCTCAAGTTTAGGGCTCTTTTCGGCTTGAAATGGGGCCGAGAGGCGTGGCGGTTATAAATACGCCTTAAGGCTTGAAAGCAGCAGTTAACTAAATCTTTTTAAGTATGTGCGCCGTTCCCTTTTAAGCACTAGTATCTAAGCTCTAAACTCTTTCGGCATAATCTGGCTAAATGGGGCTGCCACATGTTGCAGCAAGAGCAGCAGCAACAGCAGCAGTAACAGCAGCAGCAGCAGCATCAACAGTGGCGGCAATTAAAAGCTTTAAACGTCTCTGACGCTGACTGATGCGCTCAAAGGATTGCTAGCGACATAAAAATAAACAAGTAAGTGCATTGCAGGTGGACGTAAGCGACTGCGCAATACTCTGCTAAGGAAAAGAGTCTCCTATGAGATATATACATAGGCTTTTGAGATTACTAAACTGAAGTTGCAGCTAATCTTAACACTTCATTTGAAGAAGTTATTATTCAAGGCTCAAGTTCCAAGCGCATGATCAATATACACTATTTCGCATTGGGGAGCAGAGTATAATAACAAGCAACTGTTGTTGTTGTACGTTGCTGCTGCTGCTGCTGCTGCTGCCCAGCACTTTCAATCTCAAAGCCTCCGTTGCTGCCTACGTGTAGCTCTGCTGCTGCTGCTGCTGCTGTTACCTTTTGACTGGGCAGCAGCAATCGTAGCCAGCCCCTCACCTGTCCCCCATCCCGCATCCCCCATCCCACTCCCTGACCGACAACAACACTCCCCTCTGCTCTGGGCCGCAGCTTTGTCTACTGATTAATCACTTTGGCGCGTATAATAAATTAAAAATTTCAGCAATTTTGAAAGTCAATTAATCATTGAGAGGCTTCGCTGCTGTGTTTTTGTTTGTTATTGTATGCTCTTGATGTGCTTTGGCGCTGCTGTTGCTGCTGTTGTTGTATGTTGTTGATGTTGCTACCTTTTGGCTGCCGTTGGGCCCCGCCATAGACAACAACTGGACGGCAACTCAAAAATGTCAGGCCCATGACTACGCGCCGCACATTTCAGATGATGATGAAGTAGCCGGCGTACTCGTTGTTGCTGTTGTCTTCCCAACTGGACAGAGGCGGCGGCGGTAGATCCAAGACACTCAGTTAGTTCTATGACCAACGACGATCGCTGAATGAGCAGCCAGCAGCCGTTAGAGGTGCGGCTTTTGGCTGCCACTTTCTTCCTGTGGCACGGCGACACATTCTGCCGCTTTGATAAATGAATGTGAGGGTCAGTTTCGATTTGGCTGTTGTTGCTGTTGCCGTTTGCTGTTGCTGTTGCTGTTAGCTGTTAGCTGCCACATTTCGGCAGCAGCAACTTTCGAGATATACGCGTATTTGTCAGATAAAACTGCAACGCCTTTCCCATTGTCAGCCTGCCACTGAGTTGATTTCAGTTGTGCTTGTTGCTGTTTTTGTTGTTACTGTGTTTGCTTTGGCCCCGTAAAATATGGCCCCGTATCGTAAGCAGCGAGTGTTGAAATTTAAGTTTTTAATTTAAGCGATATGAAGGGCAGCTCCCAATACTCGTCTACCCATCTACCCAACCAGTCCACTCAAGTCCAGTCCAGTTCAGTTCAGTTCAGTCCAATCCAGTCCGAATCGCGCACGAAATAAAGCCATTTTCATATTTATGCATTTGGCCCCTTATCGAAAACGCTTCAATTGGGCATCGAGCGAAGCGGCAAATTAAATATGGGCAGCCATAAACGATACTGACAGCCTTGCTCTTGGCCAGCATTTCAGCATTTCAGGCAGCAGGATGAAGGGTTGCAGCAGACTCGGCCAAGGTGCGTTGCTCGTCTCCAGCTTAGCTGAGTTATTAAGGCATCTTTATGGCCAATCTCAATGAGGTGTGAAGTGCAATCGTTGCTGGCTTTTATTAATACACAAAACATATTTTATTTGTTTGCTCGGTCAGATCGCTGCGCATTCTGATCGATATGAAATGAAAGGAAGCCAACTGACATTATAACAAATGGTTTTTTAAATCAGGTTTGAGCTTCAACGTACTATTACAGTATAATATCGATATTTATACTATATAATATATAATATAATTAATGTAGATGTGAAGCCATTATCGAAACTGCCTAGGGATCGAAAGTCGTGTCAGTTTTGATAAGTTTTAGATTATCCAAGAATTATCTATGCCTTTTATTGTGTTTTCATAGAAAATCCAAAATTCTAAATTGATATAAACTTAAGGAACCCAATCCATGATCAAAACTGCCTCGGGATCCAAAATCGGATCAGTTTTGAGAGAGTCATGGCAGTTTTAGATGTGTGCAAGACATTTTTAAGGACTACCTAGGCTTGTGGAAAGTAGAATATCGAAATTGCTTGAAATTTAAATACAGATCTAATAAGAAGTGCAAGCCATGATAAAAAACTGCCTCGGAATCGAAAGTCGTATTAGTTTTGATAAAGTTATGGTCCTTTTAGATGACGGGAACGCATTTATTGATCAAGTCCAAATCGTAGCCTTATCGTAGCTTGCTTGTAGAGAGGTTTGAACTTTTTCACAAATTTAAGAAATACAGCTTTGCTACCTTTTGCATAGTTTAAAATCTCACAAAAGGAAATAAATGTTCAATTCAGCAATATTTGCTTGTGTGTTTATCCTGCATCTTCCATCTGGCTGCCATTTAAAGCGGCTCAGGCAGCAGTTTGCCAATTGGCAATATTTAATATTTCAGGCACTGATCCTCAGCGAGTGCACAGAGCCAAAAGCCCTTTTCGCTTGCGTCCCTCTGACAGCTGAGGTCGTTCACTTGTCGTCTTAATTAAGTGCGTGCAACAACTCGCAGCAGCAGCAGCAGCAGCAGCAGCGCATCAGCAGCAGCATCAGCAGTAGCAGCAACAGGAATATCTTGTTGGGCTTAAGGACACTTTGACTGTGGCATCGTGAGGCTGTCAATGAAATCCCATAAGCCGACAGTTTGCCAATGAATTGTTGTTGCTGCTGTCGCTGGGCTGTGCATCAAATTTGCATCTGCATTTGCAATTAACGGCAGATTGTTGCTGCTTTTAGCTGGCCTAATGATAAATGTTGTCATTTACTAAGGCTGCATGTGTAATCAGCGTCATGTTACTAACGGTTTATTGTTAACAAACAAATGGTTCAAATGGCGTGACTTCCTGCCAATTTCAGTCCAATGCTGGCTCAATGGCATCTCGATTTGTTGCTTGTAGTTGCTGCTGCTGCTGCTGCTGTTGCATTTAAATTTGAATTTGGGAATTTGAATCGAATTTCGGTTGTGCCAAGTGCCAAAGCTGAAAAAAAACCTACGAAGACGATCGCGAAATTCACGCCATAAGTAGAATGTGATTTTCGCGCGTTGTTGTTGCTGTTGTTGTTGTGTGTTGTTGCTTGTGTGTGCTAGCTGATGCTGTAGCTGTTGCTGTTGTTGTTTTTGTTGTTGTCGCGTGTTGCCTCGCTTGTTACGGTGCCCAAATATGAGCAACATCACGAGAATCGTGCGATTTGCCTTGCATATATTTTACAATCCTCAAAAAAAACCCATACCCAAACCCAATCCCAATTCCAAAACAACATCAACAACAACATGAAACATCATTACCCAAAGGGGGCAACCTTTGTCGCTCAGCAAGGGGGGCTTGGTTAGAGAGAGAGAGGGAGGCATCGAGAGAGAGAGAGAGAGAGAGGGAGAGCAACGTAATGAAGTTATTTGTCCTGGGGCCATGCGAAATCAACGCACATATCCTTTTTGGCAATTGCAACGCGCTGTCGCATAAATCATTTGCCACTCGCCTGAAATTGGGCATAAATTTGCTCCACTTTGCTGGCAGCAGCACCACCACCAGCACCAGAACCAGCACCACTACAACCACAGCAACCACTGGAGCAGTCGGCAAGTAAGTCGTTGGCTTAACGAATGCGCAGCTGTGCGAATGTCGACTGCTTGCTCGTCGTATGTTCGCAGTGTAGTCTGTGTACTCA